>JAJHZJ010000315.1:9932862-10532862 GCA_023548195.1 Bettongia penicillata ogilbyi | reverse complement strand
GGCAAAGGATTAAATATCTTGCCCAGGGTCACATAGCTAGTGCCTGAGGCCAGATTTGAATTCAGAAAGATAAGTCTTCCTAATTCCAGGTCCGGTACTCTCCACTGCTACACAAACTCAGCTGTCCAGGAGTAAGTATAGGGGAAAGATACCTCTTATTGGACAGTTTGAGTTTGTGATGTTGGTGGGACATCCAGATGGAAATGTACTGAAGGCAGCTGGAGATACAGGTCTGGAGATCCGATTAGAGATCAGGAATCAAGATGGAGATGTGGGAGTCATGTACATAGACTGTTTATGAAGAGAAGAGAGAGAAAGGGACAAAGGGGACCATTTGAGCATGTCCACATTGAGGAGTTCTGAGGTTCCATTTACAGTCTGGGTTTGCAGGGGCCTCCCAGCTCTCACATTCTGTCTTCTAAGGTCATTCTAGATCTCTGTGTCTAAGGGCCTTTCCATTTTGTGGGTGTTTGTCCCTGCTATGGAATCCAAGGTTATCTGAGTTTCTGACTGTGAGCTTCTTTCCTAAAACACTGACCTGTTTCCAGGACCAAGCTCTCACTAAGTAGTTTACTTTGGAATAACTAAATTCCATGCCAGGGGTTTCTACAGCACTTTCCTAATCCCGCCACTAAGTGTCGCTACAAGTGCATACTCAGACTATTCCAGGTGTCCAGTGGAGTGGGTGGGGGCAGGTGGTGAGGACCGAGGAGGTCCAAGTCTGACTTCTGTGTCCTGGGCAGAAGCCAGGCCTGAACTTGTGACTGGGTCCCAGTGTGACGAAGGGTGGGGTTGGACAGGGATCAGCCCTGGTTGTATTTTTCCATCCCTCTGGGATGCCTGGCCAGAGATGAGGAGGGGGAAGTAGCCACCTGATCTAGTGAGCAAGATGAGAACTCAGAAACAGGGCCAGTACACTGTCTTACTGCTCACCCCCTCTAAGTCCATCAGCCCCAGGAAATGCTCTCAGTGGACCTCTTTCCTTCTTTGTCCCTTTCCTGGTGCCAACCCTAACCACCATCCCTGGCACAGAGAAATCATTTGATTCAGAGATGGAAGCATCCTCTGGTTGCCCACTCCTCCATTTTACAGATCAGTAAGCTAAGGTCCACAGAAAGGAAGTGGTTTTGTCTAAATTTATACATGCTGGTGGTGAGAAGGGAGCTGTGGAGGGCTTGGAACTTAGCACTCCTTCCATTACAAAGGCACGGTCTGATAGAATAAAATCCCCTGGAGAAGGTCAGACCTGAGTTCAAGTCCCCTGGCCCCTCTCCAATCTGGCTATAGGTGTCTGTGCTATGTCATTTCTGTCTTTTTAGGGGAGATGTCTTGGTCATTCCTCGAACTCTTAGAAGGGAGGTCATAGGGGGTCCCTGCCTCTCTTGGACCAGGGGCATGTTTATCTCTTGAAATTCCTTCACCTGTGTTCCCTGAAAGTACAGTCTGATCTCACTCTCCCCCTCCCTTCCCCTGCTTCATAGAGCCCTACCCCCAGCTTCCATGGCCCTGTGCCACCTTCCACAGCAGGAGGCTGGCTGGCTCTGGCTCTGGGGGAGATCAGACTGAGCCTCCCCTTCTCTCCCACCCTCTTCCAAGTCACAGAGGCAGGCTCCAGGCAACTTAGGGACTCTTGACCTAAGGGTTTCCAGTCCCCCAACAGAGAGGGAGAGGAGGAAGTAAATCGGGGGAGGTGAAGGAGAAGGAAGAGGGAGTGGATGGGCACGGGGACTAGGGCAGGCGAGTCACCAGAACCCACCAAAACTGGTGCTCTGACTTCTCCTGCAGGCTGAGGGGTCAGGGAGGGGCATCCTAGGAAGGAAAGCTGATAGCCTCCCTACACTTGCGTTAAAATCCCCTTGGTTCCTAATCTTCCTCACTCGGTCTCCTTCAGTCTTTAAGAATCTGCTCTTAGAGTAAGGGGGCATTGGAATGACCACTCGTTATGGAGTCAGAAACCTGGGTTGAGATCCCACTTCTGTGACCTCAGGTGAGGTCTCTATTTCCTCATCTGTGGAAGAAGGATAACAATAACCATACTAACTACCTGACCCAGCTGTTACAGGGCTCAAATGACATTAAGAACCTTGTAGACCTTGAAGCCCTTCATACATGAGGCATTGTCTTCATCGTTATAGCTAACATTTACATAGCACCTACTATGCGCCAGGCACTTTACAAATATAATCTCATCTGATCCTGACAACAACCCTGGGAGTAGGTGGTATTATTATCTTCATTTTACAGATGAGGAAATGAAGGTAAGCAGAGGTTAAGTGACTTGCCCAGGGTCACACAGCTAGTAAGTGCCTTAGGCTAGATTTGAACTCAAGTCTTCCTGACTCCAGCCTTTTCACATCCTCATTTTTTAAAAAAGAGAAGCATAGGGATCCTAGCTCTAAAACTGGAAAGGACCTAGAGGCCACTTAATCCAACCCTCTCACTTTACACACAAGAAAACTGAGGCCCAGGGTCACATAGGTAGGGAGTGACAAAATCCTAGGAAATCAAGGTTCCATGACTCCTGGCCCAGGGCCCTTTCCCCTTCTGCTAAGCTGTCTCCATCAAAATGAGGAAATGAAGCCATTTACTCAAATCGAAACATGCAAAACAAAGCCAAACCCGCACAGCAAGAAAGTGGTAGAGCTGAGATTTGAATCCAGAGCTTTCCGATGACTCCAAACCCACCCTTTCAGGTTCCCTTTCTCTCATGCTTATTCTTTGATATCTATTCACACACACACACACACACACACACACACACACACACGTTTCCATCCTCTTGATTTCTAAACACATACATCACCCACCCATCCAGTCTTTGTAACCAAGGATTAAAATAACAATTGGTTATCACCAACCAACCTATCCCACTGTGTCAGGTCAGTCAATAAACATGCATTAAGCACCCACTATGTGCCAGGCCCTGTGCTATATGCTGGGGATACAGAAAGGCAAAAGACAGTCCCTGCCCTGCAGGAGATCCCAGTCTAATGGGGCAGACAATGTGCAAGTGCCTATGTCCAGCCAAATGACATGCTGGAGACACTGGCAGTGCTTGGCAGAGCTTAGATACTCAATTTCTCGGGGGTTGGGAAATGTTTCCTATAGAAAGTGAGACTTTCAGCTACAATCTGAAGGAAGCCAGGAGGCAGAGATGAGGAAGGAAAGTATTCCAGGTATGGGGAGACAGCCAGAAGAAAAGCAGGCCCCAATGTCTGACAGTGGATGCAGAATTCTGTACCCACAGTCCTCAGCCTCTGCAAAGAAGAGAAGGTCACACTCACTCACATTCTTTCCCCTCCCTCTCTTACTCATATAATCTCAAATTCACTCTCACCAGTACATAAGGTCATTCCTCCTCCTAGGCACGAATGCTCCCCCTGTCCCCATACACACTCAGAATGGATGGGGACCCCAGGGTGAAGAGTTCCATCCTGGGTCCCAGCTTTAAACAACCATGTGCCAGTTTTCTACAAAGATGGGAACATTCTGCTCCTGCCCAGCTAGATGGGTGGGTGGAAGTGCTGGCCATGCCTGGGCTGATCTCACAGCTGAGGCCCCCACACCTGGGTCTGGGCCAGTAGTCAAGCTCCCCTGGGGAGAGGAGCCTTCCTGGCCTCCCAGCTCCATCTGTGACCCTTCCCTTCTCACAGACAGCCTGATGTTTCAGGGGAAGAAGGGAAGGGCTGTGGGACAGGGAACAGAAGCAGCCCCCCTTCCCCCGTGCTGAGGAAGAGAAATTAGTTTTGTTCTTCTCCACCCCAGAGGGTGGAACTAAAACAGCAGGTGGGAGTTATAGAAAGACAAATTTTTGCTTGATGTCAGTAAAAACTTCCTATCAGAGCCTGCCCAAAATGGAATGGGGCAAAGGAGGTGCAGTGGTTATTGTACCTGCTGGCCCTGGAGCCAGGAAGACTTCTCTCCCTGATTTCAAAGCCAGCCTCAGAAGCTTCCTAGCTGTGTGACCTTGGACAAGTCACTTTATCCTGTTTGCCTCAGTTTCCTCATCTGTAAAATGAACCTAAGAAGCAAATGGCAAAGCATTCCATTTTCTTTGCCAAGAAAACCCCAGAGGGGGATTGCAAAGAACCAGACACAACAATAACCAAAGTGGAATGGGTGACTTTGAGAGACAGTGGGTTCCCTTTCCATAGAGCAAGGGTGGGGAACCTCCAACCTGGAGGTCCCAAGTGGCCCTCTAGGTCCTCAAGCCCAGCCCTTTGGCCAAAACCAAACTTAATTTGTTCTGTGAAGTTTGGATTCAATCAAAGGTCACACTTAAGGACCTAGAGGGCCACATGTGCCTCAAGGCTACAGGTACCCCACCCGTGCCTTAAAAGATTTCAAGCAAAGAAGGGACAGAAATTTGGCCAGCATTTTCCTGTGGGGATTCCTTCTGTGTATGGGTAGTACTTGACTGCTGAGGTCCCTCCCCAGGGAAAGCCTGGGACTACAGACACATAAAGCAAAGCCAGTTCTTGCACTTGAGAACTCCAATTAGGATGACCTTGGTCATTAAAATAAGATGGATGTAAACCTATGAGGAAGGTCCAGAAAGGCTTATAGGATCATTGTTCTAGAGCTGGAAAGCAGGCCTTCTGATCCTACTCCCTGGTTTTACAAATAGGGAAGTCTGGGCAAACTAAGTGATTTGCCCAAGGTCCAACTGCATCTGTGCTCTTTCCACCCTGAGGCACTGGTGGATTGCTTTCCCCAAGTCTTACAGAGATGAGCCTTGTAAGGAATTCCTCTTCTCTAGAGGCTGTAAAGAGGCTGCTTGTTCTGCTAGGAGTCAGTCTAGACTGCCTCTTTGGGGCTGCTCAGGGACTCTGTTATTGAGGGAATCCCAGCCTCATCTCCCCTGTAGGATATACTAAGTAAATTGGGGAGAGGTATCAGTAGTGACCAACGACATGTCAAACTTTAGAGGTCATATAGCCCAGCTCTGTCATTTTACAGATGAGGAAACTAAGGCTCAGAAAAGTAAGAGCTGAGGTTTGAAACTAGGATCCCCATCTCCAAACTCTGTGCCCTTTCCGTTGTACCAAAAATGTTCTAACTATTCAAGGAGGAAGGAAAATCCCATTGGATGTGGATAACTATATTATAGGTTCCACCTTGCCAAACTAGGTCTTGCCCCCCAGACCCAGGAAAACTCTCATTTCCAGAAGGGTGAAACCCAGCTTTGGGATGGAAATGTTTCTTGGAGTTCTTAGGCCTAGAGAGATGGAAAGAGGGATGGATGGTTATGGAGGTGTTAATGCAAGAAGGTATTAAACTGATTAACTAGCTCCTTCATCGAGATGGGAGGGGTGGGGTTCAGGAGAGTATCCTCCAAGACCATTTCCCTCCCTGCTCTAAGCTGTGGGGAAATTCCCAACTCTGCCCAACAGTTCCATCTCAGCACAGGACCTGGGAAAACTTGGTTTCCAACCTGATGCTAACCCTTACTTAGAGGGGCAGCTAGGTGGTGCACTGGGTAGAGCACCAGTGCAGGAGTCAGGAGGATCTGAGTTCAAATCTCACCTCAGACAATTGACACTCACTAGCTGTGTGACCTTGGGCAAGTCACTTAACCCCAACTGCCTCATCCTGGGTCATCTCCAGTCATCTTGATGAATATCTGGTCACTGGATTCAGATGACTCTGGAGGAGATGTGAGGCTGATGATCTGCACAGCCCTCCCTCACTCCAAACAAAGTCAAATGCAAGTCATGTCATCATTTCTTTGATGGCATGGTCTTCTTTGGCAAGGAAGGACAAACACACAATCCTTACTTAGAACAGAAAATGTCAGAATTGGGAGTGCCCTTAGAACCCAGAATGTCAGAGCTGGGAGGGCCCTTAGAACACAGCATGTCAGAGCTGGGAGGAAGTAAAGACCATAGTTCAACCTCCTCTTATAGACGGGGTAACTGATCCCCGGGGACATGGAAAGTAACTTGTGGAAGGTCACCATCTTTCGTCTGGAGCCTCGGGCTCCTTCCACCACCACCACTCAGTCAGTTAACTGTCGTAAAGAGTTTCCACCCAGACAGTTGGAGGAGGGGCGGGGATGGGTGGAAAGGTAATGAATCCTGGCCCGGGGCCATGGACTCCTACATATGCTAAACTGAAAGAGACCCAGGGGTCCAGAGGCCGGACTTCGGGGTTCTGGTTTCCGCAGTCCCAAGGCCTTTACCGTGCCAGGGTCAGTCACTCCATCTTCCCAGGGCTCAGTTTCCCCATTTGGGGCCATCGGACCAGATCCCTCCTTCGACCCTTTATTACTACTTGCGTGCCCCGGGGCACGTCCCTTCCTTCACCTCCCGAGTTTCGGCGTTCTCTCGGTAAAACGGAACTGACCCCGCCTCTGGGACGGTTGGGGAGGGTCTGGGGCGTAGAGACGGGTCCTTAGGGGCCGGGCCCACCTTAAAACGGACTGTTGGAATCGTTGTCGTTGGGAGGGGTTTCTAAGGGCCCTCCGACTCCTCCATCGAGCGGTAATTCCGGCCCTTTCTAGCCGAGGAGGGGGAGGGGCGGTCCGCGGCTGGACTTTGCCCGGACCGCTCCCTCGAGTCGAGGAGGGGCAGGCGGGGCCCAAAGAGGCTCCCAGTCTTTTTTGTGTAGACGAGGAGTGGGGTGGCTGGGAGGCCACTAGGGTGGGCCATGAGCCCCTGGGCTCCCCTGAGCCAAACCGGCGGCCTCGGAGCCTGGGCCGTAATCCAGGCCCACCGCCTGGGCGGGGTAAGGGGACTGCTGTCCCACGTGTTTGTTTTTCTTCGCCGCCGCGCCCCGCCGTTAGCCACGCCTGCTGCGCGGCACCATTGGCCGCGTCTCCTCAGGGGCTCGAGGCGCGGCGCCGTGATTGGCCGGAGTCCTCTCCTCGGCCCGCCCCTCACCTTATAAAAGAGGCTGCAGGCGCTCTCGGGAAGTAGAGCCTCCGCTGAGGCAGCCCGTGGCAGTGGGAAGCTCGCGCGCCCTGACCGCCTGCCCCTCGCCTATCTTCTGCGTCCGCGATGATCTTCGATAAGGTGAAGCGCTTCGCGGTCCTCCTGGACGGGCCCGAGCCCGCCTTCAGCGGCGGCCAGGCCGTGTCCGGGACGGTGCTGCTGGAGCTGGCGGCCGCGGCGCGGGTGGGAGCCCTGCACCTCCGAGCCCTGGGCTGCGCCCGGGTGCACTGGACCGAGTCCCGCAGCGCCGGCTCCAGCACCGCCTACACGCAGAGCTACAGCGAGCAGGTGGAGCTGGTCAACCACCGCGACACGCTGCTGGCCCCAGGTACGGCCCCCGCACCGGGCCCAGAACCCCGGGGATGGGGCGGGGGGCGCACGGGAGCCGCGGCTGCGACCACCTCGAGCGGCCACTGCACTGTCCTCTCCTGGAGCGGGGATGAAGACGATCCTGGCAGTCTGAGCGGACCACTGCCTGATTTTATTCCTGTCCGGAAACAGTCGGTAGCGATTTAGGTCCCTTAGCCTGCCTCGCCCCCCTCACAAACCCCCCCTCAATCTCTTCCACCTTTCAGACTCTGGGGACACAACCACCTTACAGCCGGGAAGACACGAGTTCCCCTTCAGCTTCCAGTTGCCCACGTAAGTGTCCGAGTGGGCAGCTTTTGATGGGACCCGGGGGACTGACACCCCAACCCGTTATTGTGGAAAATAGAAATACTCTGGGCTTTTGTGGGTGGTACCCCTTAGTGCCCTCCCATGTGTGACTGCTTCCTTCACTTCTCCCCTGAGCCCCTCTTTCCTCTGTCTCCCTTCTCCCATCCCTTTCATTCTGTCTAGGTCTGTCCCCTCACCATCTCTTTTCTCTTTCCCCTATGGCCCCTCTTGCTGTCTCTCTCTTTTCCCTCTATTTCCTTTCTTTCCTGCTACCCAGTCTCTCATCACTTCCTAAGAAACCAAGTATAGAGAGATAGAGTTGGGGAGTTTTTCCCAGTGCCCTCCACCCCAGACTCTTACCTGCCTCTCATCTCTGCTGGCTAGGACTTTGGTGACTTCGTTTGAAGGAAAGCATGGGAGTGTTCGATACTGGGTGAAAGCTAAGCTCCATAGACCGTGGGGCACAGCCAAACGGGCCAAAAAGGATTTCACAGTGATAGAGCCCATCGATATCAACACTCCAGCCCTGCTGGTATGTCAGGCTCCCAGAGGCTACTCTCCCCACTCTGCGCTGGAGCCTAGCACCCCTCTTTTCCCATGCCACCTTTGGGGACTAGTCTAGGAAGCCCACTCATTTCAAGGCTCTTGGGAGTGTAGATGGTGCTGGGAGGAGATAGCAGGGACTCCCTGTGGGACCTTGAGCAAAATCTCCAACTCTGTGGCCTCAATTTCCTCACCTGCCAAAAGGGAGATCATATCTCTGCCTCATGGGATGAAGTGAAGTAATAGATCATAGACTGTCTGATCTGGGAGGAAATCTTGTCCCATTCCCTCATTAAAACAGAGGCAGGGAGAGGGAAGTAAAGTTGCTTGTGATCACCACAGTCAGTGAGTCACGGAGCAGGACTTTGTGAAGGGTTTATGGAGCATGGCTAGAGGGGCAGCTTTAAATTCAGGAAGCCTCAGCCCTGACCCATGCTGATTGGCTGATTCTTGACCAGTCACTTTACCCAGCAGGGCCCCAGCCAACTTTCTGGGGCTAGAAGTGCCACCAGGCATTGGAAGAGGGAGGTTCAGCACTGGAAGTTCCCCAGGCCTCATGGAAAGGCTCAGCTCTGAGCCTGTTGGTCAATAAAAGAGACATTTCTTAAGCACCTGCTCTGTGCTAGGGACTGGGGCTGCAGAGCTCCCATATTGTCACCGTTTCTGCTCAGTAGTGTAAGCCCGTGGCAGGTAGGCACAGTTCCATTTATATCTGTAGCCTCTGTGTCCAACACAGTGACTGCCACTTCACAAACCTGAGTTCAGTGGGATGAGAAAGAGGCAAGGTGAGGCTGTCTGTACCAACCCTGGGCCTTCGTAGCAGGGAAGCAGGTATGGCTTTAGTGTGGATAAGCTCTTGTTTATTCTTGCTTTGGGGGGTTTATTCTTTCACAGGCACCTCAGGCAGGTGCGAAAGAGAAGATGGCCCGGGCCTGGTACTGCAATCGAGGTCCAGTTTCCATTACAGCCAAGATTGATAGGAAAGGCTACACCCCAGGTAACTAGGGCACTGTGCACTCACCTGAATCCTGGGGGGAGGTCCAAAGGGAGGCTGCTCATTCTTTGTCTTATATCTTAACCATCTGCCAAGGGGACCAGAGATACCAGCTGAGCAGGCTGTTTTCCTAGACTAGATCTTTGGTGTAGGTGCTGTTCTGTGTGGGTAGGTGTGGTCCCTGTACAGAGCGCTTCATCTTTGTTCCCATCTTTGGCTCTGATTTCACCCAGGGCCTTGGCAGACTCCCCTTCTCCTCCTTGGACCACAGAGATTTCCCTTCTAAAACATGGGGTCATCTGCTTAAAGCTGGAAGGGACCTTGGAGAGTTAAACCCCCTCGTTTTAACACGATTCAGTGACTTGGGCAGGGTCACAAAGCTCGGGTCTGGTGTAGGCCCATTCTGACGCTAACCTTCCTTCTCTGTGAGCCTAACTATGCGACCAGTCTCACCCTGGGCTCTCTTCATGCTATCGTCCCATTCTCTCCATCCCAGGTGAAGTCATCCCCGTCTTTGCCGAGATAGACAATGGCACTAACCGACCAGTTGTGCCCAAGGCTGCCATTATCCAGACCCAGACCTTTGTGGCCCGTGGGGCCCGGAAGGAGAAAAAATCGGTGGTGGCAAGCATTGTGGGAGAGCCTGTCGCCGCAGGGAAACGGGAGCTGTGGCAAGGGCGGGCTCTGAAGATTCCTCCTGTGGGACCTTCCATTTTGCAGTGCCGAATCCTCCACGTGGATTATTCTCTCAAGGTAGGACACTCACTAGGGTGGTATGGGGCCCTGGAAGTACCAGAAAAGGGGGGGAAGAGGGCATCTGACCCTGGTGTAGTTAAAAGTTTCTTCTGCTTTAAGCCTCAGTTTTCCCGTCTGTGAAATGCACAGGTTGTACCAAGATCTCTTCCAGTTCTTAAAGCCTCTGGCAATTAGAAATCGTGCCACTTGTAGTTTGGTTCATTTCCAGAACATGTAGTAAGCACTACAGGGGGTGCCAGGGATACAGAAGTGATGGTCTGACCCCCAAGCAGCTGCCTTTTGCTGGAATTTACTGTGGAATCAGTTGAGATAACTAAGGCTGACAGAGGAAGGGGGCTGTTGTCATTGTCTTCAAGGATCTTCAGACCTGTCATGTAGAAGCCTAGTTCTGCTTGGCCCCAGAGAGCAGAGAAAGGAATACTGGGTGAAGTGAGAGGGACAGATTGAGGCTGGAAGTCAGAAAGAATTAACTGGTAAATGATGTGCTGTTCAGTTGTATCCAACTCTTGACCCCATTTGGAGTTTCCTTGGCAAAGATACTGGACTGGTTGGCCATATTCTTCTCCAGCTCATCATTTAACAGATGAGAAAACTGAGGCAAACAGGGCTAAGTGACTTTGACCAGCATCACACGGTGTTTAGGGCTGATTTGAACTCAGAAAGATGAGTCTTCTTGACTCTAGACCTGGCACTGCTATGCTATCTAACTGCCCCATTACAGATACCCCAGAATGGAATGGCCTTCCTGTGAGTGATGAGTGCCTTCAAGCTGAGCCTAGTCAAGATCTAGAACAGTGCTTCTTAAACTAGGTTGATACCCCATGTGGGGTCTACAGTTTAAGAAGCACCAGAGGTGACTTCCAAAGCCTAGGTGTGTAATAAGCCTAAGAAGCAGAATTTGAATTCAAATTCTCAGATTCTAGAGCATGTGCTTTTAGAAGGGGTTGCCGCCCACATGTAGGGTAGACTGTGGATGCCTATAGACCTTGTTCTGAGGATCTATGTCAGGCTTGTACAACCTGTGGCCCTCAGTCTTTAGGCAAGCCCATGAAAAATGTAAAGGATATGTTTCTCTACGGTTTTCAGGGTGGCTGCCTGAAATCCTTTGGTGGGTCAAAGGTTATGCAGGCCTAATCTAGGTGATCTAGGATGGGGTGGCAGGTTTCTCCCAAACTTCACGTTGGGGAAGACACTCACTCTGGAGTTCCTTATGGGGTACAGAGCTTGTGTCTGCTGCTACATGCAGGCCCTTGTGTATGTAGGTGAAGAAAGCACAGGATTTGGAGTCTTTTGACTCAAGACTCTTGGTCTCCTGTCTCAGTCCTGACACTTGGTTACCTATATGGCCTTGTGTGGGCAAATCCTTTCAGTTCTTTATGTCAGATCCTCTGTAGAATAAGGGGTTGGACAAGATGGCCCCTTTCTGCTCTATATCTAGTATCTTGATGAATCCTTGCTAATGCTCTACCTTGGAACAAAGAGAAGTTGAAGGAAAGACCCTGGTCTAGGAGGACTTAGGAGAGCAGTTATTGGAGCCTGAGTTGGTCCCTGAAGGAAGAAAGGGGAAGGGCTCTCATTGTACACACATCTGCCAGAGCTGTTGTGCCAACATTATCCTTGAAATGCCAGGCACATTTCTTATGGTTAACTGAGGGTAAGGTGTCACTGATCTCTAAAAATGGTGATAGGCAGCATCAGTGTTGATGCGCAATAGTATCTGGGCCCTGAGTTCCAATCCTTCTAGAAGAGGGGGCAGGGAGGAGAGGGGAAATCCTGGTCTCAGCCCTCAGGTAGCATGAAAAGGAGGAGACTGACCATAGGCCTGGAAGGTCACTACCACCTCCTAGGTAGGGAGGCTGGACAGGGGTGTATCCCATTTGACTGATGAAGAAATTGAGGCCCAGAGAGGGAAAATGACTTCCAGAGTCATGCCTGACAGGGAGCAGAGCTGAGGCTAGAACCCAGGTCTCCTGCCCCGATCCGAGGCTCTGTGACTCTGAGTGCCCCTGGAAGAGAAGAGCAGAAGGGTGGGGAGAGATCAGCATGGTGCTGGGAATCAGGAGACAAACCTTGGGCGAGGCCCAAGGCCTTCCCACTCCCTCATATGAAAAATAAAGATAATGAGACTTGTCCTATCTCTGAGAGCAGTGAAGAACCAGGTTATCAGGCTACAGAAATAATTATTGCTACCTGTCTTTGTGTATCAGAGGCAGTGAGCTCTGATGGCTAGAGTGGTAGCCTCCAAGCAGGAAAGACCAGGGTGCAAGTGATGCCTCTGACACCCACAGGACCTCTCAGTGTCTCAGAAAGTACCATGGAAGTGCAGTCTGCATTAATGAAGGGAGTTTCCTCACCTGGAAGTTCCCACCAGCTGGAAGGTCTCGCCCAGACACAGTAATATCAAGTGTTGTGTAATATCTTAGAGCTACAGAAACAAAGCAGTCTTTGCCCTCAGGGTGCTTACCTTCAGTTCTCTTTAGTGCCTGGTGTTAGAGGGGGTGAAGAAGAGATTCGCCTCCCACTCAGTTGGTGACTGGACGTTCTGGCTCACCTGTCCTCCAAGTCCTAGCACCTTCCCCTTTTCCAGCATGGGTATGTGGGGTATGTGCCTCCCCTGTCCTTCTTCCTTGCTCCCAACACCTCTGCTCCTTGTCACCTTCCCAGGTCTGTGTGGACATCCCAGGCACATCCAAGTTGCTCCTGGAGCTGCCACTTGTCATTGGAACCATCCCCCTGCATCCATTCGGCAGCCGGACGTCTAGCGTGGGTAGCCAATATAGTGTCAACCTAGACTGGCTCCATATGGCCATCTCTGAACAGCCCGAAGGTGAGCCTTGGAGCCCACACTGAGCGAGGGGCCTTCCGGGGGTCTCTCTTGCTAGTGCCCTGGGATATGGGCAAGCAGAAGTCCAGAGAGGAGCCTTGACTTTCAGAGCTAGGACTAGGCCCCAGGCCCCCAGCCCCCCCGATTCACCTGGAGGATACCTCACTTCTGTGCCCATGTTTTCCCTCCTGAAAGACAGAATGCCTGAGAACAGGGGGTGGGGGTACTGAGGCCAGGTTCCTGAGATCCTTTCTTCTACCCATCTGTCTATTAACTTCCTGACCTCCCCTCCCCTGCTGAGAGCAGTGTGGAGAGGGTCAGACAGGTGGGAGGGCCAAGCCAGGGTAAAGGGGCAGAGGGGGGACTCTGGAGCCAGGGACGCTCCCCTCCCCTTTGGCCTCACTGCCTGCATGTGCTATTTCAGCTCCACCAGAGTATTCTGAGGTAGTATCTGAGGAGATGGAGCCAGGACTCTCCCCACCCCCCCAGGAGGCTGGGAGCAGCCAGGCCCCGGAGGGCCCCTTCTTCGCCTATATCCAGGAATTCCGCTACTGTCCACCTCCCCTATACTCTGAGGTCAGTGAGTAACCTCTCTTGGATTTGGGAGGGTTTCCTTTCACTGGGGTCCGTAAATGGAGGGGTGTCAGAACTAGGGCAGGATCATTTTCTCCTTTCCTGCCTCCCACAACATCCCTTCCACCTGAATCTGCCCTTCCGCATAGAAGCAGGTGGACTCTTAAAAAAAACAACAAATTCTGATTTTTTTTCTCTCACTTTCTTCCACTCATTTGAGAAAGAAAAATATAAACAATCCTAGCAGAACAGATTCCCACCTTGACCAGGCCCAAAAACATGTCTCATTCTGTACTGAGAGGCCATGGCCTCTGTCACTGGTTTGGGCTGTTGGGAAGGGCAGGAGGGGAGGATGGGCACTCCCCCAGGGGTCCTCAGGAGCCCCCAGGACACTCCTGATGATTGCTTCCCTTGCAGGTGGATCCAAATCCTCCCTTGCAGACCATTCGTCGGCGATGCATGACATGTTGAGGTCCAGAAGCAGTGGCTTGATTCTGACCAGAACCAGTTCCTGGGATCCAGTAATAGGCTTTCCAGCTGGATCGAGGCCAAGGAGCCCCCAGATCCGCCCTGCGGGAGAGCAGGCGACTGGAGCAAGCTCCTGGCACTATGGTGGCCATCGCGGGGAGAGGGAGTCTGCTCACCAGGACTTTAGGACTCAGCTGTGGGTCCCCCTTTTCTCTGGCCCCAAGTTGCTTTTGGGTGAGGATGGTCCCTGACGGGAGGCAGTTTAGTTTTTTCTGGAGATAGCTCTGAACTTCTTTTGACGTGGAATTGGGAGAATGTTTCTGGCCCTGTGCTTTCATTTGAAGATTGCAAAGATGAAGCCCCGTAGGGGGCTTGAAGAGAAGCCATGACTGGGCCAAAGTCGCCCCTTGATCACACAAAGGAGAGCCGCCACTGGAAGCAAAGCCAGCAGGGCCCTGTCATCCCCAGGCTGGGGCTCTTACCTACACACTGCCTCACTTTGGACCAGTAGAAGGTGGTCCTTTCCCACACAGACATCTGAGAATTCTGGGCCAAGACAGCAAGAGCTTATGGGGCTGAGCCCTGGGGAAGGGGGATGGAGTGAGGAGGGATGGTCCATCGGTGCTAAAAGTGAGCATAGCCAGGGGCTGGATGCCCCCTCTGAAGCTGGTGCTAAAGCTGGGAGGGACCAAGGGGGCTCTGATCCATAGATGTGCCCCCCACACCCACCTGGGCCTCTGCTAACGGAAGCTTTCCCCTTCCAGAGCCTGCCACCACAGTGCCCAACTCAGACCTAGGCAATGAATGCCAGCTCCTTCCTTTCATGAGCAAGTATACGCAAACACACACTCATCTGCACTGTGGTTTTGATAAAATCAAAGAGCAGGGAGGCTCCTTCTCTTTTTGTACAGGCTTTTGTTTGAAAATAATTAAATAAAATGAATTCCATGCTTTCTACTGAGATGGATGTTGGTTTTCTCTATTTCATTCCTAAAGTAACTTAACCTGAATAATAGCCTTTTTAAAGTCCTCTGAGGAATAACAGGAAGTCACTTTCCTTTTCTTTAATTTTTACTTCCAAATTCTCCCTCTAGTTCCTCCACCACCCATTAAGAGGGCATAGAGTACGATATCCATAATCCATGTGAAATCAGGCAAAACTCATTTCCATATTAGCCATGTTGCGAAAAAAAAATAGAAAAAGATGATTGTGCTCAGAGTTCATTTGTTTAGAGGTGGATTTTTTTGTTAAATTACACTTTTTTTTTTTGTCTTTGACGTCACCATCTTTTGCAAAAAATAGCCAAAGAAGAAATAGACGCAGTTCGGTATTCAGAATCACTACCCAAGTCATTGATTGGTTCTCAGAGCATATGCACTATTTTGCACCCACAGCCCCCCACCTCTGCAAACAAGGTGCAAGGGGCTTTTCAGCACATGAAGGTTTCATTGCCGTTTCCTTTCTTGGAGTTGTTTCATGTGTTCTCTCTGCTTTTGCCTCCACTCACTGCTTCCATGTAAATCTTCCCAGGCAAGCCAGAGCCAGAATTCTCGAAATTCCTCCCAGTCCTCCTTTCTGAAGGCACAGTAAGATTCCATCACACCCGTGGACCACAGGCTTATTTAGCAACTGGACAAAATTTATTCAATTCCTTCATCTTTATACAAATTGCTACCCTAGCAACAACCCCCTGAGAGATTGTGAAGCAGACTCAGAGGCTATGTGAATCCCCTGAGGTCACGCAGCCAGTGAGTTTTCAGGGCCAGTCAGTGAGTCTGGCTCCCTTCCACTGCCCCACACTGCCCCTTGAAGCTTTTCAGTGGAGGACCTGGTGCTGGATTCCCTCTTGGAGGAGTCAGGGAGAAAGGATTAATAAATGTGGATTAGATAAAAAGAATTATTTGACCTCTTTGCCCACTGCCTCACACAGGATTTGCAGACAAGGGATGGGTGTCTTCTTTTGTCCTTACAAGTACAGCAAACAGCTCTGGTCTGAGAGATTTCAGCCTAGACCCAGCTGGTAATTTGAACAGGTTACTTCCCCTTTCCTCAGTTGCTCTCTGGTTAAAAACAAAACCTTTAAATGATCTCATTGGCCCCTCCTTTCTCTGAAAGCCAAGTCCAAAGGTCCCTTCCAGTGTTGACGTTCTGTGTTCTGAGGTCACTCTCCACCTCTGACTTTCTCTCCTGCTTTTAATAGAAATTCTCTGCTCCTGCCCTCCCTTCCCCAAGAGAACCAGATTCACAGCGTCTGAGTAGGCCTGTAGGTTTCTGGGTGTCAGCTTCCGTGTCCTACCAGGAGAAGGTTGGGGAGAGTAGGACAGAGACCTGGTCTCTAACTCAAAGGTTTCTATCCCTCTTTCCCGCCATTGGGCTTTCTCAGTAGAGCTCAGGGCCAACTTCTTGGAGGAACAAGGCCTTCCTGTTCACAGGAAGTGCCTGGCCAGCTGTTCCTGGGAAACAAAGCTGCTCCAGTTTGGGTACAGTACAGCCGTTAGCCTGAGAGTGCAGTGGGGTGGGGGGAATGTTCCTGGTTCAGCCTGTACCAGCACCCCAGGAATCTTGGCCCTGTAGCATCTCCCCACCACAAAGGAAACGACCATTGTTGGCTCTGCAGATCTAGAAGCTTTACTGCATTCTGTCATGTGAGCCTTCCAAAATCCTCATAAGGGAGGTGTTACTGGTATTATCCCCATTCAACAGATGGGAAAACGGAGGCTCAAGGGTAAGGGGCTAAATGTTTCCTACAGTCCCATCCATCTCAGAAGCATGGAATCTTGGGATTTTTAAAGGTCTGAGGCTGAAATAGTTATAGTGCCTGCTATTCTATAGGGTTATAGGGTTCAATCTAACTTGAAGGTGAACGTATTCCCCTGACACATACCCCTCGACCACCTCCCTAGGGCACTGTTGAGCAAATACTGCATCTGACATCAGGAGACATGGGTTCCAGTCTTCTTGTATGCCTGGAAAGATAGGAAATTCCCCCATTCCTGGAGGCATACAAACCTTGGGTAGATGGATGCCAACTAAGAGGATGGAGAAGGGGATCCCTGTGTGAAGTTAAAGACTTCTGAAGTCCCTTCAGCTTTGCTACCAACTTGCTCTAGACCTTGGGCATGTCCCCTAACCTCTGTCTCAGTCTCCTGTGAAAGAGCTGGGACAGCAAGGTGATCCAGCCGATAGAGTACTGAGCTTGGAGTAAAGAAGACCTGAATTCGAATCCAGCCTTAGACACTTATTGGCTGTATGACTTCGGGTAAGTCATTTTGCCTCAGTCTCAGTTTCCCCATCTGTAAAATGAAAATAATAATAGCACCTACTTCCCAGGGTTGTTCTGAGGATCAAATGAGATATTTGTCAAGTTCTTAGCACAGACTTGGATATAAATATTAAACAACCCCCACTGAAGAGTATTTAATCTAAGAGAAAGCAATCAGGATGGTGAAGGGTCTCAAGCTCATGGCACATCAGTAGCAGTAGGAGGAATGGGGTGGGTTTAGCTTAAAGAAAAGAGCATTTGGAAAAGAAGTGACTGTATTTGATCAGGATTGTCCTGTATTAGCTTTCTTCTACTTGACCCCAAAGGGAGGAATAACTAGAAATTAGGAGGAAGGTACAAAGTAGCCATTTAATGTCAGGAAAAGCTTCCTAAGAGTTAGAGCTCTCCAGGAGTGGAAGGAGCTGCCTTGCCTACCCCCACCCTCGCCCAGGAGGCCTTTGAGCAGAGGCCGGATGACCACTGGCCAGGTAGGTTGGAAAGGGGGAGTCTTGTTCAAGGACGGGTCAGACCAGCCAGCCCCAAGTTCCTGTCCAGCTCTCAGACTCTGATTCTACCCTGCCTTACTCACAGGTCTGGCATTTGAGGCCCCACATGCTTGGGTACCAACCCACCTTTCCAGTGGTATTTTCCACTCCTCAGTCCAGTCAAACTAGACTATGGGCTATTCTCCCATATTATTCTACCCTCTCCTCTCCCTGGGCATTTACTTGGGTCATCTCCCTTTCCCTGTTGCTGCCTCCTCATTTCTCTCTTTCAGAATCTTTTTCTTTAAGGCTTAGCCAGTGAAAACTTCCTTGGTTTTCCCAAGGGAGAAGTGTCTGTCTCCTCCCCACTGAAGATTTTGTAGAGCAGCTTCTCTGGATGTCACTTTTTGCCACCTCACTCACCCCCTAGCCTATATTATATCCTATCTGTGTCTCCGCAATGTGGCTCCCCCAGTGACATAGGGGATAGAGTGCAAGGCCTGGAGTCAGAACATAGTTCAAATGCATCCTCTCTGTACTGATTTATATGAATTAGGGGGGTGTCTACCCCAAGCACAGGAAACTTTTCCCAGCGGAATGGGTGGATGAGAACAATTTGTTCCAATGGCCGTGAAGGTGGCTGAAGCAGGCACTTTGGAGTCCAGGACCTTGACCAAAGACCCCAAGGTTATCCACTGCATCCCAAGCCATCTAGACTTTTGTCCTGACAGTGGACTTCAGTGACTCTGGAAGGGAGAGGCAGACCGACGACTGTGCAACTCTGCCTCACTAATTCTAATTCTAATTCATGCCTGCATCAAGACGTCACCCCGTAATACCACTGGTCCTCTTCGAAAACAAAGGACAAACAAGGAGATATTTAGTAAGAAAGTTGAATTTAACTGGAAGGTTCTCATGGCCCCAGAGGCTTTTTCCAGACTGGGAGGCAAGACATCCAGGAGAGCACCTCAGATGCTCAGATAGGCATTGACCCCCTTCTGTCTAAGCAGCAAGGAAACTGGCCAGGAGTTCCATGAGCTTTCCCAGAAGCCTTTAGAAGCAGGATGAAAGCCCTAGGCTTCGTTAAGAATTCTCCCCCAATCATCTGTTGGGAAGGTTCCTCCAGCCAGCTGGAGTTGTTCTAAATGATGTAACCTGTTCTATTTAGATCAAGTATCCATTTGGAGCTCACTGTGGTCTGCGGTCCCAAACCTGATTTCTACCAGCTTCCCAGCAGGTCTGGGTTGAGGTTTCCCAGCAGTTAGGGAATGGAGAGACTCTCCCCTAGTGGTGTGTGTTCTGGAGTTTATTGAACATCGAATGGTTATAGAACAGAGGCCTGAGGTCCAAGAAGGAATTTCACAGGGTCCATGAACTTGAAAATAATTCTTTTGCTGACTTCTAATGGAAAATTGAACATGTCCCTCAAGTGTGATTTTTTTTAAAAGTTCAACATGATTCTGAGAAGGGGTCTTTGGCTTCATCAGACAGTCAAAGCTGTCCAGGACACACAAAAAAGTAAAGAATACCATTACTAGAGAATCAGAATCTTTAGAACACAAGAGGTCAGAGCTGGGAGGGCCTTTAGACCACTGGATGTCAGAGCTTGGAGGGCCCTAAGAACACAGGAGATCAGATCTGGGAGGGGCCTTAGAACAGGGAATATCAACTGGGAGGACCCTCAGAACACAGGATTTCAGACCTGGCAGTGCCCTTAGAACAAAGGTGTTCTAATTAAGATCCAGAGAAGGAAAGGGGTTTGCTGAAGGTTATACAGTGACCAGGAGGGAAGGTAACAGAGTACAAGGAACACACTCTAAGTAGGAGGTCAGAGAAAAAGAGATTCACAGGAGTTCTAGTGGTCAGGGGAGGTGAGACCTAGCTAGGCCTTTGACCGAGGGCAGGTGTGGGTTATGGGAGCATTCCTGGCAAGGTGCCAAAGGGGCCAAGGCTGGAGAGGGGAGGGTGGGAACCAGTGAAGGGCTAAACCCAGACAGTCAGCCATGCATAGGGGGCTGGAAGGGACTTAGAAATCGGGTATGACCAGGCAAGGGAGGGTTGAAAACGAGGCCTGGAGAGTTGGGACAACACTAGCTTTGGAGTCACAACACCTGGCTCCATATTCTCTCAGAGCTCCTGTGGGGCTTTTTGGGGGCAACAAAACCTTTCCAGGCTATGATCCCCACCTCTATAAAATGACGGAGTTTTCTAGATGATTTCTAGAGTCCCTTCCAGTTCTAAAGCCCGTAATCTTTTGATCCAATGAGTCCTCAGGGGGCCATGGAATTCCCCTTCTGGAGCCAAAGTTCCCTATGACTAAAGGAGACAGTTTCTGGAAAGCTGGACAAGGGACACAGGCCTCCTTGGGCAGGGGCTTTGTGGGCAAAGGGCCATGTGACAACTGAGCCAAGGGAAAGACAAAGGGAGGGGCCCAGAGCAGTTGTCAAGAAACCTCTTAAGGCCCGCACCGAGAATGGCACTAGTGGGAGGGATGTCTACTTCTGTTGCTGAACCTCTGAGTGCCTTTGAGACATGGGTGGGGACAGATGTCTGCAGGCACACACATCAAGATGCACACATATATGTATATGATATTGACATCCACACAAAATCTCAG
The DNA here is from genome assembly GCA_023548195.1 of Bettongia penicillata ogilbyi. Classification (NCBI taxonomy): domain Eukaryota; kingdom Metazoa; phylum Chordata; class Mammalia; order Diprotodontia; family Potoroidae; genus Bettongia; species Bettongia penicillata. The sequence continues at coordinate 10,512,750 of JAJHZJ010000315.1, read as the reverse complement.
AGTTGAATGGGGCATCAGGGACTATTTAGTCCCTTTGGTACCCTGAACAAGAATCCATTTCATGTCAGAGCATCATTGAAGTAAAACACTGGAAGGATCTCCACCTGGTCTAACACATGCCAAAGGGAATCTGTACAAGGATAGACTAGTGGTTATCCAGACTCTTCCTGAAGACCTCCAAGGAGGAAGGGAACCCTCTGTCAAGACCACTCATTTATTCCACTCTTGGACAGCTCTTATAGCTAGGCGATTTTTCCTGACATCAAGCCTCACTTTACCTCTTTGTAACTCCCACCACCCATAGTTCTTGGTTCTGTCCTCGGAGACCAAGCAGAACAAAGCTAATCTCTCCTCCACATGACACCCTTCAAATATCTGAAGAAAGCTGCCATCCCATCCCCCGCCCCCTCTCTAGACTTCTCTTCATGCCAAACATGCCTAGTTCCTTCAGCTGATCCTCGTATGTTATGGACTTAAAGTCTTTCACCCTCCTGCTTCCCCTCCTCTGGAGAGATTATCCATATTCTTAAACCACAATGCTCAGATCTGAACCTTAACTCCTGGCTGAAGGCCTGATGAGGGGAGAGGACAGTGGGCCTACCACCTCCCTGTTGCACAAAGCTAGGCCTCTATTCATGTGGCCCAAGTCTGCTTTGGCCTTTTCAGCTCCATTATCAGACTGCTGACTCATTTGAGTCTTCAGTTTACTAAAATCCCCAGATATTTTTTAGACCAGCTTCTTTCTAGCCAAGCCTTCCCCATCTTATACTGGTGACACTGATTTTTTTTTTCCCACATATCCAACTAGTGGTCATCCAACTTCTGTTGGAAGATGCCTAGGACCAGGAAACCCACTCCCTTCTGAAGCAGTTCATCTCAGTGTGCTATAGTGAAAAGGTCACTGTCTACAGACCCAAGGAACCTGGGTTCAAATCCTGCCTGTGACACTTTCTATGTGTATGTCCTTAGGAAAATAATTTAATCTCTCTGGATCACAGTTTCCTTATCTATAAAATCCAGGTAGAGGAGTCAATTCACTAGATGATGGATCTTCTGACTCTACTTCTGGATAATTCTAATTTTTAGGAAAGTTTTCTTTATAAGGGCTGGAATGATTACAAGGCACATATGTATACATGTATATAGCCATGTACAGGTGATGGAGATATATGTATGGGTATATACATATGTATATATGCATGCATGGGAACAGACACAAAACAGTCACACATGGGCATGTGTGTTAACATAAACATGTATTCAGATCCTAACTTTCATTAACATGCACACACACATGCTTCCCAGCATCCAGAAGCCTTAGAGACACTTCTCCTTCCCCCAAGCCCCCCCAAGCCCCCGTCTCCCCAGACAGCTGTTTGGTTGTTTTCTTATCAGTTTTCAGGGAATGCTTGGAAGGTCCCCAAAACTGGCTTGAAAAATAACCATTCTTAGACCTATGTGGTTGTTTGTCCCACTGCCGAATGGGGTCAGGAGCTGAGAACTTGCTCTGGCCTGGGATCAGAATATACACCATTACTCATCACCCACCCCCAGCTCTAAGCCTGGCGCCATCACAAACGGGACATGTTCCCCCATAAACAACTTTGAGTTTTGGGAGAGGGAACATGTGTGAACTGTAAATAAGCCTGCTTGGGGTCAGAAGAACTGCATGGAAGGAGAGGGGACCAATGGGAAATTCTTCTCAGCCCAGAGGGTGGACCCTGTCTGAGGAGGTCAGAGCCCTCAGACCAAAGAGCCTGAGAACCTGAGGCAGACAGAGGCGTAGAACCCTAGAACTTACTTTCAGAATCCTAACACCTTAGAACTGGGGTGAGTCTTAGAACCTTCAGCACACAGGATCTTAGAACCGTAGATGAAAGGAAGGAAAGAAAGAAAAGGAGGAGGGAGGGAAGAAAAAAGGAAGGAAGGAAACAAGGGAGGAAGAAGAGAGTAAGGAGGGAATTAAGGGAGGAAGAAAAAGAGAGAAGGAAGGAAAGAAGGAATTAAGGAAGGAAGAGCAAGGAAGGAAGAGCATTTATTAAACTCCAACTATATATATATATATATATATATATATATAGGTGCTGCATCAAGGGCTTTACAGCTATTTTCTCATTTGTTCTTCACAACAACTCTGGGAGATAGGTGCTATTTTTATTCCCATTTTATAGATGAGGAAACTGAGGCAGACAGTAGTAAAGTGATTTGCCCAGAGTCACCACCTAGCTAGTATGTTTCCAAGGCTGGATTAACTCTTCCTGATTCTTCCTGATTCTAGGTCTTCCTGGTTCTAGGCCAAACATGACCTAGTGGCCTTGGAAACAAAGAATCTTGGGACTTCAGAATCAGACTCATAGAAGTCTCACAAAAAAACCTCAAAGAGTCTTTTAAACTTCAATCTTAAGTCTTCAATCTTCAACAAGATTTTTTTCTCTTTAAAAAAGCAGCTTTTTACATATGCCTTTTGTTTTCACATCATATTCATTCCTGAATCTATCTTTCCCAGGTATACCACCAAGCACATCAGTTTTCCTAATGAGGATTTTTTGAAAGCAATCCAACATAACTGACCATCATCAGTTGCACCTGACACACCATGCAGTTGCTTCCCAGACTGGGAAGCTCAAAGCTGGAAGTCCTTTTAGAGATTATTACTGAACTCAACCACCCACCCCCTTCAAAGTCTCTGCAACACTATACTTGAATTCTCAGACATTTATTAAGTGCTTACCATGTGCCAGCCATCAGGGATACAAATGGAGGGATACTTGTCAGGAGAGAGGATATGCAAGCATTTCCAGAGAAATTTCACTAATCACTCATGTCAGGAAAGCCCTTGTGCTCAAAGTGAAACGTCATCTGCCTTTGAAGAAAGCTGGGGACTTTTAAAGGGTGAGGACGGAGTCATAGGATCCGAGATCATACATAGACATAGAGCTGATTAGCATCGTAGGCAGTTAGGTGTCCCAGTGGCTAGCACATCAGACCTCAAATCAGAAAGACTTGATTTCAAATCCAGGCCCAGACATTTACTGGTTATGGGACCCTGGGCAAGTCACTTCACCTTTGTCGGCCTCAGTTTCCTCATCTGCAAAATGGACATAATAATAGTACCTACCTCCCAGGGTTTTTGTGAGGATCAAGTGAGATGTTGGTTAGTCATCTTTCAGTCATGTCCGACTTTTTGTGACCCCACTTGGGGTTTAATTGGTTTGCTATTTCCTTCTCATTTTACATATGAGGAAACAGAGGCAAACAGGGTTAAAGTCACTAGCCCAAGGTCACACAGTTAGTAAGTGTTTGAAGTTGGATTTGAACTGACTTTAAGCCTACTGCTTTATCTGCTGCACCACTTCCTTGACCCTTAAAATGAAATAGCATTTTTAAAGTACATTGCAAATTATTATTAGAGGCAGTTCAGCCCAGTGCCCTCATTTTACAGAGAAGGAAACTGAGGCAGAGAGGTGATGTGACTTGGCCAAGGTTGCACAGGCAAAATGCCATACACTGTGAGAGGGAGGTCTCTGACCCACAAAGTCTACATACCCAAGCCCTGAGACTGCCTGCTGGAGACTTGATGTGACTCAGGCACTACCTCTGCTACTTACTTCTTGGACGACCTTGGGAACATCACCTCCCCTGACCCCAGTTAGATTAGATGGCCTTGGAGGGTCCTTCCAGTTACTCATCCATAGAGTTCTAGATCATCTCAAAGGCCCCCTCTCTGAAAGCCTTCCTGACAATGCTCAACAGCAGCCATCTGTCCTCAGTCAACATCTCCCTTCCCCCAGCTGTAGGCAGGACATCAGGCTGACATCCGAGGACAATCAACCTCTTGCCTGTCCCCCAGTCATCTAGTACCCGTTGTTTCCAAACCCCAGCTAGCACCAAAGATGGAGGGCTGCCAGAGCTGCTGAAACTCCAGTTTTGGGTGGGGGCCACTTCAGGGATCTGTCATTTTCTTAGTGTGAGTCCTCCCCAATATTTCTGACCTGGTAAATGGTCCCTAAAAACTGACAGCTCAGAAGCATTCACAACTTTGACTCTCTCCCCTTCAGACTTAGCTAGACTCTAACTTTGGCCAACAGGCCAACAGGCCTTCCCTCTGCCTAAATCACAGTTCTGGGGGGAGAGGTCATGATGCAGAGACTGGTCCATAATTTGAGCTCTAGATCTATGAACTTTGTCACTACATGCATGTCAATCAGCACTTATTCAGCACCTACTATGTGCTTACTTGCACATAGTAGGGCTTAATAAATGTAGGCACTTAATAAACGAACTGATTATGCAGCCCTGTGCTAAACACTAGGGAATACAATGAAAGAGAAAGCAATCCTTGCTCTCAAGGTGGTCCCGTCTAATGGAGAGGCTGCATGTAAACAGCTACACACAAATGAGATACAGACACGGCAAATTCAAGAAAATCTAAGGTGAGAGACCCTAGTATTAAGGGGGAAGAGGAAGGGATCCATGGGCACATAGCTCTTGGTAGAGGGCAAGTCTGAGCCCCAGACCCCTGACTCCAACTTTGTTGCTTTGTACATCCTCACAACAAGCCCTAAGGGTTATTATCAATTAACTCATCCATTGATCATTTTTGTTCCTTATGTGCCAAAAAGCCTGCTAGATACTGGGGATCTACATTAGCAAAAATAAAAGAGTCTACCCTCAAGGAGTTTACAGGAGAGGGCCTTAGAGACCTCAGAAACTCTGCAAGTGGGAGAGGTCCCTGTTATTGACTTCCCCCATCTGGCCCCCTTCTCCGAGGTCTCAGCCCAGCCCAGAGGGGACACTAGACTCCTAAAGGCTCTTCCGACAGAGCTCAGGCATGACTGTGCCATGCTGGAGAGGCCTGGTAACTTTGGAGGGACCATGTGTCTACCCTCCCAAGCCCAGTCACCCACCGGCAAAGGTCCACTCTTCTGAGGAAGGCTGGCTACCAAGGGATGAGTGTTTCTTCCCAGCTCTAGGAATTTTTAGTAAGTAAGGTGTAGAAGGCCTGGAATCTGCAGCAGTGACAGGAAGCCTCATGTCAAAGGACTCCTGGAATCTCTTGAAATAGCAAAGAGGTTGGAGTTGCTGGGGTTTTTAATGTAGTTCTCATTTTCTCATTAAAGACACAGACCCTGTCTGCTTGGAGCTCCCCATATAGGAAGAGGAGAAAACACCAAATTGAGGAAAGAAGGCAGAAACATGGTTCAAGGCTTACTATGTGCCAGACACTGGGTTATAAGCACTTTACAGATATCTCATCTGATCCTCACAAACTGAGGTAGTCAGAGGCTACATGACTTGTCCAGGGTCACACACCTAGTAAGTATCTGAGATCAGATTTGAACTTGGGTCTTCCTGACTCCAGGCCCAGCACCACAGATAGAGTGGAAATTTCATATCATATCATTATATATAGAATACATAATATTTTAGTTTGTTATATGTTATGTATTATATTATGTTACGTTACATAACATTACATTATATATTATATTATATTAATTACAAACTAGAATCTAATAAGTATATCATAGAGAATTCAAAGACCTTGGAGCACTTGGCTCTGAACTATCGAGAGACAGTGGGAGATAGAGACAGTGAGGAGGGAGGGAGGGAGAGAGAGATAGAGGAGGAAGGGAGAGGCTGAGAAAAATAGAAAGAAGGAAGCGGGGAGAGGGTGGGGGGAGGGGTCTAGCTTCCTTTGATGTCTTATCTTCTCTCCTTAGAATATAAATTCCTGGAGCAAGAAGGCATGGAAGTGGATAGAGCCCTGGCCCTGGAGTCAAGAGGATCTGAAATCAAATTTGACCTCAGCCTCTTACTGTGTGCCCCTGGACAAGTCACTTCTCCTGCTTGCTTCCTTCCTTTCCCAGCTCCCGCCCAAAAACAAAAGTCAGCTCCCTGAGGGCAGGGACTGTCTTTCTTCCTGCTTTGTATTCCCAAAGCTTAACCCAGTACCTGGCACATAGTAAAACACTTAATAAATAAATTCAGGCTGACTTGATTTGATTTGACAAGGTAAGTTTTGTGGGAGGGGGCACTAGTAGCTGGGTGGAGAGGGGGTCGGGGTGTCAGAAGAGCTTTGATAGATAGAGAAGATAGCAACTGAGCAGAATTTTGAAGGAAAGGAGAGATTTTTAAGAGGTAAGACTGAGTGCAAAGGTATGGCAGTGAGAGATGGGGGCAGGAGGAGTAACAAGAAGGCCAGTTCAGTCGCTTCCCTCCAGGGGCCATGATTTCCTCTGCAGTAAAATGAAGGAGATGCAGGAGTAGACGGATTCTAAAATCTCATGTAGCAAGAGGGGAGATGTTACCCAGCCCCTAACTCCCTTTTAGGAGTGTCCCTCTGTTTACCTATCTGTAAGATGGAGGCATAACTCCCATCCAGGTGAGGATAGATAGAAAGTGCTGTGTATACTGAAGTGTTCCATAAATGAGAAGGTTTAGGATTAGTAATTATTTTTCCCAATTGGTTTTAAGAAAAGTAATATAAGCTTTGCACTGATACCCTGTTGGTGGAACTGTGAATTGGTCCAATTGTTTGGGGAAACAATTTGGAATTATGAGAGAAAAACTACTGAGCTCTTCATTACAGTTTGACCCATTCCTACTGGGCATCAAGGAGGCCAGAGATAGAAACAAAGGCTCAAAATAAAGCAAAATTATCCTAGCAGGGCTCTTTAGGGGAGCACAGAACTAGGAACAAAATGGGTGCCCATGGTTTGGGGAATGGCCATACAAACTGTAACATGTGCAGTACTATACCCTAAGAAATGATAAACACGAGCAAGCGTGGGAAGACTTGGATGAGCTGATATAAAGTAAGTGTACAGTAGAAAGTGCCCTGGGTCTGTAGTCCAAAGATCTTGGTTCAAATCCTTCCTCTGACATTGCTTCTTGGGCAAGTCACGTCTCTGGGCCTCAGTTTCCTTAGCTGTAAAATGAAGGGATGGGCCTACATAGTCTCTGGAGTTTCAGCCAATTCTGGATCTTAGATCACATAAAGTGGAGAAGGGTGTCCACCATGACTATATTAATGTAAGTGAGACTACCTAATACCATTGAGAATATAATAGAAATGAGTATACCTATACTAAAGAGCTGAAGGCACTTTGCTCCTCAATAGTAAGGTAGGGGACTATGGAAAGAAGTAAAGGAACCATTCGCTCATTGTGTGCCTACTAAGTGCTGGACACTGTACAGATATGCTCTTGTTTAATTCTCACAACAGCCCTGGGAGGGGGATACTATTATTATCCCCATTTTACAATTGGGGAAACTGAGGCAGAGTTTTGTGGGAGATTTTTTTAAGTAACTTGGCCCAGGATCCCACAGCTAATAAATGTCTGAGATCAAATTTGAACTCAGGTCTTCCTAACTCCAGATCCCACAGAGCTTTCAGACTCAGTGGCTTGAGGAGTCTTTTTTGTAGGATTGTTTTTCCTAGTTACAAGGAAGGACTGCAGTGGGGGAAGGGGGTAGTTCTGGAAATGACTCATTTAAAAATGAAAGACATTCATAAAACTAAAAACAGCTTTTTTTAAAAAAAAAAAAAAAAGGAAGGCCTTGGCTTACCAGGTTCGGCCTGTCCTTGATTTCTGGGGTAACCTGTGCATCACCTTTTTGCTGCAAGGAAGGACAGAGATTGCCTCCCGAGCCCTTCCCCCCACTGGCCCAAGGTTTGTGATCTCCAGCTAGAGCCGGAAGTCTGCTAGGATATTTTGGCTCTGACCTCAGGGCTCTGGGGCAGCCTGCACGTCATTAGCATGGTCGGAGACCTCAGACTAGGTCCTCACAAAGAAAGCTAATTACAGTCAATTCACACTTGCCACTAATTGCAGGAAAGGAAAGAGCTGTGGGTGAGGGAGAGAGCTGCACCAAGACTGTAATCAGAGGCAGTTTGGGGAGGGAAGGAGGTGGAGGGAGGGCCCAGTGCCCAGGGCTGGCAGCTCCCAATCCACAAGGGGCCTGGCTCAACAGCTGACTTGAGCTGGGACTGCAGGCAAGTCTTTGCCCTTCTCTGAACCTCAGTTTCTCTATCTGCAAGAAAATACTAGAACGCTTTTTAATGTCTATCTCAACCTTCTGTGTTCGAAGGCTCTGACATTTCCTATTCTAAGGGCCCTCCTGATGGGGTTCAGACTCTGGGAACCTCCCTGAACTCCCCTTGAATCTCTCCACCTGGCCTTTCATACTAAAATCATTGACCGGTTCCCCCGGAATCTTGCCACTTGAGCTGGCCTTTCATACTCAAATTTGTAGCCCGGTTCTGCTGAATCTTTCATATTCAAATCTGTTGCCCTGGACCTGGCTTGGCCTTCCGATGTCTCTTACCTCTGGATTGCCGCACCTGCGTTCCACTCAAACCCTCCATTGTCTGATCCAACCCTTGACCAGTCACCTCAGTCCCACTGAGGTCCTCCTTGGACTTCTCAAGACCCTCCCTAAACCCCTCCTCCCATCACCCTAGACTACCAGACCACCCCCAGATCCCGCCTACAGTCTTTTCTGTATTTAAGGGCCATCTTGCCTCTCTGAAGGTGCTCAGATTCAATCCAGCTCAGACTCCCTCTAGCTGAGATTCTATCTAGCCCGTTTGTGAATATAAGAGTTACAAATGCTTAGGCTCCATAAGAGTCCACCCAATACGACAAATCTTTAATAAACTTTGTCTTCCTTTGGCTTTAAGAAGGCTTGTGTCCAATTCAAGCAGGACCTGGCATGTCGGTATTTCAGGGTCCCCTGCACCTCTTAACCTCAACACTCCCAGCTCTGACATTCCATGTTCTAAAGTTCCAGAGTGCCTCATCGCACTGGTTTCATCAAGAAAGAACTAGAATACATCAAAGTACTACATTAAAGACCACACTATTTATTAACTTCAGGTGGGCTTTATCTTTAAGCCACAAACTCCAGTTTCCCCCAGAAGAAGCTTTGTGGGTCTTCCTGTTCACACTTGCTGAGGCTTATCTCGGCCTCTTATCTGGATTTCCTTGTCCCCAAGATTGGTGGAACCAGGCAGGGATGGAGGAGGCCAAGCTCTCCAAGAAGAGCCAGGGGGAAATGCTGCTCAGTGCCTTGTCTGGAGCTCTGGATCCAGCTTCTAACTCTGGCTCTCCCACTTCTGATCTACAGGCTGGCGGGCAAGCCATATCTCCACTGAAGGCCTCAGTTTCTTCATCTGTGAGATAAAGTCCTCTATCCTCCATTCCAGCTCTAAAGCTATAACCTCAGGAATCTATGAAGTCTCTTCCCCTCCCCATCTCCACTTAACCCAAGAAAAATCTTGGTTCTATAAACTCTCTGGCTACCATCAGGGAGTAGGGGGCTTAGAAGGATTCCCAGGGGGCCAAGTGGCAGGAGTCATCTCCTCCAGGTTCAAGGATCAGACACTCAAGACAGCTTTGCTGGAAATTAAGGCAGGATTCCTATCCTGGGGCACAGCCCGATACTCCTTATCAATCAGTCGCTCCATCAGTAGTGATTCCCCAGCCCTCCTAGGGACTCAGCCCTGTACACAACCACCCCTAGCAGGGTAGGGTGCAAGGGAACGAGGAGAGGTGGGCCATGCCCCTAGGAAACTCCCATGCTAGCTAGAGAAACCAGGCTTAGGACCCAGAAAGGACCTTACCAAAAGGCATGGGCCTTACCATTGACTTACCTAGACACTGACCCTGGCTCTAGGCCTGAATTTCCCCTTCTAAAAAAAATGGCTAGAACCTGAGGTCACTCCAAGTTCTAATAATAAAAATGATAATGGTAATAATATTTACATATACCTTAAGGTTTGCAAGTGCTTCCCGGGAGGTAGATGCTATTATCATTGCCATTTTACAGATGAGAAATTGAGGCCACCAGACCTTCAATAATTTGCCTAAAGGTCAAACAGCTTTATGGTAAGAGTCTGAAGCCGGACTTGAACTCAGAGCCTCCTAACTCCTAGTTCAGCTTGTTGTTTAATCACTTAGTCATCTCCAATTCTCTGCCACCCCATTTGGGGTTTTCTTGGCAAAGATACTGGAGTGGTTTGCCAGTTCCTTCTCCAGCTCATTTGACAGATGAGGAAACTGAGGCAAAGTGAGTGAAACTAAGGAAAGGTTATTTGCCCAGGGTCACACAGCTGGCACACTTCTGAGGCTGGATTTGAAGTCTGGTCCTCAGCACACTAGCCTGTGCACCCATTGCCTCTAAGTCTGATGAGCTTGTAGAATGGGGAAGCACAGATTTTGAGCCAGAACTCTTTAACTTTCTTAGGTGAGGTAACTGAGGGGAAGTGCCTTTGGCCATGTGGGCAAAGCCCCAAAGCTGGGATTCTAACCTAGGTCCTGATTTCAGGGCCCAGTGTTCCTTTCCACTTCACAGTTTAAAGGGTTTAGCTGGAGGTCAGTGCAGGCTCTGGTGGAGGCCTGGAGCTGTGGGGAGAGGAGGCTGGGTGGCCAGGCCCCTCTTGGACTGTCGGCTGGAGCTGCGGAGGAAGGAGATTCTGAGCTACACCTGCTGTTCCGAAATTCGAGCCCTCTGTGGGGTGGAAAGGTCGGCGGCTGCTCTCGGTGCCCCAGCTGGCCAGCACAGCCAGGCGGTGCCCAGCTGACATGAGGATGGGTTAATAAGGATGCTGTGGATTGGCGCTCCAAAACTGGGCTGGCTCGGGACAGAATGTGCTAGGAAAGGGATCAGCTGGGAAAGCAGATGAGGAGGCCGGCCCATCTATGGATTCCTGAACCCCAGCCCAGTCAGGCCGCTAGCACCCAGCTGGGGAAAACAAACCGCTCCATTGAGGCAAGCTTCCAGCCTGACCCCAGCCCAGCTCCCAGCAGGCCTGGGAGTCTAGCCGCTACAGGACAGACAGGGGCAAGGGCAGAGAAGGGGCAGAGACAGAGACAAGGAGAGAGACCAGGACAGAGATAAGGATAGAAACAGAAAGAGAGAGACATACAGAGATGGGAGCAGAGGCAAAGAAGGAATCACTGGAAGAGACAGGTAGAGGCAAGAGGAGAGATAAAAACAGAAAGGAACAGAGAACAGACAGACAGACAGAGATGGGAGCAGAAACAAAGACAGACACAGAAACAGAGAGACAGAGACAGGATGAAAAGACAAGAGCAGAAACTGAGGCAGCAACAGAGACAAGGACAGAGACAAACACAGAGACAGACAGAAACTGAGGCAGGGACAGAGACATTGGGACAGGGGAAGGGACAGACAGACACAAGGACAGACAGAGACAGATGCAGACAGAGCAACAAAGAGAGGGGCAGAGACACGGAGAAAGGCAGACAGAGAAGCAAAGACAGGAAGAGACAGGACAGAGACTGCTCATCCTTTTTCTAAGGAAACCAAGGACATCACAAGATGGTGTTATAACAGACAGGAGCAGAGGCAGAGACAGACAGACAGAAGCAGAGACAGATGGAATCAGAGGCCAGCAGCCTGCAGATTCATTATCCCAGGATCTCTGGTCAATATCCAAAACTGTCATAGACAGGTCACATATGGGGGGCTCTGGAACGTGTGAGAAGGAATCTTTTCTTTGTCTATTTCCTCAGAATAAAATATCCTCAGAATCTTACCCTCTACTGTGCCCTACTCCCCTTTACCCCACAATCTTAGGGAAAGGATCCCACCTTCTGGATCCCACCTGGGAGCTATAAATTAGTCCAAAGGTCTATTAATCATCATCAGTTGCTGAAGCCTGAGAATTCAGTTCAAGGAACAATTGAATTGGATACTTAGTAAACAGTTCTGTGTTCCCAGACTTTATTTATAAAAACATCAGGAAACTGACTAGTGACGAACCTTGGGTCCAAAGTTTCAGGACATGAGACCTTTTACAAAGTATCGGTCTTATTTATAAATAGTAGCTTTACCCTAGAGAGGAAGCATGGGATAGGGTAATGGGTAGGAACTGGCCTCAGAGGCTGCCCTCCGCTCAAACCCTTCCTGGCTCTAGCGATCCTTAATCATTTTAATCTCTCATAGCCCCAGGCAGAAGCAGCCAGTCTACTTGAGTAGGAGTTTTCTCATTGGGATTTTCTCTTTGGGATAAATGGAAGCACAGGAAGGGATGTAAAAATCCTGCTCCTCCCCCTAATCCTGCCCCAGAGCCCTCTTCCACCCACCTACTGGTCTTCCAAGCTTCTTTTTCCCCAGAGAAACCACATCCTTCTCAGTTATCCAAGTTAACCTCAAAATCATCTCCTCCCTGATGCTCAGTCTACTTAGTGACCAAGCCTTATTGATGGGAGGAATAATCATTGAAGAGCCAGCTGTGTACTAGGCACTTTACAAATATTATCTCATTTGCTTGATTCTCACAACAAACAGGAGGCAGGTGCTCTCATTAGCTCCATTTTACAGTTGGAGAAGCTGAGGCAGACAGCTGGAAAGTGACTTGTCTAAGGTCCCACAGTGTCTGTGGCTGAATTGAAACTCGGGTCCTCATGATTCCAGGTTCCGCATTCTATCCACTGAGCCATCTAACAATGCTAACTTTGAATCTCTCATGTCTGTCCCTAACTTTCTAATCACACAACTATAAATTCAGTTTGGGCCACATGCCTCTTGCCCAGCCTATTGAAACCAGCTCCTATTTGGACTCCTTATCTTAGTAACTGCCAAAATAATATTCTTAAAGCATAGAATGATCCATGTTACTTTCCTGCTTCAGAAATTCAATCCCTGGGCACTTCAAGCCCTTCACATCCTGATTCCAATCTGACTTGCCAACCTTTTTCACATGCCCTTAAGTCCAGCCAAACCAGCCTTTTCACTGTTCCTTTAATGTGCTATTCATCTCCCTTCTCCGTGCCTTTGCCCAGACAACCCCCATGCCTAGAATGCCTTTCCCCCTCACCTCCTCCTATTAAAATCCCTAGTTTCTTTCAAAGCTTAGCTCTAATGTCAAACTCAATATGTGACTTTTCCTGATTATCCCCACCCCAACCATCAGCATCTCTCTTTTCCAAAGTACCCTGCATTTATATTTTTCAAATTCACATTTTGTGGATGTTCAGTCATTTTAGTTACATCTGACTCTTCTTGATTCCATTTGGGGTTTTCTTGGCTGAGATACTGGAATGATTTGCCATTTCCTTCTCCAGATCATTTTACAGATGAGGAAACTGAGGCAAACAGGGTGAAGTGACATGCCCAGGTGAGTCACAGGGCTACTACATGTCTGAGGCTGGAGTTGAGCTCAGGAAGAGAGGAGTCTTCCTGACTCCAGGTCTAGCACCACCTACCTGGCCATTAAAATGTCATGAGCCTATATTTTACCTGATAACATAAAGTCATGGAGGAAACTGAAGCAGACTGAGTTAAGTATCACTGCCCTCAGGGACAGAAAGACCTGGGCTCAAGTCTCTGACATTTACTGGCTGGTCAGGTCATTTTAACCTTCAGCATCCCAGGCCACTCTCTAAGATTGGTAATTATAGAGAAGGGGCCTCTCCAAAGAGGCAGAGAAGGTTCTGATGAAATCACAGATCAAGTTTTAAAAAAAAGCACACTTAACCTCTATCTGCCTCAGTGTCTTCAACTGTAAAATGGGGATAATAATTGCACCTACCTCTTAGGTTTGTTGTGAAATCAGAAAAGATAATATTTATAAAGTGCTTAGCGTGGTAACTGGCATGCAGTAGGCACTTAATAAATTCTTGTTCCATTCTCCCCCTTCCCTTCCCTATCCTCTCCAAGGACTATCTCTTCTTTTATATTGTATCTTTATCCCTTAGTACAATGCCTGTTCCAGTAATATAGAACATATCTTAATAAATATAAATTGTTGACTAAGCGACAATGAATTGATTTTTTTCATTCATTCCATCATTTTATAAATTAAGAAACTGAGATTAAGTGACTTTTCCAAGGCCACACAGGTAGTATGGGACAGAGTTGGGATCCGAACCCAGATCCTTTGACTCTAAAGTCAGTGCTGACTCTACACCAGGGCTTCTTAAACTTTTCCCACTCCAAACCTTCTTTATTATGTCTCCATTTTACGGATGAGGAACTGAGGTAAATAGGGGTTAAGTGACCTATGCCTAGGGTCATACAGCACCCATTCCATCTACAGTTTAAGAAGCACTACCTACATTATGCCTGCCTCTAAACAGGGAAGAATTGTTAGAAACAGAGAGGCAGTGGTTATGGAGCAAAGAGCCCTGTGATGGGGGGCAGGCATCCAGGCACCCAGCCTCTCACTCTCCCCCTCCCTCGTGCATCCCCAACAAGCATTTATTAAATACTCACCCTGCACCAGTGGGCAGCTGAGTAGTGAGAGCCAGGACTTGGAGGCAGTCAGGCCTGAGTTCAAATTCAGCTTCAGATGCTTACTTGCTCAGTTTCCTCATCTGTAAAATGAGTTGGAGAAAGAAATGGCAAACCACTTCAGGATTTCTGTCAAGGAAATTCCATAGGGATCACATAGAGCTGGACTTGACTAAACAGCAACAACAATACGGTGGGGGGGTGGGGGGGTGAGGAAAGCAAAAGAAAGTATTAGAAGAGTTGAGGAGGCCTTATTTAGGAAGTAAACCTTAAAAGAAGCTAGGATTCTTGGGGAATCCTGGAGACGAGGAAGGAGGGAATGGGATCCAGGCACAGGGGCAGCCAGTTCAACAGCTTGGAGGTGGGAAAACATCATTGACTTTGTAAATCACTGGAGAATGGAATCCACAAGAGTCCTCCTCAGAGATTACCAATGAGTCTCCATTCCCTGTTGGAAAAACATCTTATGCCCCTTTGGCTTTCCGTCATGACCATTCTCAGCTACTAGGAAAAGAACGAAAACATCTTAGTCAGATCTGACTCATCCCTTTGTCATATAAATAGTATTGATAGATCCTCAGCAACCTGGCTTCTCCCATGGCTGCTTGGGATTGATCCTTCCTAAATCATAGAGCTGAGGGAGGGGGGAGGGGAAAGAGAGGGGAGCCCTTAGTGTCAGAGCTGATGTAATGGGGGAGGGGTGGTGGTCTCAGGAGAAGCCAGGGACAGCCTAGACTCACACTGGGAGGGCCCTTGGAACACAGGATGTCAGAGCTTGGGGGAGCCCTTAGAACAGTCACAGCTAGAGTAACACCTCCCCTGGCAAGTAGATAGGTGTGGTCTGGGCTTACACTGGAAGGCCCCCTAGAACAGAAAGTCAGAGCTAGAAGAGGCCTTAGAACAAAGGATGTCAGAGCAGGGAGGGCCCTTAGAACAGAGAATGTCAGGACTGGGAAGGTTCTTATAATCCAGAATGCCATGCTGGAAGGTCCTTTAGAATGTAGAATGTCAGAACTAGAAGGTCCCTTAAAACATAAAAGACCATAGATATCATCTAGTTCAACTTCTTCATTTTTACAAATGAGAAAATTGAGTCCCTGAGGTGAGTGGTAACTTACCCAAGGTCACCCAGTATACCAGTGGCCAAATCAGAACTCAAATTCGGTTTTCTGGCCTCTTTCAAGTGCATCAGGTTTATCACACCTTTTACGTGAGGAGCGGGAAGAGATGATTTTTAGAACCCTCAGTAGATAGGTAAGAGATCTTTATCGACTGGAAAGGGAAATGGGCTAGCCCTAGTTACCCAGGCTGGAATGTACCCCCCTTCCCCAGTTCAGAAGCAACTATGAGCTGGGAGCCACTCATGTACCCTGAGACCCACCTAGGAAATGAGGCCACAGGGCCAGTATGGTGGCCAGTGCCCAGAGTTAGTTAAGCAACTCCAGGGGAGCCTGGAAGCCAGGTCTGAGTGGGCTATTTGGAGTGAAAGTGAACATCGTAACTGGGAAGGATTAGCTGGGCTAGTCCAGTCTCCCCATTTTGCAGGTAAAAAGACTGAGACCCAGAGAGGGGAAGGAAGGAAGGTACAATCAGGACCAAAATCAAGTTCAGGACATTTCCCATTCCTTTCCAGAAAGGGACAAAGAGGACAGGAAGGATGATTTCCAAATTCCCTGAGCTAGGACTCCTCAGAAGACTCTGGACAGCAGGGTGGTGTCTCAGTGGATAGAACATTGGACCCTGCCTTAGATACTTACCAGTTGGGTGACCCTAGGTATGTAACATGAAATCTCTCAGCCTCTGTTTCCTCATCTGTAAGATGGGGATGATAATAGGAGCACCTACTGGCCAGTGTTCTTGTGAGAGTCAAAGGAGATCATATCTGTAAAGTGTCCCAAGAGTCCAAGTGCTGCTTTTTGCTTTCTCCCTCCCACTCAATGCCCTGAGTCAGCTCCCAAGTACCTTCCTTGGGTCTGTCCCTCCAGCACAGGCCTCACCCTCTCTCATGATGACTCCACCATCCTCCTAACCAGTCTCCCTACCTCCAACCTCTCTTTCTCCATCAGGCCTGCCAGAGTCACGTTCCTAAAAACCAGCTCCAGTCCCACCCATGTCCTGCCCAGACTCCTTCCATAGCTCCCAAGAGAAAGTCCAAATGCCTCAGTCTAGCTTTTGAGACTCTGCACACTCAGGCCCCTCTCCAGTTTTATCTACCCTGACACACATGTTCAGTGCTCCAACTAGACCTGAGGACTCACCACCCCTCCCATATAACCTGCATTTTCCTACCTCTTGGCCCCAGGCCTGGGATGCCCACCACCTCTAAGTGGCCCCCTCCCATTCCCATCCCTTGATGCCCTCTGACCTCCTAGCTTAGCATTACTTCCTCTAGGAAGCCTCTCCTTAGTTCTTCTTTCCCCCAACACAAACAACCCAGTGGAAGTGATTACCTCCTCCTTTGTACCCCCTAAATCCTACCACCCCCATGGCCCTTATCCCACCCTGCCTCAGGGTGTACTTCTGAGGGTCCCTTAGCCTTTGACTAGACTGTGGGTTCCCTGGGAGCAAGACCCCAGGTTTTGGCCTCCTTGTCTTTCCTACCTCGCAGTCAAGTCCAGGAATGAGGAGGTGTTGAGTGTTAGTCAATGGAAATGTATAGCTAGCTTCCAAACTTTTCATGTAAGGAAGACACCGTGTCCTCCAGGAAAAATCATCAGGCTGGGGGACAGAGGAAAAGGATCCAGGTGTCCCTAGAGTACGGGCAGGGAGGAGGGCCCTAGAGAGGAAGGTCAGAAGTCGATGGGGGCTAGTCAAGTTGACTTTCTGGGCTTGGTTTGGACAGAGGGGAGGAGAAGCCAGGCTGCTGAGGGACATGGAGAGCAGAGACCTCACCCCAGCCTCTTAACCTCATTTCTGTCTGGCTTCAAGCTCTGTCACCTCCTCCAGAATCCTCCAAGCTGCTGGTGGCCTCTCTCCCAGATTGGCATATTGCTACATACATGGAGAATGTAAACGCCTTCACTTTCGTCTGACCCTGTTGTAAGTGCATAAAAAACGGCTGTTGACTGATTGATTGACAGAGGGATTGGACAGTGACAAGAGAAAGAGAACCATCTGTCTCACTGCTAAATGGGCCAAACTGGACTCACAATTAGTCTGTATACACTGGGAATTACCTAACCTACAAGCAGTTTGTATACCCATTGTCTTCACTGTATTCAAGATTGGTGTGAGTGTCCAAGGGGCCTTGGAGAACAGAGTGGGAGGAGAGAAAAGAGGAGAGCCAGGAGCTACCCACAGCCTGCAGTCACCAGGTTAATTATATTGATAAGGGCCTAGGGAATCCATTCCAGGACCATTGGAATATGGAGGAGAAGCAGCTACAGAATATGCAGAGACTTCCTGGATTGGCCCAGGCATTGCCCTTTCTTTTAAGGTCAAAGCCTGCCAGGTTCCAGGTACCACTCTATCCTGAGTGGGAAGGAACTAGACCCCCTCCCCCTCCAGTTGGTCATGGAAAGAGGCAGGGCAGGTACCTTGGAATGGCCAGGCCAGAACAAGGCTGAATACTTAGGCTGAGGAACCCTAGAACTTGGAATGTCAAAACTCAGTGGCCCTTACAGTACTGTCTCTATTCTATAGAGTACAGAATATATATAGAATGTATAAAGTACATTCTCTACCCTATAGTGCTAAAACACATGTCAATATATCAGCACAATTTTGTTGGTGGGATCATCATCTATGACTTACAGTCTTGGAGAGTAGCCTGAGGCTCTGGGAAGTTATTACTTACCCAGAATTACAGAGCTAAGAAGTGCCAGAGGCAAGAAACACACACACACACACACACACACACACATCCATCTGCAAACCTATAGACACAATGCAAATGTACCCTCACACATGCAAGCAAACACACACACACACACACACACACACACACACACACGCATACACAAAGGTATTAAAAGAGGACCAGAACACCAGAAAGGTCACACTGAGGCTCCCACTAGAGAGAAGGGGACCAGGCTTCCTGTTTTCTGAGCTCTGAAGCATGTGAAGGGCCCGGAAATGCCGACGCTGAATTTGGCTGGGAGGAGTGGCCGCATGTGCCATGGGACTGTGGCCAGGTGGACCCATGGGAGGGAAACGAGGGACAGGAGCAGCAGTAGGAGAAAAGAACAAAAACAGTGCTAATGTTATCGCTGTTATTTTCTTATTCCAGTTCTCCTTCTTCTGGAACCTAATAACTTACAAATTACCAGCATCCCAATGACTTGGAGAAGGAGATAGCATATGTGCCACCATGACGCCCATTTTACAGTGATGAAACTGAGACCCAGAGAGGGGCAATGGTTAGCGTAGTGTCTCACACGTACTTACATGCTTACTGAACTGAGTCACTCAGTCCTAGCTAGTAAAGTATCTGGCCCAGTTTTCTGGCTGAAGCCTGGGGGCCTGGGCTGTTCAGGGGAGGAGGTGTTGGTCTGGCATGGAGGCTGTCACACCTGAGGCCAGGGGTGTCCATACCTGACTCTCAACACTTAGGGCCAGGTAGGGCTCACCCTGGTAAAGGGACCAGAGACTTATAGCAATTTGGATCCCTAGAAACTGTAGGGTCAGGAGTTTTCAGAGGCCCTGGAAAACAACTTCCTATCCTTCTCTCGGTTCCCCTCTTCCTGAATGGGCCTGAAGTTTTCTCCTGGTGCTAACTGCTCCTTTTCCCTCTCCGTTCTCCCAATCCAGATCTTGTGAGCACTGACCCAGAATTGAAAATGTAACGTTAATCCTGAGACCTCCAACATGAGATGCTCCAATATGGTGCCTCCTCACAGGAGAGGGACCCTTTACCACAAGGCTCTGGAATGGCTGAGGAAGTCCTAGAGAAAAGGGTAGCACTCCCAGGGAAATGTGGTGCAAAGGGGTGTCAGGCTCTTCTTAGTTAACCCTCCACCTTACGTTTCAGGGAGAGTGACCTTCCTTCTGGAGAGCTTTGATATGACCTCCAATCCTGAGTGTCCTGCCAATAATCCTGAAATTCTTCTTAGAAAGAATTCTTCAGCTCCACAGGCTCCCTACTGTTTACAAAGCACTCTGCAGTTCAGGAAGCACATTAAAGTTGGCCACTTTCTAGCTTACAAGAGTCACTATAGTTTACAAAGTTTTTCTCCACTTGAAAGATGCTCTTTAGCAGAGGAGGCCTTGTGAGCCAGCCAGGTTTCTAAGAGGTTCTCTGAGCAAGGGGGAGCCAAGCACTGGGATAAATCCCAACTCTCCCAGACCCCGTCCCTACAAAACACACACACACACACACACACACACACACACACACACACACACCCTTACATTCTTGCAAATCTTTCTTGTTCCCCTCCCAATTGGGGAAAAAAAATAGAACTGGGACTTTTCCTGGCCTAGAAGTTGTGTAACTAACCAGGATGATGCAACCAAAACACAAGACGAATCCCTCCCTTCCCCCTCCCCATCCACCCAGGATATCCTGTTAGTAAACAACTGAGATGCCTGTGACCCACTCTGAGCCCGCAGCCCCAGATCCAAAAGAGGGAAGAGCTTGGCTCTGACCTGAGGTCTAGGCCTGCTCCAGATCCTGTGCACAGAGTGGCCCAGGTCTGAGTCCTAATGATGGGGCAAGTTCTCAAAGAACTCAAGGTTTCAATGACCACAGGCTCCCTCTAGTGCCTACCCTTAGAAGAGAGAACAAAGAATGTCAGAACCCTAGTACATTGAAAGACAAAGTTGAACAGACCTCAGAGGACTGTTTATCAGAGATAGGAAGGGTGTTAGAACATCAGACCCTGAATCTCTGAGCTGAGAGGGAGGACCCTAGACAGCATCATGTTCAAAGGGCTCCTTTTCTACATGGGGATATTGTCACCAAGTGGGAAGGGTCTTGCTCAAATTCACTCAAGGGGTCAAACACAGAGTCAGGCTTCCTCTCTGCCAGGTCAGCACCTTGTGACATTTCTTGGAGATGATGACAAATATTTTTTTTTCATGTGGGATGAGAAGACTATCACAGGATCCCTCCCCCTCTCTTTTCTCTTTCTCTTCTTCTCTTCTCTCCGTCTCTGTTTCTCCTTTCTGTCTCTCCTCCCCTCCCTCTTCTTTCTCTCTCTGTTTCTCCTGTCTCTCCTTTCTCTCCCTCTCCTCTTTCCTTTCTTTCCCTCTTCTCTCTCTCTTCTATTTTTCCTCTTCCTCTCTTTTCTCTCTCCTTTCTATCTCTTCTCTTTCTCTGTTTTATCTTTTCTCTTTATCTGATTCTCCTTTCTGTCTCTTCTCTTTCTTTTTCTCTCTTTTCTATCTTCTCTCTGTCTCTGTTTCTCCCTTCTGTCTCTCCTCTCCTCTTCTCTCTTTGTTTCTCCTCTTTCTCTTCTCTCTCCTACTCTTGTCTTTCTCTATATATACCTTTCTCTGCCTCAGTATCCCTTCCTCCTTCCCTGACCTTTGTCCTCACACCCTACCTCCTCAGTCCTCATTTGTTTGCCGATACTGATTCCATCCTTGCCGGGCAGAACAAGTTCCCTGGGGCACAAGGAAAGTCTTTTTGGTGTCTTTGGCTGGTACAAAGGGGGCCTCAGCTTCAAAGGGGAAAAGCCAGGTTTTGAGGATCCCACGACAACCCAATGCATTGCAAAACTGCTGTGCCCATTTCTTTGTCCATCAGACATCCCTTGGCCAGCTGCTTCCTTCAGGCTTCCCCTCAGTAGTCGGGGTGGGAAGCCAACTTTCTTGCCAGGAGGGAGGGGCTGGGATGCTCAGGCTAGTCATGGGAAAAAATGATAAGATTGTCAGGTTAGAAGGAGAAGGGACCTTACAGGTCCAGCTCCTCATTTTACAGATGTGGAAACTGAGACCCAGGGTGGGAAAGAGGCTTGCCCAAGGTTACCAAGGCAATAGAGGTGGAGAGGGAGACAGTAGTCAGGATATCACAAAATCACAGAATTCAGGAATTGGAGGGGACCCATACACAAAAAGAATACCCTCTAGAACACTAAACTGTGAATTCGAGAGCAGGGACTGTCTTTTGCATTCCTTTGTATCTCCATCACTCACCACAGTTCCTGGCACACACTAAGTGACTAATAAAAGCTTGTTGACTGATGTCACACCGAACAAATGGCGATCCTCTTCTTGGGAACCACCACCTCCCAATGGGAGGGGGCTCTTACTGTGAGCAAGGGTTTCCTACTGTCAAACCTGACTAAACCTCTCTGGGTCTCCCTCTCCTCCCCATACCGGCCTCCTGGGCAGAGCAGAGCAAAGCTAACCCCTCCCTGACTTGATATAGCCCTCCAGTGTTTGAGTTGATTCCAAATTCAGAATCCTTCCCACTTCCCAGGCTGCTACTCCCCAGGAGTTCAGTTTAAGACATTCAGAGGCTAAAGGAATGGCCAGCTCCAGTGGGATGCCTTAGATATCACCCAGCTGATGGCCTGAACCAGCCTTGTACCAGCTTGGGCCTGGAGGAGGAAAGAACCGATACACTTGGAAGTAGGAATAGAGACCACTAACATTTTCTTCTCAACAAACCAATCCCTGACTTATAGAGGTCATGCCAAGGTTTAAATTCTCACACTGAATATTTAGCAGCCAGCTTCGGTGAGGCCACAAGGGCTGGCTCCATCCAACACACCCCTGAAAGTGTATCAGCCTGAGGTCCAAGTCTTAGTTACTAGATTGCTTCGGCCTCACCTGGACATCGTAATGGATAGAATGTTTGACCTGGAATCAGGAACACTTGGATTACTTATTAGTTGTGTGACTACCTTTCTGACTACCTCAGTTTTCCTGGGACAATGATTCCTGAAGCTCTTGCCTCTCAGAGTTTCTTGGATGCTCAAATGAAATGATGTATGTTAGAGTGTCATGTAAATGTCAACTTGTATCAGTTTGATGTTCCCCTTATCTTAACCTTACCTTTTCATTCCTTTTGTCATTGAAAAAAAAGTGGAAAACCCAGTCATGGGAGAGCACTTGTAAACTGAAGGGTGTTCCATCAATTAGAGCCCTTGTAAATGGCAGAGGGTAAAATGGTAGCCTGGATTGTAACTGGTTTAAAAAAGGAGAGAAATTATAAGATGTCCCTAATCATCCCCCCAAAAAACAAACTCCCCTCCTTTAAAGTCTTTTTCCTAATAATAAGATAACACAATTTGGGGGTTTTCTAAGACACTTTCACCTCCAGTGCTTTAAAAGAGAGCATGGAATGATGGAAGGAGGGAGCAGGAGAGTCGGAGAGCTTAGGGATCAAATCCTGGCCCTGCTTATGAAATGTATCACCCCCAAAGGAATTATTTCACCTCTATGGGCTTCTGTTTTCCCCTCTGTAAAATAGGGGGCTTCATGAACTTCAAGGTGTTTAGTTTGGAGGTGATCTGGGCCAACCTCCTCATTTTACAGATAGGGAAGCTGAGACCACAGAGCTATTGAGTGACCCTGGTCTAGATTATCTCTTAGGTTTCTTCTAGTTCTGGATTCTTCTATACTCCAGTATAATGGAGATTGGGTACCCCTAATGTTGAAATGTTTTCTGGGGAAAAGTTGGGTTTCATATATATAGATACACATATATACAAATATACACACACATACACACATATATACATATATGTACATGTGTGGGTGTATCTATATCCGTTCCCTTTCCATGGCTCTGTCTTGGCCCCAATTGTTTACCAAGCAACAGCCTGGGGAAAGAAGTGGACACAAAATCTCTTGGCCCCCAGAAGGACCTTCAAAGAACGTAGAAGAAAGGGCCTTTTGTCCCTGTAACCTATTTGGAGGTGATTAGTCACAGGCCCCAGAGATAATTAGAGAAACTTTCAGGTTAAACAGGCATTGGGGAAAGCAATGAATAGGGGAGGGAGGGGTAGAAGGAAGAACATGGAGAATGTCAGAACTGTCTTGTTGAACAAAGATAGGTCCAAAGGATTTTCCCCTTGTGTCTGATGTACATGTTGAGGATGGCTCTGGACACAGAGTGACCAACTGGAAAGAGTATCTATCTGTATTTAGAACTCCTAGAAAAAAAGGAAGACTTGGACTCAAATCCTGGGGCTGCCTTTCACTTGCTGTGGGATACTGGGTCTCTGGAAAACAAGGAAATCTGACAAGATGACCTCTTCTGGCTCTGAATCCATGATTTCAATAATTCCCCCTTTACACTCATGTGCACCCCACTTCACAGTTTGTTGATGTTCAGTGGTGTCATAAATGTTGTTCAATTGTTCTCAGTCATGTCCAGCTCTTCATGACCCCATTTGGTGTTTTCTTGGAAGGGATACTGGAGTGCTTTGCCATTCCCTTCTCCAGCTCATTTTATGGATGAGGAAGCTGAGGCAAACAGGGTGAAGTGTCATACAGCTCAGGGTCATACAGCTACTAAGCATCTGAGCCCAAATTTGAACTCAGGAAGATGGTGCTCTTTGCGCTCTGGTGCCACCTAGCTGCTCACTTTACGGCTGACGAGGTGTTTTGGAATTCCCATACTCTGAGGGAAGCAGGGTATGGTTTATTCTGCCCATTTTAAAGATGGAGATGAGCCCGAGGACATTAGTTCAGTTATCAACCTCAGGTGCTAATCCTCCAGGGTTGATTGATAATATTCCAAACTATCATTCAATCAATCAATCCTCAAGCATTTACTAAGCGCCCACTCTGTGCTAGGTGGTGGAGAATACAAATACAACAAGATATAGTCCCTGCCCTCCAGGAGTTGATCATCTACACACATGAATAAGTAAAAGCAAGATCTACAGAAAACAATTACAACAATAGGGTTGGGGAGGGAGGCAGAAGCAGTTGGAGGAATAAGGAAAGACCGTTTCAAGGAGGTAGCCTCTGAGCCTGGAAGGGAGCCAAGGGTTCTAGGAAGTAGAAGTGAGGAGGAAGGGCATTCCAGGTATGGGGCACAGCCTGTGCAATGGCGCCAAGGTAGGAGATGGAGAACCACAAGGAGGTGGGTTTGACTTGGACATGTTATTGTTTGTCTTTCATTCTCAAAGAGAACCATGACATTAGGAAAGTGGAGGTCATGTGTAACCAGGCTGGAGGTAGACTGTGGACTGCTTTAAATGCCAGAGTTTGGATTTTGCTTCCTTAAAGGCAATAGGGAGCCATGGAAACCTTTTGAGCAGGGGAGTGACATGATCAGAACCATACTTTAGGAATATCCCTTTGCTCTGTGTAGAGGATGGACTGGAGAGGGTGAGCCTGGGTTGAGAGAGATAAATCTGGAGGCTATTGTAAAGGTCTAGGCTGGAGGCAGAGAGGGTGATGGTAGTGATGATGGTTGAAGTAGCAAAAAGGGGAGGAGTTGGGGGCAGCTAAGAGGCCAATGGATAGCTGGAGGCAGGAGGGCCTGAGTTCAAAACTCGTCTCAGATACTTACTAGTTTTGTGACCCTGGACAAGTCACTTAACCCTGATTACCTTCCAAAAAAATAATAGGGAGATGAATTTCAAAGACATGGAGGAGGAGGTAACAAAACTAGGAAATTGCTTGGCTTGGGAAGGTGAAAGAGTGATAAGCTGAGGATGATTCTCAGTTTCATAGGCTTGTGATTAGAATGGTGGTAACTCATCTTCCTCAGTTTAAATCTGTCCTCAGATATTTATTAGCTGTGTGACCTTGAGCAAGTCACTTCACCCTTTTTACCTCAGTTTCTTCATCTGTAAAATGAATTGGAGAAGAAAATGGCAAACCCCTCCAATATCTTTACCAAGAGAATCCCAAAAAAGAGGTCATGAAGAGTTGCACATGACTGAAAAATGACTTAACAACAGCAAACCCAAGGAATTCCACCAGATATCAAATGCTCTTGGCTCCCATTCCTAAATGGCTGCCATCTTTATGTGTCCTCCAGTAGTGTTAGTTGACCCAGTTAACCGGTTCTGTACTGGCACTACAGGAGGAGAGGGACACATCAGCTTACTCACAGAAGCCTGCTGTTACATGCGCTGGCTCCTTGGTGGGTCAGTTGGTGGGCGCTACAGAGATTGCAGCTAACTCGCCTCAGTATGCCTGACCTGCCTCTGCTCTGCAATAACTTCTTTTGTTAATTAATTTTTTTAATTTTTATAAGATTTTGAGTTCAAAATTTTCCCCCTCTTCTCCCTTCCCCCCTCCCCAAGACCATAATCAATCGGATATAGGCAAAAATGTACAGTCCTATTAAACGTATTTCCACATAAGTCATGTTGTGAAAGAAGAAGAGAACAAAAAGGGAAAACGATGAGAAAGAAAAAAACCAAAAAAAGGGAGAACAATCTGCTTTGATCTGCGGTCAGACTCCAGTGTTCTTTCTCTGGATGTGGATGGAATTTTCCATCATGAGTCTTCTGGAATTGTCTTAGATCATTCTGCATTCACTTCTGACTACAACGTCTAGATGGGACTGATATTTTTCCTCAACTTCCTACTCTTTCGTTATTGATTCTCCAGTAGAAACTCTTGGAGACATTTAAACTTTGTGTTCCAGAAACACGACTCTCCTATCAGAATAATCAGAATAATAGCTAGAATTTATATTGAATTTAAGATTTATAAAGTGCTTGTATCACACCTACTATGTGCAGCCTTTTGATTGAGTCAAAGGGCCATACTTGAGGACCTAGAAAGCTGCAGCGGCCTCAAGGCTGCAGGTTCCCCACCCCTAAGGACTACTCCACTTGGCCCAGGAACAGAGCCTTCCCCAGGTCAAAGCAGCATCTCCAAGAAGGTGAGAGATCATCCAGTAAAGATCAGAGACAAGTAGCAGTACTTACCGACTGCTTGCTAGGGGAGACTGAGTCATGGATTTATTGTCCTGATAGCAGCAAGAGAAAGTCTGTTGTCTTCCCAGAGTTTGTATCCAGGATAGGTCAGAGAACCTTTTAAAATTTATGAAAACAATTGACTGGGTCAACCAGATGAATCTCACCCCTCAAAAAGCAGAGGAGTTCAAGCTGGGTTGAAAGCAGAAAAGCTTTATTAGGAAGAAAATCAGATAATAATGCTGAAGCCTCCCCCTCCCCCGTTGCCCATGAGATAGCCCAGGAGAGGTAAGATAAATTTGTGTTGAAAACCACAAGGGAGAGGTTGCAGAAGGGCTGGGAAAAAGAATGGACAATCTTTCCCAGGAACAGGTAGACCTAGAAGCAAGATGCGTTGCAGCAATGGTTGACTGCAAAGCTGGTTTGGGCCAGCTTGGGGAGTACAGCTCAGCTCAACCAGCCATCGAACATCAGCAAAGGCATCTGGGAGTGAGCAAGACTTTGGCTCATGGCCAGCTCCTGACTGGTTTCTTTTAGCAAACAGGCTTACTCTGTGTCCAATGCACCTGCCTGGTAAGGTAACTCATAGAAAACATACATATTAATCTCAGGAACACTTCCATGACTGATACCCACTACTGGGGGTTCATGTAGGCACAGATGATCCTGCCAGAGGTAACCCAAAAGCTTTGTCAAAAAGGGCAAAATCCTGAGCAAGAGACTAAAGATGACCTTAGGGTACAGATGGCCTTGGGGCCTCGGCTGCCCATCCAAGACCAGAGATTTGGAAGAGAGAGAGACAGAATAGGAAAGGGACCAGACCCTTTGGGATCTGTTGGGGTGAAAGGGCCCTTACTGGGTACCTGGATCCTCTCACTCATTCTATGGAGGAGGAAATGGACACGTAGTGAGGTTAAATGTCTTTCTTGTCCAAGGTCACAAGGACAAGAAGCAGCACAGCTGGTCCTAGGACTCCAAATCCAGCATTTTTTCCAGGTTACTAGACTGGCAGCTGGTTAAGGAGGTGTCTGAAGATGGAGCTTGGATTTCTGGACCCTGACGTTGAAAGTCGTGTGAAGCGAACAGGGTGCTCTTCTCCCCATCAGCACCCGTTTTCCATTGACCAGGAAAGTGTAGGTAGGAGAAACGTGTCCACACAAAAGGGGGCAAGCAGTGTTTTGAGGGCCTCCTAGGCAGGCCAGGGCTGGAGTAACTGAACTGTTTTTGAGGAAAACACTGGAATGTGCTGGGAGCTTGGGAACCACGGACTCCCTGCTTCATTCAGACACATCCAGGGCTCTGCCTGAGTCAGGTTAAGTCAAATCAAGAAACATTCATTAAGCAACTACCATTCTCCAGTCACTCTTCTAAGTGCTGGAATACCCAGAAAGCAAAAACAGTTCTGGCTGGAATTCTAAGGCAGGAGATAACATGCAAGTAACTACAAACCAGATATACACATGATGAGTTAGAGATAAGCAATCTAGGAAGGCTCTGGCTTTCAGGAAAACTCTGGAAAGGCTCTGGGAAGAAGAGAATTTTGCTGAGACTGGTCAGAACCAGGGAAGTCAGGAGGTGGAGATAAGGAAGAAAAGAATTCCAGGCACGTTGGGCAGCCAGTGAAAAGGGATGGAGACATAAGCCCCTCTTTTTCTGGTGGCAAAGAACTGGAAACCAAGGGGATGCCCATCAACTGGGGCATGGCTAGACAAATTATGGTATAGGATTTTGATGGAATACTGTAGTGTTGTAAGAGATGATGAAGAAAATGACTCCAAAAAATCTTGGGATGATTTATATGGATGAATAAATGCAGAGTGGAGTGAGCAGAACCAGGAAAGCCATGAGTACATGTAATGATAATAACTTTGAAAGACTTAGGAACTCTGATCAACACGATGACCAGTACAATTCCAAAGAACTCCTGATGAAACACGCAGCCCAACTCCGGAGAGAGAGCTGAGGGACTCCATGCAAACTGAACCATATTTTTTCCCCGTTCTTTTTCTTTCTTTTCTTTGGGACATGGCTAATGTTGGGGTTTGTTTTGCATAACTATACATATTTCTAATTCACTTTATTTTTCTTGACCTCTCAAAAGGTGGGAAAAGGAGAGTATTTAGACCTGAAAATAAAATACTATTAAATTTTAAAAAGAGAATATTTGTAAAGCACAGATGGTGCAATATAAGTGCTATTTAAAAAAAAGAAAAGAAAAGGAAAGGAAAGCCATGGAGACACAAGAGGGAATGTCTCGTTTGAGAAATAGAAGGGAAGACTGTGTCACTGTGGCAGATGAGACATGGAGACGAGTAAAGTGTGCTGCTGCAGCTGTTCAGTCATTTTCGGTTCTATCTGACTCTTCATGATCCCATTTGGGGTTTTTTTGGCAAAGATGCTAGAATGGTTTACCATTATCTTCTCCAGCTCATTTTACAGATGAGGAAACTGAGGCAAACAGGGTTAAGTGTCTTCCCCAGGGTCTCATAGCTGGTAAGTGTCTGAAGCTGGATTTGAACTCAGGAAGATGAGTCTTCCTGACTCCAGGTCCAGCACTCTCTATCCACTACACCATCTAGCTACCCTAAGTAGAGTGGAGGGTGGACTAGAATGAGGAGAGACTTGTTGCAGGCCAATCAACTAGAAGGTTATTGTAATAGTTCAGGTGTGAGGTAACAAGGGCCTGCACCAAGTTAGTGGTCGTGTCAGAGGAGAGACAGGGTCATACAGGAGAAATATTAGCAAGCCTGAAAGGACAGGATTTGATAACTCGTTGGCTATGGGTAAGGAAGACCGGAGAAAGAAGCTGGAGATGATATCTAGGTTATGAGCCAAGGGGACTGGAAGTTAGGAATAGTGAGGAAGATTTGGGGGAAAAGATAATGAATTCTGTTTTGGACATATTGACTTTAAGATGGGCTGGGTAGACAAATCCAGAATCATCTGCAAAGAGATGATAATTGAACCCATGGGAGCTGATGAGATCACCAAATGAGAGAAAAGGGAAAATGACCCAGGACAGAGCCTAGGGGGACACCTAGGTGGCCTGGATGATATGCCAACAAAGGGGACTGGGAAAATATCTTGTGACAGAGAAAAGATGGACACGGTCTGGAGACATCCATTTTTTGGACACGGCCACTGTGCTTTTCTTTGCTTGACTTTGTTATTTGTTACACGCATTTTTTATTTCCTTTCTTTTAAATATTTGGGGGAAAAGTGTCAATGATAGGATATTTTGCATCACTATTGGTGATAGTGATGAAAAAAAGGGCCATTAAAACATTTTGTAAAATGCACAGAAAAAGCAGTTCAGAAGGAAGCACTGACAAGTAGGACAGTTTTGAAAGTAATGTGTAGCATTTATTACGTTTTTTTAAAAAGCAAGAGGGGTGAGATGGAGGTTTGGAGTTTCATGCAGAATCCTTTTTATGTGTATGGAAATGCTCTTTTGTTTTAGCATTTAAGTTCATAATAACAATAAAATATAGAGAAAATAAGTACAAAGTAATTTTTGGAAGAGGTGCTAGCATCTGGCGAGTTCAGGAAAGATCTCACCCAAACCTCTCCGGTGCTCACTGATTAGGCAGCAGTAGGTCCTAGGCCAACCCCTATGCAGTCACTGTTTGGGCCCAGATTGGCTCAGAGAGAATGCAAATAGCAATTGTTTCTGTTTTGGCCAGAAACTCTTAGGGTCTTACCCTCCCACACTGATTTTTTTTAAAAACTAGGTTAAAGAGTCCATTCTATGCCTCTTTTCTTGCCTAGCCTAAATCACTGAATGAGTGTTGCCTCAGTCAAACTGAGACCTGTTAAAAATCTTCGTTTACAAAGGCCACAGCCTCCCACTGCATACAAGGCCATCTCCTGTTGTCTTGATCTGTATCTTACCACTGGTGACTTTGAACAGTCCTCCCTAATTTAAATTCAGTTCATTTGCATGAACATGGCATCACCCGCCTGACATCGTGGTCCTCTTTGAGAGTAAAGGACAAACAAGTTCAGAATAAAAATAAAATATATAGAGAAAAAATACAAAGTACTTTTGGGAGGAGACACCAGCATGTGGAGAATTCAGGAAAGGTCTCAGGTAAAAGGTGAGCTTTGAAGGAACTAAGGATTCCATAAGGCAGAGGGGAAGAGAGAATGTGTACCAGATGGAAGAGACAACTTACATAGAGGTATGGGAGTACTGGATGAAGTATTCCATACTGGAAATAGTAAGGCAGGCCAGATTGGTTGGATTGTAGAGTCTTGTTATGGAGAATGAGCTTGGAAAAGTAAATTGGAGCCAGTAGGGAAGCTGGAATTTGACTCTACAAACAATAGGGAACCTTGCAGGTCAAGGGGGTGATGTGATCAAATCTGCGCTTTAAAAGGATGACTTTGGCAGCTTTCTGTTGCCTCCTCTGGGGTAGTACTGGGGGGAACTGGATTCATCTGGAGAAGGATGGTTTAAGGCAGTAGCGTTTGGGTGAAGGGACTGGACATGTTTAGCAAAGAGAACAGAAGACTTAAGAGGGAGCCAATAGCTACCTTTAAATATTTGAAGAGCTGTCATATGAAAGAGTGATTATACTTGTTTTGCTTGGCCCAGGGGTCAGAGAGCAAATCATGCAAGTTGTTGAAAGGTAGTTTTATAAGGAACACAGGACTTCTTAGCATAGGGGAGTGGATAGATTTCTGGACATGGAGTTAAGAACATCTGGGCTGAACTTATTCAAATACCAGGTGTGCAGGTAAATATTTAACAACTGGTTCTCCAGGGAAAAAAATGTAGACATGATAGACTTTTAGGTTTAATCCTCATCATTAAATTTTCTCCATCACTTTCTTTAATCCAGACATTCTACAAAACAGTAAATCAAACCCTGATTTGTAGCATTTGCCAATTTCCAAAATGCAATGCTCACACTGCAGATTTAACAATCAGCTCCTCAGCTGGCTCTGGCACATCTCTGGAACGTATCTAGCCTCTTCTACTTAGCTGAATCATCATGACTGAGACACATAACCCCCAGAATTTTAGTTTCCTCATCTGTAAAATGGAGATGAAAACACACCTGTCCCACAGAGCTTTTTATGAGAATTAATAACATTTAATTAGTGTCTAATTGGGCAGCTAGGTGCTCAGTGGATAGAACGACAGGCCTACAGTCAAGAAGTCAGGAAGACTTGAGTTCAAATTCAGCTTCAGACACTTACTATGTGACCCTGGGCAAGTCATTTTACCCGGTTTGCTTCAGTTTGCTCTTCTGTAAAATGAACTGGAGAAGGAAATGGTTAACCAGTATCTTTGTCAAGAATACCTCAAATGAGATAATGTAGAGTTTGACATGACTGAACAACGTTTAATTAATAACTTTAATGAGAATTAATAATTTCAAAATTTACATCTTTTGATCAGGCTTATAAACCTCAAAGTATCACATGAGACCTATTTAGAGTACTGTTATTTTTATTATAATTATAAAAATCAAGCTATCTCAAAGTAGAATAGGTCACCTTGTAAGGTAATGAGTTGCCTGTTTCTGGAGATTTGCAAGGACAGGATTGGTGATCATTTATTGCACATGTTACAGAGAGGCATCTTGGTCAAGTAGGTTGAACTAACTAGTTGAGAGTTGCCTATCTGACAATCAAGTCATGTTCTTCTATTTTATGTTTCATGGGATCATAGACATGGAGCTATAAAGGAACTTAGAGAAATCTTGCCTGCCCTGTTTCTCAGAATTCTTCATATTCCTCAGTTCTTGACTGAGTTGAAGAGAAAATCTGGTCCATTGCCATAGTCCTTTACTCAGTGTGCTCTGCTCTCTCACTGGACCTTTCCTACCATGAACCTGGAAGGGGAGGGAGATATCATCAACTCCTCTCATCCCTTTCAACTCACTTTAATATATTTTCTTTCTCCATTAGAATGTAAGTTCCTTGTGGGCAAGTATTGTCCTTTCTGTCCGTGCTTGTCACATGGTAAGCCCTTAATAAATGTTTGTTGATCTGACTCTTGCTCTACCAAAATATTTCAATACATTCAGATACCACAGCTTTTCCAGACAATCCCTATAATCCACTCATTAAAAAAAAAGTTCTATGAATGCCTTTGTTTTCTCTATGTGATATATCTTTGCCCCACCCCATCCCTAAAGAACTCTCCCTTGTCACAAAGAAAAACACTTAAGCAATTTACATCCCTGTAGTCAATGCATATATTCTTTTGGCCCTGTTTTTTTCCCTTCTACACCAAATCATATAAGTCTTTACATGTTTTTCTGACAACTTCATATTCATTATTCTTACTTCCTTTGCATTAATATACTATAGATTGCTGAGTTATTCTTCAATCAATGGACATTTATGTTGTTTCCAGTTTTTTGCTACCAAAAACAGTTTTACTAATTTTTTTTAAGCATATGGAGTCTTTCTTTCCTTCTTTGACCTTCTTGGGTTGTGTGTCTCTAAAAGGAATTTCTGTATCAAGGTTATAAACAGTTTAGTCACTTTTCTAGCAAAATTAGAAAATATAATATTAAACAATTGAACTAATTCACAGCTCCATCGACAATGTATTGCCACAGCCCTTCTAACATTAACTATTTCCACTTTTTACCACTTCCCAGATATCGCACATCATGCTATGCTGCCTTCATTCCAACTATTATCCGCATTTCACTCCCTACCTTAGACTGTACCCCTGAGATGCTGGATTGTAAAGTTAGCTTTTGCTTTATCTTGCTATGATCCAGGTATCCACCTCACTTTCAAGTCATCTCCACATCATGTGGCCCCACCTGCCTCTTTCTGTTGTGCTAGGAACCCTGAAATGCAAAGGTAGAGGCAGGGGTCTGCCTGGAAAGAATTTGACCACTCAAGCCTTCTTTTAGTCCAAGTAGTAAGTTTATTATGACACAGGTTGGGGTGGGCAAGATTCCTAGTGAGTCTGCCATATTTGTGACGCCAGTATAAGTGGGCCAGATTTTAAGAATCTGTGGGTTTGATGGAGGTAAGATGATATTTTAGGGAAATTTAAGAATTGGGATTAAGAAGTGGTAAGTAGCCTGGGCTGGGCCAGTGGGCCAGGTGCTGACAGTGAGGGCCACAATGAAAGGGCAGTTAAAAGGATTATACTGGGAGAAGTCTGATGCCTCAAAAGAAGCCAGAGACTTTGTTGCTGAAATTTGTGGGAAAGTTCAGGGACCTTTTTTAGGGTCCCATTGCTCCATCATTTCCAGTTCCCTTTCATGTGTTATCTTTCCCTATTTAAAGGTAAGCTCATCGGAGACAGGTACTATATAGCTTGAATTTATTTGTTTTCCAAGCTCAGAACATAACAAATGCTCTGCCTATCTAGTTATCTATTTATGATGGGCATAAAATGAAACCTCAGTTATTTAATTTGCATTTCTGTTATGATTACTGATTTGGGAGACATCTTTCACAAGGTTGTTCTTGATCTACAATTCTTTTGAAAATGGTTTTATACCCTTTGACCACTACTCATTTGAGCAATAATTGTTGCTCTTATATTTGTATCATTTACATATATCTTGGGTATAAGATATTTAATCAGTGATGTTTGAGGCAAATAATTCTCCCACTTGTCACTTATTGTGACTGCATTAATTTTGTTTGTGCAATGAAATTTTATATAGTTGTGCAAATAAATTTATATCATTTACATAGAGTTGACTCTTGTCTTTTTGGGGGGAAGAAGTGGGGCTATCCCTAATTTGGTTATGGATTCCCCCACTAACCCTAATGAAAAGTATCTCTTTAATTTTAATTTTTAAAAACTATGAAATCATTCATATTTGAGTTGCTTTTCCACTTGGAGTCAATTGTGATATTAGTTCATTTTTTAGACATGAGGAAACTGAGATCTGAGGAGTTGAAATGATTTGATCAAATTCATGAAAATAGTAAGTGGAAAGCATAAAATTCGAATGAAAATCAAACACAAAATCCAGGCTTCTATCCATGATACTACTCTGCTACTGACTTTGGGCAAATCTCTTCCTTTCCTTTCTCTGGGCCTCAGTTGTCCCATTTTTTAACAGGAGAGGACAGACCTAGATGATTTCTAAGGGCCCTTCTAACTCTACTATCTTTCCCGCAGGTTTTTCCCTGCCCTTCCCCTAGCTGTTTGCACACTCCTAATCCTGAATAACAGGTGTCACAAGCACAGATAAGCGTATGCTCTCACACTACCCAGTTGAAAGGACTTAACTGAGAACAGGAACAGGCCAGTTAGATCAATCGCCAGCTTGTCCCAGGGTCAGTTAGAGAGTTTCTCCCAGGAAACAAAGATTCCAATCAGGCGGCAAAAAACCAAAACCACCTCCAGGTCCCCAAGGGTTTCTCTGATTACACTGGGGGAAACACTAGGACCTAAGTGGACAGCCAGGCATAGGTGGGGATGGGGGTAGGAAAGCAGGAGATCTGGATATGAAACTGGCTTCTGCTCCTGCAATTCCCTCCCTATCTGGCCCTCAGTCTTCTCATTTGTAAAATAAGAGTTGAGTTGATAACCATTAAGGCTCCTTTCAGGTCTAAATCCTATGATCCTGTGTAAGAGTGTTCAGAACCCTTTTAGTCTGCTCTATTCCCTCTGTTGATGGGCAGCTCTCTCCCTCCTGAACAGCCCTCTTCCACAGTGGGGCAGGCCCTGGATGTTAACAGAAATTACATTCAAGTCAAGTTACATTAAAAAGCATTTATTCAGACCTCACTAAGTGCCAGGTACTATGCTAAGCCCTAAGGGATCTAAGTACTGGAAAAAAGAGAGCTCCTGTCCTCACAGAATTTCAATTCCACTGTCTTGAATAGATGTCACAGATGGGGTAGAGCTGGCCCCAGTCAGTCATTACAAAAAGATGGTGGGTGGAAAATATGTGTCTCCGTTTCCTCAGTGACTGGATCCCAGGCCTGCAAGAATACATGAATTCCTGATCTTTACTCCCACTTCCAAGATTAGAGCATGAGGTCTAAGAAAAGACCATTCATTGTTTCCTAGAATAGTTCCTTAGGCTCTGGGCTGAGGTAAATCAGAGTTACCATAGCTGTATATTTCCTACCCAAAATGTGTGGGCAGAGGAAATGAAAGGAGGATAGGCCAACAGGTTCTCTTGTTGAAATTGGAAGGGTTAGGGAGGGGGCTTCTCTTGGAGGTTAGGCAGGGATGGTGACAAACCAGGTGAGAGTCTACTTTGATCCATTTCTACTCTGAGCTCCAATCCAGGTTCTGCCATTCAAGCTCTCCTCATTTGGGCCTTGGTTAACTATGTAATCCAGAAATGGGGGATTTGGGTTCAACAATTTCCAACTCCCTTCCCAGCTCTGACATTCTGGGTCTTACATTCAAGAAAGTCTCTCAGCTCTGACATTCTGCATCCTTTGTTCTAAGGTTCTTTCCAGCCTAGATATTCAAAGTTTTGGCTCTAAAAACTCTGTATCCATGGGTAGGGCTGAATCTAGGGTGCTTTATCTCTGGATTTCTTAGCTTAAAAATTATTAATGCTTTAGGCTTATTATACCACTGTTACTTCTAATAACTCCTTCCCCCACTAGAACCTTCACTTGTAACAACAACAAAAGAAAATTAGTTCAGAAAAAAAGAAGAAAATAAAATACATCATTGCCACTATATCCTGGCAGTTTATTTGATTTTCACTAATTGTAGTCTCTCAATGGAGAAGAGGGAAGAGGGATAGGTTTACTTCCTGAACCAAGATGGCTAGTTGTATTACATTTGAATATTGATGACTTTTACTGTTGTTTTAATTTATATTCCTGTAGGTTGTTGTGCATATTCTTTGGGCTCTACTTTCTTTCACTCTGTCAATTCATTATCTGTAGATTTCAATAATGTCTCCTCCCCTGCACTTGGTATTATATACATGACTCCTCACTGTCTGTCCTTGACCCATTTCCCATGACCCTCTGGGATATTTGTAGAATGTCATAGCAGAAGGATTTCAGAGGTCATTAAGTCAAATGTACCCATTTCACAGTTGAGGACATTGAGGCCTATCAAGGGAGAAAGTCTTCAAGGTTTCACAGCCAGTTACTTTCCCCCTTCAACTTACCATGAAACTGCCTTCCTCTTCTCAGAATCCAATTCATGTCTTCCTAACTCTTCAGCTTTGCTTGGGCCAGTCCCATCTCTGCCTGTTGAAATCCTGCCTGTGACTCAAGACAAAGATCAAAGATCATTCCTCCTGTTTTCCTTTCCTTCTCTACCCTCTAAAAGGAAGCTACCTTTCATTCCTGTACTTGTCACCCCCCCAGAAGCCCTTTATCTCTTCCGCACTGCCTTTCTGTGCATCCCTACACACACACACACACACACACACACACACACATACACACACACACACACACATGGCCTGGGTCTCACTTTCCTACTTGCCTGACCTGGATGAAATGGGCGTCACCAACTCCTTTTGGTGAGATGGAGGACCACCATGTCTTACCATCTCCCCTATTACTGAATCATAAAGTCCTATAGGTCCCCAGACCCATGGCACTACCCTCTAGGTCTGGCCACCCATGAAGGCTGGACCTTTAGGACTTGCTGGCCTTTCTATTAACCCAGTGACTGAACTCTCTTCTATTTGTTTTATCCCTTCCCTCTGTGGAATGCCTTCCATATATCCTGTCTTTATTTTCTTTGTTCATAGTTCTTTAAACTGTCTCCCCTATTAGATAACAAACTGCCTGAGAGAAGGTATTTCTTTTTTTTTTTTTTTGCCTTTCTTTGTATCCCCAACACTTAGTCCAATGCCCAGCACATAGCAGGTGGGGTAATAAATGCTTGTCACCTTGAGTTGCACATAGTAAGCCTTAATAAATGCTCATTCATTCATCTATTTGGGGAAATTTACCCAGATGCAGGGTTACCCAGTGTTCATGGGGGCCTCCACTGGTTTGGAGAAGGCTTTGCCGGACAGAGGCAGCCTCCCAACTCTGAAGTTTCTCAGCTCCGCATCCTGCCAGCTGTCTTGTTTTGCTAAGGCTTAAGTCAAATTGATTCCCACAGCACCACTTAATCCCTCTGCTGTGGGTTTCTTTTTGAATAGAGGCTGTGGCTATTTGTTCTCAAGGTAATTCTATCTTCAGCTGAAGAGTTACTCTTTCAAATGAATTGTTGGTGGAAACAAGGACCTTCCCTTTTAATAAGCAATGGCTCAAAGAATAGCCACAGACTCAGGCTCTCAGAGCAGGGAGGGACCTTAGCACACAGAACACAAAACATCAGAGCTAAGAGGCTGTAGGATATCAGAGGAGGGAAAGACTATAGAATGTATAATGTCAGAGCTAAGAGAGCCCGTAGAACATAGAATGCTGGAACTAACAGGGTCCTTAGAACATAGAATGCTAGAACTAACAGGGTCCTTAGAACAGAAAATGTCAGTACAGAGAACACAAAACATCTGATTTGGAAGGGTCCTTAAAACATAAAGTATCAAATCTGGAAGGGGCTTTAAGACATAGAACACAGAATAAATTTAGGACATAGGACACAGAAAGTTTTTACAGTTAGAACCAGTTTTTTCTGGTTTCACTATTTGTGAGTTTTGCACTGCACTGGAGATTCCCCAGTTACTCTTTTTCCACTTTGAGTATGGGCTTCTCCAAACCAGAGTCATCTGCTACTGTTTATCTCTTCTTGGAATCAAGCATCTCATTTTATGGCTAAAGAGAATGTCCCACTCCAGGGTACATTCTTCTGATTTGTGTATGAGGTTTCCTGGCCAGGGCTAATGGGTGTGTCCCCACACCACTGGAACAGGATGTGACAAGCCGTGGATTGTAATTGGTGCAACTTCCTGGAGATAGATGGGGTGATGAGATATTTCATCCACAATCATAAACGATGAGGGGAGAGAGAGAGAGAGAGAGAGACAGAGACAGAGAGACAGACAGACAGACAGAGACAGAGACAGAGAGAGACAGAGACAGAGAGAGACAGAGAGAGAGACAGAGAGAGAGAGAGAGACAGACAGACAGAGACAGAGACAGAGAGAGAGAGAGAGAGAGAGAGACAGAGAGAGAGACAGAGAGAGAGAGAGAGAGACAGAGAGAGAGACAGACAGACAGACAGACAGAGACAGACACTACAGAGAGTATCTGATTCAAGCTCCTCATCGAACAGAGGACTGAGGCCCATCCCAAATAGTGAACTGACTTGCCAAAGGTCATAAAGCCAGTCAGTAGCAGTCCAAGGACAAGGACCAAGACCTCCTGGCTCCCACATCAAGGCTCGTATTGAGTGATAATAAAAACAGTTGTTGGCATTATTGTTTTTATTGGTAACAACAAGCTATTTCTATAGTGATTTAAAGTTTGCGAAGGGTTTATAAAGCATATTACTATGGACAAAGCCCTTCTTAGCACATCTTACTTGAATCATACAATGGCTTTTGGATGTAGGAAGAAATCATTCTCATTTTTTCCTTTTAATTGTTATCATAGATGGAAAGAATTCTAGATCTAAAGGTCAAAGATACCTCAAAGGTCACCTTGTGCAACCTTCTCATTTTACAGGTAAAACGACCCAGGGAAGAGAAGAGATTTGCCCAGGGTCACACAGATAGTGATACTAGAGACAGGATTTATACTTTTCAACTGTACCCCACTTTTTCAAAAACATATTTCCACATTAGTCAAGTTGTGAAAGAAGAAATAGAACAAAAGGGAAAAGCCATAAAAAAACAAAGAACAAAGTGAAAATAGTATACTTTGGTCTGCATTCAGACTCTGTGGTTCTTTCTCGATGTGAATAGCATTTTCTATCATGAGTTTCGGAATTGTCTTGGAGCATTGTATTGCTGAGAAGAGCCAAGTCAATCATCGCTGACCATTGCACAATGTTGCTCTTACTGAGTATAATGTTCTCCTGGTTCTGCTCACTTCACTTTGTGTCAGTTCATGTAAGTCTTTCCAGGTTTTTCTGAAATCCACCTGCCCAACATTTCTTATAGTATAATAGTATTCCATTACATTCATATACCATAGCTTGTTCAGCCGTTCTCCAATTGATGGACATCCCCCTCAATTTCCAATTCTTTGCTACCACAAAAAGAGTTGCTATAAAAATTTTTGTAACAAACTTTTGAATCTAATATTATCATTTCCAAATATATTCCCCTTGCAACACCCAGCCCATAATCCAGTTATCCTTTTTAATGGGGGGAGAGGGTGAAGTTCAGCAAAACTGAACATCAACTGAGTCTTGACAGTATCTGGGACTTTTCCCCACCCATAATACTGATGGTGTGATGGGACCTAACCACCTAAAAGAAGAAGACCATATCTTTGAAAGCAACCCAGTCCCTGAATTTTCCCATACATTTCAGCTGTCCAGATCACTGGTCCCACCCAAGGCATTTGACCCACTCCAACCCACATAGATACTTGGCAGTACTTTCCAGTGGCTCTTCACCCACCCTAGACCACTTAACTCCTTTCCCTGGCTCACTTGGCCCATCCCAGCTATTTACCACTCCATAATTCAACCCAGATGTTTTCACTCCCCTTTATTGTATATAAGTATCAGTCTTACCTCCATGAAGTTACAGATTCTCTAGTAATCTTGCCCTGCACTATTGGCTTTACAATAAACCTTACCACCTTGACTGAAAGAAGGTTTGAGTGGGTAAATTCATTTCAGGGGGCCACCTGGCCCCTTACATTTCAGAGTTCCCAATGCCCCACACTGCATCAGTTCCCTATCTCTTTAAAGACAGGAAGGAGGTTGAGACAGATATAATATTTATTTCCCAGAGAATGTAACAGACACAGACAGGGGAAAGGACTTATCTAAGGGGCAGTGATAGATGGAAGCTTTGGGCTTGCACTCACTCAGCTACCCTCCTCTCCACTTCAAAATACAATCTCTGCCCCTGTCCTCTCTTCCTTCTCACCTGAATCCTGTTTCTTCCCATCTTCTACAGTACTCAGCTCCAAAATAATCCATTTCTCCCTTTCTATGGACTCCACCCCCACTTCTACTTACACCCACTCAGGTTTCTTCTCTCTTGGAGAAACCTTCCCTTTGGCACCTTCCCTGCTTTCTCTGAAAGTCTTCCTCCCCTAGCCTTATATCTTTTCACAACCAGATTTTCTCGAATGAATGGTCTCCTACTAACTCTATTTTGCCGTCTGACCTCCACCCTGACCATGGTACTGAAGCACTCTCTCTAAGGTCACCAATGATACTGAGATCTCCCAATCAGATCACCTTTTTTTCAGTCCTTATTCTCCATCACCTGTCTGAAGTCACCTTCCTCCTTTTGGTTGGCTTCTCCCACTTTGACTTCCTTGACACTATTCTCTCTCTTCTTCTCTACTGTATCTCTGGCTACTCTCTGGCAAGGCTACTGATGTCTTTCCTCCTTCTACCCCTTAACTGTAGGCACATCCCAAGATTTTTAAACCCATCTTTCTCAATCAAGTCACATTCAGGCTCTGAGTCTCAGCTTCCCCATTTGTAAAAATGGAGATCACCAGCTCTTCCCCACTCCACTTACAGGTATGTTGTAAAGGCCAGAGATTCACTGAATGGGTGTATCTCACTCAAAGTGAGAATGTGATAAGACCTTAGCCTGAAAGGTCCAGGGTCTCCCATTGCATCCTGGGCCATCTCCAGTCATCCTGATGAATATCTTGCCACTTGACCCAGATGGCTCTGGAGAAGTAAGTGACTCTGGTGACCTTGCACAGTCCTCCCCAACTCAAGTCAAAGTCAACTGCAAGTCATGTCATCATCTTGATGTCATGGTCCTCTTGGAGGGGGAAGGACAAACACAACAGCAGCAACAAAGGCCAGAGAGCGCAATGGATGTAAATTGTAAAAAGTCAAAGGATGTTCACAAATTGGTTTCTGGATTGTTCCCCCACACTCCCTAGCACAGTGCAGAGCACATAATAGATATTAATAAATTTTTGCTGATTGATCCTTATCAATGCATCCCAACTAGAGAGGCAGA
The DNA here is from genome assembly GCA_023548195.1 of Bettongia penicillata ogilbyi. Taxonomy (NCBI): domain Eukaryota; kingdom Metazoa; phylum Chordata; class Mammalia; order Diprotodontia; family Potoroidae; genus Bettongia; species Bettongia penicillata. The sequence continues at coordinate 10,471,718 of JAJHZJ010000315.1, read as the reverse complement.
TAAAGAATTTATTAAACGCATACTACTAAGTGTTGGGCATATAAAGACAAGCAAAACATATAGTCCCTCCCCTCAAGGAGTTTCATTCAAATGGAGGAAAGTGGGGGAGGAGATACTCCCATAGAGACCAGGCTTCTGGTAAGAAGGTGAATTCCAAATTCCAAAGAGTGAGGAGTGGAGTGAGGAAAGAAAAGGGCTTGGCTTGGGTATCTCATGAAATGGTGGGTTGGGCCAAAGATTTGGTGGAGGCATCTCCTGGGTGAGAAGTCTTCTAGCAAAGGAGGTGGCGACATCAGAAGAGTAAAAAATGGTGCCCTGAGGCCCATCCATTCAAATAATGTAGAGTTTGCAAATGAAAATCCATCCATCACTGCCCATCCTGTGTGACTCTTGTCCATGATTGTTCCATATATTTGCCAAAGAACAATTAGTGATTTGGAAAGTGAAAGAGACCTTCTTTGATTTTGCCAACATTTTGAGGATGCCAATGAAGCCTTGAGGCTACCTACCTGTCATCCCTTGTCTTCTCTTCCTGTCATATCTTTTGCTGCACTTCTTTGAAGTTTCCCATTGGTCATATACCCTGCTCATACCCAGCATGCACCTTTCCATTGCTCTCTGTATAATATTAATTTTCAATTCTTCAAACACTGTTGTGTTTTGTGTCTCACATCCATACAACAACACTGGTAGAATATTAGTATTAAAAACATAAACTTTTTTTTTTTCTGAAAGAAGCTTAAGGTCTTTAAAAGAGTTCTGAAATTTCTCAAAGCCAGGAGAGCAGAATGATAGGAAGCAATGCAGTGAGTTTGTCTCCATAAACTCCTTCTAATAATGCAGCAGATTGAATTCTGATGAGTAAATCCAGAAAAAGTCACAGTGAATTGTTTGTCCAGCCCAGTTCAGCATAGGGAGACAAACAGGAGGTCTTCTGACATTGGAGATGGAGGTTGGGACAGCAGCATCTTTTGTGGAGGAACATCCCAGTGCCCAGGGAGAACCTGGATGGACATCAGGGCAAGAGCTCTCAGACCCATATCAAGGCACCACCAGATCCACACCAGCACCCTGAAACAGGGCCAGGTGCTAACCAGAAGCTTTGCTGCCCACTTCAGGGTGTAGTGAGAAGGGGCCCTTCTCATATCTATTGGACATTCTGGGTAGGGGGGATCTTGGGTGGTAAACTGAGGAAGGAGCAAGTTTAAAAGCCTCCAGCAGCACTGGTGTGGCTCAGGTTTCAGGCACAAAGCAGGGTTTCACTTCCAGTGTCAAACTCAGCCTATAGAAGAATAACTAGGGCAGGACCAAAAGGAAGCCCAGAGTTCTGCCACTCTAAGCCAACAGAGCTTTCCAGCTGGCTGACGGGGTGGAGTCTAGCAGCTGTCCACTCATGCATAGACACAAATTCAGGACAGGAACTGGCAGAAGTCAGACTAGGGGGCAAAATTAAAGTTTGTATTGGAACAGACCATTTTGGGAGTGCTGAAAGCTTGCAGGTCACCAGCCTAAATTGTCCCTGGTGTCCTGGAACAACATAACACTCATTAACCCAAGAGAGCAGGAACAAAACCAGCCTAAAAGCACCACAAATCACAGTTCTGCCCATTCCCAATATCAAGTCTCTGGACAAATGAGCAAACAAAAAAATGAACCCCAACAAAAAAGGCTATTATGGTGGAGAGGACATCGAGACACAAAAACAGAAGAGAATGATTCCAAAATACCTACAAGCATTAACTCAGAGAAATACACAGCTTGGGCACAAAACCAACTAGAATTCCTAGAAGATATGAAACGAAATTTTTTTAACAGTGTAAAATGTTTTTTATAAATGGAATGAGAGTGCTGGAGGGAAAAAAATTCAGTGTAGGAATACATTTCACTCAACAGGGAAATTATAGGGAAAAGGGAGACAAGGGGAGGGGAATCAGAGGGAAAGTTGCTTAAGGGAGGGATTAGTCCTAAGCAAAACATGTTCTAAAGATACACCAAAATATTTGCAGTTCTTTTTGAGGTAGCAGAAGGGAGTACCCATAAATAAGAAAATGACTGAACAAGTTATGGCATATAAAGGTGATGGGATATTGACTGGTGCTCTGAACTCTTATCAGCATAATGACCAACCAAGATGCCAGAGGACTAACAATGAAACATGCTACCTACTTCCTGATAAAAAAAGGTGAAGGACTCAGAATGGAGCATGAGATAACTATTTTGTAGGATATGGCCAATGAGGAAATTTGTTTTGATTGACTGTAAGTGTATGTAATAAGTTTTGTTTCTCTTCTGTTTTCAGTGGAAGAGGGGGCTTAGGGTGGGAGGGTGAGATAGTGGACCATGGCTGATTAAATCAAAATAGAATTGTTTTTTTAAAGAAAAAGACATTTTCCAAAGGCAATGCTGCGGTTGTCCTCCTACTGTTAATTTCTGATCCCAACTCTCTAGACTGTCCATTCAACTTCATGTTCAACAATAAATGTTTCTTGATTGATTGCTGTCATAATCTAAGAAATACATATTTTTCACCCACTTGGTCAAGACAAAGTCTTTCGAATGATTGCGATATTTTTTGGAAGTGTCTACAATGCTCTGATGAAATCAGCATAATATCATCCACAAACAAGATTATCTGGAGGACCTTAGCATCCCTAGGAAATTCCCCTTCAACTTGAACTCTGTGCTAGGTCTTCTCCATCACATTGGGAATACTTACGTTGAGCTTATATCTGTCTGTTTCATGTTCTATCTCATTTGGTTTAAAACTAAAGATTAAATAGGGCTGTTTCTGGGTTTTTTTTTAAGGAGTCTTGAATGATTTTAATGTATGAATGGGAGACACTTTAAGGGAACATAAAATACATAGAGGGGAGTCAAGTGTAAGAAACCTAAAAAGATAGGAAGAAGTAAGGTTGTAAAGGACTTTAAGCCAAGTAGAGGATTTTATATTTGATCCTGCAGTTAATAGGAAGCCACTAGAATTTATTGAGTAGGAAAGTGACATGATCAGAATTGAGCTTTAAATGGGAAATCGCTTAGGCAGCTTAGTGGAGAATGGATTGGAAGGGGGAGACCAGCAGAAGGTTATTGTAATGATCCAAGCATGAGTTGATGAGGGCCTGAATACCAGAATCATGGTTGTACGAGTGAGGGAAAAAGAGCACGTATAATGGAGATATTGTGAAGGTAGAAATGATAAGACTTGACCAAAGATTGTATACATGGGAGTATATGTATGTGTGTGTGTGTGTGTGTGTATGGATGGTGGTACCCTCAATGGTAATAGGAAATTTATGAAAAGGAAGGGTTGGGGTAGAAGAATAATGAGTTCTGTTGATATAAGATCAGTTTCAGCTGTCTACGGGACAACCAACTGAAAGAGCCTAATAATGGTGTCCATGAGTTAAAGTATGTGCAGTAATGTCTTACTGTTGCAAATTGCTTCTCACGTTGGCTGGACCAACATACAGGTCCACCAATAGTCAGGAGTTTATATTCTATCAGGCACTTATCTTTAAGGATCAGAAGGACTCTCATATGTTCTAGGTGCCAGAAGATGAACCTTGGATCAATGAGTAGCAAAGAAAAATATTTTGCCTTGATGGTCAGGAAGAACGGCTAGGTGGTTCAGTGAATGAAGTGTTGAACAGCTAGGTGGTGCAGTGAATAGAGCACCAGGGCCGGAGTCAGGAGGACCTGAGTTCAAGTCTCACCTCAGACACTTGACATTCACTAGCTGTGTGACCTTGGGCAAGTCACTTAACCCCAATTGCCTCATCCTGGGTCATCTCCAGTCATCCTGATGAATATCTGGTCACTGGATTCAGATGGCTATGGAGGAAAAGTGAGGCTGGTTACCTGCACAGCCCTCCCTCACTCAAAACAAAGTCAAGTACAAGTCATGTCATCATTTCTCTGATGGCATGGTCTTCTTCGGCAATAAAGGATGAACATACAGCTGAACTTGGAGTCAGTAAAAAACACGAGTTCAATTCCTTTCTCCAGACATTTACTAACTGGGTGACCCTGGGCAAGTTAATTAACCTCTCTTAACCTCAGTTTCCTCATCTATAAAGTGAGGATAATGATGGAACCTACCTCACAGGATGCTTATGAAGATCAACTGAGACAGCACTAGATAAATGCTATTCTCATTCTTATTAACAATGAGAATGGTCCCAAAGTGGAGTGAGGAGGTAGTACGGTTTCTCGAGTGGATGGCCCTCTGTCCAGGACCCCAAAGAGGGTTTTGAGCCCCAATGGGATGTGCTCTCTGACTCTTGAGGTCTTTTCCTGCTCTGAGGTCCTGTGATCATTCGACATTCTGCCCTTCTCACTTTCCTGTAAGGTGGGAGGCTCAGATTTCACAAAAACAAGCACCCAAGTTCTTTTCACCCCCCGAGGGGGGTCCTGGTTGTGGCAGCATCAGGCCTGGAAGGCAGCTTCACTTGCTATTTCTAGATTCACCACAAGCCTGACAGACTGGAAATCTCATGAGAGAGCCAGCTCAGGCCAGATCTGCAACCTAATCTGCCAGACTCTAGGGGTTCAGCTAAGGTTCAAAAAAAAAAATAAAAACAAAACAACCCAGCCTTACCAAGAGTCTCGCACTCCTGCAGCCCACCCATTAATAAGGTCAGATACCTTTGCCATCTGTTCCTAGTGAGCAAGAAGGAATCGGGGTGCTTGAGGGGCTGAGACTGGGACTTGGCACTAGAATGACGGGACAGGAGGGCCAAGGAGCAGATAGATTCCTGTTTGGCCCCGGTGGGCACAACCAAGACAGATGGGTAGAAGTCACAGAGAGGTAGATTTCCGTGTTGGAGGAAGTAGAACTTTCCCAGCACTGGGAGCTGTTTCTCAATGGAGTGGGCTTTGTCCAGAGTGAACTCTTCATTGCTGGAGGCATTCAAAGAAGAGTCTAGGTGACCTGTCAGGGAGCACTGTAGAAAAGATTCCCTGGACTGAGTAAATGGTCTGAAGGCCTGTTCTATTCTGAGATGAGGAAGTTATGCAGTTATCAGTGAGAGAGAGAAAGGGGAAAGACAGTGAGACAGAGAGGGAAGGGAGGGACAGAAGGAAAGGGAGAAAGAGAGAGAGAGAGAGAGAGAGAGAGAGAGAGAGAGAGAGAGAGAGAGAGAGAGAGAGAGAGAGAGAGAGAGAAGGGAAGGAGAGAAAAAAGAGGGGAGGGAGAGAGAGAAAAAGAAGGGGAGAGAGGGAGAAAAAGAGGGGGAGAGAAAGAGTGGAAGGGAAAAGGAAAGGGAGAGGGAGAGAAAAAAAAGAAATTCATGAGGGGACATGAACAAGGTGATTTTGTTACTACCTTGTGAAATTTAATATATGCTTCTTTAGAACAAGCTATATCATGGAAATTCAGTGTCCTACTCAATCCTCTATTTTATTCTTTTTATATTTAGATGTTGGTATTTGTTGATGATTAATAAATTCATGACAAAAAGAAAAAAAATTTAAAGATCCTATGCCCTTTGTGAGAATCAGGAACAAGGAACTGGGAAACGGCCAATGGGTAGGAGCTGGGGGAGGGATACTGACTTTGGCTGAAGAAGGCCTACAATTGCTGTGTGTGGTCCCCAAAGAGCAAAGGGGCAAGAGGAAAGGCAAATAGCATTTATTAAGTGCATCCTACTTAATAGGCACTGTGCTAAGTGTTTTACAAATACAAAGGTCCAACCAGTGGGTCGAAGTTATGGGGCGGTCAATTACAAGCAAACATAAAGGAATTCTTAGCCATCAGAGCTTGCAGTCTCTGTAGATGCTCAGACTTAGGCTGGGGAGTGTTGTGTGTGTTTGGGTGTGTAGGAAGGGGAAAATTCTTGCTCAGGCAGGGAGTTAGACTAGAAGCCTTCTGAAATTCTTTTCAATTCTGGAGTGGTACAATTTTAGGACTTCTAGGGATTGAGGAAAAACCTCCATCGCTTGTCACATGATCTCCTTCTAGTCCAGTGGTTCTTATATTTTTTTGTGCTACATTCTTTGTTGGAAGTCTGATGAAATCTATAGATACCTTGTCAGAATAATGTTTCATTTTCTTAAAATTGTATTTAAAGGAAATACTATTTTTCAGTTAAAGGTTATTGAAAACAGAGATGCACTTTTTCCCCCCAAGTTCATGGATCCACTGAAATTTACCCAAATTGGATTCCCAATTTCACAACCTCAGCTCTAGTGTCCTATCTCTTTGAAAATTAAGAAAGCCTCTTTTTAATCCCATCAAAATCTCACTTGCTTTCACCTCCATGTCATAGTATCCCAGCATCATAGACCCTTAGAATTAACCAGAACCTTCAGGTCATTAGGAAGTGTTGTGGGCTTCCTGAGACAATGTGTTTGATACCTCTGGCCTAATGGATCAAGCACTAGAATTGCAATCAAGAGGAGTTGTATTCCAATCTTGCATCTAACCTGCTAGGGGAGGCTGAGTGACATAAAGTGACATGCCTAAGGTTATTGTAGTAAATAAAATAGCCTGCATTTGAACCTATGGTTCTCTGCCTCCAGTTCCAGGGCTTCCTGACCTCAGAGGTCACCTACTTCCCCTTGCCTTCCCATGTTGGAATCCCCTCCATCGAGTTCTTACCAGGGAGCTCTAAGCTAGAACATGTCAGAGTTCATCCGGGGTCAAGTTCTTTGAAGGACCAGGGACCTCTGGGACAGTAAGAGTCATCTCTGGATCTTCAAAGGACAGTGTAAGCTGGCAACAAATGTCAGAAAATTCTATAGCTTGGACCTAGCTCCAGCATCCTCCATTTAGACCTCAGCCTTCTTTTTTGATCTCTCTCAAATGGGTTCTGGGGGACTTCAGATGCCCCTGTTCCTCCATGTGATACCAGCAGCCATTTGAATACTACTTTTAAAGGGTTTCCCAAGTGCTTTTCTTAGAAGAGCCATGGGAATCAAAGACCGTGACTGTGAGAAGCCCCATTTTACAGATAAGAAAGTTGAGGTTCATAGAGGTCATAACCTGCCCAGAATCACATAGCTATCTAGCCTCAAAACTGCTCTAAGACTATCTCTTCAGTGTTGGATGTCCCTATCCCAGGATTTTGCTTATCAAGTATCTTGTAACCAGCCAGCCCTTGGCTTACTCCCTATAGAATACTCTGGAATACCTGCTTTGGAAGGATGTGCTTGTAAAACGTTTCCTAAACTAAGTCAGTAGGGATTTGACTGAGTGAGAAGTCCTATAGCTGGCTGCTGAAAAAAAGAAAGGTCATTTTCATCATGATCAGTATTTATACACCGCTTTAAGGTTTGAAAAACTCTTTATATATGTTACCTCTGTTGATCCTCACAGCTGCCCTAGGAAGTGGGTTTTTACATTTTTTACAGATGAGGAAACTGAGTTTGAGGTTGAGTGACACGTCCGGGATCACACTGCTAGTGTCTGAGGCAGGACCTGAATTCCCCTCTTCCTGAATCACAGTTGAGCTCTCTGTGCCACCCCCTAGCTGTGTCACCATCTTTCTATATACACACCAACTTTGCCACCCCGGCCCTCTTCACCCCTACCTTGGATGTTGAATCCCTCTCTCTCCATCAAAGTTTCTTCTTCTGTAAAATCAGAGAGTTGCCTAAATAAGAGGTTTTTAATTCTTTGGGTGTCACGGGACTCTTTGGCAGACTGGAAAAGCCCTTTTCTGAATGATTTTTTAAAAGATATAAAACAAAATACTTAGGTTATAAAGGAAATCAATTCTATTGCAATATGATTTTTCAAAATGTTTTTTTTTTAAAAAACCACTTTAGAGGACCTCAGTTTACAAGTTTGGCCTCTAAGTGCCTCTAAAGATTCAGTGGCTCCCTGTTACCTCTAGGATCAAATACTCTGTTTGCCACTTAAAGCCTCTCCCAGTCTGGCTCCAGCAGACAGTTCCAGCTCAATGAACCTCGATCCATGCAGTCAATATCCAGCAAAACTGCCCTGTTTGTAATGTCTCCCACCTTCATCCCTTTATTTACACAGGCTGTCTGCCATACCTGGAATGTTCTCCTCTCCTTACTCATACCTCTCCCACCCTATAGTTCCCTTCAAGATTGAGTCCAAGTCCTCACAAAGTCCTTTCTGATTTCCCTAGGGGCTTCAATTACTTGCTATTGACTTGTGTATAGAATACTACTTGCCTCCCCCTACTAGTAGAATATGAACTCCTTGAGGGCAGGGACTTTTTCTTTCTTTCTTTTTTTTTTTTTTGAATCTCTGTATCTCCAGCCCAGGCCAGTACTTAATAAATGTTTGTCAAATTAAATTGAGTTAAATCCTACCTTGAGCAAGCCCCTCCCCTGGACAGTGTGCTGTGGCCTCTCTTAACCCTTTCCAACTCTGGCTCCCTTGGGACACAGCCAAGCACCTGTGTGTGACCCATCACACAAGCTGCTCTTTCAACATACAACAACCTTTGGAAATTTCCATCAGGATCTGCCTCGGTCAGCCAGTCCCAGAGAACAGAACAGGTCAACTCCAAGGCTGTCTGGCACCTCCACTGGTTATCTCCTTGGATGCTCTCCACAGTGACCTTGTTAAGCCTGCGCTGTTGCTATGGCCAGGGCTGAGAGGCAGGGCTGAAGGTGGCTCTGTCTCCAGCCCAGCCCTTGCCCACAGCTTGGTTCTTTGGGGCATCCTTGGGCAAGTCGGGAAAAGCAGCCACAGCATTGCTCCGACTGAGTTCAGTAAGAGGGATAAGAAAACCAAGCAGGAAAGACTAGAATTCTAGAATGGAGGGAACCTGAGGATGGAGCTTCAGGGGTGTTTAACCAGATGGGATTTTAGAATATAACCTCAGCCTGAATAAAGAGAAGCATAGTATCCAGGCCCAGCTGAGCGATGATCCCTCTACCCTACTCAGGCCACATGTGAAGTGTGGTGTTCAGTGTTAGGCACAACATCTTAGGAAGGAAACTGATAAATTAGAGACTACCCAGAGGATGACAATCAACATGGGGGAGGGCCTCAAGCACATTCCATGAAAGAATAACATACTCCCCCAAATAGCATCCTCATCATCATCATCAGAGATCTGTTCAAAGAAATGGGGATGGGGCACTTAGGTGGTACAGTGGCTAGAGCACCAGCCCTGGAGTTAGGAGGACCTGAGTTCAAATTTGACCTCAGACGATTTGACTAGCTGTGTGACCCTGGGCAAGTCTCTTAACTCTGATCACCTCAAAAAACCAAAGAAGTGGGGACCCTCAGCTGGGAGAAGAGAAGGTTTAGAGATGACAGACCAGCTGTCTAAGTATTTGAAGGCTGTCCTTGGGAATACAGATTGGACTTGTTTAGTACAGATGGAAGAACTAGAATCAGTGGGTTTTGGTTACAAAGAGATAGTCTGTTCTTAGGTTTAAGGTCAAGAACAACTTCCTAAGCGTGTTGGTCTAAAAGCGGAAGGGGCTGGGTTTGCCTTCACTAAACATCTCCCAGAAAAAGCTGAACAGCCATTTGTCAGGTTTGTTTTAGGGGAAGAGGACTCAGCTCAGATGGCCTCCAAGGTCCCGTCTGCCTCTGAACTTCAGGGATGTATCAGTCAGTCTAACCTCATTTTACAGATAAGGAAACTGAGGTTCAGACTGGGGGGGAGAAGCTCTTGCCAGTTCTCCCAGGAAGCCAGTGGCCAAAACAGGCTTGGACGACATTCCGCTCTCTGGCCAGACACCACCACGGAGCGCTAAGGGGGTGAGGAAGCCCCCGAGGGAGCAGCTGACCAGCTGATAGAAGTTGTTTGTTTGCTAGCTTTCCATGGCTCTCTTGTAGTTCACAGATTGCTGCTGTGTAGATCTGGAATCTCCCGGCCTGTCCCCGCCAGGACGAACTGGTTTTCATTTCATCACCTGATTCCTGGGCCAGGCCCTCATACTGTACAGCTGAGACTGGCTGAGCTCCCAGCTGCATTCTGGACCCACAGCTTCCCACCAGGCCAGTGAAGGGGCCCATGTCCTATCAGCTCCTCATTTAGCCTGTAAACAGCTGACAGTCCCTGATGTCAGAGCTCCTGTCCTGACTCCGCAAAGCCTTGCTGGTCTGTTTGGGATAAATACAGAATTGAGGGGTGGGGGGAGGTAAAGAGGAAGGCAAGAAAAAGGAAGGGGTTTGGGCCCATTCCTTCCCTTTCCATATTCTTTCATTCAAAAACATTTTTTAAAGGCCTGCTCTGTTCAGAATTCTATGCTAAGGGCTGATGGAAATGCACATTTTAGGTGAGGTTGAACGCCTGCCCAGCTATAATAATGAGATTAATGAATAAAAAAGCATTTATTAAGTGCTTCATTTATGTAGGGAAGGAGGAAGAGAATAAACATTTATTTAGAGCCTAAGCACCATGGGGACAGCTGGGTGGCTCAGTGGATAGAGTTGAGAGTGACTAGAATCTGAGTTCAGATTTGGTTGTGTGACCCTGGGCAAGTCACTTAACCTGTTTTCTTTAAACGACTGGACAAGGAAATGACAGTACCTTTGCCAAGAAAACCCCATGAACAGTATGGTCCACAGGGTCATAAAGAATCAGACTCAACTTAACAACATTTCACTGAGCTAAGAGAGTTTACAAATGTTATCTCATTTGAGCCTCACATTTGAGAGATAGGGGCTGTTAAGATCTCCATTTTGATGAAATTGAGGCAGACAGAGGTTAAGTGACTTACCCAAGAACACACAGCTAGTAAGTACTGAAGGGCAGATTTGAACTTAGGTCTTCCTGACTCCTGACCCCATGCTCTACCCACTGAGCCACCTACTTACCTCAGTGCAGAGCACTGTCTTTGTGAGGTTGGAGGGAGAAGGTCATGTTGACAGGGGTGGCGGGGGGACCCCTAGGAGAGAGTGATCAGGGAAGATTTCCTGAAGGAGGTGGAATTTAACAAATGGGTGGGAATTCATTGGGTTGAATAGAAAATAGAAAGAATATTCTAGGCATGAGAAATAGCTTGAATAAGGCAGCAGGAAAACATAGAATCTATCTATCCATCCATCTATCCATCTATCTATCTATCTATCTATCTATCTATCTATCTACCCACCCATCCACCCATCCCTCTGTCCATCTATCCATTTATCCATCTATTCATCTATCTATCTAGTCCAGACCTCTGAAGTCATCATTTTGGGGAACTCTTGTTGTAGAAAGTCCCTCTATAAATGCAGATCAGCAAACTCTGTAAATGTAGTCATCAGCAAAGATTCACATCCTGAAGTCTGTGAACTGTTTTTAAAAACTATTTTGACAACTGTATTTCAATATAATTAGCTTCCTTTGTCATTCAGTCATTTCAGTCATGTCTGACTCTCTGTGACCCCATTTGGGATTTTCTTGGCAAAGATCCTGGAGTGGTTTGCCATTTCCTTCTCCAGCTTATTTTTACAGATGAGGAAACTGAGGCAAACAGGGTGAAGTGACTTGCCCAGCTAGTAAATGTCTGAGGTTGGATTTGACCTGGAGTCAGGTCTTCCTGATTCTAGACCTGGAGCTCTATCCACTGTGTCATCTAACTGCCCCTAACCGCCTCTGCAGTGCCAGGTATTTTAAAATTTTATTTTATGCATTTAAAATCATGATTTTGTAAAGGGGTCTGTAGTCTTTCAAGAGGTCTTAGACTTAAAGAAGGCTAAGAACCCCAATGACTTAGAGTTGCCAGGGAGCACTGGGAGGTTAGATGATTTGTACAGCCAGTTTCAGTTACCTCTCTATCTCTGTCTTAAGCATAATGGCTAGAGGATTGCTCTAAACTGGACCTTCAGATGTTTCCTCATGTGACTGTGGTTAAGTCACTTAACCTCTACTGGCCTTGGTTTTCTCCAAGCTCGAAGGGTTGCTAGGAGGAGCAAGCTGGGTAACATGTATAAGTTAGCTATTATTATACTGCCAGTCTCAGTTTTCTCAAGCGTAAAATGAAGATAAAAACAGGGGTGGAGAGGGAACAAGTAAGGTTTTATATAGGACCTACTATGTGCTAGGGTCTATGCTATGTGCTTTTATAAATTTTATCTCATTTGATCCTTACAACAAACAACCCTTATCCCCATCTTACAACTGAGGAAACTGAGGCAAACAGCGATTTGAGTGACTTGCTCAGGATCCCACAGCTAGCAAATCTCTGAGGTCAAACTTGAACTCAGATCTTCCTGACTCCAGGCTCTAACCATTGCATCACCTGGCTTACTCTAGCACCTGATTTTCCAGGGTTGTAAGGATCAAATGAGATAAAGCAGTTGCGCAGTGCCTGGAACCTAGTAGGTACTGTATTGGCATATTATCTCTCTATCTTGATATAAAAAAGATAAAATGAAGAGTAGGTTTCCAGCTAAGGTGTTAGCTGAGTATCCACCTGGGGAAACATGTTGGGGAATTTCAGTGGGAGATCTCTAGGGTAGCACAGCACAGAGATCACTAGACTTGGAGTCAGGAACACTTTCTAACTGCGTGATCCTAGGCAAATCACTTAATGGCATTCAGCCTCAGTTTCCCCATCTGTAAAGGGGAGGGAGATAATAACATCTCCCTCCCAAGGTGAGGTAAGGGTCAAATAAGATAATATATAAAAACATAAATGTTAGCTATTATTAGTTCTGGCTTGGCCACTGATTTTCCATTTGACCTCAGCCCAGTCCCTTCCCCTCTATGGGTCTCCATTTCCTCTACTGTAAGATGGGGTAATAGTCCCAGCCCTTCCTCTCTCATAGGTCTGCCGTGAGGATCCAGTGAGATAAGGGATATGAAAGCACTTTGTAAATTTTCAACACCGGCTAAACAAATATGAAGGGGCATTATGATATAACCTCTGCTCAGCTGTACTATTTTTTTTTTGCTGGGCATTTTCCTGCCATCTCTAGGAGCCAGAGAAAAGCAGGAAGTGTTGACTTGACATGCCTGGGGGTGGGGAAATGGCAGTTAAGGTAAAGAGAGTTGCCTAGGGTCACTCTAATGGTGTAGGAGGAGGAAGAGGACATTAGAGGACAGTGACTGGGCTGTCAGACTCCTGAAGATGAGAGAGGCGGATGCATGAGAAATAGTCTGGAGGCCATAGATACCAAGATAACTTCTGACCACAGATCCTTCCAGGACCCCACGTGTGAAGGCTCCTGAAAGGGCTTTGCCTGGAGGGCAGCTAGAAAGATGCTGAAGACATGAAGGAGTAGACTAGGGAGCTGCTACAGATTTTTTTAGAGAGTGGGAGCAGGATATAGAGAGCTGAGGAGACTATCCTTTACCAGTTGTGTGACCCTGAGCAAGCCACATGACCTCTCTTTGCCTCAGTTTCCTCATCTATAAAAACAGGTGGTTGGACTCAATGACTTTTTTGAGTTTGAAATGTTTATATGGTGTTTGGAAATCCCTCCCTAGGAGGGGAGGAAGAGAGAGAGTTGAAATCCTATACCTAACTAGGAGGGGGATGGGGTGGGGCTGCTGACCACCTAAGGATTTCAAAGCAAATGCTCATTTTCCCTATAATAAAGAGTACATTTAATCCACATGAGAATAAGCGATCCTTTCAGGTCATGAGAAACTGGGAAAAGAAATTGGCCAAAATTTTAACGGAAGGAGGTAAACAAGACCAAATAAGTTAGGAAATATTATTGGGACCGTGTTCATTCCCTTAGATTTTAAGGTTTAGAACAAGTCAGCTAAGTTTTATTAAGCACCTGCTATGTGCCAGGTACTGCGCTAAGTGCTGGGGATGCAAAGAAAGGCAAAAAACCAACCAAACAAACAAACCAAACCCAGTCCATTTTTAATTACAAAAAATTATTATTTTTATGACATCTTTTTAAAATTTTAGTTATTTAAATAATATTTTATTTCATGCACACCTTCATATAAAGGGAATTTTGACATTCTTTTAAAAAAAATTTGAGTTGCACATTTTCTCTTTCCTTCCCTCACCTCCCCCTTCTGTCTTTCAGCAAACCTCTGAGCTAATGGAGGAGAGAACCTGCAAACAATTATGTAGGAACAAGGTACAGACAGGATAAACTGGAGATAATCAAGAGACAGACTCAGGCTGGATCACCCAGAGGGAAAACAGGCCCTGATGGCACATTCACAGAAAGCCTGAGACTAGAAAACTAGAGGTACCATGTCCAAAAATGCATATGGAGTGGAAGAGAGCTGCAGCTGCCCAAGGTCAGAGTTCACCTAGAGATTGTGCCTTGATTCTACCCAGCCTCACCTGTTCCTAGGAGTGACCATGACAATCCAGGGTCTGGGAACACCTGAACCTTCACAGGGAGGTTGGTCTGATTTCAGTGAGTCCCCAAGCTGAGTCTTGTACCACGTTCAGAGGTTGTGAGGTGAAGAAAAACCCCTGATTCTCCCATCTCTCTGTTCTGCCTCCTGCAGTTCCACACACATAAAATGGGGTTCATGCTCTGTCGTAATAGAGGCGTGGTGCCTGACAATCAGAGAATGAAGTGTCCTCAGAGCCAGGACCTCAGAACATAATGAATCACCTTGATAAATGTTTATTTTAAAAACCTACTATACACCAGCACTGCACTGGGCATTTGAAGATAAAACAAATGAAAGTTGTCAAGAACCTTACATTTTATCAGGAAAGACATGTTTATAAGGGAGCTGGGTGGTGCCATAATGCATAGAGCACAGGACCTGGAATCTGTTAGATCCGAATTCAAATCTAGCCTCAGATATTTACTGTCATATTTTATCCTGGGCAAGTCATTTCACCCTATTTGCCTCAGTTTCCTCATCTGTAAAGTGAGCTGGAGAAGGAAATGGCAAACCATATCAGTATTTTTGCCGAGAAAACCCTAAATGGAGTCATGAAAAGTCAAACATAATTGAGGAAATAACCAAACAAAATGCAATATGAAATATATGCCAGGTACGTATAAGGTAATTTCAGTGGTAAGTCTAGCGTCTGGAGGAAAATCTTCAAGTAGGAAGTGGCGCTTACATGGACAGAGTTAGGAATTTCAGTGAACATCAGCCCTGGAAGGGCTCTGAGAACACAGGATGTCAGAGCTGGAGGGGCCCTGAGGACAGACAGTGTTGGAGTAGGGAAGGTCCTTAAAATAGAAAACATCAGAGCTGGGAAGGACCCTAGAACACACTTACTGGTTCTGTGATTCTGGACAAGACACTTAACCTTTCTCAGCTTCAGTTTTTACTCCTGTAAAATGAGGGCTCTGGATTTGGTACTAAGGTCTCTTAGAATCCTATGGTTTTAGAACACAGAATGCAAGACATGGAAATGCCCTTAGGATAGAGAATGTCAGAACTGGGAACCATTTTAAAACCTGGAATTTGAAAGCTCAGAGGTCCTTGCATCATCACAACAGTGGTCCATCTGCCCCGTCCATATTTCCCCTCTTGGGCTCCTCTTTCTGGTTTGATTTGAAACCTAAGAAGGACTGTCTTCCTTAGGTCTCTCCCTCTGCTCACCCAGCCCTAGAACACCCAATTAAAGTAAGGGCACAGGCCAATCCTTCATTTTCCCAGCCCTCTGACAGTCCCTGTCCCTCCCCATTTCAGCCAAGTTCCCCTTGGCCTAGTGGTCTATCTATCTATGTGTTCCTAAGACATGGGGTACTGACGGCTGGGACAAAGGCGGGGGAGTTTGGAAAGAGACAAGGATCTGCTTTCAAGCCAAAAAACCTAATAAAGACTCAACCCGGAGGAGGCAGAACGATAAGTTCCATCTTTCTTCTCTAGCCAATGACCCAGCTTCACCTTCTCTGTCCTCATCCTCACCCTGTACCAACTAGGAGGATTAGCAGGGCCTGGCTTTGTCCTTTGGGCCTGAGAAATCACACCCCTTCAGCAATGGCTTGGCAAGAGCACGAGATGTCTGCCGCTCATTTACCTCACCCAGGGTAATGTACTGTACAGATCCGAAAGGCACGTTTCCCAGGCCTGAGTCCAACCACTCAAAATATTGGTTGGTTGGATGCAGACGCTAGGTATTCATCACCTACCACTGGGCTGGGGGTTGGGAGATCAAGCTATCTGAGAGAGGATATGGTGCCACCTATGAGTTATGTGACCTTGGGACCTGTCACCTCCTTTATAAAGTGGGGAAAGCAACCTTAGCTGCTTGCTTCACGGACTTCTGTGAGCATCATATGAAATAATGGAAAGAACAGTGCTTTGTGAATAATCATTTTTTAAAAAGTATTTTGTTAATTGTGCAGCTAGGTGGTGCAGAAGATAAAGAGCTGGGTTTGGTAGTCAGGAAGACCCAAGTTCAAATCCAACCTCAGACATTTACTAGCTATGTGACCCTGGGCAAGTCACTTCACCTTATTTGCCTCAGTTTTCTTATCTGTAAAATGAGCTAGAGAGGGAAATGGCAAATTACTCAAGTGTCTTTGCCAAGAAAATCCCAAATGGGGTCACAGAGTTAACAATAAATTTTGTCAAATAACGAAGCAGTGAGGGTTCCCCTAAAGGTGATGTGTGCTAGGCAAATCAGACCACCACTATCACCTCCACCACCAACTCCCCTCAGATCCTAATGGTGACAGTCCAGGACCCTGAGCCCAGGAGCCTTAGGAAGAGCAGTGTTTCCCATGTCACCAGAACTGCTTCCAACCCAGTTCCTGTAGTCATCCCTGAGGGGTGAATCATTGTGATGGAGAGATTCACCTTCCTCAGCATCACCAGCTACCACTACTCACCAACTGCTACCCACAGGCAGACAAGTACAGGAGATCTAGGAAGAGTGGCAGCAAGCATAGTGTCCCCTTACTGGTCCTGCCTCCAGCCCAGTCCTCACCTGGAGAGGCAGTTCCTATGGCGAACGGATCAGCCAGGCCCAAAAATGCCAACCAATTACCACTCACTGGGCAGAAAAGTCAACATGGCTGAAGCAGCAAAGCCCCCTGAGAGAGAGGCACGAGGCAGCCTGTGCCAGACAAGTCAAACCCCCACCCCTTTGGCCACCATCTCCCCTGAGACCTGATGGAGGCAGCCCAGGACAAGAGCCTTGGGAAAAGCAAGGTTTCCAGCCCAGCCCTCTGCCATCCTCCTGGAAGCAGCCCCCATGGAGATGCTGCCTGGCTGCTCTTGAATATAGCTCCTGAAGACCCAGAAAAGAGAGTTCTTGTCACCAAAGTCATTGGCATTCTCAGATGGCTCAATATTAAAAACAGGTCATTTTATCGAAGGAAATGACATTACAGAAGAAGCATCACCATCTGCTTTGCTGCTTCACCCTAAGGACCAAGGGACCTTTTCCTCATATCTACCGCTGAAACTTTCCACGTATCGTCTCCCCATTTAGAATGTGAGCTTCTTGAGAGAAAGGACTGACTGACTTTCTGGTTTTTATCTCCAGTGCTTTGCATGTACATAGCAAACCCTTGATAAATAAACAAGCAAATAAATAAATCCTTCCTTCCTTCCTTCCTTCCTTCCTTCCTTCCTTCCTGACAGCAACCCTATCTGCAATTTAAAAATGGATCTATCTCCCTTAGATCCCAACCGAAGCCGAGGATGCCTCCTTGCTGGCTGTGACTCTGGCTTACTTGTGCCATGACCCAGACAAGTCATTGGCTATGGCTTATGATTAGCCCAGTTGATCAGCTCTTTGAAGCCCATGTGACCTTGGATAAGTCTCCTCCTCCCCACTAGGAAGTTTACTCCTTTGTAAAATGAGGGTGTTGGACCAGATAATCTCTAAGGTCCTTTCCACTTCTAATGGGCTAATCCCTTCCCTAATCCACAATCCCTTCAATTCTGGAAACCAAGATGGCAGAACAAGCAGTAAATCACTGTCACTCTCCCATATTCACCTCCAAACAACTATAAAAGAACAAATCGTGGAACAGCAGAATTGGGATGAAACAATCTTTTAGTCTAAGAGACTTGGAGAATCAACAAGAATGGCCCATCTCACTTAAGGAAAAGGGGAACCCAATCCAGGACAAGAAGCATCCCAGCAAGCCAGCAGCAAACCCCGACTCTCCCTCCCCCCAGCAAACTAGCAGGAGATCCTGAGCACCTCTGCTGGAGCAAGAGCCAACACTGGGACCACCCCATCACCCCCACCCCCGCAAACACACATGCTTTAACATAGCCCCAGATGCACAGGGCACCTCCAGAGGCCAGACTACTGCATGCTTCAGGAAAACCCCCAGAGAAACACAGAAATTCCCCACCAGCCTCAAACACATGCCAGACACCAGCACTAGGACCCTGGCTCAGCACCCCATAAGCTACCAGACCCCTATGGCCTCTGCCATTCTGTGCCAACCACCTCCCACTGCCCCTCCTCAGTGAAGCACCAGGCACAAGGGTCCTCCACTTAGACCTCAAGGCAACATCAGCGCAGCAACATGTGAACAGAGAAACCTGAAATAGTACGTTTCCACCACAGAAGCAGAATCCAAATTTAAGAGAAAGGGAAAAGAAAGCAAAAAACCAACCACAACAGATCTGATCATAGAAAGTTATTTAGGGTTAGGGTTAGATCAAGGGGATTCCCTAGGGTTAGGGAAGATCAAGACACAAACTCAGAAGTGGACAACAATGTCAACCTGTGGGCAAAACCCCAAAGAAAAATGGGAAGTGGACTCAGGTCCCGAAAGAACTCCTAGAAGAGCTCAAAAAGGAGCTCAAAAATCATGTAAAAGAGGTAGAAGAAAAATTGGGGAAAAAATGAGAGTAATATAGCCCTCCAATCTCTAACACGCTGTGTTCTAAATGTCCTGCAAGTTCTGATGATATATGTTCTAAGGTCCTCCCAGGAGGGATGTCAATTATTGTAAGGGTGTATTCTCTGTTCTAAAGGTCTCCCAGCCCTGACATTCCAAGTTCTAAAGGCCCTCCTAATCCTGACATTCTGTGTTCTAAGGTCCTTCCTAGCCCTGGGATCCTGGTTTCCTCCCAACTCTGACATCCTGGGTTCTAAGGGCCCTCCCAGCTCTGACATTCTTTCTAAGGATCCTCTTCTTCTGTTTACTAAGAAAGAGGTTCTTAAACCAGGATCCATACAGCCCCCAAGGGGTCTGTGTATAGATTTCAGGGGCTTTGTGAATTTGGATGGGAAAAACAATTATATCTTTATTTCACTATGTTGTAATTAGTTTCCTTTATAACCCTATTATTTTATTTTATGTGTTTAAAAATATTCCTCTGAGGAGAGCTCCATAGGCTTCACCAGTCACTGCCAAAGTGGTCCAGGACACAGAGAAGGCCTAGAATCCCCGCTCTAAGGGCCCTCCCAACTCTGATGTCCTACCTTCTAAAAGTAATGCCCCACCTCTCTAGCTCTGCCATTTTGTGATCTAGTTCCAAGGTTTGATTGTCTCTGTCCTCTAAGGTTTCTATCAGCTCTTATATTTTATGCTGGAGAAATTCTTTCTGGTCCTGGCATTCTAACATACTCTTTTAAAAGGTTTCCTCAAGTCTCTTGAATGTCAGAGCTCAAAGAGACCCTTGGAATCACTAAGACCAACCTTTTTATTTTCTAGTTGGGGAAACTGAGACCTAGAGATGAAAGACCTTGCTCAGGGCATGACAAGGGTGGAGTCTGGGCTGTGGGGAAGATGAGGAGCCTGTTTCCTGGCATGCCTTGGGGACCTTAGAGTTGGGGAACCCAAGGATCCAGCTCTGCCAAGGTTTCAATATCACACAGAAGTACAATAAAGACATCACAATGGGAGAGAGGGTTAAACAGCTTTGTAAAGCCACCCCTTGAGCCCAGAGGGTCCCTGCACGCCAGCCAGCCTGGGCCGCTCTGGCTTTTCCAAGTTATTTTTCAGATTGAGCTGCATTCTATTTCCCCAGACCAAGGAATCAAGGAAGTTGGCATCTGTGATGTGAAGCCAACACAGCTCTGTCAGTGGGGGAAAAAAGAGTTTGCAGCATTTCACCCAGGGCCTGAGCACTGGCTCAGTTCAGGTACTTCAAGCCAGGATTTGTCGAGATCACTTTACAATTTCCAGAGACTCAGTCCAGGAAGAAAACAGGTTCTGGGTCCCCACCTGTTCTATGTTGGAGTGCCCTCTGCTGGTAGACCTGTGGAAGAATTGGAAAGATGACGGGAAGAAAGGTTGGCCGGGTCCAGAGTCTTCTCATAATTTAGATGTGTTCTGTTGGAAACAGGATGGGTGGATGATTTTTGGCAGTTCCATCCTTAAGGGCATCTTAAAGGGCCTGCATTTTATAAATGAGGAAGCTAAGACTCGCAGAGGGGAAGGGATTTCTACATTATGCCCTTTGTGTGCCCGATGGTTCAGCCAAAATGGCCTTTTTAGTGTTTCGTACCTAATACTGCCCCTCTCATCTCCGTGCCCACAATGTTTTCACTCCTTTCTGCTGCCTTCTGAAACCCTTAGTTAACTCCAAAACAGCTTCTTTATGAAGCTTTTCTCGATCCATTCAGAAGCTAATGCCTCCTCCCCGAAATTACCTGGTATTTCTTTTGTAATGTCCCAGCATAGTGACATGTGAGTGAATAAACCTGGAGGTTTGGGAGCTCGTAGCTCTGGCTCTTCTATCAGAGGAGAAGAGTTGTTGTCCGGTCGTTTTTCAGTCTGACTCTTTGGGGTTTTCTTGATATTGGAGTGGTTTGCCATTTCCTTCTAATTTTACAGATGAGGAAACTGAGGCAAACATGTTGACTTGCCCAGGCACACAATTAGTAAGTGTCTGAGGCTAAATTTGAACTCATAAAGATGTGTCTTATTGACTCATCATCATCATCATCCAATGAGGTACCATCCACCGCTTCTCCCAAAGCAATCATTCTACTTTTGTATAGGTCTTAGGAACTTTATCTCTTTGTAACTTCCTCTACTCATTTTGCCTTCTGAGGTCAAGCACAACAAGTTATTCCCTTTTCCAGGTAAACACTTTTCAAATACCCTGGTAAATAAAACCCTGGAATTAGGAGTGTGATACTATAATGCCTATTCTGGGTTACTCCCCCAGCTAGCACTTTAAGTTAGATCCCCAGAGGGCAATTGCTACTTCAGTTCTAGGGCTCATACTGTGGAGTTGTACTACTGAAGCTATAGTTCTTGAGCCCCTACCAGTGCACTTCTCATAAACCATTAGCTAGTAGACACAATTAGCTGCTGTCACAGGCATTTACCCAAATGGTATAGCAAAAACAGTAGTTATAAAACATTCCCCCCTGGAAACCTGGAGCATACTCTCACAAAAATATACATAGTACTTAAAGAAAAAATGTTCTCAAACTTAAAATGCAAGAGGTATGAAGCATATATATAGGATATATGTGGCAAAGTCAGCTCACAATTCCTGGTACTGAGGAGCTTGGAATTTCTCTTTCCTTGTAGAGTCTTACAGAGTTCCCAGTATATGCTTCTTTCCACAGCTTTTGAAGGATCATGCTACTTGACTGTGCTTCCTTCCTTGAATGATTGTGTCTCTATTTCTATATCTGCCTAGAGTATGTCTCTGTTTTCCTTTAGATATAGTGTCCTCTGCTCCCTCTGAAGGGGTCTCACTCTACCATTATTCAAGATTCATTTGCCTTGAGCTCCTCAAGACTTAGCTATTTGAAGCTCCCACATCATAAAGAAATCTACTAAAGACTTATTTCCACTTTAACACCTCACCTTGTGTTATTTACCTCAGCTGAATTGAGAGGGGAGGGAATATGCTATGGGAAGAATTATAACTCCTCTTCTTAAATAAGAAATAAAATAAATGTTTTGACCTTAGCCAGGGGTATGCTAGTTAAAGGTTTAACAGCCAGCTTGGGGAGAGGAGGGGAGATGTGTACACAGCACACTTAAGTTTGATCTGCACCGCTAATATTCTTTCCATTACTTTCTTAAATCTAGACAATCAGCAAAACAACAGATCAAGTTCTGAATTTGTACCTTTTGCTAATTTACAAGGTGTGACTGCCCACACTGAAAAAGAGCCAATATCGAGCTGGCTCCCCACCCCCCAGCCCCCCAACACTCCAGCTTTAAGTCAGACTGAGAGGATTCATTTGGGTGCAGTGGCACTGGCTAGTGGTCAACTAGTCATGGGGCCATAGTCATGGGATAATGTGGGTGTGCTATCATTTGGGACCTCCAACCCTGCCCCATCCACTTAGGAGAGGAATCTGTTAAAAAAAAAACAGTTTGAAATACCTAAACTAGATAATTGGAGTTGGCAAGTCAAAAGCTAAATAGCTAAAATATTTTTTGAGAGTTCATTTTCTGGCAAATTACAAAGCAGTTCAGCAAAGGAGCTTCACTTCCCAGTCATCTCCATATCATGCCAATCATACTCCAACATCCTCTTCTCCTGCTTGAACATCAGGCTTCCACCCTGGAGAATTCAGATCAATGAATATTCACCTATCTCAACCCAGGTCTACTGGGCCACTTCCATTACTGACTCCAGACATCACTCCCTGGGACTCCTCCCTGGCTACCCCTCCCCTAGATTCCTTTGGCTTCCCATATTAGAATATGATAGTTCCTTAGAAGAAGAGAATATCTTGTATTTGTATCCCCCCCCCCCAGTGTTTGCCATAGCACCTGATATATATTAAGTGCTTGATAAATGTTCTATTCATTCATTTATTCATCACAGCTGAAGACCAGCAGATGGTAGCAGAGCTGCTACTGAGAACAGCAATTTACCAGTCTTCCAGCAGAGAACATTTCTGCAGAAATTCCCAGCAGAGAAAAACCTGGTGAGATTACCAGAACTTATGTGCAACAAACCATGAGTTGTCCCCACTACATTTATTCCCAGTCCACTTGTATGTCCCCTATGTGCGTACTCTTCCATGTGTGCTTGCTGATCATGAATATATGATCCTTCCCTCATTTGTGTTATGGAAAATGATGACAAGAGTGTGTCTCTGTGTGTATGGGAAGCATCTTTCTTATCATTTTTTTCCTAAATCACTTGATTGTCTTTTGTTTTGAATCAGTGGGTCCTCTAGTTGGTTCAAGTAAAAGAAACACATCAGTTAAGGGTTCTTAAACTCTGATTTTGAATGGATATTGAGCAACCAAGAACCTCAAAGGCAGGCTAGTTTTCCAGGGATCTGCATGTGAGGGAGCCCTAAGTCATAGACATAGTTAATAGTTGCTTGGCCTTTGAAGAAATACAAACATTGCATAGTCTATTTATTTCACATATTCGTTAGATGTGAGATTTGCACCTCTTTGTACCTCTTGTTAGTAACTAGATCCCTTAGAGAATTGCTGTAGTAAATTGTTTCTAGAGTTCTTCAAGTCTGGTGTTGATATGATGCCACTGTAAGCTTGAACTATGACTGCTTTGAATCATTTTGTGGCATTTGGTTTACAATTTCTGTCACCCTTTTTATTATGGGTGTAAGAGTATGTTTGCTTGACAGAATTTGTAGCTGCAAATGCTATATACTTCCTCACTCTGGGGAATGTAAATGAATTGATATTACTGTTTAGAGAGTATAAACATGGTTATATTAATAGTTAAGGCCTGTTTCCCCTTTGAGGATCTGTATGTATTGGAAATTTATTCCCTCTCCTCTGTAGAATCTGAATTAGCATTCTGATGTGAAAGCCTATAGCAAAGAGCCATAAACATCCATAAAGTTTTGAGGCTCACTCAAGAGATTAATGTACGATTCTCCTCTTGGCAATTTACAGTTGGCTACTGTCCTATATACCCATGTAGCTTTCGTTGTTCATTACTTTCATTTGGAACAATGTCCAAAGGGCATTTTGTATATACCCTTTGACCGTACAAGATCACGTAATCACTTAATCATAATGAATATGCATTGTCTCAGTCAAACTGAGACCTGTGAAAGACCTTAGCTTAAAAAGGCCAAGGTTTCCCACAGTGGTACCCTGGGCTATTAACAGTCATTCTGATCTATATCTTGCCACTGGACCTACATGGCTCCGGAGGAGAGAGTGAGGATAGTGGCTTTGCACAGCTCTCCCTCACATATCTAATTCACTTGCATGTTATGGCATCACCTCCTTGATGTCATTTAATAATCTCAATAAGAGCCAGAGCCAGAACTAATCAACCAGAAGAGTCTGGACCTAACAGCTTCTTTGTTCTCTGAGTAAACTCAGAGAATACCTCTTCCTATGTCAACAAGGTCAGATGGGACTGACTTAGGAGCGTTTTATTCTGTTCATGGCCGTTAAAGATGAGACCCTTCACCTAAGACACTATCTTGAATAATGGGATATTTTCCTTATCTTAATATTTTATGGAGATATACTATGTTATGACATGTTAATGATAAAGAAAAGACAGATATCCTGGGTCATAATTTCAATGGACACTTTGTCACTCTCTTATTTACCACCTATTCAGTTAAGAAAATTCCTTTCTCATAATATGTTTAAACATATATGGAGATCATACATTTGAGTGACACAGACTTGCTGAATTGGAATTAGTTCTAAAACATAGTTAAGCCTGGTCATTCTTGTATTAAACAGTCAGAACTGACGTTTTGGCTCCTTGACGTGCAAGTTCACTTACTTCAGCTAGCTTTAAGGGAATAAATAATATGGATTTACATATCACCTACCCTGTTTGCCTCCTTTAATCAAACTTGCAGGTTAACAACGGGCATCCCTGCAGTTTCTAGCTCTTTGCCACTACAAAGAGAGCAACTATAAATATTTTAGAATGTACAGGTTCTTTTCCTTTTTCTCTCATTCTTTGGAAATAGATCTAGTAGTAGTATCCTTTTCCTTACTAATCTTGTTTCACCAACTTATTTTACTTAAAATGCTCAACTTCTCTTTCTTGGGTCTCCCTCCTCTTCTCCAGGTTTTCCTGCTTGAGTTCATCTATTCCTTCCACTTTTCTTCTTTAGAAGACGAAATGTCACAGCTGGAATGGCCCTTAGAACATCAAATGTCACAGCTGGAATGGCCCTTAGAACATCAAGTGTCATGGCTGGAAGGGCCCTTAGAACATCAAATGTCATGGCTGGAAGGGCCCTTAGAACATCAAATGTCATGGCTGGAAGGGCCCTTAGAACATCAAATGTCATGGCTGGAAGGGCCCTTAGAACATCAAATGTCATGGTTGGAATGGTCCTTAGAATGCAGAATGTCAGAGTTAAGAGTCTGAGTTACCTTAGACCTAGAAGGGCCAGTTTTAAAAGAAAGAAGGAAGAAAAGAAGGAAGGAAGAATGGGGAAGAAAGGAGGAAGAAGGAAGCATTTATTAAGAGCTTACTGTGTGCCGGACACTGTGCTAAGTGCAAGGGATACAAATACAAAAAACTCCAAAATAGTCCTACACTCAAGAAATTTGCGTTCTAATGGAAGATAAAATTTAAAGAGAAACTGAAAAGGATGAGGGAAGGGAAGGCTGCTGGTGGGGAGGTGTCAAAGTCTAGAGGGTGACCTACATGACTGGGGCTCCTCAGGAAATATTGATCCAACCTAAGGACTCACCAACCCAGAGAACAGACCTCAGTGCAGTCTTCCTATGAGTCAAGGTACTTTGGTAGGGAGGTGGAGGAGTCTGGAGAGTGAGATGGGTTTAGGGTGACATGGGTAATAGAATCATAGAATTTAGTGTTGGAAGAGACTTGAGGGGCAGGAAGGCTTTAAATCCAACCCATAACCAAAAGGACACTCTATTATCATCTACCTGGTAAGTACATATCCAGCCTCTTCTTTCCACCAAGGTAGGGGAAATCCAACACCTCCCAAGGCAGCTCTTGGTCTGAAGTAGATACCTCCCAGCCCTAACACTGTTCTAGGGCCCTCCCATCTCTGACAACCTGAACTCTGTCCCCAGGACCTCTCTTTCTTCCAAATCTGAGAGCCCTAAGCCCGGGAGAGGGGGCAGAACAAAATATGCCTTCTTCTCTCCCTATCCTCCCCCACCCCAACTTGGTGGTAGGAAGACGGACCGGTTTCCTCTTGACCTGTTTCGTAATAGAAGAACCACAGAGTTTTAGGCCGACTGATGAGTCACTCTAACCTTCCTGGCTCCTCAGGACAGGCTGTACCGAGGGGGATTCCCCAACCATTTCTCTGAAATGGGGTCTCTTCACCAAAGTCATCAGATGGGCCCCACAGGGTCATTCTGAAGAATTTTTTGCTGAACTTGTGGAAAATCTTCATTGGTTTGGTATAGCTTGTGCTTAGAATGTCATTCTTTTTGAAAGGAAGCTGATGTTACAATTTGATATCATAAAGTTTTACTCCTGGAACCCTGGTGAACATGGCTTCTGTCTTAAAGCATCTGGAAGGGGTCTTGGAACCAGGGTTGTAACTAGAGTAGGAAAAATAAGATTGCCAGGGTGCTGGACATTTGATAGACTATTTCTTCACCTTAGGAATGTGGAGATTGACATTGCCAGGCCTATTATCCATTACCTCTTGTACTGGGTGTGACCACCATCCCTGATCTTTAGGTCCTATCTGCTTGGCATCTACCTTCCCCAACTCTCCCATAGGGATTCTGTGGAAGATACCCCTAGGTAGCTAGGTGATGCAAGAGATACAACATTGGGTCTTGAGTCAGGAAGACCTGAGTTCAAATGCAACCTTGGACACTTACTGTGTGACCCTGAGCAAGTCACTTCACCTCATCTATAACATGGTGATAATGATAGCATCTGCCTCCCAGAGTTTTTTGCAAATCAAATGAGATAAATATTTGTAAAGCACTTAACACTATGCCTAGCATATAGTACGTGCTATATAAATGTTTGCATCCTTCCTCCCTGTTTTCTATTATAACTACATTCATGGTTGGACCATCCTGTTCATCATTGCTAGTCATCAACCACCTCTCCCTTCCTCACCCTTCACTTCTTTTACACCTGTTTGAAAGAAATCTTAGCTATTGCTCTGATAATCTAGATCTTAGAAGGGATCAGATCCCAGAATCTCAAAATTGGAAGGTACCTCCAAAGCCATCTAGTTTAGCTTGTACCTGGGCAGGAGTTCCCTCTAAAATATACTGAACAAGTGGTCATCTGACATTAGTTGGAAGAACTCTGGTGAGTGAGAAGCCGCTAGACCATGACAGCCCATCCCATTTGCCATAGCTCTTAGCCTTAGGAAGGATTTTCTGTGTATGTTCGTCCTTCATTGCCAAAGAAGACCATGCCATTAGAGAAATGATGACATGACTTGCACTTGACTTTGTTTTGAGTGAGGGAGTGTTGTTCAGGTCAGCAGCCTCACTTCTTCTCCAGAGTCATCTGAATCCAGTGACCAGATATTCATCAGGATGACTGGAGATGACCCAAGAAGAGGCAATGGGGGTTGAGGGATTTGCTCAAGGTCACACAGCTAGTGAGTGTCTAGTGTCTGAGGTGAGATTTGAACTCAGGTCCTCCATCCACTGCACTACCTAGCTGCCCCTAGGAAGGATTTTAATGCAAGACACAACCTACCTTCTTGCAGCTCCCTACTCCTAGCTCATCACTCCTAATTCTGCCCCAGGGCAGATGTCAAGCAAATCTTTAATTCCTCTTCCATTTCCAAGACAGGTGTTGTCTAATCTTCTTTAGGTACAAACTCAAGGCCATTCCCCACCCTGATTGCCTTCCTCTGGTCTCTCTACAACTTACTAGTGCCTTGTCTAAAAGATGGTCTGAGAACTGAACATAGTGTTCTAGATGTGGGCTGACCAGTAAAGTGTATGACCGGCTGTTGTTATTAAGGCATTTTTCTGTCACATCCAACTCCTTTTGAGGATAGCTTCGTAAAGATACTGGAGTGGTTTGCCATTTCCTTCTCCAGCTCCTTTTGTAGATGAGGAAATTCAGGGTTAAGTGACTTGCCTGGGGTCACACAACTAGGAAGTATTTAAGATTAGATTTTGGATTCAGGAAGATGAATATTCCTGACTCCACGTCTAGAACTCTATCCATTGCACCAACTAGCTTCCCTTAGGACAAGAACCTTATTTCTAGAAGCTAAACATCTCATATCAGCCCAAGATTATGTTACCTTTTCTGTCCTACACAACCCAATTAAACTTGCTGTCCCTGAAAACCCCCAGATCTTTTTTCGGAAAAACTGTCATCTAATCATACCTCCACTATTTTTACTTTTGAAGTTGATTTTTTTAACCCAATTATAAGACTTTACATTGATTCCTCTTAGTTTTATCTTACTAGAGTCATCCCCATGTTCTAGCCTGTCAAGATTCCTTTGGATCTTGACTGGCATCCAATATGCCTTATTGGTGCCAGTTTTATCTCATCTCCAAATTTGATAAAGGGGTTATGTTCCTGAGCCCTATAACAGCTGTGGTAAGTAACCATGACAGGCACCATTATCTTCATTTTATAGATGAAGAAACTGAGTCCTGGAGAGTTCCAATGACCATGGTTATACAACCAGCTTTAGAATAACAGAATTGGTTGGGACCATACAACATAGATCATTAGGACTGGAAGGGAGCTTAAAACATTGAATGTCAAAGCTAGGAGGGCCCTTACAACACAGGATATCAGAACTGAGAAGACCTTTAGAATACAAAATATTAGGAATGAAAGATTCCTTAAAATACATACCTGTGTTCAAATCCCACCTCTGATAATTACCACTTGTGTTGCTTTGGACATGTCATCTAATCTCAGGCCTCAGCTTCCTTAAGGGGTCATACCACATGGCATCTGAAGAAACTTCCAGCTCTAGAACTATGAGTCTATGTTCTTATGGGTCAATGATATCGAAGAAAAAATATTAATACTATACTCTACAGTATAGGCACAACTCTATCAGAAACAATTTTGATTAATTTATTTTTATTCTAATCCAAACATTTTTCTAGAAATTGGCCACTTTGAAGTGTCCATCTCCTGCCCTTGGGCATCTCTCAAACACAGGAGGTTTTAAAGTTTTTTGTGTCCTGAACCCCTCTTGTCAGTCAATCTGATGAAGTCTACAGGACCCCTTCTCAGAATAATGTTTTTAAATGCATAAAAAATATTAGATTACAAGGGAAACAAATTATAATGAAATATAATTATCAAAATGTTAGGAGTTCTGAATTCATGGGTCTCAGGTTAAGAACTCCTCAAGTTAAGAACACAAGACCATTTGTAGCATCACAAATCAGTGTAAAGTAAAAGTTAGCTTTTTGCTTATCAGTCCAAACAAAGGTCCAGTTAATCTCAGATTCATTTTCCTAAAACTCTTCAGTCCCTTTATGACCTTTCTCCTGAATGACACTTCACTCCACCCCTCCCTCCCCCAGGATGCTTCATTCTTCCCCTACCCCCCGATGCTTCATGCCTCACACCCCCAAGGTGACAGGGACCCCTTCTAACCATTTCAGACACTTGGGAGTGGGTGGGAGAAAAGGCTACTTCTCTATTTGCCTTGTCTACTCCCAGCTCTCATCAACCCCCTCAGGAATCCTTTCTGTGCTGATCAGAGAGAGGGTGACTGGATACTGTTTCAGAACTGAAAGAAACTTTTTTCTAAGGGCTACTCATTCAGATTAATCCAATGGTTTCAGACTAGCATATATTTAAAATGCTTTCTCTATCCCTCTAGAAGTGGGATGGGGTGGTGGGTTGGGAGCTGGCTGCTGCCACTGGAGTGAGAACGTTGGAACTGAGAAGATCCATAAAATAAAGAATATTACAACCATGAAGGTCCTCAGGAAAGAATACCAGAGGGAAAAGGGACCATAAAACAGACAATGGTGAGACTGAGGGTCCCAAAAGCTAGAATGCTGCACCTAGAAGGGGCTTTTGTCATCGTTCGGTTGCTTCAGTCTCATCTGACTCTCTGTGGCCCCCATTTTGGGGGCAGTGACTCGCCATTTCCTTCTCCAGCTCATTTTATAGATAAGAAAACTGAGGTCAACGGGTAAGTGACTAGTTGTCACACAGCTGGCAAGTATCTAAGGCTAGATTTGAACTCAGGTCTTCCTGACTCCAGGTCTAGCCCGCTAACGAACTGATTAACTCTCAGTGGGCCCAGAAGAGTCCTTAGAACACAGAAAATGGAATATTAGAGCTAGGAAAAGTCCTGGAAAAAGGAGTTGAAAATGTTTAAACAATCCCAGGCCAGGGCCCTTTCCAGATGCTTTTGCCCTGAGCTTATTTCCAAACCATATGAAGGAAACATTTCCTGTTTCATTAGTCAAACTGTGCTCTCTGCCCTTGGCTCCCAAGAGGAATCCTTCAGAGAGATGTAAAAGCAGTAATTCAAGTCTCTTTCCAAGTGTGAGTCAGTCCTGGGAGTGCATAAAGGAACCTAAGGAAGGTAGAACCAGAGCCAAGAATGTCCTTGTGGTCTACTTTTGGTTCTCCTATGTTTATAAATGCTCATCAGAGGGGATGCTTTTTGCTTTTTGGCATAACTGCCTCATGGCTATCCTCCCACGTGCACACCTCACCTGGTTTGCAAAATCAGCACCAGGCAATAGGTCAAATGTGAATCACCCCACAGTTGAGGGGCCAGTAGAGCAAAAGGAGACCTAGGAGGACCAGAGGACAGGGGGAACTGGGCCATCCTCCTTTCTGTTTTGTGATTTGCCCCTATCCCACTCCCCACAAAGCACAAGTTCTTCTAAGAAAAAGCATCTCTTGTGGATTACACTTCAAAATTATAGGCATACCCAGGATCTGGGGTAGCTAGGTGGTGCAGTATACAGATGCCTAGCCTGAAGTCAGGAAGGCTCATCTTCCTGAATCCAGATCTGTCCTCAGACACTTACTGGCTGTGTCATCCTGGGAAAGTCATTTAACCCTTTTTGCTTCAGTTTCTTCTGTACGATGACCTGGAAAAGGAAATGGCAAACCACTGCAGTATCTTTGCCAAGAAAATCCTGAACAGGGTCACAAGGAGTCAGACACAAGTAAACCAACAAATAAGTTTATCAAGGACTTCTTACCTTCATCTAAAGACTTCAATTGATATATTAGAGGTTTCCAAGCCTTGCTCATACTTCTATGAATTCAATGAGATGTGTTCTCATCCAACAAAAGTATCAGGGCTAAATGGGTGGGGTGATCGATCAATTGATTAAATCAATCAACTTCCCCCCCTTACAAAGTAGAAATCTGCCTCTCTGAAACTTCCATCTGTTTATTTTTATTCTGTCTTCTAGAATGTCTAGTAAGAGGACTTGCTGAGTCCTTTTCAGGGCTGCTTATCCACCTTCGATGTCCACCTGCCACCCAACTCACACCTGTGGCTCCAAGAAATTTGTAGCACTGTGCAGTGGCCACACCTTAGTAAAATTGTCTCAGCAGACAGCTGAATGAGATTGAGGCCAACAAGGGGTTTCATGCACTGGTGAGATGGGGGATGTCTACACCAAGCATGTGAGGGACAGGATGGGTGGACGAGAATTATTTGTTTTAATGGCCATGAAGGCAGCTGAAGCAGGCACTGTGGAGCCTTAGAGCTTGGTTAGACATTGAAGACACCAAGGTCATCCACTGTGCCCCAGGCCATGGCCAGTCATCTTGACTTTTGACCTGCCACTGAACTTTGATGTTTCTGGAAGAGAGAATGAGGCTGACAACTTTGTGCAACCCTGTCTCACTTCAATCCAATTCATGTTCAAGTCATCATCACCCATAATGTCATTGGTCCTCTTTGAAAACAAAGAACAAACAGCAGCAACAGCCCTATAGAATCAAACACTGTTTTCCCTATTCTACATTTCAGCCCTTCAGGTGCTCATAGACAAAGACTGTCTCACATGCTAAGCCTTCACATCCCCAGTTCCTTCCATTGATCTTTGACTCCACCCTGGGTGTCCTTCTCTAGATTTGTTTTAATTTGTCAATGGAATAAGTCCCCATAATTCCTAATGACTAGACAAGGTCTTCTTAGGGTATAGGATAACAGGATTATCATCTCCCTTCCGGACCAAGATTTTTTTCTAATATATAATTTATTTATTTTTAAGTTCTTAACATTCACTTCCACAAGAATTTCAATTCAGAATTTTCTCCCTATCTCTCCCCATCCCCATCCCAGGACAGCATACATCCCATCCACCCCTTCCTCCAGTCTGTCCTCCTTTCTGTTACCCACCCTTCTTCCATCCCTCTTCCCCTCTATTTTCCTGTACGGAAAAATAAATTTCTATACTCCAATGCCTGTATAGCTTAATTTCCAGTTGCATGCTAAACAATTTTTAACATTCATTATTAAAGCTTTGAGTTTCATATTCTCTCCTTCCCTCCCCACCCATCCTCATTGAGAGAACAAGCAGTTCAATGTAGGTCATACATGAGTAACAATGCAAAGTACTTCCCTAATAGTTACGTTGTAAAAGACTAACCACATTTCCCTCTGTCCTATCCTGCCCTTCATATATTCCATTCTCTCTCTTTGCCTGTCCTCCCACAATAGTGTTTACTTCTGATTATCCCTTTCCCCAATTTGCTGTCCCTTCTATTATCTTCCCTTTCCTATCCCTCTTGCCTCCCTGCAGGATAAAATAGATTTCCATATCCAATTGAGTGTGCTATTCCCTCCTTAAGCCAAATCTCATGAGAGTAAGGCTCAGTTTCCTTTCATCTGCCCCCTCTTTGCCTCCATTGTAGAAGCTCTTTCTTCCCTCTTGTGTGTGAGATGGTTTGCTGCACTCTACCTCTCCCTTTCTCTTACTACTAGTCCATTCCATTCAACAGTAAATTTTATTTTGCTCATTAGAGGGGATGCTTTTTTTTAAGATTATTTTTAAGATATTCTCCCTTCATATTCAGCTCACACTATGCCTCTGAGACAGGACTCATTGGGAAAGACCTTGATGTAGGGAAAAATTGAGGATAAAAGAAGAAAGGGATCGCAGAGGATGAGATGGATAGATAGTGTCATGGAAGCAACAAAAATGAGCTTGGATAGATTTGGGAAGCTAGCAAAAGATAGGAAGACCTGGCATGCTGTGGTCAATGAGGTCACAAAGAGTTGGCCATGCCTGAATAACTGAACAGTAAAAAAAATTTATATCCTTCAGAAATCTCTATTGATTAGAGAAATGTAAATTAAAACAACTCTGAGGTATCACCTCACACCTATCAGATTATCATATGACAGAAAAGAAAAATGACAAATATTGGAGAGGATGTGGAAAAACTGGGGCACTAAAGCATGGTTGGTAAGCTGAGAACTGATCCAACCATTCTGGAGAATAATTTGAAACTATGCCCAAAGGGCTAAAAAAAAAAAAAGACAACCCTGTGCATACCCTTTGACCCAACAATGCCACTACTCAAAAAAAGTGGAAAAGGACATTTATGTACAAAAATATTTATAGCAACTCTTTCTGTGATAGCAAAGAATTAGAAATTGAGGGAATGCCCATTCATTGGGGATTGACTGAACAAGTTGTGGCATATGATTGTTATGGAATACTACTGTGCTCTAAAAAATGATGAGCAGATTGCTTCCAGCAAAACCTTACATGAACTGATGCAAAGTGAAGTGAGTAGAACCAAAAGAACATTGTACACAGTAACAGCAGTATTGTACAATGATCAACTGTGAATGACTTGGCTATTCTTAGTAATACAATGATCCAAGAAAATTCTGTAGGACTTATGAAAAATGCTATCCACCTCCAGAGAAAGAACGGATGGAGTCTGAATGCAGATCAGTGCATATTTTGTTTTTCCTTTTCTTTCTTGTTTGTTTTTTCTTTTGCAACATGGCTAATATGGAAATGTGTTTCCCATAACTCCATATGTATAATCTATAGCAAATTGCTTGCCTTCTCAAGGAAGGGGAAGAGAAAAAAATAGAGGGAGAGAATTTGGAACTCAAAATTTTTAAAAATGAATGTTAAAAATTGTTTTTATATGTAATTTAGAAAAAGATGAAATAAAAAACTAACATTTATATAGTGCTTACTATGTACCGGGCACTGTGATAAGCACTTTATAATTATCTCACTTGATCCTCCCAACTTGGAAATAGACACTATTATTATTGCCTCCACTTTACAAGTGAGGAAACTGAGGCAAACAGAGGTTAAGTGACTTGCCCATAGCTAGTAAGTGTCTGAGGCTAGATTTGTACTCAGGTCTTCCTGACTCTAGGTCTAGCACTGTAGGGAAGGAAGTGAAAGAGGAGACCTCAGTAGTCCTCCTCTGCCAAGGACCACTGAGAGCATTTGTTCTCCTGGCAAGAGTGATGACTCAAGAGGTACTGAGCCAGATCCAAGTTGAAATACAAAAGGGACACTGTCAACCCCTTTCAGAGGAGTTAATGATGCAGTGGATAGAGCACCTAGCCTGAGTCAAAAAGATCTGAGTTCAAATCCAGCTTCAGACACTTACTAGCTCTGTGACCCTAAGAAAATCACTTCACCCTGTTTGCCTCAGTTTCTTCTTCTGCAAAATGAGCTGGAGAAGGAAACAGCAAACCACTCCAGTATCTTTGCCAAGAAAACCCCAAATGGGATCAAGAAGAGTTGGACACAGGCATGACTAAACAATAATAGCCTTGTTCTTATTGGCAAAATAAATTAGATGGAAGTTTATTGTTAGACCCTCTCTCATCTTTTATTTTGGTTTATGCTATCATCATTCATTTCTATATTTTACCCCAAAGAAGAATAATCTGAACAATCATGGAATTTCAGAACTATTATAGAGTTATATATAATGGAACATAGCTATTACAGAAAATCATGGAATTTCAGAGACATAGACTGACTCCACAAAGATCCCATTTTCTCTTCCAAGGATTCTTCTAGCTCAAATATTCCATGTCCTAAGGGCTCTCTTAGCCTTGACATTCTGGGTTCAAAGACCCTCCCAGTTCTGACACTAATATCTAAGGTCCCTCCAGATCTGATATTCTCTGTCCTAGGCTCCTTCCCAGTCCTGACACTTTGTGTTCTAAGGTCCTTTCTAGGACTGTTATCCTAAGAAGACATTGACATCATCTCTCGCTCAACCTATGCAAGGTTATTCTTCATGTATCTTAAGATTCAAGTTCCCTGAAGACTCAGATGTTCTTAGAACTGAAAGTAGAGAAAGTGTTAACATCCTTACAGGGACTTCCGCCTCTGGAGAGATGAAAAGTGGCTCCATTTTCTCTCTATCACAACCATTTTGACCACACAGTTGCCTGGTATCTTGTGGGCCATCCTCCCCAACTACTTCCACATGGTTCTGCCTATTGTAGCCAGAAGGAAGCTCCAAGTCCAAGGGTGGGTCATTTTCTCCACCTGTTTGTCTCTCTTTGATGTCTGGGATCCCCTTGGGCTCCTCAAGGTGCAGTAGTCTGACCTCAGAGTCCACTTTAGGCTCCACTTTGGAGGAGTTGACCTCAACAATCAGTAAGTCCCTTGGACCAACATCTTTCACTGTGTCTGAGGATCCTATCCATGGCCTTACCTATGGAAAGAACAGGGAAAGTTATAAACCCAAACCTGGGTCTCCTCACCTAAGAAGCAAGTAGGCAGATGAGAGCCAGTCATGAAAGGCCAGCTCCAATTTCTCCTCTTTTCTCCATCTGTCTCCAGAGACATTCTCTTTCAGAAAACTTCCTTGGATGGGGTAGAAGTTGGTATTGGGCTTGGCTAGCTATAGAGCAAAGCTTCTTAAGCTTTCTCCACTCCACTACCCCTTTCTGAATTTTGGCAGCCTTACTTGTCATTGCATGGCCTGAAGGCACACACAGTGAAAAGTGCACATGCTTTGTGTTCAGAATTAAGGCTGTAGTGAAGTTGTGGGTATAACAGAGGCAAGCACTGCCAGAGACACCTTTGATTCATTACATATTTGAGTTTGAATTAATTTTAGGTCATTGTGCAGTCAGAAGGTCACAACTCACAGTTTAAGAAGCACCATTCTAGAGTTCTCCAGATAACCAGGGAACCTTATTGACCACGGTTCTCCAGAATCAACAGAGCAAAGGAAATCAGAGAATCATCACAGAGAAGGCTAGAACTAGTCACTGTCTGGTCTTAAACAAGAAATTTTCTATCTCTCTTGACCTCATCTTCCCCATTTGCAAAACGGAGATAGTAATCTTACACTCCATGTCTCAGGGCTGCTATTGAAGTTTAATCATGTATACATGTGATCATGTTACCACCAACTCATATATATATATGTACATATCTATGCATATGTATATCTATGTATATATAAATGTATATATGTATGTATATATACATATTATATATATAATCTATATTGCCCAGGGTCACATAGCTATATAATAAAGATTATATATATATATACTTTTATATAATATGATATGCTTTGTTTGGCTTTTCAAGTCCTTCAGATCCTAATGTCACCGGTGTGTGCATATGTCTCTGCATTTGGCGTTACAGACTGTCCCAAAATTCTTAGTGCATTTTAAAGTTTTAAATAGCTTCGAACTAAAACCCTGTATTTCTCAGTGTATGTGTGCCTGGATGCAGGTATAAGGACAGAATCAGGGCTTGTGATTTTATTGGCATGGGAAACTCCCTTTCCTCATTCTAGTAAAAACTTTCTTTTCACCTTGTGGTCTTAGATGACCTAGAATGTTGAGCGACGACTTAACTGTTATATAGTCAGTATGTGGTTGAAGCTCTCTTAGTCTTCTGGGTTTAAAGGCTACTTCTCAGGCAAGGAGGATGATGAGTAACAAGATGACAGAGATTGGGGGGAGCCAGATTGTATTTTTTCTTAGGTTTTTTGGGGTTTTTTTTTGGCATGAAAGGCAATTGAGCTGAAATGACTTGCCCAAGGTCACACAGCTAGTAAGTGTCTGAGGCTGGATTTGAATTCAGGTCCTCCTGACTCCAGAACCAGTACTCTATCCACTGTGGCACTGTCTCTTGGGAACCAGATAGTACAAGTCTTTCAATACCAGCCTGAGGAATTTAAATCAGATTTTAGACATTCTAGAGTCCTGATTTATTTTTTATTAGAGGAATGACATGGTTAGACCTTTAGGAACATCACTTTTACAGTTAAGTGAAAGATGGCTTGAGGTGGAGAGAGACAAAACCTAGCAGGTTATTACCAAAGCCCTGATCGCAGATGGAGCAGGCCTAGACCAAGGCAGTCAGTATCAAAGATAAGAGGGCACCTAGCAGAGATGCTGTGGATGAAGTCTTGGTTAGATATGGGAGGTGAGGAAGATAGAAGAGTTGAGGAGAGCCTCCAGGTTGGGAACCTAGGTACCTGGTCAGAAATCAGAAACTCCCTTTTGCTGTCCCTGGCAAACTTTTAAAGAGCTCAGGGTCGCCTGTGCCATAATAAGACATCAGCAAAAGGTAATGGTAGAGTGCTGGTATTGGTGGTGTTGTTATGGGACAGCTAAATAGCACAGTGGATAGAGTTCAAGACCTGGAGTCAGGAAGACTCATCATCCTGAGTTCAAATCCAGCCTCAGACACTTACTAGCTGTATAACCCTGGGCAAGTCACTTCATCCTCTTTCCCTTAGTTTCCTCATCTATAAAATGAGCTGGGGAAGGAAATGGCACTCTAGTATCCCTGCCACGAAAACCTTGAATAGGGTCATGAAAAGTCAGACCTGACTGAAAAACCATTGTAAGAGGAACTTACCAGCTTCATATCCTCCGCAAGGAACTTAGTTGCACTGCTAGTAGAGGGATTGGGTAGAGGTGGACACAGGAAGTTTTTGACCCTGTGGGAACATGACAGGATTTTGTTAATACTCACATTCTCAAGAAAATACAATAAACAATGGCCCAAAGGGGACCTTGAATTACCTCCTCAGGACAAAATATCCAGTGACGGTCATGAGGACTATGGTGGCAAGCATCATCACACACAGCAGGAGGAAGGGAAATGCATGAGCTGCATTATCAGCTAGGGAGAAACAGATTTCTGGTTTGGAAAAATGATCTCAAGGGAATCCCAATTGAATGAGAAGTTGATAAAAGAGACCCACCTGACTTGAACCCCAGACCGAGGTGCTCTAGACATTGGAATTCTGTTCCTGATTTTGACACTATCTCAGGGTATGGCTTTGGGGCTTCATTTCTTCATCTCTAAATTGAGGCATTTGGATTACTAAACTCTAAGGTCCTTTCCCCATCAACATTCCATGTTTGAAAGTCTCTCCCAGATCCAATATTCTACATTCTAACATCTCTAACATTCTGTGTTCTAAGGTTCCTCCCAACTCTGTCGTACCGAGAAAGCTCTGGACTTAGAATAAGAAAGATCAGAGTTCAGATTCTTCCTGAGGCATTTTCTAATTATGACCTTGGAAATTCACTTAAGGCCTCTCTGCCTCCATTTCCTTCTCTGTAAAAACTGATCTACCTCATAAAATTGTTATAAGGATTGAATGAGATAACATTGTAAAAGTGTTTTCCAAATATTAAAGTATTGGCATTATTATTTTCTAAGATTCTGTTTATCTCTGATGTTCTATATTGATTGAATAAACCATCCTCCATATTTGGAATGAATTCTCTACCATTCTGAGTCCCCAGCTTGTTGAAAATTCTTTTCTCCTTTTAAGACCCTCCAAAGGGATCCTCCAATTCAATTCAATTCTTTGTCTCTAAGACTGCTTTGGGAGTAGGTGAAAAAATGGTAGCCTGCCATTTTGGAAAGCTCACAACACCTGAAGGCCGATGTCCTGGGTTCTGGTCTCAGCTCTGTCACTTTGGAGCTATGTGACCTTGGGACAAATTCCTTCCTTAAGCCTCAGTTTCCCCTGCTACTAAATGAATACACCCCCTCTTCAACCTCAAAAGGCAACTGAGAGGGAAGTGATTTATTCACCTTAAAACACTCTGTAAACAGGAGCTGGTTGTTTAGGGAAACAGTAAGTGGGTCATTCAGAGTAGGGAGTACAAGAGTATGTGAGCGCATATTTGTGTGTGTGTATGATCTAGAGAGTACAAGCCCAAATGCAGTTGTAAAGATACTTGGAAGACTTCCTAGGGTCTTTCTATTTCCTAACAGAGGGATGCCTACACTGTAGAATTATGGAAAGAAGAAGCTAACCTAGTTTAAACCTCAGGGGCTTGCTCCATGCCCCAGAAGTTGTTGCTGTGTCTCCTCGGATCTGAAAGGTGTAGAAAGTGTCCTTGCTCAGGTTCCCTATTGTGTACTCCAAGGCAGAAGCATTCACAACATGAACTGTTCAAAGATACAAGGCAAAAATAAGTTCCCTGGGAAACGATTTCAAGTTCCTTCCCCCACTCCCACCCCAGTCTTTCAGCAATATGTCACATGGGATCTTCCCAAAGACCCATCAGAGGGACTGGAGAAATCTCAGCGACCTGGCAAGAAGTCAAGACTAGAACTAGAACCAAGCAAGGTTCAGGATAGAAAGGCAGGAACCAGACACAGTTAGGTCAGCCTCAATGGTACAGCAAACCAAGCAGAGCTGAGAGTCAGGAGAGGGGGGCATATTCAGGAGTTAAAGAGTATGGAAGCAGCCAAAGTCAAGGTAAAACAGCAGGTAAGAGACCAGGCGTGAGGACAGATCATAACAGGTACAAAAGGCAGCATGAGACAACAAAAGGGAAGGAGTTTTGTAAACTATAAAGTATCACGTGTGTGAAGTGTTATCTATAGAATCAAATAATGTCAGAGCTGGGAGGGCCCTTAGAACACAGGATGTCAGAGCTGGGAGGTTCCTTAGAACATAGGACGTTAGCGCTGGGAGAGAGCATAGAAAAAGAAATGTCAGAGCTGGGAAGGACCTTAGAACATGGATTGTCAGATTTTAGAGGGACAAGAGCATAGAGAATGTAGATCTGGAAGAGTCCTCAGAACAGAAAATGTAGGAGATAGAAAGGATTTGACAGGCCCTTGAGGTACAGACCATACAATGTACTGATAGGCAGGTGTTAAACATAACTTCCAACCTACAGATGGTTTTGTTGTTTGTTTCATTCCAGCAATAGATGACATATTTCTTCAGTACTCCTGGGCACTTGCTGAGTGGGGAAGGATTCCATCCCAGGGTTACTTCATGGTCTATTGCTCTTTTTACTCCAAAGTGCCTGGGCCCAGCTTTCAAAACAGAATATTAGGAGAAGTAAGAGGGCAGCTTCTAAAACTCAGTCTTCTGGAAGAGAAAATTATCCCTCTTATTAATGAAATAGGAAAAGACCTCAAGGGAGGTCCTGGGATGGGAGAATGGGAATGACCACAGGAGGGCCAACTAAATGGAAGGATCACAGAGTTGGAGCTGGGAGGGGCTTTAGAGACCATCTAATCCAATCCTTTCCATTTTACAGATGAGAAACTGAGACTTGGGTCATCCAGAAAGAAAGTCTGAGAGAGAGCAGGTTTGCATTTCATTCATTCACTCACTCACTCAACACACATTCAAGAAGTAGCTACTGAGAACAGGCTGCTCCAAGGGTGACAGGGATGGATAAAGGTCTGACCTAGTCCTCAGCAAATTTACAGTCTGATAGTATAGGCCATACAGAGACATGGTGTAGGATGGGATGAAGGACACAGAAGAGGGACAGATGTAGGATTGTGGGGGTGTTGAATAGGGAAAAAAACCTTTCTAGAAGGGAGCAATAGGAAAGACTTCCTGGGAGATGTTGTCTTTGAGCTGGGGAGGGCACAGATTTGATTGGCAAATCCATGGATACATAGGCAAGTCCCTTCCCCTTTCTTAACCTTGGCTTCCTCTAAAATTAGGAGATGGGACTAGATAAGGGCTTCTTGATCTAGAGCCCACAGACTCCCCTAGAAGATTATGCTCAATTTTGCTGGGTAGTTGCTTTTTGCTGGTAATCCAAGCTCCTTTGTGTTCTGGGATATCACATTCCAAGCCTTTAATGGTCCTTTAATGTAGAAGTTGCTAAATCCTGTGTAATTCTGACTATGACTCCTCGATATTTGAATTATTTCTTTCTGAGTCTACAGATGCCCAAAGGATCCATGGATAGATTCTAGGGGGTCCATGAAATTGGATGGGGAAAAACTACAACATTATTTTCACCAACTGCTAACTAAAAGTTAGCATTTCCTTCAACTATTTTTTAAAAAATGATTATGAGGTGTCCACAGCCTTCTCAGGACTTCCAGAAGGACTGTTAGTACAAAGTTAAGTGTACCTTGTCTAGTGGGTCTCAGAGGACCCTCCTGGGTTTGACTCTATGAGCTGAAGTTGTACCGTCTTGATACCCAGTACCAGATATCCCCAAATCTACTATGCCACCTGGATCCCAAGGATCCCATTTCCCCTTTGAAAGGTAGGTATAGACTTACCATCCCCACTGAAGTGGTGCACAGAAAAGACAGCGACCCAGGAATGAGGGTTTTGGGGTTTGTCTGAAGCATAAATATTGATCCGGTAACACTTTTCCGGGTCCATGATTCCAAAATCTTTATTCCAGCTATATGTCACTACTGGGGAAAAGAACAGGACCAGAGTCAGGAGAGATTTGTCAGTCATTCAGAAACCTCCAACTATGGTCAGACACCTGAATTCACCTGAGCATTGGGCTGACAAAGAAAGATAAATAAGGTAGGGTCCCTGCCCTCAAGGAGTCTCTCAGGGGAAACAAGACAAGCTAAAATATGGGGTAAGATGAAATATGTGTTGTAGACTAAGGCTAGGCTTGAGTGTTAAGGAGATTCAGAGAAGAGACATCTGCTTCTCTCAGCTGTTACCTCCCATATGAATCCTTTTTGTATCTTCTCGGTTGTTAGTCATGCCTCTCTTACACTGAAATTACCTTGCATGTATTTGTATCTGTTATGTATTTGTGTGAGTGCTCCTTCTTCCAACAGAATTTAAGCTCCATAAGAGAAAAGACTGTTTTGGGATTTTTCTCCCTAAGTCCCCATGCCTAATGCAGAATCTAACCCACAGTACTTAATTAATATTATTTAATTGATTAATTAGTGTGGTTGGGAAAGGCTTACAAGAAGAAATTGGGCTTGAATAGGAAGGAAACTGAAAGGCAGATAGGATTCAATTGACCAGCATTTATTGAGCACCTTCAAGGCACCAGGCGCTATCCTAGGTGCTGAAGGATTTCGAGTAGTGGGCAATCCAGACAAGCTAAAACTTTTGCAGACCAACCTCCTTCTGATGACAATAGGATTACACTGTCTTTAGAGTTACTAGAAAGTCAAATAAGACTCC
The DNA here is from genome assembly GCA_023548195.1 of Bettongia penicillata ogilbyi. NCBI lineage: Eukaryota > Metazoa > Chordata > Mammalia > Diprotodontia > Potoroidae > Bettongia > Bettongia penicillata. The sequence continues at coordinate 10,429,746 of JAJHZJ010000315.1, read as the reverse complement.
AATACTTAATTTCATATTTGTCAGATTTCTGCCAGAAAAAGAAATAAACCTGTCATTAATCTGACTCTGACCCAGCACAGGGCATTATCATTGGCTCAGAAATCTGATGCATCCTTCATTTTAAGAGAGGCAGCTTGTTCCCAGTGGGGAGAGATCCTAACTGTGTCACAGATTTTCTGTGAGACCTCAGTAATCCTAGCTGTAAAATGAGACCAACTCCTCCCCCTGTCTTTCGCCCCTTGGGCTCTGGTGAGCAAAGAGATGGGAAAATGCTTGATAAAACTGCCTGGGGCTATTTACACAGGAGAGAGGATTATTATTCCCAGTGCCAATTAAAGTCTCACACCCACTCCTTAAGGTCCCACGTAGCATCACGCCAGGTGTAAGATGGGCCTCTCCCTAGGGTGAGAATCAATGTTTACAGAACACTTTGGAGAGCCCGAGGAAACTAGGTGCAGAGTGATTACCTAGGTGTTATGAACGGTGCGATCACAAGTGATTGGCCTTAATACCCTCAGGAGTTAACATTTATCACTGTTTGAGAAGAGAAATTGAACAGGCTTGCATCTTGCACGAGATTTCTTTCAATAATGCTTCCTCTGGGCCTCTGCATTCTCTTCTATAAAGGGAAGGGTGGGGGTGGACTTAAATGTATTTAAGGCCCTTCATTCCCAGCTCGCTTCATCTGATTGTCAGACTGAACTCTTTCAGACCTGACATTCTGTGTTTTAAGGGTCCTGGCATTTCTTCTTTCTTTTTTAAAAATGTCTTCTTTCACAATATCTCTCTTCTGTGCCCCCCTTCTCCTCTGCCACTCTGCAATCACCCTAACACAGTGATTGGGCCCTCATCACCTTGCACCTGGATCATTGCAATGGCCTGCTGGTTGGTCTCTCTGCTTTAGGCTCTCCCCATTTCAATCCATCCTCCATTCAGCTATCAAATTAATCTTCCTAGAGTGTAGATCTGACCATGACACCCCTCCTTTCAATAGTGGAAGGGAATAAGTATTATGTGACATAGACTGTGCTAAGTGCTTTTTACAAATAGTATCTCATTTAATCAGCACAATCACCCTGGGTAGTAGATGCTATTATAATCCCATTTTACAGGTTAAGGAAAGTGAGGCAGACAGAGGTTAAATAACCTGCCCAGGGTCACAGAGCTGGTTAGTGCTTTAGGCTAGATTTGAATTTGGGTCTTCATGATTCAGGGTCCAGAGCTTTATCCACTGCACCCCCTAGCTGCTTCAATAAATCCTAAGGGTTTGCTTTTAACTCCTAGGTCCAATATAAATAAAGGTCTTCACAGCCTGACTCATTTTTTCCTTTCCAATTTTCTTATACCTAACTCCACTCCTCAGCAATCCAGGGACACTATCTTCTTTGGTATTGCTTGAACACTGTTCTGTTTGCCATGTCCTGATTTCAGGCATTTGTACTAGCTGTCCCCCCTGCCTGGGATAATCTTCCTCTCATCTCTCACTCCTAGCTTCCCTGACTTCCTTCAGTTCTCACCTAAAGATCCACCTTCTTTCTGTAAGAAGCCTTTCCTAGTACTCCTGAATCTTACTTAGTGCTTTCACTTGAGACCACTCCCCTGTCTCTTGTTTTTTCATAGTTGCTTTCATGTTATGTCTCCGGTTAAACTGGGAGCTCCTTGAGATCAGGGACTGTCTTTTGCCTTTTTTGCATCCTCAGTACTTAGCATGGTGCCTGACACAGGAGAAAATTATAAATGCTACTTGACCGATTGACTGAATCCCAGCTCTGACACTCTCAGTTCTAAGGGCCCTCCCAGCTCTGACATTCTCTGAATATCTATAAAGACAAGACTCAGCACTATTCTCTCAACTATACCTTTTCTATTATTTTTTTCTTTCCTGATGCTCTTCAAAGAACACATGGCATCTGTCCAGTTGGCAAGATGGGGGTACCATTCAATGCAGTAACTCTTGACCTTTTTTCCTAAGAACCATTGCATTGTCACGTTGTCTTCTGAGGTGCTGATGTTCAGAAACTCTGCATTCTGGATAAAACCTAAGGAAACATTAATAGATAATCACACTCCTTCAACTATTATAGCACCCATTGTCATTTACAAGGTGTTTTATATACGTCTCCTAGGTGCTTTACAGCTTACATTATTTCCCCATCCATTCTCTCCATTTCTTCATAGTAGCCTTGGGACTATAGGGGCATAAGGGCAGGGAGGTTGTGTGGAATAGTTAGGGCAGTCATAGATTATTGGATATTAGACCCATTTGATAGGTAGGAAAACTGAGTCTCAAAGAAATTAAGTTATTTAACTAAGGTCACATATATCTGAAGCAGCAGTACTGGGATTTGTGTCCAGAGCTCTTTCCATTAAATCACAGTTGAAACTCAGAAGCCAGCTGATCACCAAGAGAGTTGGAAGAGAAAATAGAGTGGAACAATGACTTTTCTCACACTGACTCATATGGTTTATCTACACAGACCTTCAATCAAATGACCCTGTCAGAGGGTTAGTGCCCAAATGCAGACCTCAGCTCCCATAAAGATTGTAGGAATGAACTAGCCTTTAAGGCATTCTGAACACATGGCCCTATCTCCCACCTCTGTGTCTATACACTGGCTGTGCCCCATGCCTAGAGGGCCTTCCTATCTCACATACAACTCTTCACATCTCTGGCTCAACTCAAGGTCACCTTATGCAGGAGACATTCTCAATCCTCCCCACAGGTGATGCTTTATATATATCCCCCGCCGCCTTAAGTTATCTTTCTTCTACTCTATATGTAGGTTGTAGGTACCTATTTTATTTACACTTTGTCTCCCTCAGTAGTATGTGAGCTCCTTGAGAGCAGGAGTTATTTTTGTGTTTTTGCCTTTCTTTGTATTCCCAGAGCTTAGTACACTACCTAGCCCATAGTGAATCCTTCATAAATGCTTTTTGATTGGTCTATGTTCTAAGATTCCTTCTATATTTGATGTTCTATGTTCTAAGATTTTATTCTTCTCTATGTTCTGTGTTTGAAACTTCCAATTCTAATATACAGCGTTCTATATCTTACATTCCAGCTCTGAAAATCCTGGGTTCTAAAGCCCTCTCAGCTCTGACATTCTTATTCTAAGAGCTTTGACATTGTGTATTCTAAGGGCTCTCTCAGCTCTGACATTCTGTGTTCTAAGGAAACTCCTGGCTCTGACACCTTATATTTAAAGATTACTTCCAATATTGACATTCTATATTCTATATTGTAAAGTTCTTTCCAGCTCCAACATTCTAAGTTCTATATTCTATGGTCCTTTCAGCTCTAACATTCTGTGGTCTATGTACTAGGTTCATTTCTGACATTTCACTTTCTAATATTCCCTCAAGCTCTAACTTTCTGTATTCTCACCCTAACCTTCTATGTTCTAAGGCTCTAAGGTTCTTCTCAGTTCAGACATCATGTTCATCTCCCAACTAGGTGATACAGTGGACAAAAGCACTGGACCTGAATTCAGGAAGATCTGAGTTCAAATCCAACCTCACATACTTTCTAGCTATGTGACCCTGGACAAGTCAATTATTCTCAACTCACCTTATTCTCCTCAACTCTAAAATGGGAATAGTATTAGTACCTCCCTCCTAGGTTGTTGTGAGAATCAAATGATATAATATTTATAAATTTAGCAGAGTGCCTGGCTCAGTATGCTTAATAAAGGCTTATTCCCTTCCCCTTCCCATCTTCCCCTCTAATTTCTAAGGCATTTCTCTGCCTCAAAACTCTGTCCTGCAGATCCTCCCAGCTCTAACATTCTTTTTTTTTTTCTTACCAGTTTTCAGTTTTTCTGCTTGTATGCTCTATTCCCACTGTAGTGTCCCACAGGCACCCCCACCCTTACTCCACATACCTGAGTTGAGGTCTGCAGGGATATGGAATGTTCTGGTTAGCTGTGGCCCAATTGTTCCCTGGGTTTGGATGATGACATCATACTCTGCCCCAGAAACTTGGATCACTTTCTCCAGTTTCATTTTCTTCTCAAACTTTGGTTTGCAGGGGCAAGAAAGCACCCGAAGAACAAGGTTGAAATTCACTTTTTCCATGCAGTTGGGGGGCATCTTCCCTTCCCTGGGCTGCTCGGGAGTGAAGGGGACATGTTCAGAGATGAGGACAGTGAGCCATCTCCCACAAGGGCTATTTTCAGGGTGAGTTCACTTAGATTTTTTATATAAACCATAAGAAAAGGCAAAGCATATTTAAGAAGCCTAGAAGAGATTTATGCCCTCCCTTTCTTTGATGGAAATCCAAACACAGCCTGGAATATTGCCGTTACAGTTCAATGTGATCTCTCACATTCTTACAGGGCAAGTGGAAGATCTCAAAGGGCTTTTCTCTCCATATTCTCCTCATCCTCACAGCATCCTAGGAAGGGGACCAAGCAGAGACTATCATCTCGCTCTAACTGTGACTTAACTGCATCCCAAGAGAAGGGACCTGTCCAAGCCTATAAGCAATCAGTGAATTCAGAGGACCAGAACCCAAGGCCATTGACTCCCAGACAACAAATACTTTTCCCATTGATCAGTGAGGCCTCCACCAATGTTCACAAAAGTACCTCCCAGTCCAAGATGAGATCCCTCTTTCCATTATTATCTAGTTTTCCCACTGTGTAATTCACCTCTGGAATTTTGAGAATTTCTGTAAAAAGAGGAATACATTTTGCTCATCACATCATTTATCAGTGTTTAGTCATAGACTGTTAGCAATAGAAGATCCCTTGGAGAATGTCAGCATTGGAAGGGAGCTTATAACGTACAATATCAAAGCCCAGGAGGGCCCCTTAGAACATGGAATGTCGGAATGGAGATTAGGGCATAGAGTGCCAACTAGGGGGACCTGGAGGACTCTATGAATGTTGGAGCAAGGATGGACCTATGAGAAGAAGCAGAATCAACGTCTTACCAGCAGGAATGCACATGGACTTGCTCCAGTTGCTCCACTGACCAGTCGGGGAGGCTCTTTTGTGGCGGCGGAGCTGAATTTCATAGGCAACAGGGGCTTCTAGCTGGAGACTGCAGGTTTCTAAAAAATGTCCAAGATACCACAAGGGTTAGCTGGCTGGCTGGTGAGAAGGCTCTGAAGGTACCTAGCCAGTCCCTCTCCAGCCACCACCTGCTCCAGCCAAGCCCATCTTCTCAATGTCCCATCTCTTCATTTCTCCTAGGCCAATCACTCCTACTAAGTTTAACTGGTCTAATGAACATAGAGTTTGGAGGCAGAAGACTTAGTCTCAAACATTGACTTGGCTGCTAGCTCCCTGTGTGACCTGGGAAGTCACACATGTCTCTGGACCTCAGTATTCTCATCTGTACAGTGAGCAGGATAGATGACATCTAAGGTCCCTTCCTGTTCTAAATTTATGATCCTACAGAATAGAACATCAGAACTGGGGTGGGGGGAACCCTTAGAACATAGGATATCAGAGTTGGGAGGAACCTTAGAACATAGTATGTCGGAGTTGGGAGGGATCTTAGAACACAGAGTGTCAGAGTTAGGAAGGCCCTTAGAATATAGATCTTGACAGTACCTTAAAATAGAGAATATTGCAGATGGAAGGGACCTTCATACACCTAGTCCAACCTCCCCTCTCTGTAGATGGTAAAATTGAGACCCAGAAGGGTTAAGTGACTTTTCTTGAGTCACACAGTAAATTAGGGGGAGAATTAGAACTAGAACTCAGAACTCTTATCTCCTGGTGAAGGGCTATTTTCAACATGTTGCTGGTGTTTGTCCTTCATTCTTGAAGAGACCCATGACATCAGGCAGATGTTATGACTTGCAAGTGAATTGGATTTAAGTGAGGGAGAGCCATTAAAAGTCACCAGCCTTACTTTCATCTCCAGAGCCATCCAGTCCAGTGGCCAGATATAGATCAGGACAGCTGGAGATGGCCTTGAACCGAGTGGGAAAACTTAGCCTTTTCAAGCTAAGGTCTTTTATAAGTCTCATTTTGATGGAGGCAGTGCCCATTTGGTGACTAAGACTTAATAAGAAATGAGTTCGAGAATGACCTTTTACTTAATCTATAATATATTATCTAATAATATCTATATTATTAATAATATCTATATTGCCTCCTATTGGACAAATGTGCATTGATAGAACAATTACTAGGGAGGAGAGCTATATTTCCCCACTAGGGTTGTGGAAACTGCAGCTCCCATGTTCTCACCAAAGTCAGAGTTCATCTGGGTTCCACAATCTCCCTGGAATGAGATAATGTTGATCATTAGCATTCTGATGCTAGAAAAGTCACTTAAGACACAAAGACAGCAGGGAAAGAGGTATTAAAAGTAACGGCAGAAGCAGTTTCTTACCCTTAAAAATCACCTATGATTTTTGTCATCATGAGCAACTCCCAGTGTGGAAGTCCCCTTCACACAGATCATAATCCATCAATGACTTACAAAAGAATGCCTAGAGTCACCTGAGATAAATAAAGTTTAAATAATATATTCAGGGCAGCTAGGTAGCACAGTGGATAGAACTCCAGGCCTGCAATTGGGAGCACTCATCTCCCTGAGTTCAAATCTGGCCTCAGACATTTACTAGCTATGTGACCCTGAGCAAGTCACTTAACCCTGTCTGCCTGAGTTTCCTCATCTGTAAAATGAGCTAGAGAAAGAAATGGGAAACCATTCCAGTATCTCTACCAAGAAAACTCCCAATGGGTCACAAAGAGTTAGACACAACTGAAATGAGTGATATTAACAGCCTATTCATACAAAGCCAACAAATGTTAGAGACTGAATTTGGTCCTAGGTCATCTGGTCTAAAACCCAATATTTTATCCATGTTGACTTATTACAATGTACTGATTATGTAACTCTAACCAATGGGGAATGACATGAATTTGGAGTCAAAGGATCCAAGTTGATCTTGCGCAAGTTACTTGCTGCCCCTTTCTTGGTCTCAATTTCTCCCTATATAAAATTAAGGTGAGAAAGTCTTTAGAACATAGTGTATCAGATCTGGGAGGGCCCTTAGAACACAGACTATAAGAGCTAGAGGGTCCTTAGAAAACAGAATGTCAGAGTTGGGATGTCTGATCTGGGAGGGACCTAAGAAGCTACTTAGTACAACCTCTTCATTTTGCCAATAAGGAAACTGAGGCCTAGAACAGGTATTTTGCCCAAGATTCCCCCCGTTTGGCTGTGGCTGAATAGTCTCCTGACTCCTGTGCCAGGTCCCTTTCCTCTTCACTCCACCAGGGAGTACAAGATGGCTCCCCTGGGCCCTGCTCACCCTTTGGGATTGACAGGTCTCTCACTAGTAACTGCCACTGAAGATCCTGAGGTAGACCTGACTCACCTGCTCCCATGTTCCATTCCACGTCCTGTAACGATATTCAGCTATTGCATCCTCTTGCTTTTCAGGGGTCTTCCATTTTATCAAGAGTTGGCCGTAGAGCTTGGAGATAGTCATTTCTTCACTGGGAGGGTCAAACTTGACTGAAATTACAATCATATGAAGTAGCCTGACTTAATGGCCCTAAATACACAGTGCTCAAAGGGAATGAGGAAAAGAGACAGTGGGAGGCGGAACACTTTCCAAAACCCAATGGCGCAATCTGCCCTTACTTCTGCCTCTCATTTGCCATTCCAGCCACATTTCACATGTAGCACCTACCCAGCTTAGTTCACTCATTATCACTCCCTCTCCCCCAGTCCAAGCTCTTAGGTGACTAGACCCTGGAAACCACACAATTGGCTGCTGCTTTATGAGACATCACATGAGATGCTTTCTATTGGAGACAGCTGTCAGCTCACTTCAAGATCCTCTTGTCTCTGGAGTCAGTCCTCCATGTTTCCATGCTTTCTGCCTCCTAACTGTGACCTTGACTTGAGCTACAACTCTGTCTTGATCTCAGGTCCTGGAATGTTCCTCAACCTTACCCTCTTCCTTGGGGAAGAGGAACTGCTGTACAAGGGAGACTGGATGAAGGCATTGTATTATAGAATCTATGTAGTATAGCAGGAAAGGAGTTGGATTTAGTTAGAAAGCCTCAGTTCAAAGCCAAGCTCCACTATTTCCTATCCATAAGACCTTGGGTAAGTCCTTGCTTCTGGTTTCTTTTTCTGCAAGAAGAGGTTAGTCTTAAAGCTCTGAGCTCCCTTTCCCTCTAAATGCTACTTAAAATCCTATAATTCTTAGACTCAAAGGGACCTCAGAGGCCATCTTGTTTAATCACTCTCTCTAGAACAAGGAAAAAAATGGCCATCCAGTCTCGACCTGAAAATCTCCAGGGTTGGGGCCCATCAAGGCAGACCCAAATCACAACTTGCAAAGAAAATGAAAAGCCCACAGATACTTACAGGCCCTGTAGAGTGCCAGAGTGATTTTTGGGGACACTGCTGTCCTGTTTCCAACTCGGGACTCCACCCAAAATGTGACATTCTGTAGGATGGGCACCTTAGCTTGGTCAGTAAACCAGACTTGGTTGGCAGTTCCTGCTTCAAGATAGCAACAATTCCCATTTCTAAGGCTCAAGAGGAGAGATAAGGTTTTGGTCACATAGCTGTATGGCACCTTGAGATCTGAGGAGCTCTGGAACTCCCAAAGGGTCACCCATGCTCAACAGGTCCAGGGAGAGGGAAAAGACTGTCTGGAAGGTCATTTAAAATCATCTGAGTATACAGTCCATATGATGGATTTGATATAAGGGTCAGCATATAGATACAATCAACCCACTAACATAGAGCTCACTTTTTAAAGCCTTAACTGGGGGTGTCCCAACAGAGAGCGACTGGAGTCAGTTCTGGGCTCCCAGAGCTGATTGTTAAATTTTGGGGATGAGTGTTCAGACCTCTGAAATGATCAAACACTACAAATCATGGCTTGATTCATTGTTTTTTGGATTGTCTAGATTTAAGAAAATGTTGGAGAAAATGTTAATAATGGGGATTAAACTTAAAAGTATGTCCTGTTTTGTTTTTTTGTTTTTTTGGAGGTAGGTTGTTAAACATTCATTAAACATGGCAGCATTCCTCCTGCAAATTCCTTCTAAATAAATACCAGGACAACCAATATTCCTGAGACAGGATACACCTGCTTAATAAAGTATAGACAGTGCTAAACTTGGAGTTATAAAATCTGAGATTGAATCATAATGGCCACTTGGAAACCATGTGACCTTGAGCAAGTCATTTCTGGAGGTCAGTTTCCTCGCAGAGGAGTTAGGCCAGATGAGGTCCCTTCAAGATGTAGATCACAGGTTCCTAACATTTTTCAGTACCTATACGCTTTGATTTTCAGTAATCAGTATCCTTCCTTTATACCTCATGCAATATGAAAGGAAATAAATTCTAGAGATGACCATGATGAGGCACATGAAAATAAAATAAGGAGATTAATTTTCCACAAAGAAAAGCAACAATGGGATAAAAGCCTCCAAGAGCAAATGAAAAGTTTTGTAACTGCATTGATTGGATATTAATTCCAAAAATTCAAATTAAAATTGTTCCTATAGCCTCTTGAAAAGTTTTTCACAAACCTAGGAGGTTTGTGTGTGCCAGGATGGGAACCCCCAACTAGATTTACAACACTATGAACTATGATCAACATTCTAAGGTCACTCCCAGCTCTGACACTTTTTCCTTTCAACTCTGATGTCCTATTTTCTTGGTTCTGAGGTTCTTTCCAGCTTGGATATTCTGTGTTCTACGTCATAAGGGCTTTTCCACCTTCGATGTCTTATGTTCTATGTTCTTTGGTCCCTTCTAACTCTGAAATTCTAGGTTCTATGTCACAAGCTCTCAGTTCTATGTTGTAAGATAGGTCTTTCTCAGTAGAAATTGTTTTTGTCCAGTCCTTTTCAGTTGTCTCCGACTCTTTGTGACCCCATTGGGGGTTTTCTTGGCAAAAATTCTAGAGTGGTTTTTGCCATTTCACTTTCCAGCCCATTTTAGATGAGGAAACTAGAGAAAAGAGGGTAAATTGCCTTGCCCAGGATTAGTAAGTGTCTTGGACTATAAAATAATCAGTATTTGTCAATGTATGTTTTCAGCAACCCAGAAAAACCATAGAACAGAAAAGACAGAGGTAAGAGGGCCTTAGAACACAGGGTGTCAGAGGTGGGAGGGCCCTTAGAACACAAAAGATCAGAACTGAGAGGGTCCTTAGAGCACTGAATGTCAGAGTCAGGAAGGCCCTTAGTAAACATTTAATTTAGTTGTCCTCAGCCTGGAGACTATGAACTCACAAAGGGTCTGTGGAGAGATTTCAGGGGTCTAACTTGTATAGGAAAAAAATTCACATCTTTATTTTCACTAACCTCTAATAAAATTTATCATATCCTTTACAAATGTAGGCAACAAATGTTAGTCCAGAAGGGGTCCATAGGTTTTGCCATGCACAACAAAGGTGAAGAACTCTGATTTAATCCAAACTGAAGATTTTAGCGATAGGGAAACTGAGGCCTAGAGAGGGGAAAGGACTCAAGCACAGGGACCTTTACTAGAACAGTTAAAAATCAATCTCTTATGCTTCCTTTATTAGTTCTTAACCTGGGGTCCAGCAACTTATAAAAAATAAATATCTTGATAACTGTATTTCTATTGAAATGGACGGACCAAGAATAATTCACAGGCAAAATCAATTAGGAATTTTGAGAGCATCATTTATTAGCCAGGCTAGTGGCTGCCTCATATAGAGACCCAGAGGAGACAGCCCCGAACTGAGGCAGGTGTGTGCATTTTAAGCATTTCAGCACTACTCAGTACAGCCTTGCGGTTTCCACAACAAACAGAGTTCTGACAGAGCAAGAGGGGGTCTTGTTGTTAGACAAGAGCCCCCAAAACAGAGGGGATTGTCAGGGTACTGCTAAGCAAAGGACTCCAACAAAGAAGAGGTGCCAGGAGAGGGACCCAATCAAAGACTGGTTGTCATTCAACAAAAAGTAGTTGTCAAGAAGGGGGGGTGCTAGTTGCCTGGCAATGGGGGTCTAACATTAACGGGGTACAGGTTGTTACCATGCAAATGGACTAAACAAAAAATGACTTAAAATTCATCAGATATTTCACAACCCAAAGGGGAATAACATTTTGACAGGGGCCCAACAAAAACCTGTTACTAGGCAAGTTATCCAACCCTGCCCAGTAACCTAACAGATATCTCTCAACCTAGGACCCCAGGAAGGAATAATGTCCATTTCACTATAAAACTGGTTTCCTTTGTAATTCTAGGTAGACATGATGGTACACACCTGTAATGCCAAATGTGAAGGATCGCTTGAGCTTAGGAGTTCTGAGCTTCAGTAGGGCTAAGCTGATTGGCTGCTCACACTAAATCCTGAATCAATATAGTGAACCCTAAGGAATGAAGGGGTGGAAAGAGAATAGTGGTCTACCTAAGGAAAGACCTAGATCAAAAATGAAGCAGTCCAAAGATTGTGCCTATGTACTTGGGAGTCCAGGTAACCTCTGCACTTCTAGAGTGGAAGAAACAGAGAAACACGGTATTAAAAATCAAGTAAAAAACCAATGTTCTAAGGAGACCTCCATAGACCAAAGCGGTCCATGGCATAAGAAAAGTTTCAGAACCCCTGCTTTTGGAGGTGAGTGTTGACCCTGGATCACTATGATTTGGGTCTTTAATTTGGGTCTCTTTGCTATTGGGAAGTATAGGTTGAGATGAACCTCCTGAACATTCTACTTACCAGCATCTAAGGAAGTGAGTGACATGGGTGGGGTCTCCATCATATTTCCAAGAACACTCAAAACCCTTTGGAAAGATCCTATAACAAAGTAGTTCCCTTGGACCTTCCATTGAGCCTGAAAAAGACCATAAGAAATCTATGTCCGTGGACTCTTGGCTAGGTAAGACCTAAAAGCAAAGAAATAGAAGATCAATCTGATCAACCAACTGGCCAGTTTGCCACCCCCCAACCTAAGTGTGCCATTTACAACCTTCCTAGAATGCACTTCCTCCTCACTTTGGAAGGAAGGAAATAAACATTTAAGGAAATGTCAACTATTTGCTAAGCAGTTTATAAATATTATTTTTGGAGTAATTTACTAATAATAGTTGGGGAGGCAGTAACATCCCATTTTACAGTTAAAGAAATCGAGGCAGACTAAAATGACATGACTTGCCCAGGGTTTACACCATCAATAAATATCTGATGCTAGATTTGAACTCAGGTCTTCGTTGCTCGTGACCCAGTGCTTTTATCCACTACACCACCTCACTGCCCCTTAGAACGCTTAGATTCCTTCCTTCAAAGTTCATTTCACTGTTACCTCCTTCCCAAAGCTTTTCCTGATTCCCCTAGTTGCATCTTCTTTCTTCAGACAGCATGCTTTTAAACTACTGAGAGCGAGCTTCTTGATACCACACACACAAGTTGGGAATAGCCTAATAATTTGCATACTGCGCACACCCTCTGCTGACCGGAGAGGTTACTGCAGAGAACTGAGATGACTTGGTGGGTGGTTCAAGGAGTGTGCCACCTGATGAGCAACTCCACTATTATACTTCATGGATGGACAATTAATACAGTATCCAGCTGTCATCTAGTATGCTTAAGGAAAGTGTAACATGAATTGATTTGGAGTGCTGCCACACAGAGTGCCCCAAGCACAGGGATGTTCTGGAACTATCTCAGATTGGCTCTCAAGAGTACATTGCTAAATTTTCAAGTTGAGCATCTACCCCTTGGAATCATCAGATGTTACAAATCAGAGCTTAGTTTACTGTTTTATTGATTGTCTAAACTTAAGAAAACAATGGAGAAATGATTAATTATGCATATTGGTATGATCATCCCCACCTTCCACCCCAGAGAATTGATTGTTAAACATTTGGTAGCAAGCACACTCTTACCCAAACAACACAAGCAGGACAGCCAGGCATCACCCTAAAACCTGAGCTACATCTATCCCAGGGATTTTATGAGAAGCATAGGAGATGTGGAGTGCTTTGTAACCATAAAGGTATAGTAGAAATCTTTCTTATAAGATTGTGGACTCGGTTCTATCCCCTCCCATACCTGAGTCTCTTTCCCAGAAGGGCAGCTCCTGGAAACAGCACTCCCCGTTTTTGCATGCCCCACCTGTATTAAAGAAGACAAGCATTAAGAGTCATTTAATGAGAGGGAAAATCTATGTGACAGACATCCAGGGTCACCAAATGGAAGACTTGGGGCTCTAAGGTAGGGGGAGAGAGATCTGGATCATTATGAAGCATTGCACCTCCTACTTCTACAAAAGAATTCCCTACTGAGCTTCCAGGTGGCTCATAGGTGATCTTTTGTTACTGATAACCCAACCCCCATTCTCTAAGAGTTGGGATCCCCATATTGCCACCACAGATACTAGAGGTCCCAGAACCCGACTCCTTTCCCTCAAATAATAACTGATGTTTATATGGACTCTTTCAAATTTCCAACACATTTTATATACATTACCTCATTTGAGCCATCACCACAATCCTGGGAAGGAGGTATGTCATATAATTCTTCCCATTTTTCAGATGAAGAAACTGAGGTTAGAAGATTGAAGTGGAAAAAGTAGCAAAGAGGATAGGGCATTGAGTTTGGGATTCAAATTCAAATGCAGGATATTCTAATTCTGCCTTAGACATTTACTAGTTGCATGACCTTGGACAAGTTACCAAATCTCTCCTTATGCTTCATTTTCCTCATCTGTAATATGAGAGGACTGGACTAAAGGGTTTCTGAGGACCCTTCCAGCTAGAAATCTAAGAGTCTATCATCTACTAATGGTCCTACAGTGAGAAGTGTCCAACACGGGGTTCAAACCCTGCTCCTTCTTGACTCTATGTTCAATATTTTTTGAAACACCTTTAGAGATAGGCAACCTGAGAGGGAGGCAATAGGGAGAAGATTCTTAAACTGCAAATTTACACAAGACTATTGGTTCAGAGCTGAAAGGGACCTCAGAGAACATCTAGTCCAGGGCTGGGGAACCTCTTCATTTTGCCAAAAAGGAAACTGAGACCCAGGAAACTTAAATAACTAGTTATACAGACATTAAGTGTCAGTCAGACCTAGACTGCAAAAGATTATTTTAGTAGTGATGTGAAAGATAGATTGAAAAAGAGAGAGACTAGGCACAGGGAAAGCCAATTGGGACAGAGCCTTGGACGACTGGCTCTACCACATATTAGCTATGTGATTGGGTCAATTCTCCTCTCTGGGCCTTGGTTTTCTCATCTATAAAATGGATATGATAATCCACTTACTACCCACCTTATAGGATTATAACAAGGTGGCCTCCCATGAGTTCACATATATATATATATGTATATGTATATGTATATGTGTGTGAGTATACATATATATGTATATATACACAGAGAGAGAGAGAACAGTAGAAATGCCAACTATGACTATCGTTAGTGCTGTGGACACACCTTAAGAGCTGACTGGGCATTGAATCCTTCCAAAAACACTCTTTTCCCCCAAAACAGCGAAACTGGGGGAAGGGATGCTCTTTGTGAAAACTCCATAAGTCCCTTTTTTAGGCTTTGTGTTTCTTTGCTTTCTGTCCCAATTTCTTTCTTGTTCAATCCAGCATCACTAGCTTCCTACTTGTCTCCCATCTTAAAAGCAGGACTCCTCTCTTCTTCCATCTCCACCGAGAGAGACAGACAGACAGACAGAGACACACAGAGAGAGACGGACAGACAGACAGACACAGACAGACACAGACAGAGACACACAGAGAGAGGGAGACAGACAGAGAGACACATCTCTTCTTTATACTTCCCTATTTTTATTGAGGGTTCCACCATCTTTCCCATCACCCAAGGTCAAAATCATCATCTTCCTTACCCCACCCATCTAACCAACTGCCCAGTCTCTGTTTCCACAACTATGACATCCTTCCCATCCATACTTTTCTCTCTGCCCACCCCCCACCCTACCCCCCAGTTTAGGGGCCCCCATCACCTCTCACATGGACTATTCCTAATAGCTTCCTAATTCATCTTCCACTATCCAGGCTCTCCCTCTTCCCACCCATCCCCCAGAGTGCTGCCAAAATCATCTTCCTAAAATGCAGGTCTGACCAGAGCCACACTTACTCCCTGTGTGATGTTGGCTAAGTCATTTAACCTCCCTGGGTCTCATTTTTCTCATCTTTAATACAAGAACATCATATTAGGTGGCATCTGAAGACCCTTTCAGCTACAGATCTACAATCACTGGGCTACTCAAGAGTTGTCTGTGGCTCCCTATTGCCTCTATGACAAATACAAACCCCTCCACAGTCTGGCACCAGCCTTCACTCTTCTCTCCTAATCCTCCCTGTCATGCACGCTAGGTCCCAGTCAAATGCTTGTTGGGCCACTTCTCTCCTTGATCCTTTGTACAGGCTGTCTGTCTGTAATGCCTACATTATACTTTCTCCTTATTTCTGTCCCCGAGAATATTTAGCTTCCTTTTAGGCACAACTCAGGTTGGATATTCTGCCTGAAACTTTTCCTGTTCTCCTTAGTTGTCGGTGGTCTCTCCTTCCTCCAGTTATCATGCACTTCCTCCTCTTCCTCACCACACACCCCAAGTAGAATGCAAGCTGCTGAAACAAAGGCTTTTTTGCCTTTTGTCTTTGTATCCTCAGCACCTGGCTGGCACACACGTGATAGGTGCTTAATAAAGGTTGGGTAAATTATTATTGTCACCATAACTGAGCTATTCTGGGTTCAATCAAGGATCTTCATTTCCAAGGGAAATGGTATCATTTTAAAATAATCAATAATAGACCTTCAGGGGCTCCACATGGCCACTGAAAGGGACAAAACCCTTGGTGTGGCATTCAAGGCTCTCCTTTATTACACCTGCACTCTAACTTGCCAGGTTTATGAGCTGATTTAGTGAAGAAGGAAAAAACAAAACTCTGAATTTGAGGTCAGGATGATTTGGGATTGAATCCATCTCTGACACATAAGTTTTGTGACTTCAGCCTCAGTTTTCCTAATCTGTAAAATGTAAATAATGGCACCAAACTCACAAGGTCATGAAGGTGTATTAAATAAGATGATGTTCATGTGGGAAATGCTTTGCGAACCTTAAGATGCTACAAACATAATAACTCATTGTTAATATTATTATTAATACCTTGTAATCTTTTTTACTGTGAATGAGAGAAGACTTTAGAAGGGAGAGGGTGATCCAACCCCTGTTTTTAAGTTTTTAAGGGTTGTCGTCTGGAAGAAGGGTGAGATTTGTTCTGCTGGTCCCAGTGGGTAGAAATTGCAAAAAGGTAGATTTTCATTCATTATAGGAAGGAAAAAAAGCAATTAGGGCTGCTCAAAATGGAATACGGTATCTCCAAGGATGGTGAGGTCTTCCAGTAGAGGTTGGGAACATTGTTTTTATTTTATTTGGAGGAGCATTATTGAAGAGATTCTTTTTGGGGGGAGATAATCTGAGTTAAGTGATTTGCCTAGGGTCACAGCCAGTAAGTGTCTGAGGCTGGATTTGAACTGAGGTCCTCCTGAGGCTGGAACTCTATCCATTGTGTCACCTAGGTCTTCTAGGGATTAGATTGGATGCTGTCCAAGTTCAGTTCCCTTCCAGCTTTGAGATTCCAGTACACTCAATGGGCCCCCATGGGGCAGAGGAAGCTGGGGGTTCCCTGTAAATGCTGGGGTCAGAATGGCTAGCTGTGTGACCATGGGAAAAGAGCTCAGCTTCTCTGATCTTTAGTTTACTCCACTGTAAAATAAGGGTAAGCCACCTACCAGAATGGAGCTGGAGGGAATCATGAGACCATGCCAACTAGGCGCACTACAAATTTGTGTGACACTCTACCTCAATGGGGCCATCACTGCAGCAAGGCAATCCTTTTACACCTCCCTAACTGATCCACTACCCCACTCAGTTCTGTAGTGCTTCAAACCCTTTCAACCCTCCTCCAGCCCTCCCCCAAGGCCCTTCCTCCCATCTGAGGACCTTGTCTCCTACTTTAACAAAAAAATCAGGTCATCCTCCTCCTCACCTCACCTCCCTCACATGCTTTCAGCCACTATCTTTTCCTTCACCTCCTTCTACACGAAAATGCCTCTCCATACCCCATTCCATCCCATCTTCTCCATTCCATCTGCTCCCTCTATCATCCCCCCCTTCACTCTTTCCTTATTCACAGGCTCCTTCCCTACTGCCAACGTATCTCCTCAGAGCTCAAAAAACCCCTCATTTGATCCATCCATCCTCATTAACTCTTGTCCCCTATCTCATCTCTCCTTTGTGGTGAGATTAGAAAACTAGCCACAATCCACTTCCTCTCATTCTGTTCTAAACTCTCTGCAGCCTGACATCCCACCTCCTGATTCAGCTCAAACTCTCCAAAGTTACCAAAGATCTCTTCATTGCCAAATCGAACGGTCTTTTCTCAGTCCTTGTCCCTCTTGACTTCTCTGCAGCCAGTCCTTAGATAACATGCCTCTCTAAGTCGTCTGACCCCACTTTCTAAGTTTCCTTTGCTGGATCTTCTTCCAAGTCATGTCCACTAACCATGGGTGTACCCATGGATAGAGTATTTTTCTATCCATATTCTCTTTGTTCTGCTATAAAGAGGCATTCATCATAGGATATATCAGAGTAGGAGTTGAGAGCATACAATAAATACCCAGGTTTCTGACACTCACTAGCTATGTAATCAGTTTCTCCAGTATAAAAGGAGAGAGTTGGACTAAGTTCTGTGTCCCAAAGTCCTTCCCATCTCAGGCTATGAACCTATTATTGTATGCCCAATCCAAACTGAATAACTTCACCATTGCTCTCAAACATGCTGGAAATTTTCCACTCTCTGGCCCTTTACCGATGCAGTTCCCTCTGCCTGGAATGCCTTCTCCCCATTTACACTTTTGCCCATTGACACTCTCCATTTTTCTTCCAAGGCTCTATCCTGGTTCCTCTTCTCTTCTTCCTCCATTGGTGATCTCATCAACTTCCAAGGTACCAATGTTCATCTCCATACTGATGATTTCCAGATCTACTTATGCAGCCCCAACCACCAGCCCCACATCTCCAGTTACCAACTGGACATTTGGAACTGGATGTCGCCTAGACATCCCTAAACTGAACTGGATGTCGCCTAGACATCCCTAAACTCAATATCCCTTCCTACTCTTCAATGAGTGTTGAGGGCACTACCTTCCTCCCAGTCATCCAGGCTTTCAGTCGTTATTCAACATCTTTGGCACTCTGTCTCACCCATCATAGCAAATCAATTACCAAGTCTGAAGGGCTTCTTTGCTGACTGGTCTCCTTACCCCAAGGCTCCCCTCCATGAAGCTGCTGATGTTGTCTTCCTAAAGCACAGGGATCATGTCGCTGCCACCACCATCCCCACCCTCAGCAAGCTCCAGAGGTTACCTATCACCTCCAGGATCAAAGAGAGACTCTTCGGCTTGGTTTTTAAAGCTTGATCTTTGCCTTGACCTATCTTGATCTTTGCTCTACTCTAAGTACCCTAAAATTCTTGGTCAGAGAGGTCGCTCTTGACTCCAGGCATGGGCCCCAGCTGACTTTGGGGTTAGAATGCTCACCTCTGTCCCCTGCCTTCCTCCATTTCCTTCAAGACTCAGCTCAAACAGCACGTTCTGCAAACAGCTTTTCCCGATCCCTGTGATTGTCGGTGCCTTTTCTCTGAGATATTTGTTGTCACTGTTCAGTTGTTTGTTTGTGTCCAAATCTTTGGGACCCAATTTGGGGTTTTATTGGCAGAGATATTGGAGTGGTTTGCCATTTCCTTCTGTAGTTCATTTTACAGATGAGGAAACTGAGGCAAACAGGGTGAAGTGATTTGCCCAGGGTCACACAGCAAGGAAGTGTCTGAGGTCAGATTTGAACTCAGGGCAATGAGTCTTCCTGACTTCAGGCTCAGCATTCTATGCACTGCACTACCCAGCTGTCCTCTCTCTGTGATGACCCTCCTGTTTATGCACTGCCCTCTACCCTGGAACTTGTAACCATTTATTTTTAACTTGTACATACATATTTTTTTTATGCTGCCTCCTCCATGAGAATGTCAGTTGTTTTCAGACAGGGGAGCATCCTTTGCCTTTCCTTGTATCCCAGTGCTTAGCACAATGACTGATATATAATAGGCACTTAGTAAATGTTTGTTGACCAACTGACTCACTGACCTGACAAAGGAGCTGTGAGAAAAGTGCTTTGTAAACTTTCAGCTCCAATGAATATGCATTAAGCACCTTCTGTGTGTAGAATACGGTGCTAAGTCTGATGTCAAGACATGGAATTCTAAAAGAAGTAACACCTGATCCATACTTTGAAGGAAGCACAGTTTTCTGCAAGGCAGAGGCGAAGAGAGACTGCATTCCAGAAATGGGAGACCAGCTGTACAAAGGTGTGGAGGTGGGAAATAGAAATTTGTATATGGGTAACAGCATGTAGACCAGTTTGAGACCGGAACCTCAAGAGGGTAAAATAAAGCTGAGAAGGGAGGTAGAAGCCACATCACAAAGGACAGAAAATGCCAGGGTGTGATAGGAAGTACCTTCCCCAGCCCAGGCTGATTGGTTCCCAAGCTCATTACTGTAGCTAATTGAACTCTGATCCCTGACTTTCCCCCAAAGGGTCTCCTCAGTTCCACCATTTGTCCATAAGGTCAAGCATCCTGAACTCCCAGGTTTCTCTGGGCACTTGCAGCACACTTGGAAAGCCCATACATTCACATCTTGTTTCCTGTTTGCAACTGACTTTCCTTGACCTCCTATGAGAACCCCCTCCCCCAATGCCTCCATATGGCACCAGGGCCCTAAGACATGGGTGGAGGCTGACTGAAGTGTGACCTGAAATCTCCTTTCTGCAACGAAGCATTGGTCACCAAAGAACCAATCTATACCCTGGATGTCCCTGGAGCAGACCTCACCCTTTGAAGAGCAACCTCAAAGGATGTTTCAGAAAACAACTGCCCTACCTCCCTCTTTTCTTTGTAGAAGGGAGCATGCAGTGTTGTAGAGTACTAGACTCAGTTGACACCTCCCCCCACCCATTTTACAGATGAGGAAACTGTGGCCCAGAGAGATTAAGTGATTCACCCAGGGTCACATAGCTGGTGTCTAACACAGGATTTGATTCCAAATCTTTCTGTACCCTATCTACTATGCCATAGTACACTGCTTCTCAAAAGGCAAATCTGTTTGGAATTGGATGAGGAATCTGAGGTGCTTGGAGGGGAAATGACTTGTCCAAAGTCTCACAGTTAGTAAATGAAAGAGTTTGGATTTGAACCCAAGGCTTCTAACTCCAAGCCAAATGCTGTGGTCTTTGGAGATCATCTCTTCCATTCTGGAATTCACCCTCCCCAAGGCCTCAAATGTGCCTTTCAGAAGAACCTTTTTTTCTGGATAGTACAGAGCTGAAAAATCCTTAGTCCCTTGTCCCTCTCATTTTTCTAGACTCCACAGAAACCCTACCCTTAGATCCAGAATTGACTACATCACCACTTTCTTTATATTTGCTATATCCTTGAGAAATCCCAGTCCCGGCAAGAGTCCACCCAGATACATAAGCTCTGCCATGGATTCACTACATAACCATGGACAGTCCCCTGTCTGGACCTCAGTTTCCCCGTTTGTAAAATGAAAAAGTTGGACTCTATGGTCTCAAAGATCCCTCCTCACTCTCAAAATACCTCTCAGATATAGATTTGGACAAAGTCATTTCCCAAGCTAGAATGAAGGAATGCAAGGTCCTTTAGAGACTGCCCCCAGATGATCTTTCCATCCATATGTCTCCTTGTTCTAGATCAAGAGAAATTCTGGGGTACATCCAAATAGGAGTTAAGAGGGCACAATAAATACCTACACTTCTGACACTAGCTGTGTGACCAAGCTATGTGACTAAGTTCTATGTCCCACGGTCCTCCCCACATCAGTCTATGAACCTATTGTATCCCTGAGCCAAACTGAACAACTCACCATTGCTCTCAAACATGTTGGCAATTTCCCCCTCACCGGCCCTTTGCTCATGTAGTTTCCTCTGACTAGAATGTCTTTTCCCCATTCTCAACTTTGCCTGTTGACACCCTCCCTTTTCTTCCAAACCCACCTCCTCCATGATGTTATCTAAGATCTTCCCCACCCTACAAACTTTTGGGAGAGGAAGCATCCTATCCTTTGTCTTTTCAGAAGCAGGAAAAAATTGTGCAGGTGCAACAACTATACTCTCCCCTCAGCTGAACTCACCCCTTTGAGCCAAGACAGCAAGAATGAGAAGTACCCAAGGCATCCTATCCCCAGGAGATCCGAAAGCAGAGGCAGGTGTCTGTCTGCGCAGGTGGGGCCTCTGAGGTCAGCTTGATGAAGGGTCTTAGCTCAGGCCAGTCCGGAAGGGGCCTACAGGCTCAGCAGTAGCAGCCCTGAAGGTCAGTTACACTTCTGTAGAGAAGAACTGAGAACTGGTGGGGCCCAACCCAAATGCATGTTGCAACTGTGCATGAGAGAGAGCAAGTGAGAAAAGGAGACATCAAACATCCCTCCCTCTTTTAGTCAAAGTAAAACTGAAAGAAAGCGTGTCAAGGCAGCAGGCGAGAGGGCCCCACGTTACCCATCAGCCATGAGCAAAGCCACAAGGCCACCACACATAGTGAGTGATTTAGAGCACTGAGGACCAGGGCAACAGCAGGCTGACTGATCTGCCACTGAGTCACTAGCTTGCTGAAGTCACTGAGGGCAATGCTTTCCAAGCAAGGAAACATGAGTTGGTTAAACATCTACTATGTATTGTGCTAAGGCACTTTACAAATAGTATCTCATTTGATCCTCATCACAACTCTGGGAGGTAGGTGCTATTATGATCCCCAACTTTACAGTTGAGGAAACTGAGGCAAACATAAATGAAGTGACATATCCAGGGTAATACAACTAATAAGTGTCTGAGGTAGGATTTGAACTCAAGTTTTCTGGACTTGAGACCTAGCCCTCTATCCACTGCTCCATCTGGCTGTCAAGGAAACCCCAAAAAGAAGATTATGTAACCCTGGGGAATTATCATGGCTACAGGGCATTTGCAAAAAGAACCCTGTAGCCTTGAATTTGAGTCTTGTTCTGGAACTTACTGGACTTGATCAAGTTACTCCCCTTTCTTGATCAGTTTCCCCTGATGAAAAATACAGGATCTGATTTTTGTAGTGAAAAAGAACCAGAAACTAAGGGATGGCCCATGAATTGGTGAATGGCTAAACACATTATATGAAGGCAATGGAATATTGGGCTGAAAGAGGGATGGAAGTGATGCTTTCAAAGGAAGCTGGTAAGACCTGTTCATATGAGTTTCATATGAACTGATGTAGACGGAAGTGAGTAGAATGAGAACAGCTTGTATAACAAGAAGATGGATCCATGAGAATGAAGAGAACTTGGATCCATGCAATGACCAGCCACGACTCCGGAAAACCCATGGGGAAAGACACTCCTGTCAGAGAAGTGATAGCCACAGCACCAAACAAGACAGGCTTGGGGCACAGCCAAGGCAGGAATTTGTTCTGTTTGCCAATGCGTATTTGTCATAAGGGTTTTTTTTGCTTTCTTTCTCCCTTTCTCATTTCTTCTTTCTCTTCCTTCCTTTCTTCTTTCTTTTCTTTCTTTCATCCTTCCTTCTTTTTTCAATCCTTCCTTCCTTCCTTTCTTTGTTTCTTTCTTTTTTCTTCCTTTCTTCTTTCTTCCTTTCTTCCTTCCTTCCTTCCTTCCTTTCTTTCTTTCTTTCTTTCCTTTCTTTCTTTCTTTCTTTCTTTCTTTCTTTCTTTCTTTCTTTCTTTCTTTCTTTCTTTCTTCCTTTCTTCATTCCATCCTTCCTTCCTTTCCTTTCCTTCCTAGTGACTCCGTGGCTAATCAGCCTTCTGTCAATGCCCTAGTCCTCAGTGCTCCAAATCATGCATTATGTGGTGACTCTGTGCCATTGCCTATGGCTGGTGGGAACATAGTGACCACTCACCTGCTGCTTTCTTGCTTGCTTTCCTTTTTCCTTCCTTCCTTCCTTTCTTCCTTCTTTCTTCCTCCTCCTCCTCCTCTTCTTCTTCTTCTCCTTCCTCTCCTTCTTCTCCTTCTCCTCCTCCTCCTCTTCCTCCTCCTCCTCCTCTTCCTCTTCTTCTTCCTCTTCTTCTTTCTCTTCTTCTTCTTCTTCTTCTTCTTCTTCTTCTTCTTCTTCTTCTTCTTCTTCTTCTTCTTCTTCTTCTTCTTCTTCTTCTTCTTCTTCTCTCCTTCCTATATGGGAGAAGGGAGAGAAGCAGGAGGGACAAAAAAATTTGTTTGATAATTGAAAAAATAATGTAAAATGTAGACATAAAATAACATTTGAGGGTGAATGCTATGAAAATATAATGACCAAGCATGACCTTGGGGAAGAAATGTGAGAAGGTCCCTCCTAGACCCCTTCCTGCTGCTTCGCAGGAGGAACACAGGATATAATGTCATATTTTTTTTGATAAGTCGGTCAGTTTTGTAAACTGTTTTTCTTTTTGCCTAGGTCCAATGAGATGGCTCTGAGGATACAGCACAGAGCCTGGAGTCAGACTAGACCTGAGTTCAAATTCTGCCCCTGACACTTTCTAGCTGTGTGACCCTGGGCCAATCTCTCCACCTCTGCTTGCTTTAGTTTCCTCATTTGTAAAATGGAGATAATAACAGCACTTACCCCTTAGGGTTGTTGTGAAGACCAAATAAGAGAATAATTGTTAGGTAATTGGCATAGTGCCTGACCCATAGTAGGTACCAAATAAATTTTTCTCCCCTTCCCTTTTTTTTATTCTTCATGCTAAGGGATTTCTGGGGAGAGCAGGAGGGAGGAGGGGAAGATACACTGGGAAATATAGATGATGCAAAAACAAAATATAGCAATAAAAATATAGTGAAAGAAAATAAAAAAGCTGACAGTAAAAGTCCAGGAAAACAGATAATGAAACATGTCTTCCTCATCATGGCAAAGAGGTGGTGAACCATGGGGATAGAATACTATATACATTGTCAGATACAGATGTTGAGTTAGATGTTTTTAATTGTTTGTTGCTGTTGTTGTCACAAGGGAGGATTCCAATTACTGTGGTAGAAAGACAAAAGGTATCACTAATATGCATACATACATATATATATATATATATACACATATACATACACACACACACATATATATATATACACACACACACACACATACACACACAAATAAGGTCTCAAGTTCCTTCCATGTCATTATCATTAATAATCATCATAATAGTTCTGGTTGACATAATTATATGGATATACTGAGAAAGAGCATAAAATGCATGCCCAGCTCCATAAGAGGGACCCCAGTCTAACAAATGAGGGGTCCCCTAATTAATCCCATTACAGCTACAAATAATAATAACAACTAAAATTTATGTGATACCTATAGCATCTCACTTGTTCATCATCACAAAAACCCTGGAAAGTAGGTGCTGTGGCTCCCCCCATTTTAGAAGAAGAGAAAAGTGAGTCTTGATTTCCTTGCCCAAGATCACTCTCAAAGTAAATATGGGAACTCCAGAGTCTCACATCTAAACTTGAATGAAGAAAGAGATGCGCAAAAGGCACAATGAGGTGGCATCATGATGCTGATGAAGACTCGTGAGTAAGGAATGACGTCAAAGACATTGTCCAGGACATGTATCACTCAGAAAACAGATGGACTAGTGATGGAGCAGATGGTCTGAGCATGGCTGGTACAGGGCCCAACATCATGTTAAGAAATTCCAGGGAAGGATGACTGACAGCACACAGGGGAGATTGTCCATGAAAGAATCTGAGTAGAAAGGATGGAAAAGTATTGCTACCTGTGCTGTTGGAAGGTCTATTCACACTGGTGGGATCAGAGCTTCACCCAAGATTGAAATTGGGATGATATGATGAGAATTTATATTTCAATAGTGCCTTTGAGACTTACAAAGTATTGTCCTCCCAGAAAACTTGTAACATAGGCTTCACTCTAAAGATGAGAAAAGTAAGGATCAGAGACTGGAAGGGACTTGCCCTGGGTCATTTTATTCATTCACCTCCTTTGTAAAGAGATGACCAACCTAAGAATAAAAAGAGTGTTCCAATTCTGATCATCAGACCTCTTTATATTATGGTCTCAGACCCTCTCTGACATACTGTGTTCTAAGGGCCCTCCCAGCTCTGACATCCTGTGTTCTAAGGGCCCTCCCAGCCCTGACATCCTGTGTTCTGAAGGCCCTCCAAGCCCGAACATCCTGTGTTTTAAAGGCCCTCCCGGATCTGACACAGTGTTCTAAGGTGGTGTAGTAGATAGAGCACTCGACCTGGAGTTAGGAAAGCCCCAAGTTCAAATCCAGACTCAGTCACTTACAACCTATGTGACCCTGGGCAAGTCAGTGAACCTCTATCTGCTTCAGTTTTTTCAACTGTTAAATGGGAATCATGGGGGGCAGAGCCAAGATAGAGGAGGAGAAGGACAGACCTGTAAAAACTCTCCCCCCACAGGCCATAAAACACCTGTAAAAAAATGACTCTAAACAAATTCTAGAACAGAGCAGTAGAAGCCACAAAACGAGAGAGTGAAAGAGATTTCTAACCCAAGGCAGCCTGGAAGGTCAACAGGAAAGGTCTATTGCACCAGGGTTGGTGTGGAACACAGCCCAACTTTGGCCATGCTATGTGGTTCAGACAGGACCAGAGAAGACTTCAGGGCACCACTGGCAGCAGCTGTGGTTCCCAGACTCCTCATCCCATAAACACCAAAGACAGCTTCAAAGGTCAGTGAGAAAGCTCTTTCACCTGGGTCAGAGGGGAGCAAGGTCCTCCCTTAGCCCCAGCCCCAGATGACCCCAGATGGTGGCAGCATCCATTTTTGGAGCCTTTGGCTGAAAGACCCTGGGTGAATTGAGCCACTGATCTGAATCTCAGCCCTGAGTGGTGGTCCTGGGGTGAGGAGGAGCACTGACTGGTGGAGTTGGTGGAGGCTCTGGAGATGGAATTCTACTCACAAATCCTGGGCAGAAAGGCTTGTCGTTGCTCCCAGATCAGAGTGCAGGCCAGGAGAGGAGTAAACTTCTCTCCCTTGATTATGCCACCTTGGAGGAACTGAGAACTTACAGGTCCTCCATACCCTCCTCTTGACAAAGGACTCAAAAGTCAAGTAACTGGCTGGGAAAATGCCCAAAAAGGGGGGAAAAATAAGACTATAGAAGGTTACTTTCTTGGTGAACAAGTATTTTCTTCCATCCTTTTGGAAGACCTAAAAGTCAAGGCCCATGGAAGAGCTCAAAAAGGATTTTGAAAATCAAGTAAGAGAGATGGAGGAAAAATTGGGAAGAGAAATGAGAATGATGCAAGAAAATCATGAAAAGTGAGTCAACAGCTTTTTAAAGGACACCCCAAAAAATACTGAAGAAAGTAACACCTTTAAAAATAGACTAACTCAAATGGCAAAAGAGATCCAAAAAGGCAATGAGGAGAACAATGCTTTAAAAAGCAGAATTAGCCAAATGGAAAAGGAGGTTCAAAAGCTCACTGAAGAAAATAGTTCTTTAGGAATTAGATTGGAGCAGATGGAAGCTAATGACTTTATAAGAAACCAAGAAATTACAAAACAAAACCAAAAGAAAGAAAAAATAGAAGATAATGTGAAATATCTCCTTGGAAAAACAACTAACCTAGAAAATAGATCCAGGTGAGACAATTAAAAATTATGAGACTGTGTGAAAGCCATGATCAAAAAAAGAGCCTAGACATCATCTTTCCTGAAATCATCAAGGAAAACTGCCCTGATATTCTAGAATCAGATGGTAAAATGAATATTGAAAGAATCCGCTGATCACCTCCTGAAAGAGATTCAAAAAGAAAAACTCCTAGGAATATTGTGGCCAAATTCCAGAGCTCCCAGGTCAAGGAGAAAATATTGCAAGAAACCAGAAGGAAACAATTTGAGTATTGTGGAAATACAATCAGGATAACACAAGATCTAGCATCTTCTACCTTAAGGATTGAAGGGCATGGAATATGATATTCCAGAAATCAAATGAACTAAGATTAAAATCAAGAATCACTTACCTAGCCAAACTGAGTATAATACTTCAGGGGGAATAATGGTCATTCCATGAAATAGAGGACTTTCAAGCATTCTTGAAAAGACAAGAGCTGAATAGAATATTTGACTTTCAAACACAAGAATCAAGAGAAGCATGAAAAGGTAAACAGGAAACAAAAATCATAAGGGACTTAGTAAAGTTGAACTGTTTACATTCCTACATGGAAAGATAATATTTGTAACTCTTGAAACTTTTCTCAGTATTTGGGTAGTTGGAGGGATTACACACACACACACACACACACACACACACACACACACACACACGGCACAGAGTGAGTTGAATAGGAAGGGATGATATCTAATAAAATTAAGGGGTGAGAGAGGAATATATTACAAGGAGAAAGGAAAAAATGGAATGGGGCAAACTATCTCTCATAAAACAGGCAAGAAAAAGCTTTTCTAATGGAGAGGAAAAGGGAGAAGTGAGAGGGGAAAAGTAAAGCTTGCTCTCATCACATTTGGCTTAAGGAGGGAATAACATGCACACTCAGTTTGGTACAGGAAAGTAGGGGAGAAGGGGAGAAGTAGGGTGGGGAAATGATAGAAGGGAAGGCAAATGGGAGGAGGGAGTAATTAGAAGTAGACACTTTAGAGGAGGGACAAGGTCTAAAGAGAGAATAGAATAAATGGAGGCAGATTGGATGGAGGGAAATATAGTTAGTCTTTCACAACATGACTATTATGGAAGTCTTTAGCAAAACTACACATCTATAACCTATATTGAATTGCTTGCCTTATCAGTGGGGGTGGATTGGGAGGGAGGGAGGGAGAGAAGTTGGAACTCAAAGTTTTAGGAACGAATGTTGAGAAATGTAATGCAACTGGGAAATAAGAAATACAGGTAATGGGGTATAGAGAAATATCTTGCCCTACAAGAAAAGAGAGAAGATAGGAAAAGGGAAAGGAGAGGTGTAATAGAAGAGAGGGCAGATTGAGGGAAGGGGTAATCAGAATGCCCATTGTTTGGGAGTGGGGGAGGGGAGAGATGGAGTGAAAATTTGGAACTCAAAGTCTTGTGGAAATGAATGTTGAAAATTAAAAATTAATTAATTAATTTAAAATTTTTTTATAAGATGAGGATCATAATAGCACCTACCTTACAGGGTTGTTGTGAGGATTTGTAAATCAATTAATCAATAAACATTAAGAGCCTACTATGTGCACTGTGCTAAGCCCTGGGGATACAAACAAAAGGGAGGACAGCCCCTGCCCTCAAGAAGCTTATAATCTAATGGAAGAGACAACAAGCAAACAAATATAAACAGAGCAAGCTATGTACAGGATAAACTGGAAATAATCAACAGAGAGTAGGTGCTAAAATGAAGAAGAGTTGGGAAAGACTCCTTGTCAAAGAAGGAATTTAAGTTGGAACTTAAAGGAGGTTAGGAAAGTCAGAGATGGAGTGTTCCAGGCCCAGGGGACAGACAGAGAAGATGCCCAGAACCAAGAGATGGAGGGTCTTGTTTACAAGACAGCCAGGAGACCAAGGCCCCTGGATATCCTCTTTGGAGTAAGATGTAAAGAGACTGGAAAGGGAAACTGCTCATTTTGTGGTGGCCAAGAATTGGAAATGGAGGGGATACCCTTCAATTGGGGAATGGCTAAACAAGCTGTGGTATATGAATGTAATGGAATACTAAGAAAGGATGAACAGGTGGACTTCAGAAAAACCTGGAAAGACTTATATGAACTGAGGCTGAATGAAGTGAGTAGAACCAGGAGAACATTTTACACAGTAACAACATTGTGTGATTATCAACGATGGTAGAGGGAGTTCTTCTCTGCAATGCAAGAATCTAAGACAACTCCAAAAGATTCATGAGGGAAAATGCCATCCACATCCAGAAAAAGAACTATGGAGTCTGAATGCAGATCAGAGCATACTACTTGCTCTCTCTCTCTCTCTCTCTCTCTCTCTCTCTCTCAGTTCCTTCTTTCTCGTGATCTCTCCCTTTGGTTCTAATTCTTCTTTACAACATGACTAATAGACTAATATGAAAATACATTTAATATGAATGTATATATAGAACCCATATCAGATTGTATGCTTTCTTGGGGAGAGAGGAGGAGAAAATTTAGAACTCATAATCTTATAGAAGTGTGTGTTTAAAACTAAAATAATGAAATATTTTTTAAAAAAAAAAAGACTGCAAAGATAGAAGGGGGCTAGGTTATGAAAGGCTTTGAATGACAAATAGTCTTGGAGGCAATAGGGAGTCACTGGACCTTATTGAGTAGGGAAGTGACATCATCAGACCTGTGCTTTAGGAAAATCAGTTTAGTGGCACTTAGCACAGTGACAGCACAAGGTAGGCACTTAATAAATATTTGTTGCCTTCCCCCTCCCAAGGACCTTCTCAATTTTTTTAAGTCTCTGTCTTAAGAGCCTTGCAAGTTCAGACATTCTAGGTTTTAAGACCCCTTCCTCCAAGTACTTCAGGGCAAGATGGGTGCTAGAATGGAGGCCAGCTTCCTAGTTCCCACATATCTACTGCAGCAAAAACCTGAACTTGCATCTGACATAGTAATAATCAAAAAATCCATTGAGAAGCTACAGTAAGTGATTCCTTTTCCTCCTACAACTGCACCAAAGTCACCCAGAATCCCAGCAATAGAGGAAGTGCCAGCCAAGCTAACAACAGTGGAAGCTAGCAAGTAGGCAGAGCAAAGCCAGGAAGAGCCTTCAGGGCTCTATTGTGGAAGCAACACAAGCAGAGACTTCCCACCCCCCAAAAAAGTCCCAGTTGGTCAGAAAGCCCCAGAGTGGAGACCTTGGAAGCCCCGGGGAGTAGCAGCCATCAGTATGTAGCAACAAGTATTCAGAATGGAAAACCACAGCCACCCAGATACTCCAAGGTCACTAGCACCCAATTCTGAAATGTCACAAAGGGTTCTAGAGAGGGTATTCTGAATCTCAAAGATCTAGGAGACTCCAGCCCTGCCCCTTGTCCCCACCCACAAGTGAAGATCTGCTCAGGAACACAGGTAGCTCAGGGTAAGACCAAGGTAAAGCCTCCTCACCCAAAAATGCAGGCAGGAGCAGAGTCTGACCCATAAATGAAACCCTAGTGCAGGAACTGAATCTGGAGAGATGGGTAAACTAAGATGACATAGACAAGTATGAAAAAGTTATTCCCAAAGAGATCTCCCAAAAGAAAGAGTGATTCCATAACAACCGTAAGAAGTGACTCGGGGGAAAAAATGGATTTTCTAAAATGACCACATAAATACCTGAAATAAATTACATGACTAATACAGAATGAAATAAACAGAGACAAGAAAATTATGCACAATGACCTCAATAATGAAAATGAAAAGAACAAGAGCCACAAAATCATCAAAAGTGAATGTTGTACATTACCATGAAAAAGCCTGGCTTCAAAGAAGGGTTATAAGAAGACACCCCCACCCTACTTGTGTGAGGTTCACAAGTGATGAACATTGCCTATAGTTCCAGATTTCTGTCTATAAATTTATCAGTTTTGCTGATTTTTTTAACTTCTTCCTCTATTTTTTTCTTTGACAAAATAACTGTTACATGGCTGGTTCTCTGAGAAGGTGGAGAAGAGGGATACTGGGGAAAATTTTGGAGATGTAGCAATAAAATACAGCAATAAAAATTTATTATAAAGAAAAGAATGAATGAAGCAAGAGAATTAAAAAGAAAGAAAAAAATTCTTGGAAGAAAAAACTGGAAGGAGAATAAATGGCTTATAATAGAAAGTGCTAAACCTTACCCAAAAAATGGACTCCCTGAAAACTACAATAGACCAAATAGAAATCAATGACTCCATAATACTGCTAGAAACATTAGAACAAAACTGAAAAATTGGAAAAAAGAAAAAAGAAACAAAAATAGAAGATGACTAGTATAAAAAAGAATCAACCTGAAAAATAGGTTAAGAGATAATTTATAAATTAGGAGAATCCCTGAAAATCATAATTTAAAAGAAAACCCTGAAAACTATATTTCAGAAAAATCATAAATGCCAACTACCTAGATCTCTTAGAACCAGAGAGTGAAGTGAAGATGGAAAGAATCCATCAATCACATTCTGAAAGGAAACACAAGGAAAACTGCCAAGAATGTCATAACCTAGATCTAGAGCTCCCACATCCAACAAAAGTATTTTTGGTACCAATGAACCACAGCCAGGATCACACAAGACCTAGAAGCTTGTAGACTAAACCAAGAGTTGGTAAACTACATACCACTCAAGGACCATGGTCAACCATCTGTTTTTGCATGTTCTAAGAATGGGTTTTTGCATTTTCAATTGTGTTTTGAAAAGAATTTAAACAGTCATTTAAAAATATTTAAAGACTTTAGCTATTTATAGAATAATTATTAATAATTTATATAATTTAAATGAGTTTCTAAACCCTTTACATAAATACTTATTTAAACACATTTTAAAATGTCAAAGCCATTCTTCACTCATAAACCATACAAAGATAGGTGAGGCTGAATTTGACCTTTAGGCAGTAGTTTGTTGACCTCTTCTCTAAACAAGAGAAAGTCTAGGAATCTCATATTCCAAAAGGGTTAAAGGATATAGGCTCATACCCCAGGGTAATTTACCCTGCAAAGATGAATATAAGGGGAGTTCAGGAAATGGATTTTTGGCAGACTAGAGGACTTTCAGGCATTTCTGATGAAAAGATCAAAGTTAAGTAAGAAAATCAAAAAACAAGCACAAGAGACCAGAGAAGCCTAGAAAGGCACATTGATTTGAGTAAATTGGAAGGAGTTGTAAGAAGATGCTCTAATGCTAACATTCTAATAGAGAGAAAAGAAACAAGTGTCCTCAAAGTGCATTGAGAGAGTTAAATAAAAAGGGAGGGGCTGGGGATGGGTTGGTTTTGTTCTGAGGCATTTAAGAAGAGAAAGCAAAGGGAGGGTAAAAGGAATATACTACTGTAGAAATGAAAAAGAAGTGAGTAGAACTTGGCTATTTCTCATCATTGGGATGAGGGTAAAGAAGAGGATCCAAAGATGAGGGAGACAGTGGATATTCAATGAAACGCATTCTTGATCTGAAACAAAGGGGAGTTGAACATACATGTACACATACAGTTTGGTATAGAAATGCATCAGATTCAACAAAGAAACAATTAGAGATTGGGGAGGAAGGTGAAGAGCCCCCTCTTAAACTAAACTCTAAGGAGGTCTTAATAAGTTAGGGAATGGTTAAACAAATTATTAGGGCAGCAAGGTGGCACAGAGGAGAGACTGATGTGTCTGGAAGACTCATCTTCCTGAGTTCAAAGCTGGCCTCAGTCACTTACTAACTGTGTGATCCTGGACAAGTCACTTAACCTTCTTTGCCTCAGTTTCCTCATCTGTAAAATGAGCTGAAGAAGGAAATGGCAGACAAACTATTCCAGTATCTCTAACAAGAAAACTCCAAATGGGGTCATGAAGAGTTGGACATGACTATAGTATAGGAACATACTATGAACTTTAAAAAGTAAAGGGAATTTCAGGAGAACAATATAAATAACAATCCAATTGCATCCTGGACTGTCTCCAGTCATCCTGATGAATATCTGGTCACTGGATCCAGATGGCTCAGCAGGGGGAAGTGAGGCTGGTGACCTTACCCAGCTCTCCCTCACTCACAACAAAGTCAAGTGCAAGTTAGGTCATCATTTCTTTGATGTCCTGGTCCTCTTCAAAAATGAAGGACTAGCATAAAAAACAACCAATGATAAATAATAACATAATATTGTAATATTTATAATATAATAATAATATAAAACAATATTTAAAATGTTAGTAACATTGTAAAGAAATACATCTTTGAAAGACTTCCAAACTCTGTAGGATGGAATGACCAACCAGAAGTTCTATGACGATGCGACGCATATACCCACCTCCTCACTGAAAGGCGATGAACACAGGATGCAGAGACACATTTTTGGACATGGCCGTGGGATGGATGTGTTTTGCTTGATTACAATGTCTATTGCAAGTTTTTTTTCTTCCTCTTGATTTTTTAAATTAGAGGGACAAGGGTTAGAGAAGACAGAGGGAGTAAAAATGAGCTCCAAAAACAAAGACCATTGAAATATTTTTAAATGCATAGAAGAGAGCAGAATGAAACACAGTTAAGCAAGACAGTTATGAAAGTATTGTGTAGAATTTATTATAAAAATATTTTAAATTATATATTATAACATATTATAAAATACTTCACTTTAAAAAGCAAATGGTATGAAATAGAGCTTCATTATTTCATCTACAATTTTCTATTTGTGCTCTAATATGGAATGTTTTTGGTGTTAAAGTTCAAGGCAATAATAATTATAGCAATAGCAATCTAACACTTTTATAGTGCTTTAAGATTTGCAAAATGCTTAAATGTTTTCTCATCTGATCCTCATAATACTGGATGGAAGGTTCTATGATGATCCCTATTTAACTAATAAACAAAAACTGATGGGCAGAGGGTAAGAGCCTTGCCCAGGACCATATGGCTAGTAATAACAATAGCTAACATAATATTTATATAACTCTTACTATGTGCCAGGCTCTGTACTAAACACTTTACAATTATCTCCTTTGGTCCTCATAATGACCCTGGGAGCCAGGTGTTATTTTGATCCCCATTTTACAATTGAAGAAACTGAGGCAAACAGGTTAAGTGACTTGCCCAGGGTCACATAGCTAGTAAGTGTCTGAGGTTAGATTTGAACTCAGAGCTTCCCGACTGCAGGTCAGTTTTCTATCTACTATGTCACATAGATAAAAACCATATATATATATGAATATATATGAATAAGATGAAAGAATTTTTTAAAAAATTAATTTTAAAATCCCTTCCAACTCTTATCTTATTTTCTAAGGCCCCTCCTACCTCTGTCATCCTCTATTCGAAGGGCCCTCCCTCCCAGCTGTCTCTGTGTTCTAAGGGATCTCTCAGCTCTGATCTTTCTGTGTCCTACCACCAGAACAGGGTCACCAGAAGAGGGCTGTCTACTCAGCTCATTGAGTCCAAAAGTGATGGAGGCTGCATCTTTGCTGATGTTTTATCCTTTAGCATCAGTAGTTTGCTGCAAACCAGGGGTTCCGATCTTTTTCTAGTACAAGAACTATTTTTTCTCCCTCCAAAAACCCTCCTAATTCATCAAATATTTTTAAAGTACCTGCTTTGTGCAGAGCCCTGAGAGAGAGGTTAAGCTGAATAAGAGGGGCCCCCACCTTCAAGAATTTGAGCTCAAACAGACATAAGAAAAAGCAAGATCCTTTATCCCCCCAAGAGGATCGTTACCCATCCAGACCCTACTAGAACCTCCCCTTCTCCATGGTGCATCTGAAGGCCTGCTAGACTTTGCCTTATACCCTCCTGCGGACCTCCAGACCTCTCCATCTGCTCTGAAGCCCTGGTTAAATCCTACAGTGTATCCCAGTTTCACTATGAGCTTGTGGAAGGAAGGACTGTCTTGTTTTTCCTATTTATATTTCAGGTGCTTAGAACAAAACAAGTAAGTATGAACTAGCTCTCTACAGAATAAATAGGAAATAATTACCAAAAGGAAGGCACTGGGATTAAGAGGGGTTGGAGAAGGCTTCCTGTAGGACACAGCATTTTAGTTGGGACCCAAAGGAAGCTAGGGAGCTCAGTAGTTGAAATGGACAGAGAGCGTTCTAGGCATGGGGGACTGCCAGAAAAAATGTCCAGGGTCAAGAGATGGAGTGTCTTGTTCATGTCACTTACTTGTTTTCTCATTTTCTCTTCCATTAGATTATAAACTCCTTGAAGGCATTATTTCTTTCTGTATTCCTGGTGCTTAGGAGATAGTGCATAGGAAAATAGTAGTGCTTAATAAATGTTTATTGGCTGACTAAAAATAAGGGCTTAGTGAATGCTTTTCCATTCCATTCCATTCTGAATACCCAGACCTGATCCAAATGACAACAAATGACATTTATGTAGTACTTGGAGATGTATAATGTGTTTTTATTCCATTAATTCACTTGATTCCCAGTCTCAAGCACATAACAGAATTGCTATTTTTCAAATGATGGAAAATGCTGATGTGAATGCAAATTCACTCAACACATGACAATTCACAGTCTGTGACTACATGTTTTATCAGTTAACAGATATTGTCTACTTTCACATGAGGGAAGGAGTCCAAAAATATCAATGATGATGATGATGATGATGATGATGATGATGATGATGATGATGATGATGATGGTGATGGTGATGATGATGATGATGATGATGATGGTGATGGTGATGATGATGATGATGATGGTGATGATGATGATGATGATGATGGTGATGGTGATGATGATGATGATAAGAAGGAGGAGGAGGAGGAAGAGAATAATATTTATATAAAACTTTAAGGTTTGTAAAATGGTTTGTATATGTTATCTCATTGGATCCTCACAATAGCTCTGGGAGGGAAGTGCTATTATTATCTCTATTTTATAAATGATAAAACTGAGGCTCTGAAGAGGTTAAATAACTTATAGGGTCACACAGTTAGTGACTAAGTCAGGATTCAAAATCAGGTCTTCCTGATTCAAAGTCTAGAGTTCTATTCCATGAGACCTTAGTTCAATGCCACCTTAAAGTTTACCAGCTATGTGACCTCAGGCAAGTCATGTAACCTCAACTGCCTCGTGTAAAGAACAAGGCTCAGTCAACAAGCATCTATTAAGGACTTACTGTGGAGCAGCTAGGTGGTATAGTGGAGAGAGTTCAGGATCCGAAGTTAGGAACACCTGAATTCAAATCCAGCTTAGATACTGACTAGTTCAATGGCAAGTCACTTCACCTCTCTCTCCTTGTTGTAACATGGTGATGATAATAATAGCACCCACCTCCCAGGGTTTTGTGAGAACCAAATGAGATAATCATTTGTTTTTGTTTTTTAATTTATTTATTCATCTTAGTTTTCAACATTCACTTTCATAAGATTTTGAGTTTCAATTTTTCTCCCCATCTCTCCCCTATCCCTACCCCATGAGGGCATGCATTCTGATTCCCCCTTCCCTCAATCTGCCCCCCCTTCTATCAACCTCCCCTTCTCTTATCCCTGTTCCCGTCTATTTTCCTGTAGGCTAAAATAGATTTCCATACCTCATTGCCTGTGTATCTTATTTCCCAGTTGCATGTAAAAAACTATACTTAACATTCTTTTTAAAACATTGGGTTCCAAATTCTTTCCTTTTCTCCCTCCTCACTCACCCTCACTGAGAGGGCAAGCAATTCTATATAGGTTGTCATGCAAAACACTTCCATAATAATCATGTTATGAAAGACTAGCTGTATTTCCCTCCATCCTATCCTGCCCCTGTTTAATCTATTCTCTTCTTTGACCCTATCCCTTCTCAAAAGTGTTTACTTCTGATTACCCCTCCCCCAATCTGCCCTCCCTTCTATCTGCCATCTTATCTCCTTTCCCCCTACTTGTCTGTAGAGTAAGGTAGGTTTCCATACCCAGTTAGGTGCTTAGTTATTCACTCCTTAAGCCAAATCCAATGAGAGTAAGATTAACTCATTCCCTCTCACCTCCCTCCTCTTCTTGTCCACTGTAAAATCCTTTTCTTGCCTCTTTTATGTAAGATAATTTATCCCATTCTACCTCTCTCTTTACCCTTCTCCCAGTACATTTCTCTCTCACCCCTTAATTTTATTTTTTAGATACCATCCCTTCATATTCAACTCATCCTGTGCCCTCTATGTATATATTCCCTCCAACTACCCCAATAATGAGAAAGGTCTCATGAGTTACAGATATCATCTTCCCACGTAGGAATGTAAACAGCTCAACTTTAGTAAGTCCCTTGTGATTTCTCTTTCCTATTTACCTGTGGTGGATGGCCAGTGTCCCCACGTGGCTCGATGAAGTGGTGAAGAAGAAAGACATGGGCAGGTAACAAAGATAGGACAACGCCATTTATTGATCTGAGGGTCCAAGTTTTTAAAGACAGAATCTACCAGTCTATGTGACAATTTACTTGTCTCTCATGCTATTAATTTGGCCAGTCTTATTGTCTTAAAAGAATGTTATCCTAGAGGGCATCTGTCTATTTTACATGTCCCTTGTATTCTGTAGTTCTCTTGTTTATCTCACGGAGACAGCAACATCCAGGGGGGCCTGGAGAGCAATTCTGGATGATAATGAGCACAGTCTCAGAGAACAGATTTTCCTGAAGTTCTAGCCTGAACTTGCCACCGAATTCCATCCTAGTCCTCAACATTTACCTTTTCACGCTTCTCTTGAGTCTTGTATTTGAAAGTCAACTTTTCCATTTAACTCTGGCTTTTCAAGAACGCGTTAAATTCCTTTATGTTATCGAGTGTCAGTTTTCCCCTTCATTGATTACATTCAGTTTTGTTGGGTGAGTGATTCTTGGTTTTTATTCTAGCTCCTTTGACCTCCAGAATATCATATTGCAAGTCCTCTGATCCCTTAATGTAGAAGCTGCTGTCTTGTGTTTTCCTGACTGTGACTCCACCATACTTGAATTGTTTCTTTCTGGCTGCTTGTGATATGTTCTCCTTGATCTGAGAACTCTGGAATTTGGCTCTACTATTCCTGGGAGTTTTCTTTTTGGAATCTCTTTCAGGAGGTGATCAGCAAATTCTTTCCATTTCTATTTTACCCTCTTGTTCTAGAATATGAGGGCAGTTTTCCTTGATAATTTCTTGAAAGATGATGTCTATACTCTTTTTTTGATTGTGACTTTCAGGTAGTCCAATAATTTTAAAATTATCTCTCCAAGATCCATTTTCCAGGCTAGTTGTTTTTATAATGAGATAGTTCACATTGTCTTCTATTTTTTTCATTCTTTTTGACTTTGTTTTATGATTTCTTGGTTTCTAGCTTGCATTTGTTCCATTCTAATTTTTAAGCAATTATTTTCTTCAGTGAGATTTTGAACCTCCTTTTCCATTTGGCCAATTCTGCTTTTTAAGGTATTCTTCTCTTCATTGGCTTTTTAGACCTCTTTTGCCATATGGGTTTGTCTATTCTTTAAGGCATTATTTTCTTCAGGATTTTTTGGAATATCCTTTAGCAAGCTGTTGACTTATTTTTCATGATTTTCTTCCATCGCTCTCATTTCTCTTACCAATTTTTCCTCTACTTCTCTTGCTTGATTTTCAAAATCCTTTTTGAGCTCTTCCATGGCCTGAGGTCAATTCATATATTTCTTGGAGACTTTGGATATAGGTGCTTTGACTTTGTTGTCTTCTGAGTGTATGTTTTCATGTTCCTTGTCATCAAAGTAAGATTCTATTGTCTGAGGGTTTTTTTTTTGTTTTGTTTGTTTTTTCTGTTTGGTCATTATCCCCACCAGTTACTTGACTTTTTAACTCTTTGTTAAGGTGGGCTCTGCTTACAGTATGGAGGGTGTACTTTCTCAAGCTACAAGGGTTTTATGCAGCTGTTTTCAAAGATACTTCTAGGGACCTATAAGTTTTCAGTTCTTCCAAGGTGGTATGATCTAAGGAGAGGTGTATCCTCCTGGCCTATACTCTGGTCTGTGAGTGACTACAAACACCTTTTTCTGCCCTGGAACTGTGAGGAGGGACTCCTTCCACTGTGGTTGCAAGCTCTGCTATGCCCATGTTCCTCCTCACCCCAAGACTGCCAATCAGGACTGTGACCCATATCCAAGTATGGGCAAAGCAATAGAGTCCTGCCTCAGTGGCAGTACAGAGACCCCTGTAATCTCCTTCTGACTAGCTGTTAAATCCCCTTACCATCTGTGGGCTGGGAACTCAGGAATCTGCCACTATTGCTGCCAATGCCACTACTCTAGGGCTGCAGTGGGGCTGGGGTTTGTTTTCACTCCTTTTTCACCCAGGTTCAACAGTTCTTTCCCACTAACCTTCTAAGTTATCTTTGGAATTTGTGGGTTTAGAAGTCTGGAAAACACCTCAGCTGCCAGTGATTCAGTCCCTAGAGACCTGGTCCAAGTTGTGCCAGCACAGCCTATGTTGGCCTGTACTCCTCTCCCATCCCATCCCAATAGACCTTTCCCATTGACTATCCAGGTTGTCTTAGTCTGGAAATTTGTTTCACTGTGTCTTTTTGTGGTTTCTACTACTCTAGAATTTGTTTAGAGTCATTTTTCACAGGCATTTGGAGGGGTTTGGGGGAGAGCTCAAGCAAGTCCCTGCTTTTTAAAAAAAGATAATTATTTGTAAAGCACTTAGTATCACCCTTAGTACAAGTAGGTGCTGTAAAAATGCTTATTCCTTTCCCTTCCCTGGTCAAATCATTTAACCTCTGTCTTCTTCAGTTTCTATCTCAGTTATGAGACTCAAATGAGATACTAACTGTAAAGTGCTTAGCACATAATAAGCACTATATAAATGTCAGTAGTTAGTAAGAAACACTGCTCTGAGGTTTGAGGACATAAAGGAGGACACAAAAACATAGTGTTTGTGCTACCTGTCTACAAGACAAGGAGAATATTTTGTCAACATTCCAATGTGAGGTATTACAAAGCAAAGGGGCAGAAGTAAGAAGGCAGAAAACTTATTTTTAGCCTGCTCAGAGTCTCATTCTGCCAGCTCGCAAAGAATGCATGCTCCTTGAGGACAAGAACTATTCCATTTCACTGTAAAATGGCAGAGTTGAACTAAATGGCATCTGAAGTCCCTTCCAGTTCTGGAGCTGACTCCATAATCTTTCAAATGAGAGAATTGGATTTAAGAGATTCAGATCTCTTACAGCTCTAAATCCTATGGAGAAAAACAAAAACAAACCTTTAAATTCCCTGGAGCTCCATGTGAGATCAACATTATTATTCCCATTTTACTGAAGGGGATTAGGGTCAAAAAGACTAGTCACACCACTGATAACTGCTGGAAAAAGGATTCAAACTCAGGTCTCTCGTGACTTCAAGAAAAAATGTCCTTTTCCTATGTTCCAGGCTGTTAGTGTTTGTTCTTCATTCTCAAAGAGGATCATGACATCAGGAGGGTGATGTCATAACTTGCAAGTGAATTGGATTTAAGTGAGACAAGGTGGTGCAAAGTCACCAGCCTCACTTTCCTCTCTGGAACCATCTGGGTCCAGTGACAAGATATAGATCAGGATGACTGGAGATGGCCCCAGATGCAGTGGGGGACCTTGACCTTTTTAAGCTAAGGTCTTTAACAAGTCTCAGTTTGACTGAGGCAAAGCCCATTCAGTGGTTCAGGCTAGGTAAAAAATGAGTCAGAAAATGGCCTCTTTTATCTAGTTAAAAAAATCAATTTGGGAGGGCAAGTTCTGGTTAGCAAAACTGCCAGTTAGGCATTTTACATTTCAATTCTTCTCTATCCTATCCTGGATTCAGACACTGGGAGCTTTCTTTTGCTGTTTTCAAAAAATAAATACCACTATTACATCTGTCTCCCACAGTGATTTTTTATAAAAAGGAAAAGGAAAAGAACCCCCTTATACCAAAAATATTTATAGCAGCTTTTTGTGATGGCAAAGAATTGTAAATTAAGGGGCTGTCCATCAGTTGGGGAATGGCTGAACAAGTTGTAGTATATGAATGTAATGGAATACTACTGTGCTATAAGAAATGATGAGTAGTTGGATTTCAGAAAAACCTGGAAAGACTTACATGAGCTGATACAAAGCAAAACGAGCAAAACCAGGAGAATATCATATACAATTACAGCAACCTTGTACAATGACCAATCATGAATGACTTAACTATTCTCAAAAATACATTGATCCAAGACAACTCTGAAGGACTTAATGATCCCCAGGGAAAGAATTGGAGTCTGAATACAGATTGAAGCATACTTTTTTAAAAAAAGAAGTCTTTATTTTTCTTGATCTGTGTTTTCTTTCACAGCATGACTAATATGGAAATGTGTTTTGCATGCCTGTACCTGTATAACCTATATCAAATTGCTTTGCCTTTTCAACGAGTGGGGAGGAGAGGGAGGAAGGGAGAGAATTTGGAACTCCAAAATTTAAAAAACAAATGTTTAAAATGATTTTTACATGTAATCAAGGAAAAATAAAATATAAAAAGAATGAGGAGGCTTCAACCCCAGGATCATACCACAGGTTTAGATAACTATACAAGTCCCTGGAGAAGTGGTGCTCACCAGAGGAAGGATGTTTTAAAGCCTCAAGCAACTTATTGCTCCTGATAAAGCTTACTTTTCTTGGGGACCTACAGGGTCCTCTAGACTTAAAGTAGTACTAATCTAAGGTTGAGACCTTGTCCTTCTAGAGTAAAGGAATAGGGATGAGTTGAGAGACCACATTCTTCCTCTGTGAGCCCAAAGGATAATACAAACATTATTAAAGATCTATTTACTAGATCTCCTTTTAAATGCCAAGTCCAAGGCCATAGTTCAGATTATAACGAGCTATGACTCAATTAGTCATATTCAAAATTGACTTCAAAAGGTCCAGCCACAATGTAGATTGGCTGTTCCACAAGCAAGATGATCATCTCTTGCCTCCAGACATTTTATCTGGTTGTGTCTCATGGTTGGCATGGTCTCCCTTTTCTCTGCTCTAACTACTGACTTCCCTGGCTTCTTACAAGTCCCAGCTAAAATCCCCACTTCCCAATGTAGTGGGAATGCCAAGTGGGAAGCCTTTCCCACACACTGTTAATTCCAGTGCCTTCCCTTTGTTAATTACTTAAAATTGATCCTGAATATAGCTTGCTTTGTCTATTGTTGTTTGCATATCATCTCCCCATTGGATTGTCAGCTCCTCAAGGGCAGGGGCTTTATTTTGTCTCTTTTTGAATCCTCAGCACTTAGCATGGTGCTTGGTACATATTGAACCTTAATAAACATTTATAAATTAATTGATTGAATTGGGGAAGGGTTAAAAACCTAAAGTATATGAATGTAATATTAGGATCGTTTGAGATCATCTGAGCCCCACCCCAATCCCCTGAAAAAGCCCCAAACCCGGACTAACCAACCAGAAAAAAACACCTTGCTTGGCATAACAGACATGCTTTGCTAGTGAACCCAAAGGTCTCCTGCTGGATTTTGCTGACTGGGAACATTCTTCTGACAAGGACTAGGACCACCGAATATTTCCCCCATCTTATCTTAAGTTTCCTGACTTTCCTTTGTTAGCCACTATCTTTAGTAATGTCATCACTCTTTCCTGTCATTATGTTATGTCAGGTTAGGTTAGGTTATATTGTGTTGTTTTGTGTTGTGTCATATCATATCATGTCATGTCATGTCATGTCATGTCATGTATAAGATGGAGGAAACAGACATCCTGGAATGA
The DNA here is from genome assembly GCA_023548195.1 of Bettongia penicillata ogilbyi. NCBI lineage: Eukaryota > Metazoa > Chordata > Mammalia > Diprotodontia > Potoroidae > Bettongia > Bettongia penicillata. Next base: position 10,387,411 of record JAJHZJ010000315.1, on the reverse strand, counting down.
TAATTTGCTTAACAAAAGGCATCCTGAATCTGGAAAGTGGGAGGTGGGGCTTGCTTTGCTCTGAGGGTGTAGAGGTTCCTTCTAAATGTTCTTTCTTGGAGTTCAGAATTCTTTTCTGACTCCCATGAATGTACATTTTTCATTAGTTTAAAGGAAATACATATATATATATATATATGTATAGTTAGTGAGTTACATACACAGATATATGTTTATATATATGTATATACATATACATACGCATATACTTATATATACATACCATCTAATTATTTGCCTCCTTTTAACCAAACTCTAAAGGCTGACAAATACAGTATTATTATGTTATAAGGAATGACAAATATGAGGAGTTCAGAGAAGAATGGAAAGATTCATACAAACTGATACAAAGCAAAACCACACCAAGAGAACACAGATGGACAGTGGTTATAATGACTAATAAAAATGAAGATCATTAAAAAAAAATCAGACTCTAAGTAACTGAAAAACCAGTGTGGTAACAGCAGAAGTGATCATGAAACATCTCCACCCTGTCATAGCAGAGTGGGACGCAATACTGTAGCTATTTTCTGATGCAGCCACAAAATCTACTTGAGTATTTTCCTTTGTTACAATGCAAATAAGGTTGCTGTAGGGGTTGGAAGGATTATAATGGAAAGGGCCACCAAGAACCTAAGGTAAGGCAAGTTTTTGAGGAGGAGCCGTCATTAATGCCAGGCATAGGCTTCATCTTTGTCAAAAAAAAAAAAAATTAACCTCATTAATAAGGAGTTAACCTGGTCAACTACAATTTCATGGAAAGGTCTTTTCAAATTCTACAAAAAGTTTTCAGTCATTGAAAACTACATGAGGGTGCCCTTAGATATGCTAGCTTGTAGTCATTTTCTATAATTTCAATTTCTATAATTCCAGTCAATTTCTATAATTCCAGTGTTCTTGCTCTCTGTGTCTGTCTCTGTCTCTGTGTCTCTCTGTGAGCTCCCCTGTGGCAGGAAGAAGCTCCCTCAATGGAATAGCTCCATTTTCCTTTCTTAAATAACTGGCTTAGCATCTTACATCACCAACCCCCCAAAGTTCATAGCAGCTCCAGCATTTATCTAGCATTTACTATGTGGGAAGCATTGTGCTAAATACTAGGGTTACGTAATCCCTGCCCTCAAGGAGTTTCCATTCTAATGAGAAGACAATGTGCAAATGCAACCCTACCCTATCCTACCCTAACCCTAATCCTTTTTTTTTTTTGGTATCTTATCACAGTCCTATAGAAATCTACAATCTTAAGTGAAGGTCCAGATCTGCCTGTAACTGATTGGACATAGTGCTTACCCTTACCCCCAATGCCTAATAATAGCTAACTAACCACTTTACAAATATTATCTCATTTTCTCATCAAAATAAGCTCAACTAGGTGGGTGCTAGCAGGAGCTAGAGGGTAGCAATTCTCCCTGTCTTACAGAAGCTCAGTGACTTATCCAGGAAGAGTCTGAGGTTAGATTTGAACTCAGGGCCTCCTGATTTCAAGTTCTGCATTCTATCCACTGGACCACTCAGTTGCCTCAACACGGAATTGTTTAGTGCTTCTCTAGCCTTAGTGCTTAAAAAGGTTTGAATTATGCCAATGCCAGTGTAGAAAATCTAGACAAAAATCTATGATTTCGACTGAGCTTTCAATAGGTAGCCTGTTTGTATACATAAGCCCTTGGGTTTCAGTGGGAAAAGCCAGAGGTGGAAAACCATACCAGAAACGGGGTAAGATAGGTAGAATCAAGATGGCAAAGCAGCAAGAAATATAGCCCAGCTTCCCCAGCCAGGGAAGATTTAGAAAAAAGATAGAGATACAAAGATCTAGAAAATACAAAAAACCAAATCCTGATCAGATAATCCAAGAAAAAAAAATTACAGTGAAAAAATTACATTTTTCCAGCCCAGTTTGGTGTAGGAAGATAGACAGAGAGCTCTGTGGATACTGAGGATAAAGATAGGAGCAAGGGTCTAGGGAGCATTGCAGTATCCAGGGGCTAAAAGAGGACCAGATTGTGCACTAGGACAGGAAGAAGTCCCAGGACCTCCATGAACTCAGACTGACTGTGGGAATGAGGGCCATCTGACGCTTCTGTGGATCATCACTGAATTCTGGGTCACAGATCCAGTGGTAACTGAGGAGGAGACCTGCACCTAGGGGTGCTATATAGGAGCAGTCACATTTACAAGCCCTAGGCTGTGCGCTGAGTGTGTGCCTCAGATTCTAGGAGCAGAGCAGGAATCTGTTCTAGCTGCCAACCCAGGCTGAATCCTGTAAAAATAACCAGAGGAGGAATCCTAGATCAGAGGGGTGTCTACACTTCAGGCAATCTGAAGCCATAGAGACTCCCAGGGGTCTAAGAGGGGTTGAGTCCTATAGCAGTCTCCTGAAACTTCCATCCAGGACAAGCTGACCAAAGTCTTGCTCAGACCCAAACCTGGGTCAGACACTTGCAAAGCTGAGAGCAGGAAGCCAGTGAGCAGAATTTACCCTGGACATCATCACTTTCTGAAAGTTTGCGGGTCTCCAGTGTGATCTGTCCCTGAGATCCCAGAATAATATAGCACTTAAGAAAGTGGCAGAAGGACCCAAGAGCTTGGTCCAGACATCTCCCCCTCTCCCACTCCAGAAGTGAGCAGAGACCAACCCTAAAGGAGTCAAGAAGTAGGCTGGAATAAGGAGCAAAGAGAAAGAGAATCTCAACACAAAGAGTTATTACGGCAACAGGGAAAATCAGAAGCACAAATGTCTTCAAGTAAAGCCCCAAGAAGTGATGGAGCATGGGCCCAGAGCAAAAAAGTGAGGGAGAGAGGAAAGAAGGGAGGAAAGGAGGGAAGGAGGGAGTGAAGGAATGGAGGAAAGAAGGAAGGAAGGAGGGAAGAAAAAAGGAAAGAAAGGAGGGAAGGAGAGAGGGAAGAAAGGAATGAAGGAACAAAGGAAGGAAAGAAGAAAGGAAGGAAGGAAGGAAGGAAGGAAGGAAGGAAGGAAGGAAGGAAGGAAGGAAGGAAGGAAGGAAGGAAGGAAGGAAGGAAGGAAGGAAGGAAAGAGGGAAGGAAGGAAAGAGGGAAGGAAGGAGAAAAGAAGGGAATCACAGTCAAAATTAGGAGTTCTCAAGTTTTTTTGTGTTGTCTCCCCTTTGTCAGCCAGGTAAAGTCCAGTCAGAATAGTGTTTTAAAATGCACAAAATAGATAAAAATACAAAGGAAACCAATTATATTGAAATACAATTATCAAAACTGATTTTTTTTTTACTTTCAGAGACCCCAAGTTAAAAAAGTTCTAGTGACCATAGATACACAAAATCTGAGCTGGGGTTGATGAGAAATATGGTCCCTGTTTCTGACTATAATTGATTGATGCCCTGAGTTAGAAAAATAATCCAGTTTGACAACATAACTGAGAATGGGATTGGAATTTCTGCCTTATTTGTTTCTATTTATCTGAATCTCTCAAGGGTCCAGGCAATTCAGAGGAAGGAGCAAACTGAAACAGATTTCAGAACCTTTCTACCATAAAGGAACTGTCCTGGGATAAGAGTAAGGGGGTTATTCAATCATTTATTAGCTTCTACAATGTACTAGACACTGTTCTAAATGCTGGGATACAAAGAAAGGCAAAAACATGGTCCCTGCCCTCAAGAAGCTCAAATTTTAATGGGAGAGATAACAATAGCTAAAATTTATATAGCACTAGGGTGGGAAACCTGCAGCCTCAAGGCCACATGTGGCCCTCTAGGTCCTCAGTTGCTGCCCTTTGACTGAATCCAAACTTCACAGAAACAAATCCCCTTAATAAAAGAATTTCTTCTATAAAACTTGGACTCAGTCAAAAGACCACATCCAAAGGCCATATGTGGCCTCAAGGCAACAGGTTCCCCAGCCCTGATATAGTGCATTAAGGTTTGCAAAATGCTTTACAAATATTATTTTATATTTGCAACAACTCTGAGATGTGGGTGCTATCATATCCCTATTTTACAGGTGAGGAAACTGAGGAAAATGTGGTTAAGTAACTTGCTCAAGGTCATACAGCTAGTAAGTGTCTAAAGTCATACTTGGACTCAGGTCTTCCTGATTCCAGTGCTCTGTCCCCTTTGTCAACTAAAAGCTTCAACAGGTAAATAATAAATAAGATAGATACAGGCTAAATGCATATAGTGTACAATTCCAATCCCCTGCAACAGAGATTGTTTGTAATTTGGGGCCCTTTTGAGGAGGCTTCTGGGCAGAATAAAGATACCACCATCATGGCAGGAGAAAAAGATAGATGCCTGTGGGATCACATGAGGTTTATCTGAGCCAAACTGAGCTTCCACACAGAGCCTGCCGCAGCCCAAAAGGTGCTGGAAATTCTGCTTGGTGATCAGACTGGGTAAACTGGTTGTGACCTTCTTTCCTTTGTCCCTGAGGAATACTATGAGAATCCATCCTCTCCCCTCATACTTTATGAGTTGCAAGAGTGCATGGTGAATTTACAAGCTTTGAACCTGATGGAGGATAGGAAAGAAATAGCAATATCCATCCAATAAAGAGTAGGAGAATATGTCAGTTTAATTTCAATTTCACATACAGTAAAATTTCAGTGACTTGTATGTTGCTTCTTCAACTCATTTGGGTACAAAAGAAGAAAATGATAGAATGAAGTATCTCAAAGGGTGAGGGCAGAGCCATCATAATTGTAGCAAATATTATTTATTTTTCTTTAATTATTTTATTTTAATTTATTAATTTGGTTGTTTATTTTATTTATTTTTATTCATTCATCCCTTAGATTAAAAGCCAGGAGGCAGTAACAAGGAGTGAACAGGCTTAGGGACAAAAAATGAAAAGCAAAAGGTCTGACACCATGAAGGAAACAGGTTGAGCTTTGAGCAGCACCCTCTAGTAGCCACAGCAGAACACTGCAGTCAGCTGAAACAGGGAGACTTCTCTTTTCCCTCTAAACTATTTCATTTGGTGATCTCACCGGTTCCCATGAATTCAACTATCTCACATCTTCTCATCTAGACCTAACCGCTCTTCTGAGGTCTGCTCTCATATCTCCAACTGTTTTCTAGACATCTGTGGGTAGCAGAGAGAGTTAAAGCAACACCACTGTCTGGAGTTTCTTTATCTTCCCTCTGACCTCATTTGTACTGTAGTCCCTGCACCTATCTGCAACCTTCCTTTTACTAGTGAAACAGAAAGAATAGTCCTCTCCATGAGGATGGGGTTTCAAGAGATAAATAACCTGAGGAAAAGCCTTTTTTTAAACACCTTCCAGCAACAGCCCTGTCCAATCCAGAGGTAGCCCATACCCAATTCACCTCCTGCCTAAATTGAAACCTATGTAAGCTTTGTCCTTTTGTTCCTTCAGGGAGTCTCCTCATCTCCACCCTCATATGGTAGGGCTCCCTTGCTGGCTTAGTAATAGTAATACAAGTAGGAATAACAGTGGTAGTAGCAGTAGTAGGAGTAGTAGTAGCTATAATAGTAGCAACAGCGGCAGCAGCAGTAGTAGTACATAGTGGAGAGAGCACCAGGCCTGGAGTCAGGAAGTCTCCTCTTTCTGAGTTCAAATCCAGTTTCAGATACTTACTCACCATGATCCTGCGCAAGTCACTTAACCCTGTTTGCCTCAGTTTCCTCATCTATAAAATGAACTAGAGAAGGAAATGGTAAATTATTCCAGTATTTTTGCCATGAAAATCCCAGATAGGGTCATGAAGAGTTGCACATAACTCAACAATAACACAACTCAATGATTGAACAACAGCAGTTGTAGAAGTAATAGTTGTAGTAAAAGTAATGAGTTGATTGTTGTCCTTTATGCTCAGAGGAACAAAATGGTATCTCTATTTTGGAGTCAAAGTGCAATGTGTCCAATGGTGACTGATCAGACCAACATGATCTTAGACTGCTCTACCACAGGTTAGGTACAAATAGTCTATATGAACATTTGGAGTGGAAATGTCTCTTAATTTGTGCATCTTCTATTTCTTTTGAGCTACAGCAATTCTGCTTTGTTCATAAAACCAGCACCTTCTTTGATGCAGGCACACTGTGCTGGGTGGTCCTGTGCATGTCTCCCATGTTTCACAATCAATTCCAAAGTTCTTCAGCCATATGTTGAGAGTGTTCTTGTATCACTTCTTCTGACCTCTATGTGAACACTTGCCTTGTGTGAGTTCTGTGAAATAGTCTTTTAAACAAACATATGTTTGGCATTCGAATATTGTTGCCAGCTCATAGGACCTGTGCTGTGCAGTAGAATTTGAATGCTTGGCAGTTCAGTTTAAGAAAGGACCTCAGTGTTTGGTACCTTATCCTGCCAGGTGATCTTCAGAATCTTCTTAAGACAATACTGTTGGGAACCATTCAGTTTCCTCACTGGTAAACTGGACAGGTTTAACAGGTATATAACAATGAAGTCAGCACAATGGGTCTGTAGACCTTCAGTTTGGTAGTCAGTCTAATACCTCTTCTCTCCCACACTTTTTTTTGGAGTCTCCCAAACACTGAGCTAGCTCTGGCAATGCATGCATCAACCTCATTATCATTGTAAATGTGCTTGGAAAGTACAATGCCAAGGAAAGTGAACTTATCCACAGTATTCAAACTTTCTCCATTTGCTGTAACCATTGATCCCATGGATAGACGGTGTAGTGCTGGCTGGTAGAGAACCTCTGTTTACTTTGTGTTCATTGGGAGGCCAAAATTAGCACAAGCAGCAGAGAATCGATCCACACTCTGTTGGATCTCAGTCTCAGAGGCTGAATTGAATGCACAATCATCTGTGAACAAAAAGTCATGCACTGAGTCTGCCTCCACTTTCGTCCTGTTTTGTAGCCTTTTCAAGTTAAAGAATTTACCATCAGTGTGGTAGCTGACCTTGGTACCACTTTCATCTTTATTGAAGGTGTCTGACAACATGGCAGAAAATATCATGCTATAAAGCATGGCAGCAAGCTCACAGCTCTGCTTCATTCCACTGGTGACTGGGAAAGCATGAGAGCATTGTCCATTATCCAGCATTCCTGCAGGCATGCCATCATGAAACAATATTGATGAACTTCTCTGGGCAACCAAATTTTGCCATAATCTTCCACAAGCCCTCATGACTGACAGTATCAAAGGCCTTTGTCAGATCAATGAACATTGTGTCCACACCTCTGTTCTGTTCCTGACATTTCTCCTGGAGTTGTCAGGTGACAAACACTATGTCAACCACTCCTCAGTGCTCTCTGAAGCCACACTGTATCTCAAATGGATGACTATTATCCAGGTGAAGGATTAACCTATTAACAGGAAAACTCTGGCAAGGATCTTGCCAGCAATGATTAACACTGTCCTCCCCCACTGGAGGTGGTGTCACAGAACAACCTATTTCCTTTTCCTTTCTAGAGCTGGACAATGGAGATGTCCTTGAACTCCTGGGGGATAACCTCTTTTTGCCATATAACACAGAAGATTTCAGTCAACTCTTGTGTGAGCAATGGATCCCTTGTCTTGTAAATCTCAGCTAGAATAGACTCAGCACCAAGTGTTTTGCCACACAAAAGGATCCTAATGGCATTCAAAACCTCTTCTTCAATTGGAAGTTTAGTTAGAGAGGGACTGATGTCAACATGAGGTAAACAGTCAATGGCTTAAGCATTGATTGATGACAATCTGTTGAGAACACAATGGAAGTATTCAGTCCATCTCTCCAGCATCACATCCTTATCACTGAACAGTGTGAGCAACTCCATCAGCACTGAGAAGTTGAGATGCCCATAAATAGCCTTCAGGGCCTCATAAAATTGTTTTGGATTATTACTATCAGCAGAAAACTGAATTTCATCTGCTTTCTTACTGAACCAAAAAACCCGCATCTCCTTAAGCTTCACTTGCACTTTACTTCTGATGGACTTAAACTCTGACTTCTTCAAGATGGATGAGCCTATCCTACTGTGAAATTCTTGTTTTTTTGTTTAGCACTTCTAAATTTCAGTCATCATTTTCATAAAACCAGTCTGATGCTTTCAAGTGTTCTTGCCCAGATGGATAACTATGGTGCTGCACACCAAATCTCTATAAGCAACCTACTCCTTTTTTGCTCCATTGTGGCCAATCTTGTGTTGGCTCAACTTTCCCTCCAAATTAGCAATGAACTATTAGAGAAGAGCTCTAATTTGTTGACATGAAATGAAGTCTTCTGGTAGTCTTTCTGCCTTGGGGGTCACTCCTTTTGTTGAATGTTAATGTTAAGCTTGGAGAGGATAAGTCTATGACTGGTTCAACACTCTGAACCAAATGTTGCCTTTGTTACTCTCACTTCTGTCTGTCTCTACTCCTTATAATGATATAATCTATTAAATGCCAATGTTTGCTGCTAGGGTGTATCCACAAAGTTTTATTTAGTTTAGGTAAATGGAAGACAGTGTTGGTTGAAAACATCATAAGATGTGCAAATTTTCAGTAGTGACTGTTGCTGTTCCTGTTTTCAACTCTGTTCCTCCCAAGGACTCTGCTATGTCTGATAGTCTATGCCTACACTGGCATTAAAGTCACCCAGAATTACAAGTTTATCCACTTTCAGCTCACTGATGATGAAGGTCTCCATATCTTCATAAATTTCTCTTTGTCCTCATCAAGGTTCATCATGGTGGGAGTATATGCACTGATAGGGACATGGTACTTTCCTGCAAGTGGCAATCGAGTTATCATGAGCCTGCCATATACCCCTTTTGGGAGTTATACAAACTTGTTGACTAGATTAGTTTTGACTGAGAAACCTATGCCAGCTTCATGGTGCTCCCTATCACCACAGTCATGCCAGAAAAATGTGTATCTAGCTCTGACTTGGGTAAGCTGGCCTTCATTTGCCAGTCTTGTTTCATTCAGGGCTGCTACTTGGCTGGGATACTTGCCGAGTTCTCTCAGAGGAGCTGTTTGTTTGTCTTTCAGATCTATTGGAATTCTTATCATCCATAATCATGTGCACATTTCATGTACCTATGGAGAGGAGAATTATCTTCACAAAGGTTTTTGTACATTTGTTTTTGTGTATGTTTCAACTATAGGCTAAAATCTCTGCCTATCTCATTAAGTCAGCCTGGGTTAGGTTAGAGGAAGCAGACAATTTTTAGGCATCTCTTCTAGCCCTTTCTTCACTCTAGGAAGTGAGCAGTATGGTCATTAAAAAAGGCTGTTCAGACACCCAGAGGCTGTTGAATCCCAGTGTTTACTTCAGTCCAGTGAGAAGACAACCGTTCCTACCTATGACCCGTTCCTACCACGTGCAAGGTTGTGACTGCAGTGCATCTGCACCTGCTACTTGATCACTTGCCTGTTGCCCCAGGACTTTGAGGTTGGTAAAAAGAGTAAAATGGCATGGGTAATGCCTTTTGATATGTGCATAAATTGAATTTAAGTGAGGCAGAAATGCTCAAAGTCATGGCCTCATTTTTCTCTTCCAGAGTCATCAGAGTCCAATGAAAAGAAAAGCCCGGATGACTGGTGATGGCTTGTGATGTGATGGATGACTTTGGCTATTTTATGTTTTACCAAGCTCTAAGTGCTCTACACCCTCTATTCACACCTACACATTCTGTCAGGGAGTCTTCATAGGCTTGGGATAAACACCTCCCCCACCCTTAACTCACAGATAATTGTGTGGCCCCTCAGTCACAGTCAACCTGGTTTAGCCCTACTGCTGAAACAGTTTATCAGGGTGTGACCACTGCGCATGCTACAGCTTCTGGGTGCCACAGGTGAGAGTTGGGTAAATCAAGTGGACACTTCAGGTGGAAAGCAGCCCTGAAAAGGGCTCAGCATCCCTCACACCAGAAGTACTAATCTCTGAAACCTGAACACAGGTAGCAGTAGCGGTAATAGTGGTAGTAGTAGTAGTAGTGGTAGTAGTAGTAGTAGTAGTAGTAGTAGTAGTAGTAGTAGTAGTAGTAGTAGTAGTAGTAGTAGCTAACATTTCTACTGCTTATTTACTCTGTATTAGGCATTGTGCTGAGTGCTTTACAATTATCATTGCATTGGATACTTTAGATACTATTCCCGTAGGAATAAAGAAGTGGGGTGGTTTGGGTTAAAAGACTTGATATACTTTTGCCACTAAAGTGGTAAGAAAGTGAGTAAGTAAATAGTAAGAAAGTGAGAAGGGGAAAGAGTTTGAAATTGTTTCCATTGGAGGAATAATCAGGTATTGTTTCTCTTAGCGGAGTATAGAGACATGATGATTGGGATACAGTCTCCACTGGAGGACTAAGGAAGAAAGATGCTTTTAAGTAACAAGTCATCTTGAGAGATAAGAAAGGGGAACAATATATTCATGAGCAGGGTCCTTTGAAGTAAGTCAATAGGTTAAGCAATTGTTTAAAGCTCTCCTGAAAAGAATCCGGGTGGCCCCTACCCCTTGCCCTGCCTCCGCCCTATCCTGGGCATGGAGCCATATAGTAGGCAAGGGTATGATGGGGGATGGTTTCCCTTTTAAAGTCTGAAGGTCTGGCTCAGGGTCCCTCTGATCATGCCTGACCCTGGATGGAGCAGCCCTGCCCAGGGAGGAGACAGGGCCAGAGGGCCTGTATGAGCTCAGAGCTCACAAGAAGCCAATGTCCCCGGGAGCCAGGGTGCTCAGTGAGTTGGACAGAGGACCATTCACCCAGCGCCCAGGCAGGAACAATTGAGGGCTTTTATCTTGGTTGGAAGGGAGGGCAGGGAGGAGGAGGGAAGAAGAGAGAGAAGCAGTACTTGGAGCAAAGGACAGCCCAGGTGGAAATGGGATCAAGGGTCCAGCCTCTCACAAGCCACAGAGAACGATTGGCCAGTGCTTAGCTTTATCTCTTGGCCCTTCTATGAATGCAAAGTAGGAATGGATCCTTATTGTTACCTTTTGGGTCAGAGAGAGGGTGAAGGGGGCACTATCGTTGCCTTCATGAGCAACAGTGTTCTGGGTGGCCCGGGAGGTCAGGACTAGGACCAGGAAGGAATAAGGGGAACTATTCAGAGACATATTTCAGCTGTATATGAGGAACAGTACAACCTGTCCATCAATGGAAGGGGCTGCTTCTGGGAATGTTCAAGCAAAAGTTGAATAACACCCCTCCTTCCCAATCAGGGACATTGTAGAAAGTATCGCTATGCCAGGCAAGGGGTTTGAACTAAATGACCTTTGATCTCCCTTGCAGTTCTGGTATTTTGAGTCTAAAAAATGGGACCAGGGATACAAAAGTCTCCTTCTTTATTGGGTTTTTCCTTCCCTGTCCCCTTTCTTCCCCTCTCCAATCCATCGCTCATCTGACCATGGCACTGCTCTGTTCAAAAGTCTTCAATACGTCCCTACTGCAAATGGGGTCTAATTCATACACTTCTATTATTTTCTGGCATTTGAGTCTCTTCACAATCTGCCACCACCCTATCATCCAGTCTTCTTGCAGTCGCACGAAAGTCGATCCTGGTTCAGGACTTTCCAGGAAACTCTGATGCTCCAGCACAAAGGAAGGGGGGAACATTCATTTGTTGGTGTGATGGTGGACAATTCCCTTCTCCTCTCTGGACCACAGTTACTTCTCTCTGTAAAATGGGTGGAAATAGTCTCTGCCTCCTTCCCATGGATGCTGCAGGGATCCGATCAGAGAATGTCCAGGAAAGTGCGCCCTGGAGACCTGCGTCGCCAGCCTGCCCCTAGTTCCGACCCTCTCTGCGGGGCCCCGAGCTCTAGTCTTTTCTCTGGCTCCCTCCCGCCCCCTCCTCTCCCGGGCCCTCCCCCGTGCTAGGGCTTCCCGGGTTTGGGGGCCGCAGGCGGGAGGGTCCGAGGAAGATCAGCTGACCCGCCGCAGCCCAATCGCGCAGGAAGGAGGCGAGCTCGGAGCCCGAGCGGGAGCGGGAGCCGAGAGTGCGGGCCGCCAGCTGCTGCGGAGGACAGCCGGCTCCATGGACGAACCGAGCATCCTGAGGCGCCGGGGTCTGCAGGTGAGACTGGCCAGAGCCCCGTCAGGGGGACAGGGGAAAAGGGGGAGGCATTCTCCCCGCCCACAATGCACTGGGCTGGGGTGGGGGGCGCATCCCTTTAGCTGTTGGGGAGCTGGGTCTGGGGAAGGGAGATGGGTGTGGACTGGGTCCCGCCCTGGGCGTTGGACTTGTTTAAACTAAGGGTTTGAAAGGGTCTGGTGGTCAGGAATCCAGTCCTACCCGGCATTGCCCTAGTTAGGACTTCTCATTTCTGGACCTTTGCCTCAGTTTACCTTCAATGGAGACTGTGGGAAGGGAGATTAAGTAGATGGTGGGGGCTAAAGAGCTTAGGCAAGGCAAGATGGGATATCAGGAACTTTGAGGGGACAGTAGAACTGGACGCTAGGGAGGGAAGTGTTAGGATCCCTTCCCTACCTCCCCTGACCTCTTCAGTTTACCTGCAGGGTAGGGGTGGTGTGGATAAGGGACTCTGGAGCAAGAGGAATGAATCCTGGGAGAAAGAGAGACTTGGACAATAGGGTGGAGCTGCAAAGAGCTCCGAACTTGGGGAATCAATCAGAGACACCCCCCCCCACACACACAAACCTTGGGGTGTGGGGCTCAAGGACTTCCCTCAGCCCAGGCAGAGCCCTGAGGGGTGTGGTTGGGGCCAGGCAAATCTAACCACAGGCAGTAAAATGATGAAGTTACCCAACTTCCTTTGTGCTGCTCTTAGCCTTCCCTTCATGTACCAGTTTCCTGCTATCTTCTCCCCATGAGGCAGGGGCCAGCCTCAGGCTAACAGTACTCTCCTCTAACCCTCCATCCCTACTTTCCCATCTCACTTCTGCATAGCACCTTACAAATCATTCTTCTCTTAGTTCTCTCATTATAGCCCATAGCATTCCTCCAAGGAAAACAGGGGCTATACTGTCCATTTATAAATGGGAAAACTGAGTCCCGGAAAAGGCATAGGTATTATCCATGGTCATAGGACAGATTAGTGACAGGTGGGTCTTCTATTCCATCTCTCCATTGCACCAGAATCCTGTCCTGGAAGTCTCTTTGTGTCAGTAACTTATATCTTCCTCTGAATTTTGTATGTGAGTTCCCTCTTTCAACACCCCCTATCCCCTTTTAAGTATACCCTGACATGCAAAAACTGGACAAAAAAGCCCCATCTCAAACCTTCTGAGCCTTCCAGTAGAGGGAAATTAGAATGAAGGCCCATCAGACACAGGAGGGCTTGGCCTGTTCATGGAAGGTCTCTGGCCCCTTTAACTCATTCTCCATCCTTAGAATCCTCCAGAAGCCCCTTCTCGTGGTCCTAAATTCCATGCCTGGCAGAGTGGGATTGTGCCTGGAGGAAGGCAAACCATCACCAAAAATCTGAAGAGGGCTCATCCATATGGAAAGAGAATCAGTCATGCCCTGTTGGGCTGTTAGGGCAGAAATGACAGCTATTGGGGGAAGTGCCCCGGGGCAGGTATAGGGTCAATGTCAAGAAAAACTTCCCAATAATGAAAGGTATCCCAGAATGGCCTCAAAGGCCTCTGGACATCTCCAAGCCCAGCTTAGATAACCACTTGTCAGAGATGATGTAGAGGTTACTCTGACTCAGCCCTGTCATCTGGCTGTCTCCAAGCTCAGCCCGGAAAACCGCTTGTCAGAGATGCTGTAGAGATTACTCTGACTCAGCCCTGGGTTGGACTAGACTTTTGGGAGGGTGGGAAATGAAGATCCCTTCCAGCCCTGGGAGTCTAAGATTCTGATTCTGTCGGTCTCTTTTCCCTGTGATCTTCAGGCTGTGGTTCCCAGCAAACAGTCCCCAAGCCTGCTATGTACTTAACCTGACTTAAGTATCACTGAGAAAAAAGAAAGATAAAAATGTAACATTCTTGCTCTTGAGGAATTTGCATCCTGAGGGAGGGGGAGGGGAGAAGGAGAGTAGATACATATATAAAGTGGATATAAAATAATTACCAGATAATTTTGGTAGGAAGGAGAGGGGGTGGCAGGGAGCTGGGGATGGACTTCTGTGGACCTTGAGCTGAGCTTTGAAGAAAACTAGAGAGTCTAAGAGGCATATGTGTGCAGGCAGGGCATTCTTGGCATGGGGGACAGCCTGGGCAAAGGTTCAGAGAGAGAAGATGTTGCGTATGAAGAGCAGTTTGATTGGACTGTAGAATCTGTGAGGAGGAATAGCCGATTGTAATGAGATTAGAAAGATAGGTTGGGGCAGTCATAAAGAGCTTTATACATAGAAGTTTGCACTTAATTCTGGTGGTACTAAGGAGCCACTGAAGTTTGTGGACTAGCTTCGTAACATGATCAGCAATCAGCTGTGTAGAGGATGAATTGGAGATGGGACACACTTGAACAAGGAGAATTTAATAAGCTATTTCTGCATGAGGTGCTGAGGACTTGACGTAGGGGGGTGGGTGAGGAGAAGGGACAAATGGTAGGGATGTCAAGGCAATGTAACTACTAAGTGTTGGCCACCGATTGGAAATGTGGGGTGAGGAAGACTCTGGGCTTGCAAACCAACATGACCAGAAGGTTCAGTTAATACAAAGGATGTTAGGGGTAATCTTGACAAACAGGGTCAGTTTTAGGAGAGAAATAGTGAGGAAGATGTCTCTAAGATATCCAAATTGTGATGCAGGAACTAAGCTTTGAGTCAAACCTGAGACCCAAGAAATAGTTCTGGCAATCTTCAGCACAGATATGATCATTGAACTTGTGGGAGCTGATGAGATCCCCAAGTGAGAGATTTATGAGAGACAATAGAAGAGAATCCAGGACTGACCTTAAGAGACACCCACAGTTAGAGGGTTGATAGAGGCCCTTATTCTAGCTTCCCAGTAGACTGGAATGTACCTCCAGTGTACATCCTAGAAGCCCTGCAGGTATCCAGAGAAGGCTCTTCTAGCAGTGAGCTAAACTGTACTTATGATCCCCTATCTCTACTAGGGCCTTGCCCTTCAAATTACTTTGCATTTTGTATGCATATACATATACGTGTGTATGTATATGTGTTAAACAAACACACTTATATGTGTGTATATATGTATATATACATATATATACACATATACATACATACATACATAGCATTTGCTTATGCCTGTGTTCGGTTTTCCTCAAAAAGATTGTAAGTTTTGGGGAGCAGGAACTGTTACACTTCTGTCTTTGTATCCTCAGCACCTAGTATAGTGCCTGGCATACAGAATGGGTTTACTAAATGCCATTAATTGATTGGTGTCTGAATAGATTTGAGACTGAAGGATCGATTAGTGTTCTTTGCCCTCAGGATGTTAGAATCCCAGAATCCCAGAGCCGGAAGGGATCTCAGAGGGCATCTAGTATAACACCATACCTGAGCAGGAGTCTATTCCCTAAGCACAATTAAAATGCTCACTATATACATACCAGGCACTATGCTTGGTGCTGGGGATGAGAAAATTAAAAACTGGAGGAGTAAATACTTTCTGCAGTGTCCCCAGGCTCCTTTGGACCAGAGTCTGTCTGCCCCTTGTTCAGCCATGTGTGAATGGCTGTGTCAGGCAATGGATCAGTAAGCATCAATTAAGCACTTACTGTGTGCCAGGTATGATGCTAAGGCAGGGTATACAAATATGTAAAAGAAAAACTGCCTCTGCCCTTACAATGCTTACAATCTAATGGAGGTGGCTATTGCAGAAACTTGTCTGCATGACTATACATATTTGTCATAGGTTCTATTTTTCTTGCCTTCTTAATGGTGAGGGGAGTGTGGGAGAGAGAGAGAATTTGGAACTAAAAATAAAATTGAATTTAAAACAATCTAATGGGGGAAAACAACACCCAACAGGAAGCTGAAAAGGGAGTGAGGAAGGGGGCGGGAGATGGTATAGAAGTCCGGAAAATTACTGCAGCAGGATGGGAACTAAAGAGATAGCTGGACTAGGTGCCTTTCTTACAAGAAAGTCTCCAATCAGAGAGATCTCCTGTAGAGTTTGTATATGTATTGTTTGTATATGTTTGCACTAGTCAAAAATAATGTTAATGGGTCATGTAGATTGTTTGCACAGCCATGTGTATACAGGTCTGTGTAAGCATTTGTGTGAAAGGAAGCATGACCCATTGGATAAAATGTTGGTCTTGGCCCCTTCAGTAAGATCTGGATTGAAATCTGGCTCCTCGTGCTTAGTAGTTGTATGACCTTGAGTAGATCGTTTAACATCTACGGGGTCTCAGTTCTTGAATCTTAGCTGTCTTAGTAGGTAGTACTGGAACTGTCTACCAAGGCAAAGATGACAAACACCAGATGGCTGTCCCCCTATTCCTGAAATGCCCTGCCTCCTCATCTCCGCCTCCTGGCTTCCTTCAGGTCCCAGCTAAAATCCCACCCTCTGAAAGAAGCCTTTCTCAGCCTGCTCCATGCTAGCTAATGCCTTCCCTCTGATTACTTCAATTTATCCTGTCCGTATCTTATTTGTACCTGGTTGTTTGACTGTCTTCTCCCTCCCTATCCCCATTAAGCTGTGAGCTCCTTGACACCAGGGATTATTTTTTTGCCTTTCTTTGTATCTCCAGTGCTCAGCACAATGTCTGGCACATGGTAGCACTTAAGAAATGCTTGTTGACTTGACCAGATGAATTTCAGCCTGTAAGTTCTATTCCTGTGCATCTCTGTGTTTTATGTGTGAATTCCAATTCACTAAATATCTATTATGTGCTTTCTGTGTGCTAGGCACCCAGAGTAAACAATTCCTCTAAATCCTACTGGGCAGATCAGACATGTTCAGAGATAAGCATGATGTCATACTTGGGTGTAATGGGACAAAAGACATATTGAGACAAAGTGTTCTGGGGGAAATGTGAAGAGAGAGGGGAAGCTTTAGTTGAGGAGAGAATCAGGGAAAGCTTCGAAAAAGGACTGGCCTGAGCTAGACCTTCCTTGAAGGAAGAAAAGGATTTAGAAAGGCAGAGAGGAGGAAGGGAACCCATTCCAGGCATGGGGAACAGCTTGTGTAGAACGCACGGAGGCGGGAGAGTGTATGTTGAGTTCGGGAAGCAGAACAGTCCAGTTTGGCTGGAACGGAGAGTCCCCGTCATGCTTCCATGAACTTGATGTTCCAGCTAAGCTGGCTTGTTTTTTGTTTCCTATAGTCCATCTCCCATCTCCATGTCTTTGCAAGACTTTTCCCCTCTGCCCAGAATACCCTTACTTCCTTACCTTGCTGCCTCCCAGAATCCTTGGCTGGGCCCCACTCCATATTACTTTGTAAATATTTTGCATATAATTATCTGTATATTCCCTTCCCCCAAATGGAACTGTAAGCCCTCTGAAGCAAAGAGGGCATTACTTTTGTCTTTACATCCCTAGCCTAATGCCTTGCACACAGTAGGCATTTAGTAAATGCTTGTTGGATGGGTGAATTGAAGTAAATTGAAATAAGCCTGGAGGGGTAGGATCAGGAGATCACAGAACCAGAGCCAAAAGGACCCTTGGAGGTCATTTGGTCCAACCTCTCTTATTTTACAGATGAGGACACTGAGGCCCACAGGCATAACCTGACTTGCCCAAGGCCAACCAGCTAGGAAGTAGCAAATATGGGATTTAAACTCAGATCTTTAGACTCCAAATCCACTGAACCTCTTTCGTGATGGGGAAGGCAGGAAGTCTTATTCCAGGCTGAGAAATTTTTATTTTTCTTAGACGTAATTTTTAAGCTGGGGCAGGACCTGGTTAGACCTGACTTTGGGAGATTCTTTTGCCAGTCGTGTGGAGAACTGATTGGAAGAGGAAGAGACTGAAGGCAAGGAGACAGTTGGCAGGCTATTGCAATCCTCCAGGCCAGTGGTAAAGAGGGCTGGGCCTAGGCTGGTGACTGAGTGGGTGGAAGTGTGACATATGTGGATGAACAAGACTAGGAAACTGATTGGATCTGGAGGAGGGGGGATGGGGACAGGCACAGAAAGGGAAAGGCTAGAGACAAAGGAGGCTGAGGTTTCAGCTAAAATCCTACCTTCTGCAGGAAGTCTTTCCTGATCCCCCTTCAAACCTTGCCCCTCCTACTTTTCCAGTCTTCTTACATTTTATTTCTCCACTCATACCCTTCATCCAGTGACACTGGCCTCCTGCCCGTTCCATGAACAAGACTCCCCTCCCTCATCTCTGGGTTCTGGGCATTCTCTCTCTCCCATGCTCTCTCTCCTCCTCTCTGACTACTGCCTTCCCTGGCCAACTAAGATCCCACCTTCTCCAGGAAGCCTTTACCTTTACCTGTCTAGTGCCTTCCCACCATTAATTATTTACTATTATCTTGTATTTAGCTTGCTTTGTATAGATTTGTTTCATATTGTCTTCCCTATTAGATTGTATGCTCCTTGGGGACAGGGACAGTCTTTGACCTCTTTTTTACATTTTTTTTCCTCCAGCTCTTAGCACAGTGCCTGGTACATAGCTCTTGTTCAGTAGTTTCAGTCTTCTCCAACTCCTCATGACTCCATTTGGGGTTTTCTTGGCAGAGACTCTGGCATTGGTTTGCCACTTCCTCCTCCAGCTTGTTTTACTGATGAGGAAACTGAGGCAAACAGGGTTAAATGACTTGCTCAGGGTCACACATGATAGGTACTTAATAAACATGGATGAGTTGATTAGTACCTTCCTTTGAGACTATCTTCAATGTATAATTCATATAGCATGTTGCACACAATTGTTTGCACGGTGTCCCCCTCCCCCACTTCCCATCCCCATTAAACTGAGTTCTTTGAGAACAAGGATTGGGTTTTTTGACGTTGCAGCTGTTGTTTTGCCTTTCTTTGTATCTTAGCACAGTGCCAGGCACACAGGAGGCTTTTAATCAAGATCTGTTGACTGATAGTAACTGAGAGGCTGCCCTGTGTGCTACAGTCAATGCATATGCACAGTTTGTGTGCGGATGTGTATTGCATGTATATGAATTTGGGCGTGCATTGTTTCGGGGCGTACACGTGCCTGCTTAAACGGACCAGGGGGCTGGAAGCAAGTTTTTCTGCCACGCCCCAGATCCTCCTGTGCCAAGCTCTTAAGGCCTTTACGGTAATGAGGGCTCCTTCATTTCCAAGGGCCGACACGTGGGTTTGTTTACTGAGGAAAGCCTTTGGACCTCTTCCCTTGGAACACTGTAAGCCCCTGAGTCCTAACCAATCATATTGAGCATTGCTTGAGTCCCAGCCAATCAGATCTCCCTGAGGCACCTGTCTTAAAGGCAAGGAGCTGGTCAGATCAGGTCAATTCATAAAACTCCCTTGGCAAAGCGCGAGCTCCGTTCTTATTGGCCAGTCCGACAATAGGGCCGGGTAACTTGACCAATCAGGGTACGGCAGATCAGGAAGCGTAGGCAGATGCTGGCCCCAGAATACGAGCTCTGCACTCCATCAGTTTCTGGCCTTAGAGTAGGGGGTCCTGGTAGTGACGTCCCTAGGAGCCTGCTGAGATGGGGGAAAGGGTTTGGGAAAATAAACAAGCCAATTTTCTTTTTCGTAAGAGCGGACGGAGTCTTTCTCCCACCTCCCAGTTTCCCCTCTACTCTGCTTCCCCTTCCTGCCCTAGCCAGGGCCTCCCGCAAAGGGAGAATTACTCCTGTCATCCGTAGTTTGGATTGGGGTAAATATAGACCAGATGGACTGTGATGGATTGAGAGGTCGTAGGATGCAGCGGGCAGAGGGCTGAATTTGGAACCCTAGGCCCTGAGCTCCAGGTCAGCTCTGTCACCTGGGTGACCTTGGGCCTCACAGTTTTCCAATCTTTAAAACACTGGATTTGGATGAGATGGTTTCTAAGGTCCTTTCCAGCACTAGATCTCTAATACCTCCTTCCTCTTCTCTACCTCCCTGAAAAGTGGGCTTCCCAAGCTTATGTAGTGTCAGTGTGGAAAAAGCATTTGGGCAAGGAGTTAGGACATCTTGAACATTCTCTCTCTCTCTCTCTCTCTCTCTCTCTCTCTCTCTCTCTCTCTCTCTCTCTCTCTCTCTCTCTTTCTCTCTCTCTCTCTCTCTGTCTCTGTCTCTCTGTCCCTCTTTGCGTCATCTTAGTTTCCTCATCTGTAAAATAGGAATAATTGTATTTTACTACCTGTTCAACTTTCCACCACTCCCTAAACCTGTCTGAGCCTCTGTTTCCTCATATGCAAAATAAGATAACCACTTCAAAGTGGTTCAAATCAATCCTTTCAAGTTCCAGATTTACAATCTATGACATATCTTTTCTCCCTCCCCTAGATAACCCCATATTAGTGCAGGGGTAACTAGATTCTGGAAACTTCAAGAGCTGTGGTCAGAGAATCAGCCTAGCTAAGATCAGAGAGGCTCATTACCAGGTCATCTACTGGTGGAGGAACATTTTGACTACAGCCACATAGAAAGACCATCTACAAAGAAGGAAGGTAGAGCTTGGAAGTGCCTAGTTGAAGACTGAGAAACATATTCATCTATGAAACAGCTGGAGAAGCTGAAGATAACAGGATCTGGATCCTACGGTATCTAGCCGTGGTTTAAATACACTTCTCAAATAGGGTCTTGTCAATTTTCAAATGGGAGGGGAGGGAATGAGAGGGAGAGGAGCTAGAGAAGAAGGTAGCTAATTTGTAAACTGCAAAACTTCATTAATTCAGGGCCTGTGAGTTAAAAATTACAGAGAACTGGAAGAAGCCTTCACAGGCATACCTATTTAAATCCAGAAATTGCCTCTGCAGTATTCCTGATGGGGAGATCTCCCAGATTCTCTGTCTGAACATCCCCAGGTCTGAACTACCTATGAGGCAATTTATTTCATTGTTTGCCTGCTCTGACTGTTTTCCTTGTACTGGAGCTGAAATCTGTCTCCTGGTGACTTTTCTTCCCCCAGCACTCCTCATTATAATTATAGTTCCTATTCCTCTAGCAATTCAAGATTTACAAAGCATTCACCTCAGCCGTCATTGAAGTAGGAAGTATGCGCATTGTTATCTTTATTTTTGAAATAGGCTTATTTTAGGAAGACCTTGGAAATGCCTAGTTGGAGATAGAAACTGAGGGGCAAATCATCTAAATGACTTGCTCAGGATCACATATCTAAAAGTTTTGCCTCCTGAAGATATAAAGAAAAAGTTGGTCAGTGAATAAGCATTTATGAAGTACCTACTATGTGTCAGGTCCTATTCCAGAGTGCTCCAAAAAGTATGAACTTAACTGTCTGCCTAGAGAGCTTCAGAGGACTTTGGAGCAGAGGAGAGATATCAGATCTCTGCAGAAGGATGGTTATTTTAGGGGAAGGAGAAGCACAAGATGAAACAGTTTCTGCCCTCAGGGACCTTATGTTCTTTTTGAGGAAAACAACCTGTATATTTGTAAGTATCAAGGAAATAAATAGGTGATTTAGAGGAGGAGTCACTAACTTCTGGTTTCTGAAAAGGTCTTCTCTAGGCATCTGAGCTGAGCTTTGAAGGAGGCTAGGCATCCTAAGAGGCACCAGTGAGGAAGGAGGCCATTCCAAGTGTGTATGGGGGAGGGGGAGGGAAGAAGGCTTTAGATATCAAACAAAGGAGTTTGGTCCTAGTAGAGATGCACATGTAATTTCATTTGATCCCAGCAGAAATAGGGAGCCATTGGAGTTTATTCAGAAAGACAATAACCTTCTTGAACTATTTCTTGTTGGTTCACAGATCACAGAATTTCAGATATGATAGAGTTGTCAGGGACCTCAAAGGGCATCTCGTCCAACCTGGGCTTGAGCGGGGATTGATTGTACAAATCCCTGACCAGGGCCCATTTTGGCTCTCTTTGATGGCCTCCTATAAACCAAGGTACTCAATGGCTAGGGAGGTATAGCTCTGTTTAGTAGGAAGTTTTTTTATTTTTTACCCTGAGCTGAAATTTGCCCCCATGTAACTTCCTTTTTCTGACCTCAGGGACCAAGCAGAATAAACCTAATCTTTCTCCCAGGCCATAGCCTTTCAAATGCTTGAAGACAGACAGTAAGGAACCTGTCCTTCCCTCTCGTCTTCTCTGGGGTCCTTCAGCTGAGCCTTCGATGCTCTGTGTTCCTCACCATCATGTTTGACCTCCTTTGCACATGCCCCTGTTGGTCAATGTCCTTGCTAAAGCCGGGGCCCCCAAACTGAACGCAGTCCTCTCCATGTCATTTCACCAGGGCACGGTACAGGGTGACAGTCCTGGACTTGGTCCAGGACGCTGCCTCTCCTAATAATGCAGCCCAAGATCTAATTAGCTAATTGTGAAGGACATTCCTCTCCTCCCCTCAAAAACCTTCTCTTCTTCAGGACATATACCCCCAGTTCCCTTTCTCCAGTAGAGGGAGTCTTCAGAGATTCCCCCCACCCCCACCTGTGTTTGGCTTCAAAGGGAAAGCTGATCTTTTGTCTCTCTGCCAGTGACTGGAGATCTTTGACGTCATCCGTTTCCATGGCAAACGCCTGTTGCCTCCCTGGATGTTGTCAGGAAGGCTGGGATGTGGGCAGCCCTGAACCTCCCTGGGCCCACCAAACCAACCCTGGAGGCAAAAATAGCTATGTTCCTCAACCAGCAGCCCACCCCCAGCCCGGCACCCAGCCCACTAAGCACCCTCTGGGGCCCTAGGGTGTAGGGAGGAGAGGGTGGTGGGAACACCTCCTTCCCCCATCGACCATGTGTCCTGTCCCCGTGGGGGAAATCGTGGAAGAGCAGGGAGTGGGGGCCTGGCAAGATGGGGGAATTCCTACAGAATACAAGCTGTTTTCTCACCTGGAATGACCTTCTCCTTCCTCCCCACCTCCCTCCCATCTCCACCTGTCAAATGCTTCCTCATCCTTCCAGGCCTCGTTCCAAAGCTACCTTCTCCTGGAAGCCTCCCCAGACCCCACCAGCTGGGTGTGACTGCTCTCTCAAACAATCGTAACATAATTGTAGGCTTTAGAGCTAAGAGGGCAGAATCCTAGAATCTGGGGTCCCTCAAAGGACTTAGATGAAGTTTGATTCAGTCCTTTCAGTGAGCATTTCTTGCCCCCAAGCTTAGAGACATGCCCCAGGCTGTATGGTCAAGCAGTTCACAAGCATGTGCTAATTATGGATGAGAAACAAAGAAAGGCAAAAACATCCTTGTGCCTGCCTCTGCCTTGGGCGAAGCTGAAAAAGTCTTGGGCTTTGGGATCAAAGAATTAGAATCTAAGCACTCAGTCTCCAAATGAACATGCATCATTAGGCACTTCCTGTGGGCTAAGCATTGTGCTGGGATCTGAGGAGATAAAGAAAAAAGTGAAAGTTCCTGCTTTCAAGGAACTTACAGCCATTGAGGCAGATCACATGTATACACACACACACACACACACACACACAAACACGCGTGCGTGCGCGCCTGCGCCGGAGTCACTTGAAACTGGAATTGATGGTTCAGTTATCATTGTGAGCTTTTATACCTCTAAAATCAATTTGTTTTATTATTTGTGGAATGTCTAGATTTAAAAAGAAAGTAATAGAAAAAATGTTAATAACACAGATGAAATGTACAAATATTCTATTTCTTTTCCCAGAGAGCTGGTTGTTAAACATTTACCAACACACTGCTGTATATGTAGGTATATATGAAACACATACAAAGCAAATATTCTCTAAGACAACACTGGAGAAAATGGTCAAGCAGCTTGGTGAGGGGGGAGGAGAGGAGGGACAGGAAAGGCTTCAGTTCCATAAACAGTTATGAAGAACCTTCTTGTGTTAGGTCCTGAGCTGCCTTACTCCCTTCCCCATGCCTCAGTTTCTCTCTTAAGGTGGTTATACTAGATGGTCTCTGAGATCCTTTGCAGCTAAGCTTAGAATGAGGAAGAACTGCTTCTTGCCTTTGCAAATCCTGCCTTAGATACTTATTAGCTATGTGATCTTGGGTGAACTAGCCTCAGTTTTCTACTCTGTAAGATGAGGGGGTAGAGAGCAATGGACCCTTCAAACTCTCATAATTATGGTTAAGGAAACCAGGCCAGGATTGGGCTGTAGGTTCTTACAATACAAAGTCAGCTTCCTTTCCATGGCCACCACACTGACTCTCCCCAAATTTCACAGCTGGGAGGGACCTAAAAAGGACATAGAATTGGATCCATACCTGCTCAGGAGTCTCCTTTAGAAAATTCTTTCAGTGACTGGGAAGCTCACTGTCTCTGGAGAAAGCCATCACCTCCCTTTTGGATGGCTTTTCTAAGCTTTCCTAGTACTTGGGGAACATGGAGGGGAAAAGTATAGTTCCTTGCCCTGTGTCCCCTTCATCCCTCCCCTCCCCAAGTCCTTTAATAGAAAGAGTCTATGAATGAAGAATGCCATATTTTGGGTTCTAGTCCCAGCTCCTCCATCCTTTCCCAGTTTGTCCTCTTCCTCCTCCTGGGACCTCAGTTTCCTCCTCTGTATAATGGGCATACTTATCCTCCTAGGACTTATTGTAAGGAAAGTTACTCCTACAGATAAGGAATCACTGTTATTTTTGTTAAGGTATGTGGGGAAAGACCTGGACCAGGAGTTGGAATTCCCAAGTTCCATTCCTGACTCAAGGAAACTGGACTGGGGGTGGGGAAGGAAAGGGGTCCCTTGGGCCACCTCTGGCCCTGGCATCTGCCTTTGACTCCCATAGTCTAACCTGCTCTTCTTTTTTTATTGCAGAAGGAACTCAGCTTGCCTCGACGGGGAAGGTCGTAAGTACCTGGGATGGCTTCTAGCCCTTATGACTTGGGGTCTGGTTGGTTGGCCAAGGTCTGGAACCCTAGTACCTTGACAGGCTCCTTATCAAGTGAGTGTGCTGGCAGGTTAGGGTTCAGGTAGGGGAGAAAAGATAAAGGAAGAGGGAAAGAAGGGGAAGAGAGGAAGCCATCTGCATTAGAGATTACCAAGAGCCAAGAACTAGGCCAAGTGTTGGCAATACAAACAAGAGTAAAGCAATGTCTGGCCTCGGAAAGCTTACATTGTGGCAGGGGAGAAACAATACATACATATACAAGTTTATATATAAGATAGATACAAAGTAGGTACAAGGAGATCTTAGACTGAGGGAAAGGCAACAGCAGAGAAGGAGACTTGCCCAAGGTCACATTCTGAGTTAGTGGAGGTTCCTTCTATCCCTGATTTACTGTGGGACCTTGGGCAAATCACTTCCTGTCTCTGGACCTCAGCTTACCAATTCCGTAAAATGAAAGTTTGAACCCCAAAGTCTTAAAGTTCCTTCTGCCTCCAAAGATGGATGGAATCTTAAAAGAAATTAAGGTAAATGGTGAGAGAGAAATGTAGTGGGAGGAAAGAGGGTGAAATGGAATGGGGTAAATTACATCTCATTCAAGAGGCAAGCAGGAGACTTTTTAGTGGAGGGAAAAAGAGGAGAGCTGAGAAAAAAAACATGAAGTTTACCCTCATCACATTCGACTAAAGGAAGGAGTAAAATGCACACTCATTTTGGTATGAAAACCTATCTTACAATACAGGAAAGTGGGAGAGAAGGAGATAAGCAAGGGGGGGATGATGGAAGGGAGGGCAATGGGAGGAGGGAACAATTTGAAGTCAACACTCAGGGAGGGACAGGATCAAAAGACAGAATAGAAACAATGAGGGGCAGGATAGGATGGAGGGAAATACAGTTAGTCTTACACAACACAACTACTATCGAAGTCATTTGCAAAACTACACAGATAGGGCCTATATTGAATTGCCTGCCTTCCCAAAGGGAATGGGTGGGGAGGGAGGGATGGGGAGAATTTGGAACTCAAAGTTTTAGGAACAACTGTTTAGTATTGTTGTTGCTACTAGGAAATAAGAAATACAGGTAATGGGGAATAGAAAGTCATCTGGCCCTAGAGAACAAAAGAGAAGATGGGGACAAGAGAAGGGAGGGATGATAGAAGAGAGGGCAGATTGGAGATAGGGAAAATTAGATGCTTGGGGTATTGGGGTGGGGGAGGGGATAAAAGGGGAGAAAATTTGGAACCCAAAATTTTGTGAAAATGAATGTAAAAAGTTAAATAAAAAAAAAATTTTAAAAAAAAAAGAAAGAAATTTAACCTCTCAACGGCCCAGGATAAATTGCCCATTTACATTAGTGAAAGGAGTTTCCATTTTGGGAGTTCTAAAACTAAATGAATGAGTAAAGTGAATGAATAAGTAAATAAAATAACTGATAAATTAAAAAAAAAAAAACAAAGGTGGATGGAGAGGGAGGAAAAAGAGGAAGCTTAGGTTTGGGACCCAGCTCCGTCACTGACCCACTGTGTTTCCTGCTCTAATCCTCTCTGGGCTTCAGTTTCTTTCTTTGTAGAACAAAGAGGGGGGACTATGTGAGCTCTAAGGTCTCTTCTAGCAATCTGTGTATCTCCAAGGGAAAGGATGATACTGAAAGGAAGAAAGAGAGGAGGGTCCAAGAGAGAAGGGAGGAAGGAGAGTCCTAGTCATGGGCCACTGCTGCCCAGTCTGGGGCGTGGGGTTTTAGAAAACAAAAATACAGATTTGGGGATATCAGTACCTCAATGTCCCTTCACCCCCAAACTTCGGGACTGAAGCCAGAAGTCCACGCTTGAAGGCAGGCTCTAGGAGACTCCCCCCCTTTGCCTCCAGAAGGCTCCTGTGAAGTAGCCTGGGACTTTAACTGGGCGGGGGGGACACAAAGGGAGCCTTGACAAATGGAGGCATGGTGCACAATGAGGAAGCTGGGAAGGGGAAACCAAAATTTGGAACTTATTAAGCACTTCCTGCCTGGCCCAAGGAGAGATGAAGGCTTGAGTGCAAATCATCTCTCTTCAGGTCTCAGTTTCCTAACCTGTAAAATAAGAGTTCTAGACCAAGTAATCTCTAGGTGCCTTTCAACTCTGGCATCTATGAATTGAATTGAATTCCACATGCATTTATTGGGCGTCTAGTGTGTATAAGGCACTGTGTTTGGCACCAGGGATACAAGATAGAAAGAAAAAACCAGAACAAGTTTGAAATCCAAG
Source organism: Bettongia penicillata ogilbyi (assembly GCA_023548195.1). Lineage (NCBI taxonomy): Eukaryota > Metazoa > Chordata > Mammalia > Diprotodontia > Potoroidae > Bettongia > Bettongia penicillata. The sequence continues at coordinate 10,360,505 of JAJHZJ010000315.1, read as the reverse complement.
TTGTCCTATTGTGCTGTGTCACTGAACGGCCCCTAGCAGTGAATCTAGGAACAGCAGATCAGTGCTGTGTGACTTGTGGAGGGAGTGGGGGAACCTTCCCAGGTGGGTGGATTGTTTCTCTCCTCCAGGTCACATTAGGGCAAGAAGGCTCCAATGAAAAAGTCTCTCTTCCCTGTATTTGTGTCACCAGTGTTTTAACGCATCCCTTGGCACTTAGTAATCGCTTAATTAATGCTTGTTGACTGACCTAAACCCACCTCTGACCACCCATTAGATTCTGCTCTTGGCCACAAGGCATTGTTTATAGAGCCTCCTGGGAGGAGGATCATGCATTCATGGATTCGTTCTTACAACATTTATTAAGAGGAGAAAGGAAATAGATGGATAAAACTCAGTGTCCCTGCTTTCACAGAGCTTGTAGGATAACAGCAAAATAATACCTTACAGCCAGCATCTCATGGAGCCTTCACAGCAACCCTGTTACATGTTACATTAAATTAATATTAATATGGGCATGTATGTTATATTAAATCCCCTGAGCCTCAGTTTCCTCATCTGTAAAATGATAGGTTGGACCATCTGACCACCGAGAACCCTAAAGCTATGAATGAGCACATGATCCATTTTATAGATGGGGAAATTATAGATGAGGACTTACCTTCTGATATATATCCTGTGTTCTAAGGCCAAGCTCTGCCATTCTGTAGTCTAAGGCCAAGTTCTTACATTCTGTGTTCTAAGACCAAGCTCTGACATTCTGTGATCTGGGGCCCTCCTAGCTCTGAAATTCTCAGTTCTAAGGGCCCTCCCAGTTCTTAAATCCTTTGTTCTAAAGCTCCCCCCAGCTCTGGTATCCTGGGTTCAGAGAGCAGACCCTCAGGAGATGACACAGAAGCTGGGGAGTTGGGGCAGGGTAGGAGGAGGGATGGCTTCTGAACGAAGACCTCTTCAGTTCACCCTTGGGTTGCCTTGAGTTGGAATAAGGTGATGCTACACCCTGGCAAAGCGGCAGATGGCCATTCTCCCTTGAAACACCAGGGCATGGGAGAGAGACCAAGGCACACCTTGCTTCCTTCCCAGACTCTTGGGCTCAGGCCAGGTTGGGGATGGGCACTTATTCCCTGAGCTTCACCCAGGCCCAGACCTTGAGAGACCAATTTCTCTAAAAAGCAAGGTGGGGCCATGCATCAGGATCAGGTGATAACCAGTGAGATGGGACAACCTGGTTCCATCCTGCTATCCCAGCATATCCGCAGACCTCTAGTGTGTCTAGAGGAAGGGTAGGGAACCTCAAGATCACAGATTCCCCTGGTCTAGAGGGTGGCAGTGCTGTGGCCCAGACTTCAAGCAGTGACAGCCAGAATTGGTGGCCTGACTCTTTGGAGACACCCCAGGTCCCTTGGGTAGATTTTTGGGGACAAACCATTTCTGTTCTTTTCCTCCCTCCCCAGGCAGCTCTGGGGTTTGTAAAGTACACTGGACTTTGGAATCATAAGAGATCTGGGTTTGAACCCTGCCCCTGACTTATACTAACAGGGTGGCCACAGGCAGCTAACTCACTTAACCTCCCTAAGACTCAGCTCCCTCCTCTGTGAAATGGGGAAATCATATCACTAGTACCTTTCTCTCAAAGGCAGTTTAGATAGAAAGTCAGCCTCCAGTCAAGAAAAACAGTTCAGGTGCCACTTCTGACACTGGCTGGGTGACCCTGGGTCATCCCTTGCCTCCCAGCGCCCCAGCCACTAAGATCATAAATCCTGAACTACATTAGTAGAGGGTATTTTCCTCATCATACAAAAAGCATGTTTTAAACAAACCTTAAACTACTGTGTTAATATCAGCTGTTGTTATTAATGAGAATATTCTCCTTGATGAGGTGCTATAGGGAGCGCCCCCTTCTAGGGAAACCAATTCTATACTGTGTCCCTACCATTTGATTCCCTGATTCTGAGCCCCTCCCTGGGACAGGTCTATTCTGCCCCGCCTTCCAGCTGCCCCCGATTTGTAAACCCCTTCCCAGCTGCCCCCCTTCCCCATTGTAGACCCCTGCCTTCCAGCTGGCTCCCTTATTCGAAGTCCCTCCTTGAGGCAATTCCCTTTTCTGCTTCTTCCCCACCCCCACATCCCCCCACCCCCCCATTCCTCCAATCTAGCCTTTCCCCATTCTGAATCCCTCCTTGGGGCAGGTCCCTATTTTGCCCCGCCTCCCAGCTGACTTCCCCCGCCCCCCCCCCAATTGTAAACCCCTGTCTAGGACAGGTCCCTATTCAGGCCAACCCCCTACCTGGCATCTGGCCCCTCTTCTAAGCCACCTCTTTGGGACAAGTCCCCCCTTCCAATTGGATTCCCCCCCTACAAAGGGCTAGCTTCTCTCCTCCCGGCACGGCCCGGGGTTCCGAGGGCCCAGTTGTGCACGCGGGGCGGACTCCCCGGAGGAGGTGCTGGGAGTGACGCGCAAGTAGAGGGGGCGGGCGCGGCATAGCTTGGAGACCTCCTCCGGGCTCCAGCTGGGGATCCGCGCCTAGGACCGCCCCCCCCCAACTCCCACCACCCCCACCCCACCAGCTCGCTCTTCCTCCTCCTCCCTCTCTCCCTCCCTCCCTCCGCGCCGGCGACCGTGAGGACAGGCGAACTGACAGATCAGGAAGGAGAGAGGCCACCGGCCTTCCCTTCCTCCCCCACTCCTAGCCCCCTCCCGTAGCCATGAAATCTCGGCGGGCCAAGCTGAACATCCCGGCCCTGACCTTGGAGTGAGTAGCCTGGGGGGCTGTCCGGAGGCGGCGGCAGCAGTAGTTTGGAGGGAGGTGGGGCTGGTGAAGCCCCGGGCACTGGGGCGCTGGCCCTTGGGTTGAGAGTTGGGTGTGTTGGGGTATTCCGGAGATCCTAGTCCTTAGCTGCTGTTTGAGGTTGCTAGGTGACCTGACCTGGGCCCCTTAGGGTTGATGAGGCACGGAGAAAGTCTGTGATTTCGCCTGCCCCAAATTACCCTCCATGAATCCATACCTCCCAGTCCATGTCCTCCCTGATGCCTCCCTGAGCCCCCTGAAGGAATCAAGGGGGCAGTACTTTGCCTAGGGGAATCTGGGGCAGTTTAAGGGAGAGGTTTCTTTTCCCCAGCCCTCATCGCCCTTCCCTGCCTCGTCGCCTGAGTTGAACCTCTTTCTCTGGACTCCTGAGCGCCCCCTTGCTCAGCTGTTCTTAGTGGATTAGACCAGGTCCTTTGGAGGCCAGCCTTGATATCTTTCTTCTCCCCTCCTCTCCCATCTGTCCTCTGCCATTTCACAATCATCCAGGGGGTGGGGAGCTAGCAGATGGGGGGTCCGTGGCCCTGGGAGAGATTCTTAAGGCTCTGGTCCCTCTTAATTGCAGTTTGTCGCCAAGTAGCCAGAGCCCGACCCTGCTGAGTCCCTGCAGCCCTGCTAGCCCCTGCAGTCCATTGCAGACCCTGCACCCCTGGAGGTAAGACCAGGCCAAAGAGGAAGACCTGGATTGCCTTCTATGGAGGGAGGGGGACTCTTGCACACGAAGGACTTGCCTAGGACTCTGCATCTTCTACTTTTCCCCTAGGGAACCTGTTGCTTTTTACCTCCAAGGTGTGTGTGTGTGTGTGTGTGTGTGTGTGTGTGTGTGTGTGTGTGTATGTAGGGAGGGGTACCCACTGCTTCTCTGCCAGCTGTTTCATGGTAATGCAGCCTCAGCAAAGGATGGCTATTCCTAAATCTCAGAATCTATAATACTGATATGTCAGAGCCAGAGGGCCCTTGGAACGGGAAATGTCTGAGTCTAGATAGGGAATGGCAGAGATGGAAGGGGTGAGGGTGAGGAAACACTTAAAAAATGGAACTTCTCATATTGGTCTTCTAGAGTGACTCCAACTTATCTTCTGTATCCAAAGCCAAACTAAACGACTTTTCACCATTCTTATCTTGCTCTCTGGGCCTGTTTCTGGGCCTTTGTTCAAACCATGACCTGTGCCTGGAATGGACTCCCCATCTCCAAGGCCATCTCCCTAGACCCCTCCTTCAGAAGGTTTCCCTGCTCCTACCTGGTGAAAGTGATTTCTTTCTCCTTACACTTTGCCCTAGGGCTCCCTTATCTCATTTCCCCCAGTCTATATTCTTGGACCTGGGATTTTGTGATTTCTACCAGAATTCTAGCAGAACTGTTTGTACCAGAGTTATTTGTGTGCTTCTATCACTCTTCAAATTAGACTGGAAGCTCCTGGAGGACAGACTCTACGACTAATTGACCCTTCTATCTCAAGTACTTAGCATGGATATCTTTACTGGAATTGAATTTGAGGAAAGGGAACCTAACCACTGATTTTACAGATAAGGAAACTTAGTGTCAGAGAGGGAAAGGACATTTGCCCAAGGTCCCATACCTAAGTTGTGGCCTCTCCAGTTGTATGGTATCTCCACCTCCACCCCCTTTTGTAAATATGAGTAGAGCTATAGACCTGCAGGGGAGGACTTTTCCCTTTAATTACTTATCAGCCCATTGACAAATATTAATCAAGTATCTACTATGTAGCAAGAACTCTGCTAGGCCCTGGGTATACAAAGAAAGAAACAACTTATCCAGAGAAAACACTTATTAAGTATCTACTTTGTGCTATGCACTCTACTAAGTGCTTTACAAAGGCAAAAATGAAATAATCCTTGACAAGGATTATATAGATTATAAATTCAAAGAGTTTATATTCTAATGAAGGAGGTATATATATGAGCACATGTGTATTTTATAGAATATGTAAATACAAGATAATCTTGGAGGGGAAACAGCTGAGGGAAAGTTTCCCTAGAAAGGGGGGAATAAACAATGTTATAGTTCCTACTGTGTGCCAGATACAGTACTAACCACTTTTACAATTCTATCTCATTTGATCCTCACGACTACCCATGAGATGGATGTCACTATTGTCCCCCTTTTACAGTTGAGGAAACTGAGGTGAAGTGATTTGTCCAGGAACACATAGCATGTAAGTGTCCAAGGCTGGATCTTAATTTAGAGCTTCCAGGGCCAACCTTCTATTGACTTCACCAGAGTTGTATTCTAGACCCCAAGTGAATAAGGAGAGCTGAATTTACTTTCCTGCCAGACAAAAGTTAAGTGACTTGCCCAGGGTCACATAGCTAGTGTCTAAAGCTTGATTTGAACCCAGGTCTTCCTGACTCTATCCACTGCTCCATCTACCTGGCTGAGGTTCAGAAAAGGGAAGGGGCTTACCTGCCCAAGGTCACACTGCAAGCCAGTGGCAGAATTGTAGAATCCTACATTTTAAATTGGAAGGGGCCCAAGATGTCATCTAGTCCAAAGTCCTCATTTTATAGGAGAAGAAACTGAGACCCCCAGAAGTTTGCTTAAGATCTAAGTAACAGAAGCAGGTTTAGAACCCACATCCTCTCAACCCAGATTCCACATTTGTTCCAAGAGCAGAGAAGTCACTTGCCCAAAGTCATGTGGGGAGTTAGTGGAAGAGGAAGGATTTGAAATGAAGTCGTCCTGTCTCCCATCCCCCTTTTCCCCCCGCACCACCACTCCCCCAGCCAAACCCAGCATTCATTGCCCTATCACTCTGTCAGAGTCAGAGCTAAGATAATGGTCCCTTGATTTTCAAAGCCCTAGAGCCTTATCTCTGCTGCTGGACCAGCTGTTTGGTGTCACACGCCTGGCCAGGCCTGGGCCCTGCCCTGAATGAGGCAGACCATCTGGACTGAGCCAAGCCAGAGCAGCTCCAGCTTCAGAAGGACTTCTTTGGGAGTTGTGGAATCTGGGACTCTGGAACTCAGCTTCCCAGACCCAGTTAGCAAGAAATGTTCCTTAATCTGCCCATCTGTTAACACTAGCAGCAGCATGTTGCCTCTGGTCTCCCCAACAGGGCCTGGAAACTGCCAAGGCCTAAGAGGCACAGCAAGCAGATGGAAGAGGAAATCCCAGTTGTCTTTGTCCCTCCAAGTCCCGCACACCTGACAATGAATCAAAGCAATGATATAAGGCACTGTTGTGTGGTAGGGAGACTGCTTAATTTGGGGTCAGGGGACACCTACCTGTGTGACCCTGGGTGAGTTAGATCACCTCCCTGTGCCTCAGTGGCCACATTGAGAGGGCTGGAATAGATAACCTGGGAGGTCCCTTCCCACTCTTAAGCTCTGAGTCTGAGGGTTTGGAACATTAAAGTTCTGTAGGTCTGAGAGTCTTTGGCAAGCAAGACAATGGGGGGCTGGATTTCTGCCTGTGACAGACTGAGGCAGAGCTATTGACACCTTAGAGTGGTCTCTGAACAGTCTAAATTGCAATGGGGAACAGAGGGCAAGGTCTTAGGAAGCAAAATGTATTGGAAGGCTAGAAAGCAGAGGTGACAGGGTCGGCTAGGTGGTGCAATGGATAGAGTACCAGCCCTGGAATCTGGAGGACCTAAAGACTAGCGGATGACCTTAGGCAAGTCACAACCCTGACTGCCTCCAAACCAGAAAACTTTCATTCCTTTCTCTGGGTTTTCTGAGGCCTGGCCCTAACTCTACTGAAATCCCCTTTCTTAAGAAAACAGAAACTAAACAAACAAAAGGAAAGAAAGAGAAAGGTAATACTCAATCTATTAACATTTAAGGGCCTGCTTCGTTCCAGGCTGGTGCTAAAGGCTGGGGATTAAAAAGAGAGAGACAAAAGGCAGTACCTGACCTCAAGGAGTTTACAATCTAATGGGAGAGACAAATGCAAACAAATATATACAAAGCAGCCTCTATACCGCCTAGATAGGAACTAAGAGAGGGAAGGCACTCTGGAATGAAGAGGGGTTGTGGAAGGCTTCATATTACAAGGTAGAATTTCAGTTGGGACCTAAAGGAAGCCAGGGAGGTTAGTGGTCTGAGTAGAAGAGGGAGAACATTCCAGGCATGGAAAATGTTTGTAGGTGTAAGGTCTTGTTTATATATGCCTCCTTGCTGGGTCCATATATATATATATGTATATGAAAGTATGAAAGCTGGGTCAGGTTATGAAGATCTTTGAATGCCAAAAAGAGCATTTTGCATTTGCTCCTGGAGTTTGAGTGGCAGAATGGAAGATAGATTGAAGTGGGGAGAGACTTGAGACAGCAGGTTGTTAAAATAGTTCAGATGTAAGGTGATGAGGGCCTTCACTAGACTGGGTGTCAGAGTGAAGGGGGAGGTATTCCAGAGGGGCTGCAGAGGTGAAATTGACAGGCCTTGTCATCAGCTTGGATGTTGGGGGTGAGAGAAAGGGAGGAGTCCAGGCTGACTCCGAGGTTAGGAGCCTGAGGATAGGAGGATGGCATTGCCCTCTATGGTAATAGGGAAGGTAGGAAGTGAGGAGGAATTAGAAGGAAAGATAAGTTCTGTTTTGGACATATTGAATTTCAGAAGTCCATTGGACTTTGTTAGTTTAAGGTGTGTGAAAGGCATCAGGAGATGTGAAATTGGAAGTCAGCAGAGAGACTGGGGCAGGAAAGGTAGATTTCAGAATCACCAGCATCAAGTTGATGAGCTGAGTAAGTGGGAACTGATGAGATCAGAGAAGAGGGCTAAGGACAGAACCCTGAAGGACAGCTATGGTTCAATAATAGGATCTGGAGCAGAATCCAGCAAAGGAGATTGAAAAAAAGCAATCAGACAGGTAGGAGAAGAACCAAGGGAGAGTAGTTCCTTAAAACCTAGAGAGAAGACAGTATCAAGGAGGAGAGAATGATCCACAGTGCCAAAGGCTGCAGAGAAATCAAGGAGAATGAGAATTGAGAAAATGCCATTGGGTTTGGCAACTAAGAGATTATTGGTAATTTGGAGGGAGCAGTTTTGGTGGAATGATGAGGTCACATGCACGATTGTAAGGCGTAAAGAAGACAGAGAAAGGAAGGAAAGTGGAAATGCCTATTATAGAGAGCCTTAACCTTTTCAAAGGGACCATAAAGGGCAGATATAAGAGAAAATTAGTAGGGATCATAGGAGAGTTTTTTTCAGGATGGGGGAGACATATAGGCAGTAAGAAATGAGTAGAAATATACATAGTCAAGCAAAGCAAATTCCCCCCTGACTGTTCAAAAATCATGTCTCATTCTGCATCCTAGGTTCAGCATCTCTCCAGCAGGAGCTTCATCATGGGTCCTGTAGAAGTCATTTCATTGATCCAAGTGCCTAAATCTTTCAAAGTTGTTTTTCTTTCTTAGTTCCAGATTCTCTTCTCTTCCCCTTTCCATCCCCATGGAGAAGGTGACGCATTGTATACTTTATTCTGTTCATTCTCCTCATGTCACTTGCATCAGTTCATAAAGATCTTCCAGTTTTCTCTGAAACTTTACATCTCATAATTCTTTACAGTGCAAAAAGATGCCATTATATTCATGATTCATGTATTATATCTTAAGTCATTCCTTAGTAGATAGATAACCCCTTAGTTTTTTTCCCATTTCTTTATTTTTTTTCTACAACAAAAAGAGGTATTATAAATGTATTTTATACATAGATCCTTTTCCTCCCACTTTGATCTCTGTTGGGGTATATGTCTATAGCGATATATAAAGGGTATGCCAATTTAGTGACTTTATAAACTGCTTTACAGAATGACCAAACCAATTCACAGCTCCACCAACAATACATTAGTGTATAGCTTGAACCCCACCTTTTAAAGAGAAGTCTCTGGGCAGAGTTGTTCCCTGGGGGCAAAGGACTGATCTTTCCAGTACTTATTCCCATACCATATCAATTTATGCCCACTTTAACCCTTCTTCTTTCTAAGTTTTCTTCTGAGCATTGACTCCAGAAGGCTGCTCCTGGGAAAGAAATGGGCTATGCTTTTGCTCTTAGTGGCCAGAAGGGGGCAGCATGTCCTAGCGCACTCTGGGGAATCTTGGGGCTGCCCTGATTTGGGGGGCTCTTTGCAAAAAGGAAACTTCCTGGTTCAGGAAGGGGAAGAGCTAGTGAGCTCTAGAGGGCCTAAGGAAGCTAGCTGCTTTTGGACAGCTCAGGACCTAAGGAACCATGGTGAGAAAGAAGTTTCCAAGGGCTGTTGTACCCCATGTCAGACAACAATGCAGTAATGGAAACGGACACAGTGGTGCACAACTGGCAAAGTCCCCTATTTACATTTCCTCATTTGAATCTGAAAGAGCCCTGAGAAGTAGGTGAGAGGTAGTGTTATGCCCATTTTACAGATGAAGCATCTGAGGTTGAGTGGCCCAGAGTAACAAATCAACAGAAGGAAACAAGCATTTATTAAGTGCTTTATGTTTACATTGGGGATATAGAAACAGATACAAGCCAAAAGACCATCCCTGCCTTCAGGGACATTACATTCTAATGGGAGATAATACACAAGAGGGAGTTGAAGGGAGAAATGAAAATACTCCACAAACTGAGGAACAGGACCATAGAGAAGGGAGTCCTACCTGGCAGGGGTATAGTCTAGGGTGACTTTGAAAAGACTCAAGAATGATGAGAAGGCTGGTTATGTGTTGGAGGTGGAACTCAAACTCAGGTCAGCATGTTACTTTACATGTATAGATATGAGCCATGTAGAAACAGAAGGCCTGGGTCTTGGTTTTCTCTTTTCCATAAGAGGATTTATTAGATGATTTAACAAATATTTTTAAACTATTTATTGTGTCCTTGACACTGTACTCAGTCCTAAGAAGAGATCATTTCTAAGGGCCCCCCTAGCTCTGATATTCTGTGTTCTAAAGGGCCTCCCAGTTCTGCCATTCTCTGTTCTAAGGACCATCTTAACTCTGAAGTTATTTCTTCAAAGGTCTTAGAGAGAGCCTTGTGATAGAGGTCTTAGAATATCAGATCTGGATAGGATCTTAAAGACCATCTAATCTAATGCATTCATTTTACAGATATGGAAATTGAGGCAATGCTTTGTCCTTAGTGAAACAGTGGTGGAACTGAGACCAGAACCCAGGTTTCCTGCCATCCCAGTTATGGGCCTTTCTTCCCTGTTGCCTTCCAGTGGGGTCCCCACCAGGCTCAGCTGCCAGACAAACTTCTCAGAACTGTCAGTTCCATAATCCACAGGGCTAAACCAAAGTGATGCCCAGAACTCTCTAATGCTAGGACCAGAATCACTACAGCCACTTCTCCAGGACTGACCAGTGAGGCAGGAAGACACCAGGCCGATGCCATTCCAAGTATGGTTAATCTCTCTGGGCTTCAGTTTCCTCACCCTGAAAATGTGAAGGTTGGAGTCAATGACTTGGAATCTTGATCATAGGATCATACGTGTCAAGATGGAAAGGAACTCAAAAGGCCATTTAGCCTAACTTGCTCATTTTACAGATGGGGAAACTGAGGCCCACAGAGATTGAGTGACTTGTCCAAGGTTACATAGGTAATATGTGATAATTTTTTATTTCAGACCCTCTGACTCGGAAAGTCATGCTCTTCCCTAACCCTTTGGGCATCGACTTCCTTTCACACCTCCAACTCTACCTATAAGGTGCTGTAATTTGCTGTGTATGTGCTTCTGGAATGTCTAACTGAGCCTCCAGATCCCAGTGGGATTCCAGAAGAACCAGCTGCCATTCACTGAGTGGCACTTCCCTTGCTGAAACAAGTTTGGAAATCTGTTCCCAACTCCTGGTACTGCCAGTTTCCTTAGCCCAGACCATTTTCCAGGCCAGAGCCAATCCTGGGGAGAGAAAAAAGATAATCCTAGTGTACTGTCATTATGTCCTAGTAATAACGCCTATTTCTAAAGTGCTTTATCATCACATAAGCCTCTGAGCACCTCTGGGAAGTGGGCATGGAAGGGCCGGTTATTTCTGTTGTGAAGGCTGGGTAAGTGAAGTTCTTCTAAAAGTCAGTCAACCAGCAATCAACCATACAACACCTCAAGTATTGGGATACAAAGAAAGGCAAAAGACAGTTCCTGCAAAGAGAGAGGTAACATGGGAGTGATGGGGATATAGACAGAGTAGATAGGAAATGACCTGAAGGAGGAAGTAAGTTGCTCAAGGCTGCCCAGTGGGGGTGCTGGGATTAGAAACGCAGTCTTCTCTAGGTCCGGTTCACCCAAGGGGCCTGAGAGACCATCTCATCCATCCTCCAAGGGATCACTGTGACAACCTTCCCAACAAATGGCCATTCCCAGCTTCTTCTTTGAGCTCTCCAGTGTGGGGGAGCTTCCCATTCAATTAATGAGCAATTTATTAAGCACCTACTATGTGTGTATCACTAAACATTTATTAGGCACCTACCATGTGCCAGGCAAGGTACTAGGCTGTGAGAAGAAAGAAAAAAATGAAATAGTCCCTGCCCTCAAGTTTACATTCTCTTGCACAAGTTGATACAAAATACATAAAGAAAATGAAAAGTAATTTGATGGGAGAGACACTAGCCACTGAGGGATCCAGAGAGGTCTACAGGAGACAGCATTAGTTGATCATAAAACTGAAGACTCTAAGGGGCAAAGGTGAGGAGGGAGGGCATGGGGGCAGCCTGGGCAAATGCTTGGAGGAGTTTGGAGATGGAGTTTCATGTATGAGGAACCACAGATGGGTCAGCTTTTGTGGATCAAATAATTAGGGAAGGGGCTTTCTAATTAATATAAATTATATAACTTATAATAAGCCTGGAAAAGTAGGCTGGAGATGGATTTTTGAAGAGCTACAAACATCAGAAATAAGAGTTTGTAGGTGTTCCTAGAAGCAGTAGGGAGTCACTGAATTTTATTGAGCAGGTAAGTGCATAGTAAAACCTCTGCTTTAGGGCTGTTATATGAACAGCTGTTGGTGGGATACACTAGAGAAGGAAGACATCCATCAAGAAGCTGTTGCAGGAGTCCAGGAAGAAGGTGACAAGAGTCTCAGTTAGGGTGGTGGCCGTACAAGTGGAAAGGATAGTAGAACTGACAAGACTTAGTACGTGACTGGATGAGGGGAGCAAGGAGCTGAAGATGGTTTTGAGGGTTTGAACATGGCAGAATGGAAGAGTATGGGCATCTTTGATCGAAGTAGGTCTAGTTCAGGAGAGGATGGAGCTTGGTTTTGAACAACAAGGGAGCCCATTCCTTAGTGGGGCAGCTCTGATTGATAGTAACTCCCCTCCCATGAGGAAGTGATAGGTGTAAACTGACAGAAGAATTCAGTGTAGAACAAAGGAAGTTAGAGTGAAGACCCAAGGACCTTAAATTATAGAATGTTAGAGCCAGAAAGGGAGGGGTCTAATGCTAGAAATGGAAAATACCATGGAGCATAGACCATAGACTCTCAAAGCTGGGAGGGACCATGCCCCCAAACCCATTCTCTGCTCTCAAGTCTAATACAGGAGCAATTACATGCAAACTACTGTGTACAAAAAGGGTATATCCAGGGCAGAGTGGAAATATCCTATAGAAGGAAGGCAGAAAAAAAACCGCTTTCAGATAGGTTTAGCTGAAACTTGAAGGAATCCAGGGAAGTCAGGAGATAGAGATGACAAGGGAGAGAATTCCAGACATGGGAACCAGTCATTGAAAATGGTCAAAGCATATATAATGTATATCAATTTGTTTACCGTCTTAGGGAGGAAAGAGGGAGAAAATTTGGAACTCAAAATTTTATTAAAAAGTGAATTAAAATTGTCTTTACATATAATTGGAAAAAATACTGTTTAAAAGAAAAAAAATGCCCAGAATGGAGAGATGGAGTATCTTATTTGAGGAACAGAAAAGAGGCCAGTGCTCCTGGATCTAGGAATCCATGCAAAGGAGGAAGGTGTAAGAAGATTGGAAAGGGAGATTATAGAAGGTTTTAAAAACCAGACAGAAGCGGCAGTAAGGTGGTACAGCGGATAGAGCACCAATCCTGGAGTCAGGATGGAACCTGAGTTCAAATACAGCCTCAGATTACTAGCTGTGTGATTTAACCCCAGGTGCCTCCAAGGGGAGAAAAAAACCCAAATATAAGATTTTATCTTGGATCTTGGAGATAATAGGGAGCCACTGGAATTGCACCAACAGTCCCTCCACAATGGTCTTGACTTGTAGCCTTTTCAAATTGAAGAATTTACCCTTAGTAAGGATAACTGACAATGCCATGTTCATCCTCATTGAAAGCATTTGGTGGCTGAAAACATCATGCTAAAAAGCATGGGAGCAAGCACACAGCCCTGTTTTACTCCATTGGTGACTGGGAAGGCACAAGAACATTGTCCATTACCCAGAACCCAAGTAAACATGTCATCATGAAATTGATGTAGAATACTGATGAACTTCTCTGGGCAACCAAATTTTGACATAATTTTCCATAAGCCCTCATGACTAACAGTGTCAAGGGCCTTGGTCAGATCTACAAACATTGTGTACAGACCTCTGTTCTGCTCCTGGCATTTCTTCTGGAGTTGTCAGGCAGCAAACACCATATAGACTGTTCCTTGGCCCTTTCTGAAGCCACACTGGCTCTCAGGTAGATGACTATCTTCCAGGTGAAGGATCAGCCTATTAATAAGAATTCTAGCAAGAATCTTGCCAGCAATGACTAAGAGAGAAATTCCCCTGTGATTATCACAGGACAATCTATTTCCTTTACTTTTATAGAGATGGACAATGGAGGCATCCTTGAACTCCTAGAGGATAACTTCCTCTTGCCATATAACCTGGAAAATTTCAGTCAGCTTTTGTATGAGTAATGGTTCCCCTACCTTGTAAATCTCAGCTGGATTGAGTACGAGGGTGGCATGGTCAGACTTTTACTTTAGGATGATTAATTTGACTGCTAAGCAAAGAATGGACTAGAATAGAGAGAACCTCAGGGCAGGGAGACCAGTAGGCTCTTGCTGCAATCCAGGTGTGAGGTGATTAGGGCCTGTACCAGGATGGTAGCAGTATCAGAGGAGGGTAGGGGGTATGTACAGAAGATACATTATGAAGAAAGAATCGACAGGACTTTGGAAGTGATTTAATATGAGGAAGAGGAAGAAAACGATTGAAGACTTGAGGATAACATCAGGCTTGGGTGACCAGGATGATGGACGTGTCCTTGGTATCACCTATGGAGAGGGCCAGCCTTGGGGGAGAAAGATAAGGAGTTTTGTTTTGGACATGTTGAGATCAAGATATCTAGGGAGCCTCTAGTAGGAGATATACGGGAAGAAGTTGGAAATGAAAGGCCAGCAATCAGGAGAGAGGTTAGGCTTGTTTAGTCCTAGAAATGATTATTGAACCAATGAGAGTTAATGAAATCACTGATGGATAAAACATAGAAGGAGAAGAAAAGAGGGTCCAGGGCACAGCCTGGGGGAGATGTGACCCAGAGGGAGGTCAAACAAAAGAACCGTCAGATAGAAGGAGAACTAGGAGAGGAGAGGGTGATGAACAGCATGGAAGGCTGCCAAAGGCTTCTAGGATGAGGATGGAGAGCAGGCCATTGGATGTGGCGGTCAGGAGATCACTGGTTCGGTGCTGAGGTCAGGCTGCTGCGAAGCGAGAGGCAAAGGGAGGGACAGTGGCATGTAGACCATAGAACGTCAGTGCTGGGAGGGACCTCCATCTAGGCCAGGCTCTTCACCGTGGAGGCCCACGGATGGGAAGTGGTTTGCCTGTGGTTACAAGGCAAGTACGTGCCCAGTGTAGGGTGGCAGTAGGAGACCCCAGGACTTTGATCTGCTGGTTTGCTCTAGGAGGGTGCTAGCATTCTGTCCCTTAGCCCTTTGCCATTCTCTTGTTTATGGTTCCCACAGGAGCCCAAGCTACAAATCCTCCCACCATTGAGGGGACAAAGTGAAACACAGACTTGAGGAAGGTGTTTTCCAACTTCCTGTTTGATTGCAGAAGGCTGGTGGAAATTGGGTAACAGGAATCCTTGTGCATCATTCTGGCCCATGTTTGAGTGACAGAGCCGGCATGAAGGATATAAGTAGAAAGAGTTTAGAACTTTTCCTGGCATCTGAAAATGAGAAAGAAATCTGCCTTTCAAGAAGTCATTTTTATAGTCAGAGAACACCAGAGGTGGAAGGGCCTTTACAAATCAGAATGTCAGAGCTGGGGAGACTCTTAGAAGACAAAATGTCAGAGGTGGGTGGGTCCTTTGAACACAGAACATCAGTATTGGAAAGGCCCTGAGAACACAGGATGTCAAAACTGGGAGAGCCCTTAGGACAGAGGGCAGGAGTGGGGAACCTGTGGCCCTCTAGGTTCTCAAGTGCTGCCTCTTGATTGAATCCAAACTTCACAGAACAAACCCCCTTAATAAAAGGATTTGTTCTGTGAAACTTGGACTCAGTCAAAAAGCCACATCCAAGAACCTAGGCTACATGTGGCCTGGAGGCTGCAGGCTCCCCACCCCTGCCAGAGGTGTCAGAGCTGGGAGAGACTTGAAAACATCAGACCAGAATATACTGTCAGACCTCAGAGGGACCTCCAAGATCATCTAATCTTAACCTGGGGTTCACAGACTGTGAGGAGTCTGTGAATAGATTTCAGGGGGAGAGTATTAACTTGGAATGGAAAAAAATACACCTTTACTTCTATATAACTGGTATCCTTTGTAACCCTATGTATTTTATGCATTTAAAAACGTTCTGAAAGGGGGGCCTTGCCACAAAAAATGTAGGAACTCCTGATGTTGCCCAACACTTATTTTATTGAGGAGCCAAAATAGAAGCCACCACTCCGGAATCCCAGTTTTGGACTTTTTCTTTCCCTATTATGCACCTTTGGTTGGTCATTCAGTCACCTTTTTAATCACCTACTATGTACCTGGCACTGTGCTAAATGCTGGAGATGCAAAGAAAGACAAAAGACAATTCCTGCCCTTAAGAAGCTTCCAGTCTAACCTGGGAGAGAACATGCAAATGACTATGTACAAACAGAATGTAGGCAGAGTAAATTGGAGATAATCAATGACCATTAAGGCAATCAGGGAATGTTCTCTAGAAGGTGGGATTTTAGCTGGACCTTTTTGTTGAGTCATTTTTTCAGTGGTGTCCAACTCTCTGTGACCCCACTTGGGGTTTTCTTGGCCAAGATACTGGAGTGGTTTGCCATTTCTTTCTCTGACTCATTTACAGATGAGGAAACAGAGGCAAACAGGACTAAGTGACTTGCCGAAGGTCACACAGTTAGTGTCTTGAGGATGGATTTGAATTTCTGTTTTCCTGACACTAGGGCTAGGCCCTGTATCCACTGTGCCTAGGACTTGGGTTGGCCTGATTTTGTCCGCCATTTGTGTTAGAGCCTGTGGGCATCTGCTAGACTTCCTTTTTGGTCTGTGAGACTGATCCCTCTTTGAGGCTGTATGTATGAGCAGGATCAGGGAGGAGCGAAAGAATGGAACAGGAAATTACAGAACTCTGACTACGGCTTGGTCAGGACCCAAGCCTGAAGTTGTGGTCACTGTCAGCCTAAAAGCCAGGAGCTCATGGAAGACTTCCAGCTTCCCAGGAATCCTGCTGAGGCTGCAGCAGGAAGTGAGCAGGTACCACACTGGCCTGGGGAGATGCTTTACTTCCCCTCTCAAGACCTTAATTTCCTCTAATTCACATCCCTATTTTATAGATGAGGAAACTGAGGCTTACAGATCTTGTAAATATCTAATGTGCTGGAAAATGGTTGCACAGTTCCTGAAAGGAACTAATGAACCTGGCCATTGTCCCCCTCTTCCCTGAATGTCCAGTGTTGCTGCCTGTTGGAAAGTGTGAGCCCCGGCCCCAGTAAGCTCACACAGCAAGTTTGTGGTGGTGTTGAAGGGTAGGCTTGACCCCAGGAAGGGGAGAGAATGGCTTGGTCCTTTGACAAGGGGGCACCTCAAAGTAGGATCAGGTGTCTTTGCCAGTTGTGTGACATTTTAAGGTCTGGATCTATGGTTGTGGGGAGAGGAGAGAAATATTTGCGAGCTCTTCAGTGTGCTAGGTTGGACAGGGTTATCCCCAGGGCACCAGGCCAGTGCTTGGGCCCTCTGTGTGGGGTAACTTTGGTTTGCTATGTCTGATATGACCAGGACTGAGAGTGGGAGGATCTGTCTGGGGGCCTGGTGAGGAGGTCCCTCATCCATGATCTTGCAGCACTTTCCTGAGCAAGGGCACCACCAGGGCCACAAGCAGGTAAAAAGCCTGGTAAAAAGGGGTGGATGTGACATGATCCTGGCTGCTGCTGTTCAGTTGTGTCTGACTCTGTGACTCCACTTGGGGTTTTCTTGGTGAAGATACTGGCGTGGTTTGCCATTTCCTTCTCTAGCTCATTTTACAGATAAGGCAAACAGGGTTAAGTGACTTGCCCCAAGTTACAGAACAAGTAAGTGTCACACAGTTAATAAGTGTCTGAGGTTGGCTTTGAACTCAGGAAGATGAATCTTCCTGACTCCAGGTCCACCTAGTCTTAGGTCATTACCCTCTTAGTAAAGGGCAGAGTCAGGATCTGTCTGCTGGTTCAGGGTCCTGGACCAAAAGTTATGGTTGGACCAACAGTCCTGGCCAGTAAGTTATGACTGGTCAGGTGGGATGCCTGGTGCCTTGGACAGGTGCCCCTAAAGCATTCCCAGGTCCCTATGTCAGCTCTGGTACACAGTGAAAGGGGAGGGGGGGTGCAGGTTAGTTAGGCAGATGCCAGTATAGTTTGGTGAATGCGTTCAGGGTTCAGCAGTGCATATCTAATGCCTTGGGGCAGTCCTCTTTTAGATACCCCAACCTTGGCATACTGTGAGGGATGGGGGCATCCCTCCTGCCCTGGGCTAGTCCTTACTTAGACACCCCAAGTTTGGCACACATTGGGGGGTGGGGGGCATCCCTCGTGCCCCCGGCCAGTCCTCTCGTAAGTGCCCCAAGCTTGGCACACAGTGGGGGTACCTCCCTCGTGTCCTGGGGCAGACCTTGCTTGGACACCTCCAGCCTGGCACACAGTGGAGCGCATCCCTCGTGCCCCGGGTCAGTCTGTCTTAGGCGTCCCGAGCTTGGCACACAGCGCAGACAGAACTCAACGCCCCAGGGCCGGGGATCACTACCTAGACCTGGGGGTTGTGGGTCGCTGGGGGCCCGGGCCACCCCCTCCCGAGCCTCTCTCTCGGGCCTGAGGCTCGGCCTCCTCTTGCACGTGGGCCGGGGGCCCTCCCAGTCTTCCGCCCAGCCCGGGTCCCGCCCCGCCCCGCCCCTCTCCGCCCGGCTGGCCCGGGGGCGCGGCGAGATCGCTGCGGCTGCCTGCCTCCCGCCCACCCGCCCGCGCGCGCTCCTTCCGCGCGCGCTCCTCCTCCCGCCCCCGCGGAGCCCCACGCGCCCGGCGGCCTGGCGCGCGCCGCCCGCTCCTCCGCCCCCGCGCCCCGCGCGCGGAGCAGCCCCCCCGGGCCGGGCCGGGGCATGGCCACGGCCACGGCCGCGGGCGCGCGGCTCCCCGGGCGGCTCCCGGGCCCCGCGGCGCGCTGAGCCCGCCCCCCGCCCTCGGTGCATGCCCCGGCGGCCGGGCCCGGGGGGCGCCCGCCGCGGCGGACAAAGGGCCGGAGCATGTCGGACCCCAGCTACTGGACGGCCGCGCCAGCGCCGGGCCACCGGAGCCGCTTGGCCAAGGGCGCGCTCCTGCAGCGCTCCAAGAGGTACCGGGTCGGGGGAGGGCACGGGGCAGGGCCGCCGCCTCTGGGCCGCCCGCCGGCATCGCGGGCTGGGGCTGGCCGGGGGAGCCGCGGGAGGGGGGTGCCCTGGCATCGGGGGAGCCTCCGGCTGCTGGCCCCCGGCCTGGGAGTCACGAGCTCCAGCTCCAGGTGGGCGTGGGGTGTCTGGCAGTGGGACCCCACGGGGCAGGTCCCTTTCCCCGGCCTCAGTTTCCCCCTCCTCCCTAAGGGGAACACACTGGCCAGCATCCTGGGCTGGGAGTTAGGGAGGCCCAAATGAGGTAACCGCGTGAAAGCATCCTCCACCTTAAAGCAGAGGGAGTCGCTGGAGAAAGCAGAGATGGGGCTGATCTGGATTCCCTCCCCCTCTTCCAGTGATTCATCCCCTTCTCTATTCCTCGGCCCTTCCCTTCCCCCATCTGGACAGTCCGGGTTTGGAGTGACCCAGCCAGGACAGCATCTCCGGCTCTTCTTTCTGCCCCTGGGCAGCACAGGGAGACCCAGGGATGCCTTTTCCGCGGACTCCCGGGGCGAGGGCAACAGGCAGGGCTTACGGTCTCAGGTGTTAACAGGCCTGATTGTCTGGTCCTCCTAGTTAGAAGCCTTCCCCATCTCTCCGACCCTGTTCCCTGCCCTCCCAGTCCCTGTTTGTCCAGGGCAGCCACTGCCCTTTGGTAGGGACTGGTAGTGCTGAGGTGTGAGTGAATAAGGGCAGTCCTAAACCACCTAACTGGAAAACCTCTTAGAACATCCTGGACTGTGGTCCTAGGACTAGGTAATTATCCAGTTCAGCTTCTTATAATACAGAGGAGAAAGCAGAGCCCAAGAGGCCTCAAGAGTTAGCCAGAGTCTCACAGCCAGTAGGAGGAAGTTATAATCAACCCCAAAGAAGACTCTTATCTCTGGGGGGACACTCAGGTGCCAGATTCTCTCCTCCTGCCTCAGTTACCTCCTCGATATAAATGAGGGGGTTGGATGAGACAGTTCTAAATGCATGATCCTGCATCTAACTTGTGAGCCTCACAGGGCCCTGCAAGGAGGCAGGGACTTGTGGGTTTTGTTATTTCTCCCTTTTACAGAGGAGGAAACAAAGATTTTTGAAAGGTTAAAGGTCTTGCTTGTGGTCGTGCAGGGACTCAGGGCTTTGGGCCCAGGACCCTGTCTGCCAGCTATACCAACAGGATTCCTAGCCTGGCAGAGCTGAGAGGAACTTAGAAGTTTGACCCATGGGAATAGGAATGTGAGGCAAATGTGAGGAGGGAGAGCAGCCTAGGCGTAGGGTGGCAGGCACAGCTTGGGCCAAGAAAGGGAGGGGGAAGGGAGCGGTGCTGCTCAGAGCATAAGAAATGCTCACAGGAAACCACAGCAGTCTGTCTTGTCAGCCAGCAAGGCTGGATTAGAACTGGTACTCTGCTGTGATGTCGGAGCTGAGAGGGTCCTTAGAATAGAGAATATCAGAGATGGGAAGGCCCCTAGAATCCAGCATGTCAGGGATGAGAAGGTCCCTAGAACCCAGCATGTCAGGGCTTGGAGGGCCCCCAGAACCCGGCATGTCATGACTGGGAGGGTCCTTAGAACAAAACTAGAGTGTCAGATCTGGCAGGGAAGGAAGAAAAGAGACAAACATTTATTAAGCACCTACTGTGTGCTAAGCACTTCACAATTATTAGCCCATTTGAACCTTACAACAACCCTGGAAGATAGGTGCTGTTATTATCCTTATTTTACAGTTGAGGAAGTTGAGGCAGACAGAGGTCAAGTGACTTGCCCAGAACACTTGCCCACACAGTCAGTAAATATCTGAACCTGGATTTGAACTCAGGATTTTCCTGACTCCAGGTCTTGCGCAGGGTCCTCAGAACATGGAATGTTAGAACCCGGAGGGCTCTTAGAACGTTGAATGTCAGTATTTTTCCGAGCCTTGCTGGCAGACACAATTGCCTTCTGGGGTTTCCTGTGAGTGATGACCTTTGAGCATGTTTTTATTCTCTGTTCGTGTGTGTGTGTGTGTGTGTGTGTGTGTGTGTGTGTGTGAGGGGACTGACCTTCTCTTCTGAACGTGCAGAGGCTGTAGGTTCTTGGGCTAAAGGTAGGCCTAGACCATGAGGGGAGGTCAAGGAGGAGCCCCAAGATCACATTAAATGAAAAAAATTTCTCCAAGGAGCTTTTTCTTTTCCTGATTGAGTTGCTTCTTTGAGTCATTCATTCACCAAACCTTCTGTGAGCCCTTGGGGTTGGAGCCTAAGGACAAGCTCCCTGCCCTCAGGGGGACCTAAAGTCTGAGAAAACAAAAGTTCTTAACCCGGGATCCAACTGTGAACCTGATTTTTTTAAAAAAATTGTAACTATTTCAATATAATTGGTTTCCAATATTGAAATTTCTATATTCCAATATGATTGGTAATACTAAATGTTTTATTTTATGCATTCCAAAACCTTATTGTGAGATGGGGCCTTGGCCTTCAGCAGACCCGACTGCCTGAGGGGCACATGGCACAGAAGGACCCCTGGTCCCAGGAGTGGTGAGGGCTGCAAAATGGTGGGACAAGGCAGTGTGAGATGAGGTCTAGGACCTGGAAGAGGGAGGAAGGGGGGATCGGAGCTGGCTTCCTGGAGGCAGCATCAGAGCCGGGCCCCCAAGGATTGCTCCCATGCTCCAGATCGACTCCTGAAAGTGGTAAGAGCTTTGGCTCCAAAGTCAGACGACCTGGCCTTGAATTCTGCCTCCTCTGCTTACTCCCTGTTGTGCAGACTTACCACCTTCCACAAGGCCCTTCACATCCAGGCCTCAGTTTCCTTAGCTATAAAATGAGAGAACTGGATTTGATGATCTCTTAAGGGCCCTCCTTGCTCCAGCTTTTCAGGAATCTTCCAGTTCTTTGAGACAGGAGGGATCACTGGGGACAGCAACAGCCTAGGAACGTTCCCTGGAAGAGGTGGCCTTGAGCTAGGCCTTGGAGGAGAGGGAGGATTTGGGGAGGGGGAGTGCGTACCAGGGAAAGAAGAGGTAGGAACAGCCTCTCCTGCCCAGATGAGACCAGTTTACCCCTCTGGGTGATAGTGATTTTCTCCCTCCCTTCTAGGCTCCCTCTACTGAGATCAGCCCTGTGATAATACCCTCACATGCTTTGAAAGGGGGCAGGGTGGAGAGTGGGTTCTGTTTTTTGCCAGGGCATATTTTCCGTTCAGCTTAACGTACACACGTACACATGCCCCGGGATCCAGCTGAGCATCAAGGGCAGCGCTTCCTCTCGACCCTACACAAGGCCATCAGTGGAGGGAGTGGCTTGGCCAGGCTCCCCTCTTGCTTCTCCGGGGCTGCTAGACCAGACTTCAAATAGGAGAGATAGGGCCAGCTCAGGACCAGCCAGCCATTCAGGGACAGGAAGCTTTGCTGAGGCTTGAGTCGGACTTTTCGTAAGCATGTTTTTAGCTGCCCCTAAGAAGAATGGGAGAAGGATAAGATGTGTGGATGGATGGATGGATGGATGGATGGATGGATGGATGGATGGATGGATTGATTGATTGATTGCTCCCTCCCAATCGCTGGAGGTCTCCAAGCAAGGGTGGATGATCCTTTACCAACAATGTTACAAAGTAGACTTCCTGTTCAGGAGTAGACTAGACCACACATGTGTCCCCAGAGGTCCCTTCTCATTATTCTCGTGGGATTGTAGATTTAAAACTGGGACGTACCTTTGAGTTCATCTGCTACAACCCCCTCATTTTACATTAGAGGAAACTGAGGCATAGAGACATTGTCAGTGTCAGAACTGAGGGTTTGAGGCTGGGGCCCTCTGCACTCTTTCAGAGCCCCATTCTCTAAGCACTTTTACCATGTGTCAGGCATTGTGCTAAGTGCTGAAGGTACAAAGAAAGGCAAAGACAGTTCCTGTCTCAGAGAACTTACTCTCTAATGAGGAAGACAACGCTCAAACTAGGATGTACAAGCAAGCTAAATACAGGATATGCAGGAGATGCTTACCTGAGGGAGGGGATCAGGATCCTTCTATAGCAGGCCGGGTTGTAGCTGGGACTTAAAAGAGGCAGGAGGAGGAAATGAGGTGGGAGAGTGTTCTAGACAAGGGGGGTGGGAACTAGAAGAAATGTCTGGAGATGAGGGTCTTTTTCATGGAACGGCTAGGAGACTCAAGTCATTGTATCAAAGAGTATGTGTTGGAGAGTAAGATATAGGAAGCCTGGGAAGGCAGGAGGAGGCCCCATTAGGAAGAATTTCGTACATCAAGCAGAGCATTCTGTATTTGCTCCTGGAGGCAATAGGAAGCCGAAGTTTCTTGAGGACAGGTGTTATGTGGTCAGATCTGTGCTTTAGGAAAATCACTTTGGTGGCTGAATGGAGGATGGAATGGAGGGAGAGGCAGGAGCAAGCAGATGCACCAGCAGGCTTTTGCAGTAGCATGTGTGTGAGGTGATGAGGGACCGCACTAGAGGGGTGGCGGAGTCAGAGGAAAGAAGGAGGCGGATTCTCTCGAATGCCAAAAAGGGGAGATCAACAAGCCCTGACAACAGCTTAGATGAGGGGAGGTGAGATAGTGAGGAGTCCAGGCTGATGCCTAGGTTGGGAGCCTGAGGACGAGAGCATAGTGTTATCCTCTAAGGTAATAGAGGGAGTTTACAGAGACAAGGAGGCGGGTGAGAGTGTCTGGGTGCTAGAAATGAAGAGTTCCAATTTAACTTGTTGAGTTAAGGGCAGTCAGAAAAAAGAAGGAATTTTCACGGCCACCGAGGTAACTTCCTTGTTTTACAAGTCAGGACAATTGAGGCAGCAAAGGAGTGCCCCACATGGAGTCAGGGGCAGATGTGGGACTGATCTTTACCCTTAGACTACTTGACCCTTGGCGTTCAGTAGTGTGTTCATTCAACAAACATTTGATGGATAAAATGCTGGGCCTGGAATCTGAAAGACCTAAGTTCAAATCTAGCTGCAGGCCCATACTGGCTTTGTGACCCTGAACAACTCTGCTTCTGTTTCCTCACCTGTAAAATGGGGATACTGCTTCCTTGTACCAGTCTTCCTCACACGGTTGCTGTGGGGGAACTTTGGGACCTGTTCTTAGTAGCAGTAATACTCCAACAATACTACTGGAAATCCCCTTCTCCAGTTCAGAGCCTGGCTTTTCCCTTCTTGTGCGAAGGCCTTTACATAGTGAGTGCTCAGGAATGTCAGCATTTCCAGCTCCATTTCCCCACCTGAAAGGCCTGCTCATCTTCGCTCCACAGGCTTAAACAAGAATGCATTAGGAGGGACTCACACCCCTTATGAGGTGCTAATAGGTCTTTATCCAGCTTGGGTTGTGAAGGTTCCCTGATGCCCTCTCTTCCCCCTCCGTGTACACGTGTTTGATAATTCTGTGCATATGTATTTACACACACAAGTACATACATATATGTGTGAGAGGAGAGAGTTGAGAAGGCACCCTCTCCGGGAACTCTGGGGAGCGTTGGTGGGCTCTGTGGGCAATGCTTGGGTGGCTTTGTGGGTTGGGGGTTGAGTAGTGCGGGAGGCACCCTCTTTTCTCGCTTCTGTTCTTCCTTGTTGGATGGGAATAGCTCAGCACAGAAGGCTGAGGGGCGCCTATCCTGGGACTGCTCCCAAAGCATCCTTCTGGAACCTGGACACATCCACTGACCTGACTATGCCAGCATGAGGATGGAGCCTCATGCCCTGCATAGTTCACAGTCTGACAGGGGCAGCAAGTCACAGGCCCAAAAGGGAGAACAAGAATGGTTCTGTGGGATTGAGGGGAAGGGTATGAGACTCAGAAAGAGGAGGAGTGCAAGGGAGAGAGAGACAGAGACTAAGGAAAAGAGAGAGAGCCAGGGAGAGACAGAGACTAGGGAAGAGACAGACAGAGAGATGGAGACAGAGAGGGGGTGACAGAGACGAGGGAGGAGAAAGAGAGAGACAGAGAGATGGAGACAGAGAGGGGGAGACAGAGACTAGGGAAGAGACAGAGAGAGAGATGGAGACGGAGAGGGGGAGACAGAGACGAGGGAAGAGACAGAGAGATGGAGACGGAGGGGGGAGACAGAGACGAGGGAGGAGAAAGAGAGAGACAGAGAGATGGAGACAGTGGGAGAGAGGAGAGAGAGAGGGTGTGTACCAGCACATTGTGGGCAGAGGGCAGTAGGGAGGATCTCCTTGGGGGCAGAGGGTCTAAGCTAGACTACAGAAGAGAGACCAACATTCTAGGGGTGAGGCACCCAGAGGCAGCAGTAGTGTCTGACCCAGGAAAAGCAGGATTCTGGGAGGCCATCTGAACCTAGGGGTCCCCCTCCCCTGACCAAACTCCAAGGGCCCCTGACCAGGAGAGCAAGCAGAACAGAATTGTCAGGGGCTTAATGGAGAGAATGGTGGGTCTGGAGTCAGGCAGGCCTTGTCTTGAGTCATTCTACAGATTTCTATGAGCTGTGTGACCCTGGGCAGGTAATTGAACTCAGTGTCTGTTTCCTC
This sequence comes from Bettongia penicillata ogilbyi, assembly GCA_023548195.1. Lineage (NCBI taxonomy): Eukaryota > Metazoa > Chordata > Mammalia > Diprotodontia > Potoroidae > Bettongia > Bettongia penicillata. The sequence goes on along the minus strand of JAJHZJ010000315.1, from coordinate 10,335,507 downwards.
TGACAACACAGGATGTCAGAACTGGAAGGGGCCTTAGAACATGGAATATTCTAAGCATATGAGTATCCTTTGGGACGTTGCCTGTTTGGGTTTTTTGTATTTGTGTCTCCAACACTTAGCACTGTGCCCAGCACAGAGCAGGCATTAACAATGTCTTGTTGAATGCTTGGCCGGCTTTAGGCCAGCCTTGGTAATTACAGAGTGTCCGGAGAAGGGCCTTGGAGTTTGTGCCATTGACAGTTATTTACAAGAAATGAGCTATTTAGACTGGAGAAGAGCTGACTGTGGGTGTTGGGGGGAAGGGGGGATATGATGGACATCTTCAGGTGTTTGAGTGCACCTGTGGGTTTCTCCCTGTTCTTCTTGGGCCCAGGGAGCAAAGACAGGAACTGCTGTAGGAAGTCAGGGAGAAGTTCCCAGCTGTGAGAGGAGCCCCCAAGGGAATGATGGGATGCCTTAGGAGGTAAAAGGGGTATCTGTCTAGGCACAGGCTGGCCTCTGGGCTTCCTCTCAACTCTTGGGGCCTTTGATACTATGTTTAGCACCTGGATTATCAGAACTAGAAAGGATCTTCAAACCTGGGGTATGAAGGAGAGTTAGAAGAGTCCAAGTAGACCATCTCCCCTAACCCTAGGGTGTGGCCAGATGTGGCATCCTGGCCATAGGAGACAGAGATATGGGGTCCTGCAGCCCAGCCAGGGCTCCCCAGGCCCACTGGTCCCATATCTACCCTCTGACTTTCTCCTGGCCTCTTCCCTTGCAGCTGTCGTAGTGGCAACAGAAAGAGCCTGGTGGTGGGGACTCCCTCGCCCACTCTCTCCCGACCTCTGTCCCCACTCTCTGTGCCCACAGGTGAGAATGACTGGTTCTGTAGGGTGAGCTGGAAGGGACATTGGATGTCAGACAGAACCCCCCCAAACTATCCTCCCCCCTCATCCCCATCTTGGGAGTCTCTAGACTTAATCATGGGCATTAGGCAGAAGATATGCACCTGAGGTGTGGGGAGGGATTTGTGTCAGAGCTCCATGACTCAGTTTCTCTTCCCCCTCCAACCATTTCCCATAGCTGGCAGCAGCCCCTTGGATAGTCCCCGGAACTTCTCAGCCAGCACGTCTGTGAACTTCCCCTTCGCACGAAGGTGAGCCTCCCTGCTCTAGTGAGGAGGCCCAGCAGAGGGTGGGAGGGAGAGGGCTTCCTTCACACTCAGGACCCTGGTGGTGGAATTATTTGTCAAGGGTCACTGCAGGGAGCTGGAAAGACTGAGGCTAGAACTCAGGTGACCTGCCTCCCTGTCCAGGCTTTTCTCAGAATAGTTCTACCAAATCTCCTTCCTCTTACTCCCTGGGAGCACCCTGGTCCATACCCAGAGTGGAAGAATCCCCTGATGTTTCCCAAACCTTACTTTAGGGGAGGTTAAAGATTTTTCTCACAGCCCCAAGTGCAGATAATTGAGGGGTGGTTGTGTTTGCCTGGCTGAGAGAGCCCGCCGGTTTTGGTGCCCCAAACCTTAAATCCCATCTTTCTTCCACTGTCTCTCCCCATGCCCCACCTGCCCTTCTCCCTGACCCTGACTTTGCTCCCTTCTCCTCCGTCCTTTCCTCTTCTTGGCTGGTAAACCACCAATCTTCATGCAGTCATGGCCCCCGGAATGACAGGTAATTTTTTCCAGGAATCAGGCACAGACAGCTTCCTTTGGTGGAGCGGAATGGGGTGGGGGATGGCATATGTGTACGGGAATGGCTGGGAACAGGAGATGACTTACTGGTGGGGGATGGGGGTGCTATGGGAGTCACATTTCAAGCATGAAGGGAGTCAGCTGAACTGCCACCCTCCCAAATCTGAGAGCTGCTTCCAGAACCTAAGAAATCCCCTCAGGGGAAGTCTTCCATGAGTCCCTTGGATGTATTCTCACCTCCTAATACCTCAGAAGAGTCTTCTCAGAGCTGATCCTGGGCCAAAGAGGGTGGGGATTGAGGTGGGCATGGGAGTGGGAGTTCTGTTATCTCTACGCTGGAGGACAGCAGCTTCCTGGCCCTGGTGGCTACTGTCAGGGAGCCGGCTTCTGGGCTAGCTGGGGAAGTGAGACCTGCTGCCAGCCAGGAAGCAGTCAACAGCCAAGGGAGACAGACTGGGTTTTGCTGCTGAGGTGCGTGTGGTCTTGGCATTAAGTCCCGAGAGCTCCAGGAAGAGGAAAGATCATGGTGGGCGGCAGCAGTCTGGGCAGGCCTGCTGGAGGAGGAGGGCTGCCACCTGCTCACGAAGAGCTTGTGGATCTCCTTCTGTTGGAATTGGCCTTGCAGCCTGGAGAATGGCCAGCGTGATCCCATTCCATCCTTCCTAGCTTTTTCTCTCACTCTCCTCCCTCTTCATTTTTCTCCCCTCCTCCCTCTACTTGTTGCTCAGACCTTCTGGGGTATGTGGCATACCCAGAAACCTCAAATGCCCAAACTTTCACCAGTCCTTTCAGGAAATCAGCTCAGCCTGGAAGAACTCAGGGGCATTAGGCAGAAGACATGCACCTGAGGTGTGGGGAGGGATTTGTGTCAGAGCTCATGACTGTGTTTGTAAACATTAGATTATTGGTATCCTCCAGTAGACTTGGGATCCCAGGACTGGGCAGGACCTCAGACCCAGACCTATTCAGTAACCATCCCTTCTGCAGCCCCATCAAGCAGGTTACCCCAGAATTGGGTCAGATGCTCCCAGGGCTGGAGAATTCAACCCCTCCTGAGGCAGCCAGGTCCCTTTGTGGAGAGCTTCCCTGGTTGAGAAGGGTTTTCTTTATCCCAGTATGGAGGGAGCTGAAATCTGCCTATCTGGAACCCAGTGCCTCAGTTTGGCCCTCTGGGGCCAAGCAGAATGAAGTTCACCCCTCTTCCTCTCAACATGCCTTAAAGACACCAGTGCTATCATCCCTTCTCCCCTTCCCCCACCTCGAGCCTTTTAATTTCTCATCCCCATTTCCTTTGGGCTGATCCTCCTGTGGTTGGGTTTCGAGGCTCCTCACTGTCCCTCCCAGTCACCCTCCAAGATGGGCTTTAGGTTTTCAGTGCAGAAACTGGATGACAATTTGTCCAGGATTCTGTAAAGGGGATTTTGCTTAGATTGGTTTGGATAAGAAATCCTCTGAGATCTCTTCCAGTTGTGTACCTGGGTTCCCCAACTGAACACAGAGCACTCAGTGGGGTCTAAACACGGCCTTCCTCCACCATTGCCCCTTGCCCAGCTGTCAACCTTCCACAAGCTGTCCATTCTTCCAGGGCTGATGGCCGGAGATGGTCACTTGCTTCCCTCCCCTCATCTGGCTATGGGACCAATACACCAAGCTCCACTGTTTCGGTAAGGCTCTCTGGGTTCCCTGGCTGGAGGGTGGGAGGGAGCATCAGGGTTTGGAATGTCCCCTTCTCTGGTAGTAGGTTTGGAAGACCTTTCTCATTACTCAGCTGTTGAAAGGACTATCAAGTCAGAATGGTATCCTCAATCCACATACACCTTCTCCGAATTTGAATTGTTTCTCTCTAGACTTTATGAAGCTCTAGACTTTATGAAGCTCTAGACTTTATGAAACTCAAACGTTTCCCTGCCTGGGATCTTCTTTGACCCCACATACCCATGTGCTGAGGCAGGCCAGGCAGGGGTTATTATTCCCACTGGACAGATGAGAAGCCAGAGCCTTGGGGAGTAGAAGCATCTTAGCCAAAGCCACATAGCAGAGGTGTCTCCCCGGTGTCTCCTCTGCCCAGCATTCTCTCCAAGACCCCTTCAGCCTCACATCCTCTCTGGGAGTAGATAGGACAACTCTTATTATCGCCATTTGACAGATGAGGACACTGAGGTCCACTCAGCATATATTAACTGATATAACTGTCATTTACTCAGGGCAGGCAAAGACCCAGCTTCAACAGTTATTAATCACCTATTTTATATATATATCCCTAAGGGAAATGAAACTGTCCCTACCCTCCAGAAGCTTCCAATCTACCAAGAGAGGGAATGGCACACACACACAAAGACAGCTAGGGTCCAAACCCTGCTTCACAGGGCTTATGGTCTAGTGGACTCTAGGTGGAGGAAATCTCCTAAGGAGGTGATTTACTTAATGGCTTAGTGACAGCAGAGGCCCAGAAGGGAAGTTTCCCCTGATTGCCCCATGGCCACCAGGTCACCTGTCTGACCTCGAGGTCTGAGCCCAGGGCACAGGTGGCCCACAGCTCTTCTTTCCTCTCCCACTCAAGTCCTCCTCATCCTCCCGAGAACGGCTGCACCAGCTGCCATACCAGCCAACACCAGATGAGCTCCACTTTCTTTCCAAGCACTTTCGAAGCTCAGAGAGCATCGTGGATGAGGATGGGGGCCGACGCTCACCCTGCATGCGGCCTCGCTCCCGAAGCCTCAGGTAATGGATTCAGGTCCTTAGCCCTTCCCAAACTGTGGCTCCAGGGCCTCGTGTCTCTGTCTCAGCTGCCCAGAGACTTGCACCTGGGAGGGGCATGACTTTAGTTGTTTCATGGGCCCATGAAATTTATATTGAGCCCAGATCCTGTGGTAGATGTCGGGTGGGGTGGGAGCACTGGGGAGTGGCAATATAGTCCCCTACCCAGCCCCTCATTGTTTGACCTCATTCAGATCAAGAGAGACCTAGTACATGAGCTGGTGTTATTTCCCTCTTCCAGCCCCGGGCGAACCTCAGGAGCCTTTGACAGTGACATTGTCATGATGAATCATGTCTACAAGGAGCGATTCCCCAAGGTTAGACTCGCCATCGGGAGACGGCTGAATCCTGGATGGAAATGGGAGAGGTGTCCAGGGGCTGTTCTACTTGGCCCCTGAGGGCAGAACAAGGTGCAGGATGTGGGGGAGACAGAGGCAGAGAGTGCAGCTTGATCATACAGGAAAACTTCCTAATAATTGTAATCATCCAAAAGTGGAACCAGCCACCAGGCAGTGAGCATCTCACTGAAAGTCTCCAAAGAGAGGCTGGAGGACTCCTCCTCTGGGATGTTGTCAGGGAGATACTTGCTTAGGAATGAGAGGGGAGTGAGGTGTCCTTCATAGACACTTCTGGATCTGATGTTCTGTGGTTCATGTAACATTTCCTTCCTACCCTGGGTCATGAGGTAAGGCCAGAACTGCAGGTGGTTATAACAGTTCTCAGGAAAATTCACTTAAGCAATGGAGGGTAGCTGTCCTAGGAAGAAGGTTCTCCTGGAAACTGGGAGGTAGTCCCTCCCCCAGAGGGCTCAACTGTGGTCTCCATGGGGATTGGGAGGGAGGGAGGCCCCAGGTGGGGGAGCCAGAGGGAGGTAGCAGGCCACAATGTATAGGAAAGTGGAATGGAAGCACCCTGGGAAAGAGCCCCATTTGTCCCACCTTGGTTATGGCTCTGTAGTGAGTGTCTGCGCCTTAATGGGCTGGAGAAGGCAGGGCCATTGGGACCCTTTTCTGTGATTGCTACAGGAGTTCAAGCATCCTGTTCTTTCTGACAGTATTTCACATGTACATAACTCTGTAGTGGGCTTTTTTAATCTTTTTTGATGTCATAGACTCCTTGTCAGAATCATTTTGATAAAAACATAAAATATGATACATAGGATTACAAAGGAAACTAATTCTTTTGAAATCCAGTTATCAAAATATTTTTTTTTTAAAGTCCCCTTTCCTAACCCCTTTGGGGGGCCCCTGGGTGAAGAAACCCTATTCCATATTCATCGTCCTATTTGTTCCTTCCAGTGCTCCGCTCAGGTAGGAAGTATGAGTGTTGATATTCCCGTGTTAGGGAATGTGAGAGGAGGAAACTGAAAGGCACTCCATCTGATGTACGTTTATTATGTATTGTGTATTATACGTCCTTGGCACTGAGGGCAGTACAAAGCTGAATGAGATAGAATCCCCCTGTCTTCTGTGGATGGGGAGAGGTTAACACACACGCAGAGGAAATGACTTGCCAAAGGTCACGCAGGTTGGAAGTGACAAAGCCAGTAAATGTGACCTCTGTGACATTGAGCCCAACTCCTTCACTTTACAAAAAGATCACCAAGGCCCAGAAGGGAACTTGCTTTGCCCAGGTAACACAGCAGGGCTGAGGCAGAACCAGGGCTCCCATGAAGGGCCTATGGTCTACCCTTCTTCCTGCGTTCTCCATCCCCCTTCCTCATCCTCCACTCCCCAAATAGGCCACTGCCCAGATGGAGGAGCGGCTGCAGGACATCATCACCACCTTCTCCCCATCCGACACACTGGCCCTGGCTGATGGCGTCCTGGGATTCATTCACCACCAGATAGTGGAGCTGGCTCGGGACTGTCTGGCCAAGGCTCGGGAGGACCTGGTCACCTCCCGCTACTTCTTGGAGCTTCAGGAAAAGCTAGAGAAGATGCTGCAAGATGTAAGTGTCTCTTTTTTCCCTCTCCTCTTCCCTTTTCTTCCTCCTTCCTCTTCCTTTCTCCCTTCCCTTTTATCTTCTATCTTCCTTTTTCTCTTTCTCCTTCTTTCTCTCCGTTCCACCCTTTTCTTTTCCCCTCTTCTTTCTCTTTCTTTTTCTCCTTCTCCTCTCTCTCCCCTCATTTCTCTTTTTCCTCTTCCTCCTTGCTTCTTTTTTCCTGCCTTCCCTTCTCTTCTCTTGTTCCCAACTTCCTTTCTTCCCTCCCTGAAAGACTCAGGTCAGGAGAAGTAGACAGAAAAATAGATCCCTGAGAACCTGTCCAGGCAAGGGCCTGGAGGGAGGTAGGGAATCATCCTTCTATAAAGCAGCAGTCCCATTTATAGCATGCTTTCTTCAGAACAGCCTTAAGAGATCATCTTCATTTTACAGATGAAGAAACTTGCATCTCAGAGGGAGAGGAAAGGACATTTTCATAGTTAAAGAGCTGTGGGTCAGGGCTGAGATAGGCCCAGATCTCCCAGTTCCTAAGCTAAGGGCTTTCCCCCTTCTGTCACACTGTTCCTTCTCAGCACCACCTGGGCAGACCTTTAGCCTCCCATGGCTCCTTAGCAGAGGAGAGGAAAGTAGGTCTGGGGACCTTAAAGAAAGTCCAGTGAATATAGGGGTCCCCTGCTTGCTCAGCCCCAAGAGAGAGTCAAGAAGAGATTTGCTGACAGCATGGGTGGGGAGGCCATCAGTGGGTCCAAGGGACTCAGTTCTGGGTACGGAAGCCCCATGTTCTCTCTCAAATCAACAAGTATTGTTAGTTCTTATATATAAACACACATGTATGTCCAGACTTCCTGGATCTGTTGTGGAGCTTGAATGTACAGATAGCTCCAGGGAAAGCTGGTTGGTCTCCGGTTGCCATGAAGAGTGAAGGGCAGAATGGCCTGTTTGGAGGCAGACCCCTTCCCAGCTGGTGATGCAGTTTGCCCCTCTCTGTGTGAATCCACAGGCCCATGAACGATCAGAGAGCCAGGAGGTCAGCTTCATCGGCCAGCTTGTTCGAAAGCTCTTAATTGTCATCTCACGTCCAGCTCGTCTCTTGGAATGCCTGGTGAGCTCGCACTGCCCAGCTCAGATGGGGACAGCCTGCACTGGGGAGAAAGGGAGAGGCCCCTGATTGGGCTGCTCAGCACAAACGATTTAAAGAGAAAGCTCTCCCCTTGGAGCTTCTGTCCCATGACAGCCTGGTGTGGGAGGAATTGGCACCTGCAGATTACATATGAGCCCAACATGTTGGTAGGCGGGATATTACATGTTGGACAACAGAATCAGAATCTAAAAAGGCTAGACCATTCTAAGCAAATGAATTTAATAGGTCTCAATGTAAAGTTCTGTACTTGAGTTCAAATAACTAACCCAAGTGGAAAATGCAGAAAGGAAGGCAAGACAATCAGGGAATTGAGGGGAGGGGGAATGAGTGGACTTGGTGTTCAGTATGGGCGCAGTAAGATGGTACTTATTGTTATGTGACAGCCAAAAGAGCTATCAGAATCTTGGGCTGTATTTAGAGCCATGATGCCCAGAACAAGGTTGGCAATAAGCCCTATAAATTCCATCATTTAGAAGTCCAGATGGACCCTTGGGGACAGTTGTAGAAGGGATTCTTGTACATATAAGGTTGGACTTGGTAATACCTGAGGTCCCTTTTTGATTGTGGGGTAGCAGATGTCCCTGGTATGTCTGTCCTTGTGGTATAGGGGGAGGAGACAGTTCACAAGCATTTATTAAATGTCTCCTGTGTGCCATGCACTGCGCTAATTGCTGGAAGAGACACAGGAAATAGGTGAACCCTCTTACATTGATGGGACCGCGGGCAAGTTCTCAGCGTCTCCAGGCTTCACCTCTCTGTGCCTCAGTTTCCTTCACTGTAAAATGAAGGGATTAGAGTATATGACCTATTAAGACCCCATCTGACTCCAAGTTTATGAACTTGTGGCCTGGTCCCTGTCCACCTTCTGGAGCTCAGCTCACCCACAAAGCTAATTAGTTGGCAGACAAGCATCATAGACCATCAGGGCTGGAGAAGGGTGATTTGCCTGTGGCTGAGGGTAATTCAGGAAGTCTTCTTGGAGGAGGTGGTATGAGATCTGGCCTTAAAGGATGGAGGGTGAGGGAGGACCAAGCATGGCACCTGACTGCTTGGGATGGGACGGGAAGAAACCTCTTAAGCCAAGGCACCATTCCTTCATGTTGGTGTGGGCTGGTGACTTCCCTGGTGTGGAGACTTCCCACCGTATGCATGCATTGGCAGCTTCTCTTCAATGAGTCATCTCAGAGAATTGCTGGGAGGTGTTGAGAAGTTAGGCAGCCTGCCTGTGGTCACCAGCCTGGATGTGTCAGGCTGGGGTCCGAGGCTAAAGAAAGAACCTCTATATCCATGCATTATAGAGGATGATGTGTCTAGCTCTGTGCTCAGTGCTCAGCCTTCGTTCTGTTGGGCACTTGACCACTGAACATAGGCATCGGTGCTAGAGGTTGGGGCTCCATTCCATTTTTTCTTCCCATCCTGCTTGGCAGGAATTTGATCCTGAGGAATTCTACCACCTCCTGGAAGCAGCAGAAGGACATGCCCGGGTGGGTCAGGGCATCAAGACAGATATTCCTCGATACATCATTGGTCAGCTGGGCCTCACCAAAGACCCGTTAGAGGGTAAGTGGAGGGAAACAGAGTCAGCTCTTGCTGAAATCCTGAAGCTGAAAGACTTGGCTCTAGTCTTGGCTTTGTTACTTGTTTGCCTTAGGTAAGTTATTTTTCTCTGGTCTAAACTGCCTCCATTTGTAAAATGAACAGGTTCAACTCTAGGAATTGCTAGTTCATACTAACTGTGATGGTCTATAGTCTGTGTCTTAAGGGCTCTCACAGCTCTGACATCCTGGGCTCTAAGTACCCTTCCAGCTCTGACATCCTGGGTTCTAAAGGCCCTCCCAGCTCTCACATTCTGGATTCTAAGGGCCTCTCCCAGACAACTTTTTCAGTAAATTTTACAGGGGAGAGAGGGAGATGATTGGAAGAGTCAAGGAGGGGAGGGCTTTTTTAGGAGTATATTTGTAAGCAAAGGAATGAGAGCCCATATAAAGGGAGAGACTGAAGAAATGCCTGAGAAAAGTGAAGCCCACTGGAACATGGTCCTAGAAAAGATGGAAGGGGCAACTCTCATGACTGGGAGGCTATCTCTTCTCTGATCAGAGAGAAGGGTCCAAGGTCCATGGGGGTGACAAGGTTTAGTCATGGAGGATGGAGACTGATGACCCTAGAACTGATAGCTTCATCCTAGCAGGAGACCAGTTCTCAGTCACACATGTAGTGGGGAGAGAAGGAAAGATTCCGAGCAGTGAGAGTGAGAAACAGGCTAAGGAGTTCATAAGGACAGTGTAGACATCTGCTTCTACTTTTAGGGTGCAGTGCTAGATTTGGAGTCAGGAAGATCTGAGTTCAGATCCTAGCGGTGATACTCTTTTATGTAATCCTGGGGGTACCACTTAATGCGCTCACAGACTCAGGCCTCATCTGTAAAATGGAAACAGTAATTGCCCTGGGCCTCCCTCCCTGGGTTGTCGTGAGACACAAGTGAGCCAAGCTATGAAGAACTCTTTGCGTCATTTAAAATGCTATATAATGAATTATTTGTTATTTTTTTAAAATCCCCTTGGGGGTGAGGGCCTTGCACACAGGGCTGCCAGGCTGCAGAGGAAGCTCCAAAGGCACCCCCTTCAGCTCTTAGAGTCTGCAGCTCCCCAAATCCTTTGCTACTTTTCAGGGAAGGCTCAGTCTTTGGAAACTTCCAGGTGATGGGGGTGGGGAGTAGGAGGGGGAGGAAGCTTCCTGGGTTTATGCCAAGAACCCTGTGCTAAGCAGATGGGATATGTAGGCGGTTAGCTGCTTGGTGCTAGGATACTTGGCTTTTTGGCATTCTTCCCCAGAGCAGAAGTGTTGGATGCTTTAATCCTGAGACTTCTGGGCCTCATGTCACTGAGGACCTATCAGCCAGATCAGTTATCTAGAGGATAATGAGAATGCTGAAAAGCCCCTGGAACCCAAGATGTCAGAGCTGGGCAGGCCCTCAGAACCCAAGATGTCAGGGCTGGGCAGGCCCTCAGAACCCAGGATGTCAGGGCTGGGCAGGCCCTTAGAACCCAGGATGTCAGGGCTAGGAGGGCCCTCAGAATCTAGGATGTCAGGGCTTGGAAAGCCCTTAGGACACTGTGTCAGAGCCGAGAAGTACACTCTCCTTTATTTTATAGACACAGAAACATAGAGGGAAAGTTGATAGGCCTGCCTTGGGGAGATTCAGGCTGTCCCTCTGCTGAGGTCTTTAAACAAAGGATTATAGGATTTTGAGCCAGAAGGGACCTTGAAGGGTCCCCTTGGCCAGTGGTGCCAAACTCAAAATAGGAAGGGATCCTCGCTGATCACATAGTGACTTAGAAGAGCAGATTAACATAAACTGTGTTGTCTTGTGTTTTATTTATTTTGGTAAACATTTCCCAGTTCTACTGTAATCTTGTCCAGGAAGCACCAGTGAATCTCCAGTTTAGTCCAACCCCATCACTTGACCTCCAGGGAGAGAGGTTCTGACTTACCCAGGGTGACACAGATATTAAGTGGGGCCATCTCTCTTGAAGCTCACCAACTTTGTGGAAGAGGCATCCTTGATCAGGTCTTAGGTGGAAGGGATCTATCCCTCCCCTTTTCCCCCACCAGGTCCCAGCCAATTTTAGGGTCCTATGATTCCTGCCCTGCCTGAGTGTTAGAGCTGGGACTAACTAGCATATGAGGACAGGCTCCACCTTGGGCTCTTCCCAGGCCTGAGACAGCATTCCCCTGAACACCCCCATCCCAGACTGGACCTCCTTCCTGTATATGCTGACTTGGGCTCCTGAGGCCCCAGGCTAACCCTCACATTGTCTTTACCTCTCCAGAGATGGTGCAGCTGGATCCTCTGGATACTGACTCCTCAACTGCACCTGAGGCCGGAGACCCTCCGGAGGTGAGTATGCCAGGCTCTGGGTTCAAGAGGTGTTCCTCCCTGGTGTCAGGGCCCAGTAACAAGGGAGAACTGGAGATAGGGGAATGGTGAACAAGTGAGGTGAGATGCATATTGTGTCTGGGCACCACCTGTGGCTACTGGCAAACTTCCTCTTGTTGGGGAAAGGGCTGAGCTTGTCATAGATAGACCTCCTGGCTTTTACAGTGCTGACCAAGGCACTTACGTCTCAGCCTCAGTTTCTGCATCTATAAAATGAGGATAATATTTGTCCTTACCTCCTACATTCAAATGAGATAGTAGGTATAAAGTACTTTGCCAACCTAGAGTTGCTGTCTTTGTGAGTGATCATTATTATAATGGGCTCTCCCTAGCAGAGGCAGGTGGTGGACAGTGGAGGACACTCCAGAGGTTGTGAAAGGGTGTATTGCCTCTGTGTAAATTATGACCTTTGCCCTGATCTGGCTTCCTTTGGAGCTCAGTCCTTGTCCGAGCCTCAGCAAGGGCCAGGGTTCCTCTGGTTTGGTTTGGGGGGAGAGACAAGCAGCTAGCTGCTTGTTACATCAGGATCAAGGTTCCCAGGAAGCCCAGGTTATAAGTGCTTACACTGGGGGAAAGGTCCAGAGTCCACAGTGGGGCCATGGGGGAGAAAAGGTGTCCCCTCTTGGCAGAATGGCTCTGGCTGAAGAATCCAGGAAGGTGGGGGATGGTATGAAATGTGACTTTGGTGAAAGACTTAAGGAAAAGAGGCACCTTGACTTGTGATTTTACAGTTGGGATAATGCCAGAAGGGAGGTTCTGGAGTCCCAGAGCAACAAGGGATCCTTAGTGGTCATAGGCCCATAGGATGGATGAATGGGTGGATGAAGGGATGAAGGAATGAAGGTCCTCTTCTCCCTTGCTGATCTCGTCAGCTCCCAGGGATTCAGTTATTTCTATGCTTATGATGCTCAGATCTCTTTTTCTGGTCCTATGCTTTACTTTTTATGGAAGTTTATTTTTTTATTTTATTTTTTTTATTATTTTGTTTGTTTTCAGTGTTCTACAATCACTTCCATATACCTTAAATTTTTTTCCCCTCCCTCTCACCTCCCTTCCTGAGTCAGCATACAATTTTATATAGGTTCTACACATACATTCCTACTAAATACATTTTCACCTTAGTCATGTTGCATAGAAGAATTAAAATGAATGGGAGAAATCATAAAACAAACCAAAACGTAATACAAAAGAAAATGATCTGCTACATTTTGCAATTGAATTCCATAGTTCTTTCTGTGGATGTGGAAGGCATTTTGGCTTGAGACCACTGGAAATATGTTAAGTCCTTGCATTACAGGGAAGTTCTACCCGAAAAATTCCTCGCACACTGTGGTTGTTGCTGTGTACAAAGTTCTCCTGGTTCTGCTCCTTTCACTCAGCATCAGATCATATAAGTCTTTCCAGGCCTCCCTGAAGTCTTCCTGTTCATCATTTCTTACAGCACAATAGTATTCCATTACATTCATATGCCACAACTTGTTCAGCCATTCCCCAATTGATGGGCATCCCCTGGATTTCCAGTTTTTGGCCACCATAAAGAGTGCTGCTATAAATATTTTTGTACATATGGGACCCTTTTCCATTTTTATAGTCTCTTGGGGATACAGCCCTAGAAGCGGTATTGCTGGGTCAAAGATCTAGTCCTATCCTTTTTGCAGAAATAATAGATGCTTAATAAATGTGTGACTGAAAAGTATTTATTAAACACTTATTGTCACCCAAGCACTCTGCTAAGTACTGGCTATACAAATAAAAATCAGTCCCATCTTCAAGGAGTTTATATTAGAGTGGAATGAGACAATACACATAATGGTGCAGTTGTGGGAAGGGATGTTTTGGTTTGGAAAGTTTTGGATCCACTGGGAGTTGATTGAGACACTTTTCCCAGGAACAATGACAATTGCTGTGATTACTTTTATTTCTTTGATTTGATTACTTTGATTCCCAAAACTGGAAAGAGGGTGGTAGGAATGACTGGGGGTGCAACTGGTATGGAGAAGGGTAGGAAGTGGGAGTGAAACATGGCTGCAGCCCAGGGTCTAGATGGAGTGGGCACCCAAGGTTCAGGCATCATGGCAGCTAGCGGTGTGGGGAGTGAAAGGAAGGAATCCCCTTTCATGGAAGCCTTTGCAGAGCAGTTGTCTGGCAGATGTCCTTGTGTCCTTGTAAGAGCTGGCAGATGTGATTACCAAGCTTTTGTCAGTAATAGGTGAAAGATCATGCAGAACCAGAGAAAAGTCACAAAATTGGATAAGCATCAGTGTGGTGCCGGTTGCTTTTTTTTTTTTTTTTTAAAGAAGAAAACAGAGTCTGCATGTTCTAGGCCAGTGAACTTGACATAAATTCTGGGAAAACTCTAGAATGGCTGGTGAACATCTAGAAAAGGAAGTAGCAATCACAGAGAACTAGCATGGCAGCTTCATTCCAAACAGGGCATGCCTCACTAACCTCACTTGCTCTCATGATAAGGTTACTAAACCAGGAGGTGAAGGAAATGCTGCAGGTGTTTGTTTACCTAGATTTTAGTTTAATATTGGCTAAAGTACTTGCATTATTCTTGTGGAGAAGATGGAATGATGTGAACTAGAGAATGATATGAGTGGTTGGATGATTGATGATGGGTTAACCGAACTTGTTGGATATCCAGATTCAAATACCAGTAGTTAATGGTTCAGCATCACCATGGTCAGAGGGATCCATGCTTGGCATACTTATCAGATTGACAAGTGACACAAAGCTAGGAAGGGATAGCTAGCACATTGGGTGATTGGATCCAGGGATCCTTTTGGATAATGCTTGGTTCAGAATGGCCACTGAGATCCCTTCCAACTCAAGCTCTTTGACTCTGTGACCTCATGTATTACCTCCTAAGGCAGCTTGTGCTTCTGTGGGGCTGATCCACTTAGAAAATTCTTCCTTAAATATGCCCCCTTTTGAATCCCCAATTTCCACCCCCTTCAACCAAATGGTCTCTAGGGTTTATTGGAGCCTTGAAGGGATCTTAGAGAGATCAGCCAGCACCATCCTCTCTCATTTTAACAGTGGAACACTTTGCCCAAAGGCATTGAGAATATGATAGCAGTGAGTCAGGTGTGGAACTCCCAAGTCATAGGACCCCCAAATCCAGAGCTAGAAGGAGAGTGAAGAGACTGCCCCACAGTCACACAGGGGCAGAGCTGAGATTTGAAATCTGGTCCTTTGACTCTCAAGTTCCTTGGTCTTTTCTCTTTGAGACAAGGCAGCAAAAACCAACCTTTTGGACCTCTGAGGAGGGTGTGGGATGGCCTCCCTCCCCTTTCACCCCTGGAGGATTCCCAAGTCAAGGACAGATGATTTCTCGGAGGCTCTCAGGTAGAGGGTACCTCTCTCCGTGTATCTCCTGTGTCAGGTTAGGCACTGGAGCCTAAGGAGTCCTAACCAGTTTCTCTCTGGTCTTTTCAGAACCGATGTCTCCCTGTCCCCTCCCGGAGAAAACCCTGCGAGAGTGATTTTGAGACCATCAAGCTGATCAGCAATGGTGCATATGGGTGAGTGGGAGATAGCTTCATCCGCTAAACTGTGGACACCGTTATCCTTGGTCCTGACAAGTAACCGAATCTGCTGGGCTTCTCCTCCGGGGCAGGCCAGAAGGGCTGCTGAGGCAAGATGCACTGGCTTTTGTCAGCAGAGCATGGAATGTCAAAGCTAGGAGGGTGCTTAGAACCCGGATGTCAGAGCGGGAGGGCTCTTAGAACACAGATTATCAGCTGTCATCTTATTCATCTCTTCTTTCCATCTGCTAGGGCTGTGTACCTGGTCAGACACCGGGAGACCCGCCAGCGCTTTGCAATAAAGAAGATCAACAAACAGAACTTAGTGCTCCGGAACCAAATCCAGCAAGTATTTGTGGAGCGGGACATCCTCACCTTTGCCGAAAACCCCTTTGTTGTCAGTATGTTCTGCTCCTTTGAGACCCGCAGGCACCTCTGCATGGTCATGGAGTATGTGGAAGGTCAGTACTGGGCAGCTGGAGGTGCTGGAAGGGGCTCTTAACCTGGGGGGTCAAGACTTAAAGGTTGCCTTCCCAACTCTCCTCTAGAATTTCTGTGTAACTAGGGGAATCCTTTCTTCTCTCCAGGCCTCATTTTTCCCATCTGTGATATGAAGGGGTTAGATTGGGTAGTTTGTAAGTGCTTCTCCTAGCTCCAACATTTTGTGTTTGAAGACCCCTCCCAACTGTGACCTTCCATATTCTCAGGGCCCTCCCAGCTCTGACATTTGAGGTTTCAGGCCCCTTAGATGACAGAGAGCTCTGCCAAAGACTTTCCAGACCAATCCAAGGGCTCCCCGTTTCCCCACTTTGGTGCTGGCTCCTGAGAAGACCCCAGTGGCCCAGGCTTTCCTACCCCACTCAGTCATTCTCTGTGACCAGGGTCATTCCTCAGCCAGTGGTTCATTCTTTCTTTCAGCTTATTCACTCATGTGTCAGACGTTTCCTGAGTGCAGCCTGTGTGGAAGGTGACACATGAAGGGGCTGAGGGTCTGACTGTCTTGTGGGTTGTTCTCCCTTCCCCCCTGGCCCCCCCTGCCCTGTGGAAGCTGGGTCATGCCTCACACTGCCCTCGTACCTGGTCTTCCTGCAGGTGGGGACTGTGCCACGCTGCTGAAGAATATGGGACCTCTCCCTGTGGACATGGCCCGGATGTACTTTGCTGAGACTGTCCTGGCTTTGGAGTACCTACACAACTATGGCATTGTGCACCGGGACCTCAAGCCGGACAAGTAAGGAGGCAGAGCCTGGGAGGGAAAGTATTGAAGTACCAAGATTCTTTCGTGGGCTGATCACCACCTGGGACCAGGCTGGGAATGGGGGGGTGGAGTTTACATGGAACCAAAGTCCCCAGAGCTGAGAGAGAACAGCCCTAGGGCTCCTTGGGCCTAGCCCCCTACTTTACAGATAAGGAAATTAAGGCCCACCTCGGGAAAAGTGACTTACTCTGTAGAACAGTACTAAAACCCAAATCCAGGTTGTTGGGCCCTGACTCTTGTCCACTTGTACTCCTCTGTTTGGGGAACAGGGTAAATTTGGGGAAAAGTTTCCTCTTTTGAATCTTTATCATCCCTCATAGAGAATAATTGGTGCTCTTGGGTAGCCCAGCTTAGCTCTCAGCTCATCAAAAGAATCTGGGTCCTGGACCCAGCTCTTAATGTTGGCTTGAGGTGTGACCTTGGGTGACTCACTTCCTCTCCCCTGCCTGCCGGACAGTCCCTGTCCTTCTTGTAGGGGAATGGTCCTACGCTGGGCTCCGGGGTTCCAGGTTTTGTGTCCCCTTTGTGCCCCTGCCTCGCGATTAGATTTTGAGCCTGACCCACCCCCAGATTTTCTTCCTCCTCTGGAACAGGAGAGGCTGGGTCTGGATCTGAAAGGCCATTTCTTCTCCCTCTCAAATCCTGTGCCTCTCTTCCCATGGGATGACTGTACAGAGGAAGGAACTCTTTGTGCTTGGCTGAATGTGATGTTTCTCTAATTACCCACCAACCCTGAGTTGCACCAACTAAGAGTCTCACCCTTCCCTTCTCTTTGTGTAGGCATTTCTATGCCCTACCTGCTTCTTGCAGGGGCTTGGAGTAGATTGCAAGGTCTAAAATATGCCCAGCAGGGCACAGAGGGGAAGAAAAACAAAAACTTGCCCAAAGGAATTGAGGAACGGGTATTCTTGGGCACCTGGGCTCAGTTTCATTTCAGTGGTTGGCCCCAGGGGGTCACTGAGAGCTTCCTGCCAGGGAAGATAGAAGGGGAAGTAGGGGGAGCCAGCTGTGGTTCTTGGGCCTCTGAGCCCCAGAGCAAACCTCCCCCACGTGGCTTCTGAATCTTGGGAGGGGGGATTTATCCTGTGCCAGTATGGGTCAGGTCACACAAGAGTTCCACTCCTTCATTCCCCAGGCAGAGATGCTGTGGATGGGGGCTCCAGCAGTGGGTGGAAGGTTGCAGGGGAGACCGAGGTCCTTCCCAGTTCTGGGTGCAGGTGCCTGGGTTCCTTGTGTTCCAAGGTCTTTTCATTCTCTACGCCATCCCCAAAGACAGAACTGGAGGAACAGTGGTCCCGTGCAGGAGAGCTCAGTTATATCCTGCCAGGAGCATGGGGGGTCCCAGCTTCCCTGGCTCTTGGAACTTGGCCCCCACCCCCAGCAGCTGAGCCTCCATGACAGATGGGCCTCTGCCTTCTCTGGTACAGCCTCTTGATCACATCCTTGGGCCACATCAAGCTGACGGACTTCGGGCTGTCTAAGATCGGGCTGATGAGCATGACCACAAATCTGTACGAGGGTCACATTGAGAAGGATGCCCGTGAGTTTGTGGACAAGCAAGTGAGTGTCTTCTGTTCCCTGGGAGGTTTCGAGAGGAAGGGGCTTAGGATTCCAGGAGGGGGTGGAGTGGGGTGGCTAACTAGGGCAGGAGAGAAGGAGATCACCAGAGGTGAGGCAGACATTATCTTTTCCATCCTTCAAGGCCTAGATCAAGTGCCTGCAGCCCTCAGGGAAGCTTCCTGTCCACCTCCCATCCTGATCAGTCCAAACCAGCATGCATTTATTAAGCACCTACTGTGTGCAGGACACTTTGCTAGGCACACAAGACAAGAACAGCTTAAATCCTACTAGAGGGATGCCAGAAGCATGCATGTAAGTCTAGGCAAACTGGTTTTGAGGAAGAGAGAGAGAATTGACCACTCAGTCACAGGGTCCAGTAGGAAGTCGCTCGTGAGCTGAGTCTTGACTGAGAGAGGCAGATGAAGAGGGAGGACACGCAGCCTGTTCAAAGGCCCAGACCTGGGAACTTCAGGTAGGCCAGTTTGGCCAGCACAGAGAATGGGCCAGGGAAACGTAGAGCAAAATCAAGGTGGAAAGCCGACTAAGGCCAGGCAGTGGCAGCTTCAGGCCCTGCACGCAGGAGTGGATGGTGCATCCTGCGGGCAAGAGGGAGCTCCAAAGACTGCTTGTTGGCCTCTGACTGAACATCTGGGGAGAACTAGAGAGAGAGGGATGGCTGAAGTTTTCCAGTCTGAGAATATAGAAAGATGATGGCACCCTGGACAGAAGTTTGGTGGAGCAGCGGGCATCAGGGGGAAGCAGAGTCAGGACCGCATCTTTCAGGGAGCTGCTCCCTCATGTGCGTGGGCTAGAGTTGGGTGTGGAACACGAAGCAAGCTCTCTGCCCCACCCCTCTTCCTGGCCTGGGCAGATAATCTAATAACAGTTGCTCTGATGAGCTGCAGCCCAAGTCCTACAGGGTCACAGATGGAGGACTGGAAGTGCCTTAGATGCTGCCTAGTCCAGTGCTCTGTCGTTTCAGGTGAGGAAACTGAGGGCTTGCTCAACATCGCATGGAGAGCAAGTGGCAGGGCTGGAATTCACACTCAGGGCCCGCTTGATTGACTGATCTATCGATTGATCTACAATAGTTAACCTGCCCAAGGACTTGGGGTTGGCAGCGTGGCTCTCTCCCTCATTCCGTGTGTGTATGTGTTATATATGCGTGTGTGCATGTATGTGGACGCATACACACACATGTTCTCATCTGTAAAAGAATGCTGGAGGTTGCTTCCCGCTCTTAATTTTATGATAGGAAGAAACGTACTTTGAGTCATCATCTTTCCTAGCGTCCCCACGTTTGCCAACCAGCGGACCACACCTGGGACTGTCCCCAGCATCCCACCCTCTGCAAGAGGCCTGTCCTAGTGCCTTCCCTTTGGAAGTCATGTTCCTTCTTCTCTGTATTTATCTAGTATGTGCCTAGCTACATACATGTTGTCTTCCCCCAGTGCTTAGCATGGTACCTGGCACACAGTAAGTGCATAACAAATGCTTACTGGCTGATTGAATGGCCAAATGGGAATATATGGCCTTGGTCCCATGGGTTCTAGCCACAGAGCCTATCTGCCAAAGTCAGGCCTCACCTGTGCATCTCTCCTTCCCCAGGTCTGCGGGACCCCTGAGTACATTGCACCTGAAGTGATCTTCCGACAAGGTTATGGGAAGCCAGTGGACTGGTGGGCCATGGGTGTCATCCTTTATGAATTTCTGGTGGGCTGCGTCCCATTCTTTGGTGATACCCCTGAGGAGCTCTTCGGCCAGGTTGTCAGCGGTATGCCACCATCTGGGGCTTGGGGCTCAGCCAGGCTTCCCCCTTAGCACTTCAAGGTGCATGTGAGAGGCTGTATGGTGCTATGCAGAGAATGTGGTCCTGGACTTAGCAGGAGGGAGGGCAGTCAGGAGGCCTAGGTCCTCTACTGAGTCACCATGATCTGTCTCAGGTTCTACCTTGATAGCCAAGCAAGAGGGAGCCATCACACTTTAAAACATTTTTTTTCAGTTAATCAAGTTTTATTTTCTCCCTCTCCAACTGGAGAAAAGGGAAATAAAGAAAATCAAAACCCTCGTAACAGATACGCTTAGTTAGATGACAAATTCCTGCACGGGCTATGTCCAGAAGCATTTGGCTCATTCTGTATCCTTCATCCCTCCACTAATCGGAGGTTGGACATCCTGTTTCATCATGGGTCAGCAGGAAGAACATTGGATTTGGGGTCACTTGGTTCCAAACTCGACCTCTGATGCTCATTGTCTGTGTTACTGAGCATCAGTGTCCTCAGTGTCCACTGTCCCTTCTGGCTCTAGAACATCCTTAGCTCCTTAGCTCTCCTTTGGGCTACTCAGAGACCACCCCACAAAAAAGTGGGAACTTAGCATTGATGGAGTGGAGCGGGGACCCAGACTGGGACTTCCTGACTGTGCAGAGCATGGTCCATCAGGCCTCTGGCCCCTGGCTGCACAGGATTCTTCTGCTCTCAGACAAGGTTGGGGGCCAAAGCCTCCATCAGCCATCGCCATCCCTACTGTGAGCTGACCTTTCTTTGTTTAGATGATATCATCTGGCCAGATGAAGAAGAGGCGCTGCCTGCGGATGCTCAGGACCTGATCATGAAGCTGCTGAAGCAGAGTCCCCTGGACCGCTTAGGCACTGGTAAGTGGACTGGGCGTGGCTCTCTGCTGGACAGGCAGGAACTGAGTTCTGTTTTCCTTCCTGTTGAGTGTCCATCCCTAGAGCTGCCCCGTGCTGAGCTGACTCAGTCTGGCCTATGGGTTTTCTCAGATTCCTTTTTAAAAATTGTTTTTGTTTCATTAAATATTTCTCAGCTTCATTTAAATTTTTTAACATTAATTTCTGAAAATATTGAGTTCCAAATTCTCTCCTTCCCATCCACTGTTCCCCTAGCCCTCAAGAAGGCAAGCCATATGATCTCAGTTATTCACATGAAGTCAGATCCCTTTTTACTTAACTTGAGGCTTCTTAATGTGCTCTCCTTGGAATACTAGCCAATTGGCTCCTCAGTTTCCTCATGTCAACAAGCGTGTTAGTCTCTGCTGTCTTGGACATATTGAGCAAAAAACCAGCAGGTTCCTGCCCTCAAGGAGCTCATCTTCTCTGTTTCTGACTTGCTTCTCCCAATATTTCCTACTACTGCTCCATCCCACTCTCCTGACACTGATCCACCTTGACCTGCCCATTTCTCCCTGGCCTGACCTGGCCTCCTCCCACACCCCCATTCTGCTTTGTTCCCCTTTCCCTCCCAACGGTTTATATAAACACAGAAACCAGCATCTGGTGGTTGAAAAAAAAAGACCAGAAGGCATATGCCCATAACACCCCACTTCAAAAATCTTTCTGAAAATTGGTAGCAGTCACTTGAGCTACAAAGAGCACAGCTGGAAGGGTTCATGGAAGCCGGGGCCTGAGGAAGGGTCAGGGAGGCAGGACTAGAAGCCATCAAGGGTTGGGGATGGGGGAGACTGGGCTGCAGGGGCCCCTAGGAGCATGTTGCTCAGGTACAGCCTCCATCACTGCCCCTGCAGGTGGTGCCTATGAGGTGAAGCAGCATCCCTTCTTTCATAACCTCGACTGGACAGGTCTGCTACGGCAAAAGGCAGAGTTCATCCCACAGCTGGAGGCAGAAGATGACACCAGCTATTTTGACAGTGAGTGGGGAGCAGTTCTCTGGAGGCGCAGGGGAGGGTGTATGTTCCTCTGCTTTGGAATGAAGTAGAATCCCTCTGGGAATCAAAACTGTATATATTAGTCAGAAGGGCCCTCCAACCTCTGACATTGCGTGTTCTAGGGCCCTCCCAGTTCTGTCATTCCATGTTCTAAGATCTCTGTTGGCTCTGACTCTGTGGATTCTAAGGGCCCTCCTGGTTCTAACATTGTGTTCTAAGGGCCCTGTTGGCTTTGACCTTCTGTGTTCTAAGGGTTCTCCTGGCTCTGACGTTCCGTGTTCTAAGGACCTCCTTGGCTCAAACACTCTATGCCTGTAATCCTTCAGTGAGTCTGCTGCAGCAGGTGGTAACATCTGTCCAGGGTCCTGAAACCTTCTGCAGTGGGAGGACTGGGGGTCCCTTGATTTTCATCCAAGGGACCATGTTTCATTCTGTCTAGTGATCCCCAGCCCAGTTCCCTGTAGTGGCTCCTGACAGTCCTTAGCCTGCCAGTCTAGGCTGTTTCAGTTGCTGGATCTGGGCAGGGTAGAAAGATGTCCCCTGTGGCCGGGGCTGGGAAGCTGTGGTTGACCCTCAGCCTGGAGAGGAAGTGAGAACAGGAGAGGAGTGACTGTCTGAGAAGAGACTGAAAGGAGGAAGCGTGGCTCTCTCCACCTTGGGAGGGGCAGGAAATGTTGTTAACCCCAGCCTGGGGGCCATCCCAAACCACCAGTTCCCATGGTAACAGACATGTGTCTCTTGGATACTGCTTTATCGCTTAGCTCTCGCCATGTGGTAAATACTGATCTGCAGGCTGGGGCCAAGGCCTCTGAGACCCACTTTCTCATTTACCCTGCAACCCTGGGAGAGGACCTCTCCATCTCTGAGTCTCAGTTTGCCCATTTTACAGAAGGTGCTAAAGATTCCTGCCTTCAGGTGTTTGAAGAGGTGTCTTATAGAAGAGGTCAGTCAGTCAGCAAGCATTTATGAAGCACCTATGTGCACCAAGTCCTGTGCTACACACTTAAGAAAGAAAAAAGAAACGAGAAAAATGTAGGCGTTAGAGTTGTCCTTTCAGTCCCAAAGGAGAGAATTTGGACAAGTGGATGGAAATTACAAAGACCCGGATCCCACATCCTTGTAAACAACCGCTTCCTTGCCATTATGAGCCATTATAAGCTGTACAGAAGTCAGCTGGGCCGTTGCTGGAGGAACAGAGCTCCCTGTCCCTGCAGGTATTCCAGTGGAAGTTGAAGGACCACTTCTCAAACATGAGATTCCTGTGCAGGTCCAGGTGGCCTCTGAGGCCCCATAGAGTTCTGGGAGAAGCTGGAGGGCTTTGAGCCTCCACCCCGTGATGCCTCTCCTTCCCCCAGTGGTTCCAAGAACCCTGGCTCTTCTGGCTGTATCACATCCTCCTGGCCCAGGGACAAGACAGCTAGGTGTGGTCTCTGGGTGTCAAGGCTGTTGATGTCTCCAACACTTCCAAGAAGGGATCTACACTTTGGGACTGCCTCTGCAGGACTTGAGAGCTTGCTCATATGATGCCTTGAGGCAGGATTTCCTGGAGATGATAGAGGTGCACATGACTAAATTACCTGTTGCCCCTCCCCAGAGCCCTTTGGGCCCTCGTGTCATGTTTCAAGGGTTCCACCACCCCTGCTGGTCCAGAGGATGAGCCTGGTTGGGTGTGACTTCAGAGGAGGCAGTGCTGGTGCTCACTGTAAGGAAAAGTCTTCCTACCACTCAGCTCTCTCTGCCCTCTCATAGCTGGTGAACTGATGTTCCTAAAGGTCAGGTCTGGTGAAGTCACTCCCCTGCCTTTACCCCATCCTCCCCACAGCTGATCAGGAAACTCAACTGGCTTCCTGTCATCTCTCGGGTCAGATTCAGGTCCTTCGGCGTTGAAATTCTTACATCACGCTGGCTGCAAGCTGTCTTTCCAGACTGATTGAGCATCAGCTCTGTGCTTTGGCCAATACCTATTTGATCTGCCTGGTAGCCATTTCAGGTCCTGTCCCCCATTCCCGAATTTCATGTCTGAGATGCTTTTCCATCCTTCCTTCCACCTTGCTTCCTTCAAAGCGCAGCTAATGTAGCTCTCTTTCTTTTGAGAGGTCTTTCCTGACACCCATAGCTGTCTGTGTTCTCTTCCCCCTCCCTGCACAGTTATCTTATATTTCCTTTGTGTACACATACCATATACATGCACACATATATCCATACACACACATTATGTTTATTTCTATGTTTATATTTTATTCCATCTTCTCTGCAACCCACAGTACAATGAAAAATTCCTGAGGAAAGGGATTGTCTTGATTTGTCTCAGCATCAACAGCACTTAGCACAATACCTGGCAGATTAACGAGTAAGCTTTCACTAATTCTGGAATTAGTGAATGATGGAAAGATGCCACCTTGGGAGAGCAGTGGGCTTTGTCCCTGGAAATCCTCAGTTCGAGGGCCGACCCCTTATTGGGAATGTTATAGATAGGATCGCTTGTTCCTGTACGAGGGTTTGGATTAGACATCCTCTAACATCTTCAGAGTGTCCTTTCTGATCTCAGGCTCTTGCTTCTCTGTCTCTTTTACCAGATCTTCCTCTGTGAGTATCCCCCAAGGTTCTGGCCTAGGGTCTCCTCTTTTCCCCTTCTCCTGTTTCCCTTGGTGATCTCATTGGTTTATTTGTCCTGCCCGACCTTTATCCAACTTCCATTCTCACCTCTCCAGCTGTCACCTGAACGTTTTGAACTGAGCGTCTTGTAGACAGGTCCAGAACAGAACTCTTTATCTTTTCCCCCAAGCCCTCCTTTCTTCCAGTCTTCCCTGTTGCTGCCAAGGATACCATCGTCCTCATCCTATCTCATGTCCCAGGTTTCATCCTCAACCACTCGTGGTCACTCCCACATGGACAGTCAGTTGAGAGTCCTGATGATGTCACCTATTGTAACACCTCCTGTATCTACCCCCTTCTCTTCTTTGACTCTGTGGTGCCCACCTGTCCCCGAGCCTCCTCCCCTCACATCTGAACTATTGCTGTGACTTACTGGTGGGTCTCTCTGCCTGGAGTCTCTCCCTGCACCAGCTCACCCTCCACTCAGCTGCCAGATTAATTTTGCCAAAGCCCAGGTCTGACAGTGCCACTCCCACCTCCTAAATCAGTCACCTCCAAGGTCATATAGAAAATTCTCTGTTTGGCTTTTAGAGACCTCTGTAAGCTGACCCCTTTTTACCTTTCCAGTCTTCTACCCATGTACTGCCAATGGCCCCTGCAGTCAAGTGACACTAGTCTCCTCGCTGTCCCCATTCTTGGAGCTCTAGCTCTTCATCTTCCCCTTCTACCTTCCCTGGATCCCTACAGTCCCTGCTTCGGCCCGAAACCTTTCCTCATCCTCCTTAACTCTATGCCTTCCCTCCAAGGTTATTCCCAGTTTACCCTATACATATTGTGTTGTCTCCCATATGGGACAGGTACCTCCATAAGGGCAGGGACTGTCTTTTTCTTTCTTTTGTCTGTCACTTAGCTGGTGCCTGTCATAGGTACTTAATAAATACTAGTTAACTAAATGATTGACTGCCTGAGGATCTCAGTCCAAACCCTTCGTGACACAGATGGATAATCTGAGGGACCTCGGAAAGGAAGTGACTTGCGCAAGAACACACAGCCAGTCTGGATCACTGGGCCCAGAACTTGGGTCTCCCACCCCCAGCTCCCATCATGTGGCCAAAGAGACAGCCTTATTAGAGAGAGGGGCTCAGTGGGCAAGGTCTTCTGTCTTCCCCTCAGTGAAGAGAAGCAGAAGGGAGGTAGGGGAGCAGAGCAGGTAGGAAGGGGGCCAAGGGGAGAGGCAAGAGGAGATTTCAGGTCTGGCTCTGCTGCTGCCTGCCTGGTGGCTTTGAGCAGATGACTTAATATTTTGGGGCCTCCCAGGTCCCATTCATCTGTGCTCGTGCTCCCGGGGTTCATGAGCCCCTTGAAGGGCTGCTGTGAGTCACCAGAATCTAACAGGCCTCACACACTGGAACAGGAGGCACCATACACTCACCCACTCATGGGCACGGCCCTTGTTCTTTCTTCTAGCTCGCTCAGAACGGTACCGCCACCTGGGCTCAGAGGATGATGAGACCAATGATGAGGAGTCCTCTACCGAAATCCCCCAATTCTCTTCCTGCTCCCACCGGTTCAGTAAGGTATGGGAGGTGTTGTGTTCCCAAAGAGGGTGTGTGCATGTGCGTGTGTGTGTGTGTGTGTGTGTGTGTGTGGTGGGGGTGTGAGTGTGTGTGTGTGGTGTGTGCGTGTGTGTGTGTGGTGTGTGTGTGTGTGTGTGTGTGTGGTGGGGGTGTGAGTGTGTGTGCGTGTGTGTGCGTGTGAGTGTGCGTGTGTGCGTGTGTGTGTGTGTGGTGGGGGTGTGAGTGTGTGTGTGTGTGGTGTGTGCGTGTGTGTGTGTGTGTGTGAGTGATTACACTCTTATCTTGTAAGTCTGGTTTGCATATTTAGCACTCAGAAGGATGATTAATTCCTCTCGGGGACTTTGCCTAGGCAGTCCGTCAGTCAATCAACACACATTTATTAAGCGCCTAGTAATCTGGGTAAGTTGCCCCCAAGCAATTTTTGGTTAGACAGCAGTCTGTCTGAAAGAGATCCGGAGGTTTCTGTGAACTTCATTCTCTATACTAGTGTGATATAGCAGCCAAAAACAAAGCTTGTGATGTCACGGGCTGCATTAAGTGGGGGGAGGAAGGGGGCCCTGGCCAGATCTCTGGAGTAGTGCATTCCATTGTGGGAGCCACGGTCCAGAGGAAGGCAGCCAGGCTGAAGGAGAAGGGAGCCCTGGAGGATTTATGGAAGGAACTGGGGAGGATATTGAGGCTGGAAAGGAAGCTGGAGGCTTGGAGGATGTGATCACTCACTTTGATATGGGAGGCGACAATTCAAACTGTTCTGCTTGGCCTTGACTGGGGTCAAATCCAGGAGCAAAGAGGTAAATCGAGGTAGGAAGCTGGGAAGGTATAGCAAGCTCCTCCTCGTCCCTATTCCAGCCCCTTCTGGGCCCAGTACACCGTGATGCCATGCCTCTGTTACCCATGGCCTGGACAAGTCACATCCTCTGAGCACAGCTGACCTCCCAGGGAGCTGGGGCTCATGATTTATCCTTTTACTCCTCCACACCCTGAGAGATGAACTGCTCTTACATTAGTGGATCAGAGCCAGGCTTTTAATTTATTTGTTTTCAGTTTTCAACAATCACTTCCTTAAGTTTTAAATTTTCTCCCCTTCCCTCCTCAAGAGGGCATGCTATCTTCTATGGGTTCTGCACATACATTCTTATTAAACATATTTTCACATTAGTCATGTTGCATAGAAGATGAACCAGGCTTTTTTTTACCAAGTACTCTTGTCTGTTCATTTAACTGACAAGACATTGTAGGAGAATACACACTGGGCCTGCCATGGAATCCAGGAGGTGTGGGGGTCACATACATGCTGACTGGGTGACCCTGGGCAATTCACTTGAGCTCTCAGTATCCCCAGGCACCTTTCAGTGACAAATGAGCGGTTGATCTCCACACTGTCTGAGTTCCTCTGAGGGAGATCTTCTCTTTCTTCATCATGATGACAATGAACATTAGCCAGATGTGGGGCAGGAAGGGTTCTTTCATCCTTCTCTAAAGAAAGAGAAGGAGCAGCCGCCACCAGGATAGGCATGGTTGAGATTCCTTCCAATGGATTCATCTTAATTAGAAGTCTGAACCAAAAAAAAAAAAAAGACCCCCCCCCTTCTTGGCAAAAAAGAACTTTTTTATTAAAAATATTTTATCACTTTTATATTCAAATATTAATACATTCCAGCCCTTCCCCACCCTCACTTCCTTAGCAATTGGAGAGAAAACAGTTCAACAAAATTACCCAACACATTGATCATGTCTGGTGAGTTTATAGGGTCTTCCACACCCATGGCCCCCCACCTCTGCTGTGAAGGGAGGGAGATGCATTTTCTCAACTCTACTGTGGGGGTAATCTTCATCAAACCATGTTTAGTTTCATTGTCAAAAGCAAGGCTCATGTTCCTCCCCAAAGTCTCGTTTTCTGCCTCCTTGTAGCAGGGAGGGTGATGTATGTTCTCAGAATTGTTGGGGAGCTCTGACAGGCTCCATGTGCAGAAAATAGATATAGTTTTAAGTTACAGCAATTTTCTCTCCATTATTAGACTTAGTCATAGAGAGCTTGAGCAACCCTCATCCACACTGACCACATCAGAAGTCCTCACATCACTGAAAATGGGAAGTTCTTCTGAAAATATTTTAGCCTAACAGTCAGTGTTCCTGATCATCAGCCAGAAAATAAACAAGCAGAAGGAAATTAAAGAAAGAAAACTTCTTGGGCAGACCTTGGTTTCTTTCTTAATTAATTCTAAACTTATATTGTTAAATCTAATTCCATAAACTTCTTAACTGTGAGCCAAAAGTCCTTCCCAACCATGTATCTTTATTGAGACATCTTGGCCTCAAAACCTGACCCTTCCCATCTGGCTTCTCATTTATCAAAGCCACAATTGATCTGTTTTGTTTTGTTTTTCATTTTCTTTTTTTTTATTAATTTGTTTTCAGTTTTCTACAATCACTTCCATAAGTCATAGATTTTCTTCCCCTTCTCCCCTCCCCAAGAGGACATGCAATTTTATATGGGTTCTTATTAAACACATTGTCATATTAGACATGTTGCATAGAAATATTAAATTGAATGGGAGAAACCATGAGAAAAACCACAACGTAACACAAGAGAAAATAGTCTGCTTCATTCTGTGTTCCAATTCCATAGTTCTTTCTCTGGATGTGGATGGCATTTCGCCTCAAGTCCTTTGGGAATGTTTTAGGTCCTTGCATTGCTGTGACGGGCTAAATTCACCAGAAAAATTGCTTGCACACTGCGGTTGTTGCTGTCTACAAAATTCTCCTGGTTCTGCTCCTTTCGCTCAGCATCAGTTCGTATAAGTCCTTCCAGGCCTCTCTGAAGTCTTCCTGTTCATCATTTCTCTTAGCACAATAGTATTCCATTACATTCATATACCACAATTTGTTCAGCCATTCCCCAGTTGCTGGGCATCCCCTCGATTTCCAGTTCTTCACCACCACAAAGAGAGCTGCTATAAATATTTTTGTACATGTGGGACCCTTTCCTATTTTTATGATCTCTTTGGGATACAGTCCTCGAAGCAATATTGCTGGGTCAAAGAGTGTGCACATATTTGTAGCCCTTTGGGGCATTGTTCCAAATTGCTTTCCAGAATGGTTGGATCAGCTCACAGCTCTACCAACAATGAATTAGTGTTCCAACTCTCCCAATTTTTCATTTTCAACATTTACTTTTATAAGATTTTGAGTTCTAAATTTCTTCCTTCCTCCCCTTCCCCCCTCTCCAAGTCAGTAAGCAAACTGACGTAGGTTCTACATGCACAATCATATTAAACATATTTCCACATAAATAATGTTGTGCATCCTATGTTTCAAGGACCCTTCCAGCTCTGATGCTTGGAATTAAAGATTCACAAAATTTGAGAGTTAGGAGGAACCTAAGCATCCACTGAATCTAACTCATACTCAAAAGGAATCCTTCCTACTCAGTCCCAGCCCTGCCAATCTAGCTTATGCTTGATGACTTCTAAGGAAGGTAAGCCCTCCGTATCTCTTGGAAAGGGAAGTCCATGCCCTTTTTGGATAGCTCTGATTTTTAAAAGTTTTCCTGACTTCTAGATTAAATTTGCTCTCCCAGCTATGCCCCCTCCCCCTGCTCCTGGTCCTGTTCCCTGGGGTCAAGCAGAACAAGCCACTTCCTCCTCCAAAGGAGAGCCCTTTGCCTCCTTGGAGATGGCCACCATGTTCCCCTGAGCCTTCTCTCTCCAGGCCAAGCATGGCCCATTCTTTCCATCAATAAGACTTCTTAAGGCCTCTGTCCACTCTGACATTTCTGTGCTTATATCTCTTGACACAGAGAAGGGAGTCAGTTTCTCATTGGGAATTAGGGTATGTTTGGCTAATGTGGAGATATGTTTTGCCTGATTTCACACATATAATTGATAATCATTGCTTGTCTTCTCAGTGGGAGGGGAGGAGGGACAGAATTTGGAACTCAAAATTTAAAAAGAAAAGAATGCTAAAAGTGAATGAATAACAGTTTAAGCATCAACAGAAGGATGTGGGGTTCCATATCCCTTGTGGGCCAACGTGCCTTTCCTCCACTCTTTCCTGAAGGTTTATAGCAGCTCTGAGTTCCTGGCTGTTCAGTCAGCCCTGAATTTTTCTGAGAGAAGCTACAGTGAAGACAAGGAAGAGAAATCGGAAAGGTGGGATCGGGGGTCAGGAGAGGAGGAGAAGAGCCGCCCTCTGAACACAGAAGTCAGGTGAGAGACAGCCGATGGGCACAGGCACAGACAGGGCCTGTCCGTGCTGCCTCTGGGCTTGGCCTTCACAGCCCACGTGTGGCACTGGGGGCCACAGCACAGGCGGGATAGGGGCGGAGGAGCAGCTCTCTGGTCATCCTTCCCTCTGCTGCCCTTTCCCAAGGCATGCAGGCAGAAGGGCATTACTGGCATTTTACCCAGCACCTGGTAGTGTGGGGTTTCTGCTGACTCTCTGAAAATGTCAGTTCCTCTCTCGGAGCCTCAATTTTCTCTTGTAAAATGGGGCAGTAATTTGGATGCTGCCAAGCTCACAAGGTAGCTGTGAGGAAAAGGTCCTATAAAAGTACAGAATAATCAATATTGTCCAGAAATAGAACCCTGCCCATTAAGGTAGTGAGTTCCCCGTCACTGAAGGTTCTGGGTGCCACTTGTAGAGAACGTGATCAGGGATTCCTGTTTACGTAGGTCAGGGATTCTTAACCTTTTTTTTGTCTTGGGCCCCTTTGGCAGTCAGGCTGATCTCTTGTCTGAATATGGTTTGTTTCTAAATGCCTGAAATCAAGTACTCAGTTTACAGAGGAAGCCAGTCACAGTGACATAACAGTTAGCAACATTTATTTTGAGACATGTTTACAGACTCCTGATGTAAGAGTCAGAGAGTTGGCCAGTCCTGTGGCACTCAGGTGATTCTCTCAGATGAGACATCAGCAGGCAGCTATTAAGCACCTGCTGTGTGCCAGGCATGGTGCTACATTCTGGGGGTACAGAGAAAGGCAAAAGGTAGTCTAAGGGGGGAGACAACCTGCAAACATCTCTGTAGAAACAAGACATAGACAGGAGAAAGGGGGAGTGGTCCACAGATGAAAGGCACAGGAGAATTTAGAACTAGCTTTCTGTAGGGCACAGGAAACCAGGAGGCAGAGAGTGAAGAGGGATCGCAGACAAGGCACAAGGACACCAGGGAAAAGGGGCCAGGATTGAGAGGGGCCAGTGTCACTGGATCATAGGTTGGAGCAGAATCTAGGAAGACTGAGAAGGTAGGGATTGGCAGAGACTGGCAGAGAAGGGGCCATCCTGCCCTGATAGAGACCCAAACCACAGCAAGGTTCCCAGTATAAGGGTTCGGAAGGATTTGGGCCCTGATACTGCCTCCGCACTCCCTCCCTCCATGCCTTCACCTTCTTCCCTTCAGGCTGAGGTCCTGGACATCCTCAGGCTCCCTGCGGCACTCTTCCTCC
This sequence comes from Bettongia penicillata ogilbyi, assembly GCA_023548195.1. Taxonomy (NCBI): domain Eukaryota; kingdom Metazoa; phylum Chordata; class Mammalia; order Diprotodontia; family Potoroidae; genus Bettongia; species Bettongia penicillata. Next base: position 10,304,402 of record JAJHZJ010000315.1, on the reverse strand, counting down.
TCCTCCTCCCAGCCTGAGCGGAGCCAGAGCCCCTCATCCCTAAGCACCACCTACAGCCTGGACCCCATGCCCAAGTTCGCCTTCTCCTCTGAGGACGAAGGCTCTAGCCAGGGCCCTTCGAAACCAGAGAGGCCGATTTTTGTGTTGGGGGAACCTGAGGAGCCAGTGAAAGAAATGGCCAAAGCATCTGCTCTCACAGGTGAATGCTGATGGGGGCTGGGAAAACGGATGCAGGATTGTGGGCTGATTGGGTTGGGCAGTCCTCCATTCTGTCCCTTCTCCTTACTTCCCCCGAGATGAGGGGGAGGATCACTGCTTCTGAAGAATACACACACATTTCCCACTTCCACACAGTGGCTCTTGGGGCTTCCTTACAGCCCAGGGAGGCCTAGGTCCTGCATGTCATCCCATTCCCGTTTTATAGATGAGAAAGTTGAGGCTCAGAGAGGTCATCCAGTCAACAAGTATTAGAGGATGGAATTGAACCCAGGGCTCCTGACTCCAGGCCTCACCGTCTGTCCATTCCACTCTGTGTGTGGGCTGGAAGAAACAGTCTTGGCCTTCCTAGACCACAGGGCCTCCCTCAGGTGCCCTAGGCTGTTGTGGTGCAAGGGTCCACTCATGCCAATGGTCTCTCCCTGTTGCCATTCACGTAGCCGATAGTTCAAGCCTCAGCCACGTCCGATTACGGAGCAATAGCACTGGGGCAAAGAACTCCACACCTCGGGGCCTGGAAGGTGGGGTGAGCCGGCGCCTCGGCGGCCAGAAAGAAACACCTGAGAAGCAGAAGACATCCCCCAGCAGGGGCCGGGTGCCCAAATCGGCCTCAGTCTCGGCCCTCTCCCTCGTCATCACTTCAGGTAGCGCTGAGCCCCTGGACCACATCCTTCTCCACCATACTGTCCCACCCCACCTTCCTCCATGTAGCACCCGGACTCCTGTCTCTCCCTGTCTGCCTGTCTGACTGCATCACAGCAGGGCAGTTCTCAGGGCTCCAGAGGGGACCTTCCAAGGAGTCTTGGCCCCAGCTGACCTTTCTACAGTGCCTTGCTGTTTGCAAAGCTCAGCTTAGCACTGGTCTCAGTCCCTGTGGAGGGAGGCAGAGCAGGAATTTGTGACTTAAAGAATCAATCGATGAACGGTTAGTGCTGACTGTGTGTCAGGCATTGGGGACACACAAAGAGCAAAGTGCCTGCCTTCAGGAGTTTACTAGTCTAATGTAAAGAAATAAACTGGTCTCCTTGGCCTCTGAGGGCAGAACCAGGAGCTATGGGTAGAAGTTGCTAAAAGAGAAAATTCATAGATTTGATGACAGGAAAAGATTCCTAACAATACAAGCCATCCCCAAGTGGAACAGACTATGCTGGAGGTGGTAAGCTTCCCCTTATTGGGGGTATTCCACCCGTGGGTAGGCCCCCTGGCCAGGGAGGTCATAGCCAAGGTTCTTCTGGGAGGAGCGTTAGGCTCAGTTTCCCCAGTCTTCAAGGTCCCCAAAATTCTGTGGTTCTACGAAATCAAAGCATTCAGAGTTGGGAAAAAAGAATGCGGGGATGATCTAATCCAGACTCCTCCTTTCACAATTGAGTCAGGAGTCCCTGAGAGGGGAAGTGACTCATCCCCATTTTACAGAGGAGGACCCTGGGGCCCAAGAAGACTTAAGTCACTTGTTCCTAAGGTCACAGAGTGAGTCGGTGCCCAGGCTGGGAGCCAGAGCCTTGGCCTTCCAACCAAGGCACTATGGTTGCCTAACATTCCACTCCGGGAATGGCATTCAGGGCTCATGGATGAGTCACAGATGAGAAGACACATGTGTTCCCAAACTGTAAAGGGCAGAATCTCTCCATCATCTTTCTTTCCCTGCTTCCATCTGTTTATGGTAATAGATCTGTGTGGCATTTTCCTGAAGTAGAATGTGCTCTCCTCCAGGGCAGGGCCTGTTCTCTCCTCATGTCTCTGCTTGGGGTCTAGAGCTGGCGGTTAACGCAGGCTTGTTGAATTGAATCTCCACAGATGACTACAGTAGTGGCGCCCTCATGAGTCCCATCTCCCCCCATTCCCTCTCCTCCAATCCCTCCTCCCGGGACTCCTCCCCGAGCCGAGATTCCTCCATTGGCATCACCAACCTGCGGCCTCCCATCATCATCCACAGTTCTGGCAAGAAGTTTGGCTTCAGCCTGAGGGCCATCCGTGTCTATATGGGTGACAGCGATGTCTACACAGTGCACCATGTAGTCTGGGTGAGTCCCAGAGAAGCTGGGTGGGATGGGTGACATAGGAGGGGAGATTAAAATGTAGAGTGTGAGAGATGGGGAGCCCTTAGAACACAGAATGTGGTCAGGCTGGGAGGGCCCCTAGAGCACTGAAGGTCAGAGCTGGGAGTCACTAAACGTTTATTATTTATCTCTTTGCTGGTCTAGTGATGAGAATTTAGCACTTTCATAGGCCACAGTTCAGTTCCTAGTCAGGTAACTTTCTTTGCAGCTTGGTGGTGCAGTAGATAGAGGGCAGGACCTAGAATAAGGAACACTTACCTTCCTGAGTTCAAATTCAGCCTCTGACACTTACTAGCTGTATGACCCTGAGCAAGTCTTACTTAACCCTGTTTGCCTCAGTTTCCTCATCTGTAAAACAAGCTGGAAAAGAAAATGGCAAACCACTCCAGTGTCTCTGCCAAGAAAACATCAAATAGGGGCCCAGAGAGTCAGATATGACAGTAAAACAATACATTTATTAAGTGCCTACTATGTGCCAGGCACTGTGCGTGGGAAAGAAAGGTGAAAGACAGTCCCTGCCTGTCCTCCTGGAGCTCAAAATCTAATGGGAGAGATGACCTGCAAGCAACAAAGTACAAAGTAAATACAAGATAAATTGGAAGTAACCATAGGGTCTGGGACATGGTAGGTGCTTAATAAATGTTTATTGTGTCATCAATACCTGGGAAGAATCTTAGCTCCAGTTGGTTACCTTGTCTCCAACGTCTCCTGTCTTGAGTTCCAGAACCCTTGTCCCCTGACTCCTGATTGTGGACTGTGTCCACTGGACCATAGTTACTTTCCACGATGTGCCTAAAACCTCTCTCTGGTAATAACCTTTACCACTCACAAGCTACACTTGAGAAAACCAGTTCATTGTCTTGTAAACTCATTTCACATGTTCAAGAGAAGTTATGTCTATACTGCAAATGTTATATATGCCCCAACTGGAGCCCACCCCAAATGACAGAGAACGAATGTCAAGCTTGGAAATAACATAGAACATGAAATGTGAAGGCTTGCATTGACCTTAGGACGTGGATTGTCAGAGCCTTCATTGACCTTAGAATGTGAAATGTCAACTTGCATTGACCTTAAAACATGAAGTGTCAGAGCTTGCATTGACCTTAGAATAGAGGTAGAAGGACCTAGAATGGTTAGATAGAAGGGGGCTTTAAGGACCATACAGGCCAGGAGTTCCTAACTTGAGGCAGTCAGTCTGGTAAAGCCTATGGACCGTTCTCAGAATCATGTGTTTAAATGTCTAAAACAAAATATGTAAGCTTACAAAGAAAACCAAAAGCTAGTGCAAATAAAGGCATAATTTTCCAAGTTCACAGACCTCTGGTCCTCAGGTTAAGAGTCTGGATCTAGTCCAGCCTCATTTTACAGCTGTGTAAGAAACGATTTCTCTCTTATTTTTAATTATTAATTATTGAATTAGGACCAAAGTTTTTCCCCTTTTCTACTTCATCCAGAAACCAACCAGTGTGGGAAATATCCCTTAAATATTTACCCAGGTCAAGTCAAGCCAAATCAGATAGTAAAAGCAATTCTAAGTTTTAGGCTAACGGGTATATTGATTCTCCCTATTATCAAGATGTCTCTTTGACCAAGATTTGAGTGACCTAAGTCATGTACCCCAACACAGCCCATCAACCAGAGTTGAATAGGCATCCCTCAGGAACAGCTCCTCTTTGAAGGGCTTATAAACTGTGGTCCCACTGTGGTTGATAGGGGTCTTTGGTCTAAGAGAGATGACCAAATGACCATCCTTTTATTAATAACCTGTTGGCCTTATTAATAAAATAATTAAATTACCCAGAGACTATGTCTCTAACTTTTTGATCATCACAGTTAGGATAACTGAGGCCTGGAGAAAGGAAATAATTTGCCAAGATTCTGCAGTGAATTTAGTATCAAGCACTGTGTGCCAGGCACTGTGCTCAGCACCAGAGGGTACAAAGAAAGAAAGGCAAAATCAAATTTTGCCATCAGGGCAGCTCTTCACCTAATGGAAGAGACAAAGTGTACGCAGCTGTGTACAAACAAGGTCCACACAGAGTAGATAGAAATGATCTCAGAGAAGGCCCTGAGGTTAAGATGGTGGCCATCAGAACTGGAGCCCAGGCTGGTGTCAGTTTAATTCAGTTCAGTGAGCATTTGCTACATGCCTGTGTAGAAGGCAGGGGACAGTCCCCGGGCAGTTAGAGACTAAAGAACTCTCTGGGCTGAGTCTCCAGCCCCTTTCATCTGTATTTTTCTGGGTAAGGCAGTGTTCCTGCATTCATCCTCCCCTCCTTCCCAAGGAAGTCTTGCTTTGACTTACTAACAGTTCCTCTTTTCTTCAGAGCGTGGAGGAGGGCAGCCCTGCTCATGAAGCTGGACTGCGGGCGGGAGACCTCATCACGCACATCAATGGAGAGTCAGTGCTTGGACTGGTTCACATGGATGTTGTGGAGCTGCTGCTGAAGGTACCCACCACCCTCACACCCATGAAGTCCAAGACCAGGGGCACTTGGGATCAGATAGGGGCAGAGCTAGGCACATAAAGAAGCAAGTGAGAGGAGTGCCACAGACAGGTGGAGGCAGAGCACCTGGACAAATGGGGGAAGGCAAGATCACTTTCACATGGGGATGAGGAGCCCAGGAAAGGAGGCTTAGAAGTAGCAGCATCTCAAAAAGCTGTGGAAGGATATTAAAAGATGGGAAGGGGCAGAATTCTGTGCCAGGAAGGTCATCTCATGAGCAAAGGCATGGAGAGAGAGCAGGACCAGAGTGGGAGGTGGGTGGAGAGGGATGCGGATGATGGAAGGTGGGCGTGGGGCCCTGGATGCCAGTCAGGAGCTGCCCATCAGCCTTGCTTCAGCCTCGTTATCTGTTCCACAGAGCAACAACAAAATCTCCCTTAGAACCACCGCCCTGGAGAATACCTCCATCAAGGTTGGCCCGGCCCGGAAACACAGCAACAAAGGCCGGATGGCCCGCCGGAGCAAGAAGAGCAGGAAGCGGGAGAGTCAGGACAGGTGCGTGCTAAACTAGGGCAGAACAGAGGTAGGTGGGCAGCCCAGGGAAGAGAGCACTGGACTTGGAGTCCCATCAGAAATCCCCACCGTCTCCAAGCTCTTCCCAGTTCCTGCCCTTCTGGGATTCTCTCTCGTTTATCCTGTCTGTATCTTGTTGGCACATAGATGTTTGTATGTTATCTATCTCATTAGACTGGGAGCTCCTTGAAGGCATGGCCTAGTTTTTGATCCTTTGTTTTTTATCTTTATCTGCTCAGTGCTTAGCTCATTAACTGAGACCTGTCAAAGACTTTAGCTTTAAACTGCAGCCAGGGCCATCTCTAGTCATCCTGATCTATAGCTGGCCACTGGACCCAGATGGCTCAAGAGGAGAAAGTGAGGCTGGTGACTTTGCACAGCCCTGCCTCACTTAAATCCAGTTCACTTGCATGTCATGGCATCACCTCCCTAATGTCTTCCTTCCTTCCTTTCTTCCCTTTCCTTCTTTCTTTCTTCTCTTTCCACATCACACACCTACCTATGGGTGCTCTGCTCAAAGGGAATGTGAATTTTAATCTCTGAAACTTTTTTCTTGTTTTCATTTTTTTTTCTTGAAGACCAGCCATAAGTCCAAATCACTGTGGTCCCAGATCAGGCCTATTTGGTCACTGTTTAGGGCTGACTAGCTCAGAATGAGGATAAATAATTTGTAGTTTCTGTTTTCACCAGAAATCCTGAGGGCCTTCCCCTCCCAGGTCTATTTTTTTTTAAAGAAGCCATTTTTTACCTCATTTTTTATAAAGCCTTAATCACTGAATGGGCTGTGTCAACACTTAGCTTGAAAAAGCCCAGGTTCCCCCCTGCATCTGGGGCCATCTCCGTTGTCCTGCTTCATATCTGGCCACTGGACCCAGAAGGTTCCAGAGGAGACAATGAGGCTGGTGACTTTGCACAGCCCAGCCTCACTTAAGCACAGTTCACCTGCGTGTCATGGCATCATCTCCCTGATGGCATGGCCCTCTTCCAGAATGAAAGGCAAACAGTAAACAACCTGGAGCTGGACAGACCTGAGTTCAAATTCTACCTCAGACGTTAACTGTGTTGTCCTGACCAGGTCAGCCTGTTTTCTCTGTAAAAAGGGAGTGATACCTCCGTGGTTGTTATGAGAATTAAATGAGATAAAATACACAAAGCTCTTTTCAATCTTCCAGTGCTCTGTTCTGCTTGTCTTATTGTAGGTCCTTCCAGCATCTCTCAAGGTATCAACTCCATCCTTAGGTCTGAGCAGGGTTTATAATGGTTTGGAGCTGGGGACCTGAAGGCCCGCAAAAGGCTCTTGACTTCCTGGATCTTGGGGGAAGTCACTTCACCTGTTTGGGCCTCAGTTTCCCCAACTGTAAAAAAAAATCAGGGGGAGGGGGTAGGCAAGATTTCTAAGATGTTTTCTACCTTATATGTGTTCTGTGGCCCCTTCTAGTGGCCAAGTCTCAGGAAGGCGAGGGGTCCCAAGACCTTGCCCTGTATGACTCAACTTAAGGAACTAGGCATGTTGGCCTGTGAGCAACTAAGTGGTGCAGGAAGGCCTGAGTTCAGATGTGACCTCAGACATTTACTAGTTATGTAACCCCGGGCAAATCACTGAACTTTGTTTGCCTCAGTTTTCCCATTGGTAAAATGAACTGGAGAAGGAAATGGCAAACTGCTCCAGGGTCTTTGCCAAGAAAACCCTAGAGAGAGTCACAGAGGGCTGAACACGACTGAAACAATGAACAGCAAACTTCGTACCTTATGTCATCTTCAGGTATGCTTGTTATACTAGGCCACTAGGGGGAGCCAAAGCACACACAGCACCAGGCCAGGCATCAGGAAAATCAGAGTTCAAATCCAGCCTCAGAAGCTTACTAGCTGCATGACCTTGGACAAGTCACTTCACCTCTGTCAGCTTTGGTTTCCTCATCTGTAAAATGGGAATAATTCCAGCACCTACCTCTCCCAGGCCTGTAGTGAGAATCAGATGAAATCATAGTTTTAAAGTGCCATAGAAGTGCTACAGAAATGGTAGATATTCAGATGAGGAAACTGAGGCTCTGAGATGACAGATGGCTTGCCTGTGAGTGTGGGAGGTAGGACTCAAAGCAGCTGTCCCCTGACGCCTACTCCACTGCTGGTGCTTTCCCTGATGGCACCATCCAGACTAAGGCTTCTTCCCCTGTGTTGGTTCTGGAGCCCCTATGGCAGTCAGTCTGGGGTAGCCTACGAACAAACCCTTCCTCAGAATAAGTGATTGAAGGAAATGCCCCATTTGAGTGAGAGGCTGGTGACCATAAAGGTGTTCACACATTCACCTGAAATCTGTCCATTGTCCATGGACCCTAAGTTAAGATCTCTTGCTCTAAACTGTCTGCATGTCCTTCTATTTTCACACAGAAATGCCTAGAAGGGACCTTGCAAAGTAATCCAGCCCATCTGCCTCCCTTCCTCCCTCCCTGCTGGCTTTATTTTCCGTGCAAAAGACTTCCTTATGGGGTTTCTCAGAACAAGGAGTATGTTGGGAGGAACAAGGGGAATGATTTCATAAGCTCTGAAAAGAAATGAGGAATCTGTGGTTTTAAAGCTATGAGTCTTGCTCAAAATAAATCTGGCAGAAGTTTGGAGCAGGGCAGAGGCCCTGATTCCCCAGGCACTGCTGGCTAACCCAGCGGGCCATTTATGGTGCCGTCATCAGGCTGTCTGGGATGACCCCACTCTGTCCAAGGCTGCTGAGAATTAGCCTCCTCCAGAAGAGACAACTGTGCCTGGGCATCCCCCAGAATGTCACCTCGAATCCTTCTACCACCTCTGAACATTGATAGCTGCCTGCCTTGGAACTTGTTGCATAATCACACAGAAAAATATTTTTTTCTCAACAATTGAAACAAGGGGTGATGTCATTTAAAGTAATTTACATTCAGAGATTTGCCCTATCATAATGTAAAGTGGTACATTCAGAAATAGGCCTGAGAACTTTGTGAGAGATAGGCCCTCAGAGTGTCAGAGCTGGGAAGACCCTTAGAACCCAGAATGGCAGAGCTGGGAGAGCCCTTAGAACCCAGAATGGCAGAGCTGGGAGAGCCCTTAGAACCCAGAATGGCAGAGCTAGGAGGGTTACTAGAAGACAGGACATCAGACCTAGGAAGAACCTTAAAATACAAAATGTTAGAGCTAAAGAGACCCTTAGAACATGAAGACTGTTGGGTCTAGAAGGGACCTTTTAACTTAGAACACAATGCCAGGTCAGAATGCACTTAGTACAAACCACATAGAACGTTGAGGCTTAGACACTCTCTTGTTTTAGGGTTTTGGGGGGATGTTAAGATGGAAAAAAATTATCTTTGTTTTCACTACCCTTTGGTTTCCTTTATAATCCTATGGATTTAAATTTGTGCCTTTAAAGTCACTCTAAGAATGAATCTATCCTTTCCTGGGCTTCCTCAGACTGCCAGAGGGACCCATGTCACAAAAAAGTTTAAGAACCTTCGAAATCCCATTATTTTACAAATGAGGAAACTGAGGCCCAGAGAAGAAGTGGGACGGTCATCCATATTCTGGCTTTCCCTATGTATACTCCAAGGGCAATTTGAGCTGGGGCTTTTTTCTTACTCCCTAATGTGGACATGTTGTTTATTCTCTGCCTTTGAAGGAGGAAGTCTCTCTTTAAAAAGATCTCCAAGCAGTCGACGATGCTGCATACAAGTCGAAGTTTCTCCTCTGGGCTCCACCACTCCCTGTCTTCCAGTGAGAGCCTTCCTGGCTCTCCTACCCACAGTCTGTCCCCTGGACCAACCACCCCCTGCCGCAGCCCTGCTCCTGATGCTCCACCAGGTACCAAGCAGTTGTCTCCTATCTCCTTGGGTGATGGGTGGGAAGGAGGAAAGGATACTCACTGGACTTTGGACCCACCTAGTATTTGGGGTCACCTCTTCTTCTCTCTGTGTTTATTTGCCAGTTTAATCAATGTGTCCTCTTAGTGTAAAAACCTTTGCAGAAAACTTCAGATTGAGGTGGGGAGTATGCTTCTGGGCTCTAACGATGCTTACCTTCCTGAGCACCTTGGTTGGTTCTGCCTTTTTCTTTTAGACTCATTTGCGTGGGTCTCTTGGCATAGACTGGATTCTCCTTTGTGCCAGCATGGAATTTAATATCTTCCATATAAGCATTTATCAAGTATCTACTATGAGTCAGGATCTATGCTAAGCACTGAAGATATGAAAGAATGAAAACAACAGGTCCTGTCCTCAGAGAGCTTACAACCTAATGACACCATGCAAAACAACTATGTACAAGCAAGCTTTGTACAGGAGAAACTGGAAATAACCCACAGAGGGAAAGGCTTCTTGGAGAAAGATTTTCACTGGAACTCAAAGAAAGCCTGGGAAGAGGCAGAGATGAGCAGGGAATGGAGAAAAAGTTGACAAATTTATTTTCACTAAAGTTGTAACTGAAATTCCCCTAATCCTAATTTCCTTCCATTATTTCAAAACTTTATTCTGAGAGTCAGTTCTAGGCCTCACCAGGCTGACCCAAAGGGCCCATGAAACAAAAAGAGTTAAGAACCTCTGCCCTTGTCCAACCCAGACCCAAATAAGAATCTGCCCCGCAACATGATCAACAAGTAGTTTGCCTGCCTTTACTTGGAGATTGGATCCCATGAGAGGAAAACACTGCCCCTGCCCCTTTTCTTTTTCCTGAGTCCTCAGTGCTTAGCATGGTACACTGTACTGGGTACACTGTAGGTGCCAAAAGATGCTAATTGACCAACTCTTCGGTCAACTTTAGCATAGTTTTAAAAAGGTAATTTATCATTTCCTCTTCCCCCAACCCCTAATTCCCTAATTCTTTTAATTGTTATGTGGTACCATCCAAACCTCTTCCATCATCATCTACCTCTGATTTTTCAAGACTTTACACATTTTCAATGTTCTTCCTAAAATGTGGCATCCGGCACACAATGTGACCATCTCTAGATGTTGTCTGACCGGGGTATAGAATAAGCAGGCTTGACTGACCCTTTCTTGTTCGTCCAATGATAATTGTGGCAGTACCTTAATCCATAGAAGCTAGAAATACATGAGATAGCTGGATGGGGCCTTCCACGTTGGCCTCATCTCCAGTGCCTTTTTGCTGGAAAGATTCAGAGATTTTGTCCATGCCATAGCTAGTCAAAAGCCTGCAGACCAGCAGTAGGCCAAAGCAGATGACCTTCATACCATCCATGAGCATAAGCTACATAGACATCTGTTTCTGGAGGGTGTGGCCAACCCTGGAATTCATTGATATGGGACAGTTGGAGGGACTCCTTTCTTCATAGTCATGCAATCTGTGTATGTCAGAAGGAGAACCAGAAGCTAGATCTTCATGACTCCATGACCACCACCCGCCCACTACAACATGGTGCCTCTCACAAGCAATCATAACTCCTCCTATAGGCGTAATAAGCAAGCTGGCAGGCAATTGGCACCCTCCATTTTGGGGTGGTACACTTATTACCATAGATTGCCAAGTGCTTACCTGCCAGATCATCTATTTCACTACTGGAGTTCTGGTTTTCATTGCATACCCATTTGAATTAGCCTTTGGTTTTTTTTTAATTAGATATTTTTCTCAATTGGCAAACATTTATCATTTCTCCCTTCTCTTTTCCCCCCATTGAAAAAAAAAGAGAAAAAGGAAGAAAAAAAACCTTTGTCACCAACATGCCTAGTCAAACAAAATACATTCCCTTGTGGACCATGTCCAAAAGTGGGGGTCTCATTCTGCCCGCTGAGTCTACCAAGTAGGGTTTCACTCTCCATCACTGGTCCTCTGGAGGCCTGGCTGCTTATTTCCTGGATCATAATTGTTTGTTTTTACAACACTGTTGTCAAGTAAATTGTTTTCCTGACTTTGCATCTATTTCTCTGAAAATATCATTTTCTTCATTTCTGAAAGCATAATAGTATTTGTTTCTTTTCATTTGCCATAATATTTGTTAAGCCATCCCTGGACTGAGGGCACCCCCTTACTTTATCATTCTTTGCTACCATAAAAAGAGCTGTGGTACAGGTTTTTGCACCTGTGGATCCTTATCTGGGATTTATTTAGGGCAGACCTTGTTTCTGGACCAACTTTGACAAATCCTGTTGGCTGCTGTTCACAGACCACCTGCCCCCATCTTCTCTTCCCCACCAAGAATGTCAGCGTATGGCCTCTTTTGTATCTTAAACTCCACTCCAGCCCCTATCAGTCATTCAATCAGTACACATCTATTGTGTACCTACTGTGTGCCAACCACTGCTAATCACGGCCTGTCCTTCACACCACAAGACCCAGGGAAGACATTAGAGGCAGCCTAGAGGTGGACAGGATGATGGGTGGCTTCAATGCCTGCCTCTCCTCCTTCACACCCTTGTCCAGTGAGCATTTACCATGCACCACACTCTGGATGAGTTGCTGGAGGTACAGCAACAGAATGAAAAATAGATCCTAATCTCAAGGAGATTCCATTCTACTCTGGGATATAATATGTAGGACAGAGAATTATTAGGGTGGTGTTTTGAGGAGAGAACAAGCAACAAGGGACAATCTGGGAAAGCGTCTTGAAGGCGTGGTGGTCGGAGCTTTGGACTTTGAATCAAAAAGACTCAAGTTCCAATGCTGCCCGGATACTTTCTAGCAAAGGGAACCCTTCAGCCTCAGTTTCCTCCACTGTGAAATGGAGACCATCACAGCACCTCTTTTTGCCAGACTTGTTATTTTTTTTTTTTTTTTTACAAATTTTGTAAACTACCAACATTAATGCTATGTAAACGTTAGTGATGATGCGGACCCTGGAAGGAAGCTAGGGCTGGAGAGGGAGTGCATTCCAGACACAGGAAGCATCTGAGCTCCTGTGGAGCCATGCATGCCACACCTGGAGTGCATCCAGGGGATTCTTGGGGCAGTGAATCCAAAAGTGTCTGCCCAGCCCAGAAGACCAAGTACTTTCAATCTCAGGCAGGCACTGGGAAGCCACTGACCATTCCTGGGGTCTCCTTAACTTCCTGGGCCTCAGAGGGCAGACTAGATCAGGGACCTCGAGGTCTAGATTACCTCTCAGGTCATAGCTAGCTCTAAATCCATGATCCTAACTTAGAACCTCCCTAGAACCAGATTGGTGGTGCAGTGGATAGAGTGAGTGCCAGACTTGAAGTCAGGAACCCCTGAGTTCAAATCCAGCCCCCAGGGCACTTACTAGCTGGGTGACCCTGGGCACATCCCTTCACCTCTATCAGCCTCATCTGTAAAATCTGGGGGTAAGAAAAGCAATTCACTCCCAGAGGGATGCTGTGAAGATGAAAAGAGAATAGTTGACAAGCACTTAGCACAGTACCGGGCAGGGAGTGGAGATCCCTCCTCCCAGATGATGTCTCTCACTTCATCCACAAACCTTGCTGTTGCTCCTGCTTGTGCTTGCGGCTGGGTGACAAAAGCACCACGTACATGCAGCCTGCCCTCCAGATGTCTGAACCCTCCCATATTGCCTCACAGTGCTCAGCTTGGGTTCAGTCAGGGACAAGGCATGAGGAGGAGGAGGAGGAGGAGGAGGAGGAGGAGGAGGAAGGTTTGCTTGGGGAGGCAGTCAAGACTCTCCAGAATACCAGTCGTATTGTTTAGGAAGCCTTACCTTGGGAGAAAGGGTCCCTAGACTCCAGTGTGGCTTACCTGGAGGGGATGGGAGGGGGCTCATCAGAACTTACTGATGGGTTGCTGCCATGACTTTGTGGATCGGGTGGTTCTGGTTGAGTCTTGGCTTGGGTTCCCACTGTTGGTGTTTCTCATTTTTCAGACACAGCATCTCCACAGAGCACTTCACCATCCTCCAGCACTCCCACCTCCCCAGCAGGCCACATCCGGCCTAGCTCCCTGCATGGGCTGGCGTCCAAGCTGGGGGCTCCACGATATAAAGTTGGTCGCCGGAAGTCAACGAGCAGTATCCCTCCATCCCCGCTGGCTTGTACTCCCTCCCCAGGACCCCAGCCCCCTTCACCACAGAGGTCTCCATCTCCTTTACCAGGTTACCCCAAAAACCTGTATGCCTTCCAGGGTAAGACCTTGTCCCCTCCAATGATCACCAGGCAGACATCACGGCCGCGGAGTGCCGAAACCCCCCGATCTCCTCTCCTGAAGCGAGGGCAGTCAGCTGACAAAATTACCCCTTCCTTGGTGGAGAAGAAGCCATTGGGGGGCCGTAAGCTCACCCTAGAAATGCCAGTGGGAGACGGAGATGGCCTCGATGAGACGTCCCTCCAGGCCTTCGCAGGGGCTGGTAGTGGTGGTCCCGGAGACCACGGCCGGGCTAGCTACACGGGCACAGCGAGCCGCGGGAGAGACTGGGCTGGAGACCGCCATGAACGGGACCAGGAGGTGGTGGTCATGCGGCGCCTAAACCTGTCAGAGCGCCGAGACTCGTTCAAAAAGCAAGAGGCCGTCCAGGAGGTGAGCTTTGATGAAGCTGAGCCCGCGGGCCTGGGGGATGAGGGCTCCTGCAGGCAGGAGGACCAGGCAGAGCCGAGGGGGCCAAGGCCAGGGGCACGTGAGCAGAAGCCCCCACCCGTCCCCCAGATCGCTGTACAGGGCTCGGAGGGCGAGGTGCATGAGCCAGGCTCCGCAGAGTGGGCGTGTCAGGGCTCTTATCCTCCCCTCCAGCTGCTGGCCAAAGTCTACACTGAGCAGACGGACGGGACCAAGGCGGTTGAGTACAAGAGTCTCTCATCCCAGCGGAGGAACAGCAGAGACCTCCGGGACTTGAGCTCGGGGCAGCAGCCCCCCAGGGTGGGCCGAGCCCTGCGGGGGTCCCTGCAGGCTGCCAAGTCCCTGCCCATCCTTCAGCTCTCGGGAGGCCAGGAGCGGGCAGGACCTGACCCTCGAGCTCCCAGGGCAAGTCCCAGAGATGCGGCGGGTTCAACAAAGAAGAAGGACGGGGACCGGCGCTAGAAGCCACACCCGAGGTGGGAAGTCACAGGACCATCCCATCGGGGCCGAGTGCCCCGGCGAGGACACCCCACCCCCGCCCATCCCACCCGCTCTGCATCTGCCTCTCAGATCTGAGTCAAGTTGATGCATGCGTCCTTGTGACGGGGTGCGGGAGAAAGGAAACTCGCCACTTTCCAAAAGCCTTGATCCTCAGGAAGAGCAAGCCTTTGGGATGTGCCCATTTGGGAAAAAAAATAAAAATCATAAAACACCAGACCCAGTACAAGGAAGCCACGGACTTAAGAATCACCACCACAAGTTTTTTTTCTACGAACTGGAAAGAAGTCTCCTTATTTTTGTAGCGTGCAGGTGCTGTGGGTAAAAGAAGGCCTTTCCTCAGCCGGCCGGGCACTTTGTAAATAGCCACGGAGGCAGATCCCTATGATTAATTTATTACTTTTATAAGCTAAGATGAGACTTGAGCACTGAGCTTCTGTGAAGGCACCTTGACCTGGGGCTGCTGCTTCCTCACCCCGAGTGAGGAGTGGAACCTTCTGGAGTGCTCCTGTCCAGGGTTTTTCTATTCTTTTGGGGTAGGGTGGGGTTAGGGTTGGTTTTTAATTCTTGCCTCAAACAGTAGCGTTATCCCAGTGCCCAAGGCTTCAGCCAGGGCTCGTGGGGCTCCAGATCTGGCTGTGACAGAGCTAGGGAAGGACTGGATGCTGCCCAGCTGTCTCCCTTCCACCATCCCCTGGACAGGAGGGGGAGGGGGCTCCTTCTGGTAAAGTCAGTTCCTTGGCCCTGCTCAAGGGTGGACAGAAGCTCTATCTAGTCAAAGGTGTCTGGATTGGGCTGTGTGATTCAGATGCAATAGAACAAATGCCCCCCCTCCAAAACAAAATCAGTAGCCCAGTTTTTTCCTTTGATGAGATGCCCACCCCCCTCACCCCCAGTCCCATCCACATGCAGAGCAGAAATGACAGAACTACAGACTTCCCCTAAATGTTTGTCACAGACTAGCTGCTAGCTGCAGGCCCTTTCTCCATGCCCAGTGACCTCAAAGAAGGAAAAGTTAGGGCTGGAATGATTTTCTTCCTCTCCACCCTACCACTCAGACAACCCTGCATGTTTATGTAAACCAGCACTTTGGGAGAGCCCTGGATTTGAGCTTCTGGGGATACCTTCTGAGAAAACACAAGTTCTCATGGGATGTCAGGATTGAAGTGGGATTTCCCTGGACAGTTTTAAAGTCACTGAGTAATGTGAGAGCTGGGAGGGCCCTTAGAACACAGGATGTTAGAGCTGGGAGGGCCCTTAGAACACAAGATGTGAGAACTGAGAGGACCCTTAGAACCCAGGATGATGGAACTGAGAGCTGAGAATATTAGAGGTGATGTAACTTACCTGAGACCACATAGTGGCAGAGCTAGGCCTAGAACCTGACTAGAACCTTGCCTCCCAGACCTGGGAGCAGTGCTCCACTGCTACCAGGAGCCAGCTGAGAGTTCCCCTGCACTTTATTTTTCTCCCTATCTCCCCTGCAAACTCCCTTCATCAGCATTTTCTTCCTTTGGGACATAGGGCTTCTGCTCCTTGTCTCCGGTCACAATCAGTGGTTTCAAGTGTCTGAACTTCCACCATCTCTTTGTGGAGAAAAATGGAATTAGGTATGGGAATGTCTGAGAATGAGCACAGTCCTGTAACTTAGCACATTTTTAATTGGAGATCCCAGTCGCTGCCCTCTTTAGTTCAGCTAGCATACCTCTATTGACATTTTCCCTAACCCATCTTGTTTGAACTAGAGGGTTATTTTGAAGGCTGGAATGAGATGGGGCTGCGATGCCCGTGGGAGCAGCAAGGGAAAAGCTAGACTCCCTGTGAAATTCAGTCTGACCTACTCTGAAGGGTGAGAGTAGAGACTTCCATCACCAGAGAAGGCTTGCCTGTATGAGACCGAGTTCCTGAGCTGGGCTTTTCCCCATCATCCTGGGGACAGACAGAGAGAAGGCTAGTTCCTTGTCCATTCATCTTGCTTCTAGGGAGTCAAACCTACCTCACGACAGTGGGGAGCGGGCTGTCTGAACCTCAGCTGAAAACAGATGGAATTTCCACCCTGCAGGATGTTAAGATTATGGATTAACTCTTTGGGTCGTTGTTTTTAAACTGTTTGAGACTTATTTGCAGGGCCTAAAAGGTATGAAATTCCTTGACAGATCTAATTGACGGGAGCATAGGATAGTAGGTAAAAAGTCAAGGGCCCTTATTGGCTTTGTGACTTCAGTTTCCTTATCTGAGGAATGAGAGGAGTGGGCTTAATGCAGCACTCTAAGATCCTTTCAGTTCTAAATCCATAGGCCCACGATCCTCTGTGCAGGTAGCCCCTCCATCAACATCGGTAACAGCCCCTCTTAGTAGACAGTCTGTCATGGCTGAAAAAATGAGTCATCTTATGGCCAGCCTTAAAGTGATAACAGATCCAACAGTGGACACTAATACACAGAGTCTTTTCAGCCTCTTAGGACCTGCAGACCTCGGGGTCACTGCTACACCAGGAAGCAGCAAGTGAAGGTTCATACTGAGTCAGCTCATTGGGGGAATATGGAGGACATCCTGTCCTTGGCCTCATCAGTTTAAACCTCTCAGTTTCAAAGGGAGCGTTGGGAAGCAGATGTTGATCCTGTTAAGGTTAAGAGATGCATCTTTTCTTAATCGAACCACAGGCACTTATTAAGCCCTTGTTGTACCCCTAAACCCATATACAGTGAGACCAGTCCCTGCCCACTTTACTGGGTGCTTACATTCTACTGAAGTAAACTCAGGTTTTTGTATGAGCTCGTGGTCCCCAGCTGGGAGTTGCCTCCCCCTCCCCATAGTCCAAAGGAAAAGGTTGTTGAATGGCAAGCTTTGGTTTTCAGGAATAGGAATATTCAGGAAAAAAAAGTTGGGGGGAGGGTAAGGGGTAACGATGTGTAAATTTCCCAAATATATTTTAACATCTTTTTCAATTCCTTTACCCTTGGCCCCTGTTTGAGCTTGAGGATTTGCATTCTGCCCTCTTTAATGATCTGTCTTCAGATGATGCTTTAAAATAGTGTGACTTCCTGTCTGTTTTCTCAACAGCAGGGGAATAGATGGAGCCAAGTTTACTTTCTCCCTTCCAATTTGACATTTGATTTCCCAAGATGTTAAGCATCTATGGGGGTTTCCCCTGTGGTCCTTAGTAGACAGTTTCGCAAGGTGCTGGAGGCAAGTCTATGCTTTCCCAAGCGAGTCCTTAAACCACAGTCCAGCCCTGGGGCTTATAGAAGGAGGGGTAGGGAACCTTCAGCCTTTGGATGGTCAGAAGGTCACCTTCGGGCTTCACCAGCCCTGATCGAAGGTTTTCCCAGTGGCTAGAAGAGCCCACTGATACAGCCCAGGCTCAGTCTCAGTGATATGACCTTGCTTCCCTGAATGATCATCCCTATTTTATCCCATTCTTATTTCTCATATTTTCACCATTTGTGTATCCATCTGAGGTCATGATCCCTCCCTGGATTTTGTTTCCTATAAATCCGTACACCCTGCCCCCTTCAATCCCCTATTGCCATTCCCCCTTCTAGAAGCTATCCTAGTGCCTGGCATGTAGTAGATGTTTAATAAAAGAAAAATCCCAGTGACCCAGAGAGAGCTTTCCTGATGGGCTCTGCACAAGGTCACAAGTCCACTCAGCAATGGCTTATTAAATTATTTATTAAACACCCATTAAGAGACTCGGAAGTGGGTCAGGGTCAAGCCTAAAAGGCGGTCATCGATCTCATGATGCAACTGATGTCAGCAGAGAACACGGTCAGGAGGCTTCGGCTTCAGGCCATGACTTCTTCCCACTTTGTTTGTACTTGAATCCCTTCAGTGGTCTGATGAAACCTATACAGTTCCCTTCTCAGAATTATGTTTTCAAATAATTGGAGGAAATGGGGCAGCTAGGTAGCACAGTGGATAGAACACTGGCCCTGGAATCAGGAAGACCTGAGTTCAAATATGGCCTCAGACACTAGCTCTGTGACCTTGGGTAAGTCACTTAACCCCAATTGTCTCATCTCCCCCCCCCCCGACCCCCCGCAAAAAAATGAAGGAAACACCAAGTTTCCATTAAAAGTTAGTGAAAATAAAGATGTCATTTTGTTTGCAGACCCCCTGATATCTATCCACAGATTCCTTGGGGTGGGGAGGTATCTGTGGACCCCAGGTTAAGAACTTCTCCAGAACCAGTTCTGTGCCCACCTTACCATGGGACCTTTGGCCAGTCACTTTCTTTCCACGGGCTTTAAATTTCCACCCCTATAATATGAAGGGGCTGGATTAGCTCGGCAATTCTTAACCTCTTGTGTGTGTCCTGACACCCCTTTCTGAGAATCATATTTTTAAATGCCTGAAATAAGATATGTAGGATTAAAATGAAACATTGATCTGTAGCTATCAAAAAAACTAAATGATGATAGGTTAAGAACCCCCTCATTTAAGTGATGTCCTGATGAAGTTGGTACCTTCTTCCCATCGGGGGCAGCTGGGTGGCCCAGTGGATAAAGGGCTGGGAGGACTTGAGTTCAAATCCCACGTCAAACACTTACTAGCTGTGTGACTTCAGGCAAGTCACCTCACCTCTGTTTGCCTCACTTTCCTTATCTGTAAAATGGGGGTAATGACAGCACCTACCTCGAAAGTTGTTATAAGGATTAGATGAGATGTTTGTAAAGTGTTGAGTGCAGTGCCTGGCACATGGTAGGTATTTAATAAGGATTATTTCCTTCCCCTCTCACCAGAGAGAGCCCCCTTAGGGTCTCTTTTCCAATATCATGCCATCTGATATAAACTTTTGAACTACAGAACGGCAGATCTGGAAGGACCTTAGAATACACATACGATGTTAAAACTGGCAAAGAGGTCAGGGCTGGGAAGAATCTTTAGAAGGATTCTTTGAGCTGAAGGTGTTGATGTGTTCCCTCTCCTTAGAGGGCTTCAGGCAGAGACAAGGAGACCCCTTCTGTGTGTTACTGTAGGGGGAATTCCAATTAAGACTGAGGACCTTTGCTCAAAGATTCTGAAAAGGAGCTTATAAAACTGAAAGCAGTAACAAGGAGAGAAGTCCATTATCCAGCAATATTGGACTTGGATTGGGGTAAGATGTCTATCTGTAAGACTGAAAAAATGTGGGTGCACATGTTGGAGGCTTCAGGACCATCTGTAGTACGTGTATGACAAAAACAAGAGTGGTGTCCAAGATTGCTGCTACTGGAGAGGCTCAGGATACTGAGCTTCAGCAGGCTAAGCCTGACATCAATTTGGGGAGGCCTCTGGGAATAAGGGACCACCAGGCCTGCCCAAGGGGTAAACTGGCTCAGATTGGAAACAGAAGGTTAGAACCCCTCTGATCAATAGTGGGATCAGTCCTGGGAGTGAGAGACCAGGCCTCAAAAAAAACAAGTTTATGATGAAGGAACTTTGGCTTTGCAGGGACTTTCCAGGGCCAGTTTGCTAGCATAAGCCCCATGGATCTGTTTCTTTTGAGTTTCCTTTAAAACAGGAAATAGCCATTTTTTAATGATTTTTTTCTCTTTTGAAGCCAGGTGGTTGCATCCTTTAAGACTTAATGGCTTAGCCACAAGTCTAATCTTGGATTCTTCCATACCTTAGATGTTCAACAAAACATTTATTATGGTAGAAACTGGAACCGCCCCATCCAACCTGGAGAAAACCTTGCATTGTGACCTGTGTGAACTCTCATGTTATGTGACAGTGATCTTGCCTTCCTCTTGTAGGAAGCCCCAAGAGCTCGCCCACAGAATTCCCACAGGGTCTCAGCTGACTTCCCGAAGCTTGTTCATGGACATATACAAGTAAATCTGGCATGAACACTTGTATGTCTCAGGGTATTGAGCAAGACAGGCATTTGTTTAGGTAGTGTTCTGACTTCTGACTTGCAGCCTAGAAGTCCAGCTTGTATATAGTTGCTGTTAGAGGTACATCCCTTGGTCAGAGAAACACATCATGAATGAATGGCCCATGCTCCTATTGTCTGGGACCAAAAGGTAATCCATCTACAGCTGGAAAGAGTCTTACTGGCCACCTTAGATCAATGAAGTGGCCATACCATTAGCCAGTGAGTGTCAGGAGTGGAATTTAAACCCAGGAGTCCCTGGCTCCAAATCTAGTGCTCTTGCCCCTCTGCCCCCCTGATCTAACCCCCTCGTTTTACAGATGAGTAAACGGAGGCCTGGAGGAAGAGGGATTTGCCCAAGTTCACAAGCACAAGAGCTAGGGCTAAGAAGCCATATTTCCTGAGGACCAAGCCCTTCTCCCTGTCCCCCTTTCCTTATTCATTTAAATCCAGAGAGGAAAAGAGGATGATCAGATGAGGAAATTCTACCCCAAATTCTAGAGGGAATAATTCATCTAAAAAAAAAAAACCTAGGAAATATTCAGCATGTCTATGGGACTTTTAAAAAAATTTTCCCAGCTCCTTCCTCCCAAAAAAGTTGGAATGCCAGGAGAAATGCCTGGACTAACATCTTTGTCTTTGGGAAAAGAAACATTTCATATAATTAAGACTTGTAATGAGAAACTCAGCCATGGCATAAGCTGTCTGCTTGCTCCTATGGTTTTCAGGATAAGAATTAGCTGTATCCACTTCTCCCCCTTAATGGCTCAAGCCCCATTTCCCACAGTCCTTTAACTGTGGGGGGTGGGGGGGACATTTTCCTATCCTGTCCCCTTCAGACACCTGCTGTAGCCAGGGCTCTGCGTAAGCTGGTGAGCTTCGGACACTCCCTGACCCCTCTCGTGATGGTGAGTTTGTATGAAGTCAGAGCTGCACCTTCCCGTCACTCTTGTTTTCTACGCCTTCAGTGTTTACATTTTGGTATGCATGTGTGCGATTACTGGGGTTACGCTCTTGCCTCAGTTTGTGCTGAGAATCCTGGGCACCAGGCCTTTTACATGTCAAATTTCTAGACCTGTACAGTTTGTATTGCCGCTGGTGAATGTCAGTATCACATTGCTGGCCCATGTCAAGTGTGAGTTCGTTCTCATGTGACCAAAGCATTTGGGTGGTTCCCCTCTTTTCCCT
This sequence comes from Bettongia penicillata ogilbyi, assembly GCA_023548195.1. Lineage (NCBI taxonomy): Eukaryota > Metazoa > Chordata > Mammalia > Diprotodontia > Potoroidae > Bettongia > Bettongia penicillata. Next base: position 10,283,070 of record JAJHZJ010000315.1, on the reverse strand, counting down.
TCCCCACCCACCCCCAGGCTTCTAGGTCTGTTGGGCCTAGGTACTTTGCTCATTGCCTTTCCTGTCACCCAAAGATGGGTTTCCCTCTGCACAGAAGACAGAGGTTCCCCACCCATTCCATCGCTAGCTGGCCACAGTGCATGACTCATTTCCCCATCTCCATGTGCAGAAGCCTGGGAACATTTTCTGGGTTTTTGATTGAATAAAATAAATTAAGACAAAAAAAAGAAAAGCATCTATATTCATTTGTGCTGAGCCAATCAATAAGCATTTATTAAATACTTACTGTATGTGTGTGCCACTGCACCCAACAGCAAACAGCCCTAGTTTCTAGGTGTTCACAGTTGGGTGGGGGAGGCACTGTGCAAATAGCTATGTACGACAAGATAGACTGGAGATAAGAGAGGGAAGTCTGTTAGGTTCAGGGGGACTGGGAAAGGCTTCTTGCAGAAAGTGGGGATTTTAGGTAAGTCTTCAATGGGATGGCTAGGGGGGGTAACCCGGTGAGTCCCCTGGAACTGGAAAGGGCCTTCCAGGCAATGGAGTCCAGTTGAGTGGCAGAGCTGAACTTCAAACCAAGACCTTTCCACTTCCAACTCAGGCCAACATTCTCATTTACAGGGGAGAGAAAGGAGGAAGCATCTCACTGTGACTTGGGTCACAGTGAATTTCCCTACATGAAGTCCTAACAGAAGAGGAAGGTGATGCCAGAGTCCTTTGGTGGGAGAAACTCAAATCCCATTCCTATAGCACTTTAAAGTTTTGCAACTTTCTTCATAACAACCCTGTACAGTCGGCAGGAGGAGTATGATTTCCATTTTGCAAATGAGGAAACTGAGGCTCAGAGAAGTTGAAATGACTTGCCCATGATCATGTGGCAACTCTGGAATCAAGTAATCAAAAGGCATCTATAAAGTGCTTGCTGTGAGCTCAACACCAGAATTACAAAGACAAGGTTAAAAAAATAATCCCTTTCCTCAGATGCTTCCATTCTAATGGAGGAGAAAGCATGTGTACATACAGTATAAATGGAAAGTAATCATAAGAGGAGAAAATATTAACAGCTGTGGGGACTGAGAAAGACTTACAGATGACATCTGAACTGAGTCAGGAAGCTGGAGTTCTAAGTGGGGAGGGTGTTTAAGGTATAGAAAAAAATCAGTGCAAAGGTAAAGAGGTGGGAGATGGAGTCCTTTGTATGAAGAGCAGCCAGCAAGAAGAACTGGTGTGTGAGAAAACTGAAAAGATCGGGGTATGAAGGACTTTCCATACTACTTGAGGTTTTTTTTTTTTCCTTAGATCAACACTTACTATGTGCTAAATAGGATAGGCACTGGGGATACAGCTATAAAGATTAAAAATCCCTTCTCACAAGGTTGTTGTTTCATTTTGGAAGAAGACCATGCCATCAGAGAAATCATGACATGACTTGCACTTGACTTTATTTTGAGTGAGGGAGGGCTGTGCAGGTCACCAGCCTCACTTCTCCTCCAGAGCCATCTGAATCCAGTGACCAGATATTCATCAGGATGACTGGAGATGACCCAGCATGAGCTTACATTCTAATGAGGGAGACATAAAAATATATAAATATACATTTGAATGTATTTATATATATAAATATATACACCATATAGGAACACATTCAAATATATTTTCACATATAAGTATACATTGTGTTTACATGCATCTGCATTTACATGTGTGAATATATACATCATAAATGAAGAATAAAGAACTCCAGATATATAGAAGAGAGTTTGGTGGAGAAGGGTGATCAAGAGAGGCATCATGAGGAGAAGATGGTGCTTGAGCTGGTCTTAAAGGAAGAGAAGACTTCTGCGAGATAGAAATAAGAAGGGAGTGCTTTCTAGTCATGGAAAGGATCAGCGATGGAATGTCATGCATGTGTGAAGAACACAGCAGAGGCCAGTTGGACTGGATCTTAGAGTATGAGAGAAAGAAGGATATCCAACCAGATGGAAAGGTAAGTTGGGGTCAGGTTGGGTCATTAAGGGGTGAACCAAGTAGTATATATTTTATCCTAAAGGCAGTAGGGAGTTGCTGAAGTTGATAGAGAGAGTGGCATGATCAGATCTATGCTTAAGGAAAATCACCTTGGTTGTTGTGTGTAGGATGGATTAAAATGGGGAGAGACTTGAGTCTTGGAGGCCAATTAGAAAGACGTACAATAATCTAGGCAAGAGGAAATGAGATGTGACCTGAGATGGTACCTGATTGATTGGAGAGGAGTTAAATTTGATGATGTTGTGGAGGTAAAAATACAAAATTCGCCTATTGATTGGATATTAGTGGGATTGGGGAGAGAATGGGGAGTCGGTGACACAGAGCACTGGACTTTGAGTTCCAATCCAGTCTCAGATCCTTACTAGCTGTGTGACCCTGGGCAAGTCACTTCACCCTGTTTGCCTCAGTTTCCTCATTAGTAAAATGAGCTAGAGAAGGAAGTGGCAAACCACTCCAGTATCTTTGCTGAGAAAACCCCAAATGGGGTCATGAAAAGTCAGGCAGGATTGAACAACAAAACATGAGCCTGAGACATTGAAGAATGGTGGTGTCTTCGATAGAATAGGGAAGGTTGGAAAAAAGAAGAAAGAGTTCAGTTTGGGACATGTCAAGTTTAAGATGTGTCCATATGACATCCAAGTTTGAAATGTCCAATAGGTAGTTGGTGATGTGACATAGGAGCTCAGAGGGGAGACTGAGTCATCTACATAGAGATAGTTAATGGGAACTGGTAGAGTTACAATGACAGGGTATAAAGAAAACAAGAGCCTAGGACAGAACCTTGGGGAGCACCCACAGTTACGGGATGTGAGGTGGATGAGAGCCGGTCAAGTAAACTGAAAAGGAGCAGTTGGACAGGTTGGAGGAGAACCAGGAGAGGGGAAAGTCATGAGAACCTAGATAGGAGAGACTCTCTAGAAGGATAGGGTGGTCATCCTTGTCATATGCAGCAGATGGGGTGAGGGGGAATAAGAACTGAGAAAGGCATTATTGGTAACTTTGGAGAGTAGTTTGGGTTGATTAATGAAATAGAAGCCAAATTGCAAAGGGTTGAGGACCAAGTGAAAGAAGAGAAGTAGAAGTATTAAGTATCAATTGCTTTTTCTAGGATATTGTCTGATAAAGGGAGGTCTAGGATGAAAGTGCAAGGGTACAGTCAGGTCTAGTGAAGGCTTTTCTTTTTTTAAGGACAGGGCAGTCTTTGGGCATATTTGAAACCCGTAAGAAGGAACCAATAGATAGAGGCTGGAGATTGAAGGTGGATGGGAAGGAAGAGGCAGATGTTTGAGGATGCAATCAGCTGGAGAAGATGGAAGTGCGTATGTAAAGGCACTGGCATTGGCAAGGTGAACTACCACATCTCTGTCAGAGATTGGGAGAAAGAAAAACAGAGTAGGAGATGATATCAAAGGTGCAGCTAGGTGACAAAGTCAGGAGAATCTGAGTTCAAATCCAGCCTCAGATGTTTACTAGTTGTGTGACCCTGGGCAAGTCCCTGAACCCCAATTGCCTCCCCTAGAATATCTGAGATGATATCAAGGAGTTTTGAAATGAAGAGAATGGGAGAAAAGGGAGCTTATGTCTACTAGTCTTAATTGTCTCGTCCCAGAGACTGGCATTGGTCAGAGGGACTGAAAAGGGAAGAAAAAGATCAGAATAAGAAAGGAATTGATTAGGGAGTAGTGAAAGGATTGCCTTGCTGCAGTGAGGGCCCACCTGAGAACAGACAACATGAATCTGTAATGTGCCCATGTGAAAGAAAGCTTCTAGAGTTTAACAAGTAGAAGGGCAGGATGGTCAAACCAGGTCTATTCTCTAGGAAAATAATAGACAGTCATGTAGTGGGGTGTGGAGAGATGAGACAGACAGACCGGTTCAAATTTCAACAGTCTATTGGCCAGGTGATGAGTGCCTGAGCTGGAGCTACGGCTATGTGAGTATTACTTTTATTAGACACTTCCTAGGTGCCTGGCACTGTACCATGTACTGGGTGTTCAAAGAAAAAGGAAAAGATAGACCCTGTGCTTAAGGAGTCCACAGTAAAATGGGGGAAACAACATGCAAACAACTGTGTACAAGGTACAGACAGAATGAATTGAGGGTGAATTCAGAGGGAAGGTGCTGGGATTAAGGGGATCTTTTCTTGTAGAAATTTTAGTGGAGACTTGAAGGAAGCCTGGAGGCAGAGATGAGGAGGGAGAACCTTCTAAGCATGGGGGTTAGGGACCAACAATGAAAATGCAGTGTGGTGTTCAAGGATCAGGAAGGCAGGTGTCTTCACAGAGTAGAGGGGAGGAGGGCTATTTGAGGTAGGAAGGGTTCTGGCTGTAAGAGCTTTAAAAATCAAACAGATTTTTTATATTTGATCCTGGAGGAGATAGGGGAGCCATAGAGTTTATGGAAGAGGAAGGTGATATTGGTGAAGCTTTTGGGAGCATCACGAAGAGCTGACTGAAGGATGGATCAGGGTAGGGAGAAAGTTAAGGCACACAGCAGCAAGCAGGCTGTTAAATGCTGAAGCATGATGGTAATTGAGGAAAGGTCATTAATTAGATTGGATGGGTGAGTGAACAGCTTTAGAGAGAGCAATTTCATTTGAATCATGGGGCTAGGAGCCAGATGGCAGAGGGTTCGGAAGGGACTGAGAGATGACTTTTTGGTGGAGAGGGAGTATTAAGTGAGAAGGGATGTTCTTGAACATGTGGGTGATGGGAAGATCAAAGGCATGACAGTATCAAAGTTATGTGTATCAAAGGGAGAATGAAGGAGTAATACGTCATTGAAATTGAATAGATTGAGGCATTGGAAAGTTAAGGAACATCAACAGACATTTTGAAGTCAGCTAATAGGAAGGCAAGAAGTGGGAGTGGAGAAGGAGTGTGAGCCAGGCACAGAACTCAATGAGAAAGGGAGAGAATATGTCCCAGGAGTCTGTAGACAATAACCACAAGGATGTGGATTGGGGAATTCCTTTGGGTGTCATGAACCTCAAAGGAGAGGTTGCTGAGAGCTGATAGTGGAGATGGATAGATATAGTGGAAAGAGGAAGCAAGGAATATTCAGAGTCCTCCCTGGGAGAGGGAGGTGGCTATGAGAGACGGAGCAACCAGGACTGACTGGGAAGGATTCACTGTCATTTGGGAGGGGTCAAATCTCACCCAGTACCAGAAGATGGAGAGAGAAAAGAGGAAGAAGTTTTAAATGAAAGGAAGCTTACTAATTAGAGAGCTCAGGAGTTCCAGGGGTCACAAAGTGGGCAGATCTGGAGAGGAGGGGAGAAGGGGAATGGGAATGAGGGGTTGTTCAGTAATGGGGGAGGGGTAATGTCAAGGTTCATCCTTTGTATTGGAAGAAGACCATGACATCAGAGAAATGATGACATGACTTGCACTTGACTTTGTTTTGACAGAGGGAGGGCTGTGCAAGGTCACCAGTTTTACTTTCTCCTCCTGAGCCATCTGAGTCCAATGACCAGATATTCATCAGGATGACTGGAGATGGCCCAGGATGCAATGGGAGACCTTGGCTTTTTTAGGCTGGCCTTTTCAAGTACTCACTTAGAGGGAGGTAATGTCCATTGAGTAAATAGGCCTCTTTAAGAAGTAGTCAGAGAATGGCCCTTTTGATGAACAAAAGAAAAAAAATAACTAAATCAACCTGAGAGGGAACTTGCTATTGATAATCACTCTAAGCCAGTCATTAAGTGGAGCTTGGACAGGGACCCACTGTTATCCAGTCTGTGGGTTTCAGATTGCACTGGGTTTAAGGTTTTGGGAACAAATCACTGAGAGTAAGAGGCAGTGGGGGTATGCCAACCAGTGGAGTGTTGTGGCTGTTTATCCTTTGTTTCTTGAAGAGGACCAGTGACATCAAGGGTTAATGTCTTGGCTCCTGTGGAACTGGATTCAAATAAGGCAGGGTTGCACAAAGGTGTCAGCCTCCCTCTCTCTTCTAGAGTCATCAAAATCTAGTGGCATGACAAAAGTCAAGATGACAGATGATGGCCCAAGATGACCGAGCTCTCCTCTGCTTCAGCTGCCTTCACAGCTATTGGATCAACCATTCTCATCCACCCGTTCCTCCAGGGGAAGTCTGTCTTCATATATTTGGAATAGACATCCCCCTAACTCATCAAAAGGTTTGAGCCCTGTGGGTTACCTCCAACCTGGTTTAGCCCATCTCCCTGAGTATGGTGACTGTGCATGGTGGCTGTGTGCTACAGCCTCTTGGAGCCACAGGTGAGAGTTACATGAAGGTGGACACTAAAGGTGGATGAGCAGCCCTAAAGACACACTCAACAAGCCCCCTATACCAGAGGTACTCTGTCTCCTTAAACACCCCATACACCCCTCTGATGGATTATCACTGGAGCAGAGGAGGTCCATTAATAAAAGTCAGGTGATTGGTAGGTTCAAGGTCTATCTGGATGTAGGCCAGGCCCTCAGCTTCCTGGCAATAATGATGCTGGTGCAGAGATGAAGAGATGAGGTAAGGACTGAGCAAGAGAAGGTGTCCCTGATGTGTGATCATCCTTCGTTGTTGAAGAAGACCATGCCATCAGAGATATAATGACATGACTTGCACTTGACTTTGTTTTGAGTGAGGGAAGGCTGTGCAGGTCACCAGTCTCACTTCTCCTCCAGAGCCATCTGAATCCAGTGACCAGATATTCATCAGGATGACTGGAGATGACCCAGGATGAGGCAATTGGAGTTAAGTGACTTGCCTAAGGTCACACAGCTAGTGAGTGTCAAGTGTCTGAGGTGAGATTTGAACTCAGGTCCTCCTGACTCCTGCACTAGTGCTCTATCTGCTGCACCACTTAGCTTCCCTCTAGGTGTCCCTGATATAGAGCAGCAGGAATGGTAGGCTCAGGCATTTCCTTTAATCAGTAAATCAGCATTAAGTGGCTACCAGAAACTAAGCAGGGGGATATAAAGAAAGGCAAAAGCCAGTCGCCCTCAAGAAGCTTCATGTCTAATGGAGGAGACAACCCCCTTGTTGTGCTTTGCCCAATGTGTCAGCCTACTTCAAACAGCCTTAGGTTTGTTTGGTTTTTTTCAGAGGGTATCAAGTTCCATAAATTCCCTTAGGAACCCTTGTTGGGATGCATCAGGAGTGCCAGCTATGGGTAACTCTTTTGGGTGTCCATATGGGCAGCCTTTTCCTTTGTGGTCTGGGAAAGGGGGGACTAAAGAGCAGAAAGCTTGGCACCCCTAAAAGAGCCGAGGGCTTCAGGGGGAGAGAAATGACCCCAGGAAAAGGACTGAGATGACCCAAGCACCTTTCTAGTCAATTATCCAATTCAAGAGTTACATAACTGGCTGTTTAAAAAAAACTGACCCACTAAAAAGACAGGGTGCTCCCAGCCCTGCCAGCCCATTAGCCCATGCTAATGAGAGGCAAGTTCTGGCCTGCCCTGTCCACTGGGCCCAGGGAACCCCACCCTGCTGAGCCAGATGCCCTCGGGACACAGCTACCTGTTCCCACAGAGACAAAGGAAGGTAGAAGAGAATGCGAGTCTGAAGGGAGGATGTCCCCACAGAGGTGGAGGGATGGTAATAAACTAAGAGCAAAAGATCCTCATATTGTGGGTGGAGAGACTATGGGAAGACATTGCCTTAAAGAGAGAAGAAGGGAAGATCCCCTACTTAAGGAATGAGAACACCAAAGATGGAAGGAGTAGGGTGCTGAAATGGGGGAGACTTTCCATTGGTGGGGAGCTCGAAGAACGGCCTTATGGGGAAGGGCAGAGGTGACAGAAGGAAGCCTTCATGGTGCAGGACTGAGGAAAGGAGACCCCATATAAAAGAGATTTAGGGAGGTCGCTTTTCATTGAGGACAATGGGGTTGGGGGAAACTGAAGGAAGGGATTCATCTCTCATAGACCATATACTGAGGAGTCTAAAAGGAGAGAAACATTATCCTGAGACCTGGTAGGGAGGAATTGAGTGGAGGAGAACCCAGGCTGAAGTGGGTGAAGGTCTCCTCTAAAAGTAGACAGATTTCATACTGAAGAGATTTGGGGAGAGGAAGGAGATGGGGTAGAGGACATCATATTGAGGAAATGAGGCGGGGAAAGGAACAGAGCAGCTAGGTGGTCCAGTGGATGGAATGGAGACCCGTTCAACATTTATTAGCTGTGTGATATTGGGTGCCATGCTGGTGCTTTCATGGACAGAGTGCCTCAAACACTTACTAGCTATGCTTGGACATAATTGTTTGCATGTCGTCTCCCCTGGAGACTATAAGCTCTTTGAGGGCAGGATCTGTATAAACAACTAAGTATTGCAGAGGATAGAGCACCAAACCAGGAGTTGGGAGGGTCTGAGTTCAAATCCAGCTTTAGACACTGAGTAGCAGTCAAGTCACTTAACCTATTGGCCTCAGTTTCCTGATCTGTGAAATGGAGATAACCCCTAGCACCCACCTCTCAGGGTTGCTGTGAGGCTCAAATGAGGTATTGGTAAAGCCCTTTGCAAACCTTAAGGTGCTATGTAATTGCAAACCATTATCATATTTTGGGGCAGTTTGGTGTCAAAGTGGATAGCGCACTAGGCCTGGAAGAAAGACTCACCTTCCTGAGTTCAAACCTAGCCTCGAACACTTACTAGCTGTGTGACCTTGGGCAAGTCACTTAACCCTGTTTGCCTCAGTTTCCTCATCTGTAAAATGAGCTGGAGAGGAAATGACAAACCACTCCAGTATCTCTGCCAAGAAAAGCCCAAGAGTTGGACAGAATTGAACACAAATCATGTATTGCCTTCCACTGTGTCCCCAGCGCTTAGCACAGTGCCTGGCATACAGTAGGCGCTTTATAAATGGTATCTGACCGACCAGGTAAATGAACCTGGACAAGTCATCTCTCTCTACCTCAGTTTCCTCAGCTGTATAACAAGAGCTCCTCCTCGGGGTGGCTTGTGAGGATCCAGGGGGCTTTGTCAATTGCTTTGCAAACCTTAAATAAAGCGCTATTTATTATTATCATGACTGGGGAAGAGACCTGAGCGGCTGCAGGAGGTGGAGCTTGGGGTTTCTCCCAATGACTGGGGGGAGGCGGGGCCAGAAGCACCAGGCTCCGCCCCCAGCGCTCCGAGGCCGCCCTCCAGCCTGGGCCGAGAGAGAAAGGGAAGAGGGGAGCGTCCACGAGGACCCTGGCGCAGGCGCAGTTTCTTCCGCCCGGCCTCGGTCTTTTCATCTGTATCCTAGAGAGCATAGGCACCGCCCCTTCCTCTCTTCGCCCCGCCCTCTCTCGCTTCCGAGTCTGGGCTCCTAACGCCGTACTGAGCTGTTTGCATGAGAGCGCAGGCGCCGCTCTCCTCCCCCACCCCCACGCCCTCGTCCTCCGCGTTCTGCAGGCTCGGCAGTTTCCGTGAGGGCGCAGGCGCCGCTCTGCTCTTCCCCCGCCCCTCCCTCTCTCCCCGCTCTGAGCGTTCGGCTGTTTCCGTGAGCTCTCTACGCAGATCTTGGCTCCGCCTTCGGGGGCGGGCTCAGCGGCTCGCTAGGTATCATGGCTGCAGCCTTGGCTCCTGCTCCGGCTGCTGCTGCCTCTGCTTCTGCCTCTGCCTCCTCCGCCTCCGCCTCCTCTGCCGCCGCCGCTGCTGCTGCCGGAGGTGGAGGTCACGCCGCGGGCTCGGGGTGACGGCAGCCAGGAGGCGAGGTGGGTCCGGGCCGGCCGGACTGCCGCAGGAGGGCTGGGCCACGCTGGGATTTACAGCTTGGGAGGGCTACGAGGGGAGGTCGGGCCGAGTCACACCGAAGTGGGGGGCTGGCCTTGGACGGGGCTGGGGCGTCCCGGTTATACAGGATGTGGATTGAGCGACACTGGGGCGTTCTGGGCTACGATGGGTCATGGCGGGGGTGGCCAGAGTGGAAGGGACTGGGAAATGGATATTTCTATGTCTGTATCATTATATTGGGGGGCTGTCCTTGGAAGAGGCCTTGGCTGTATTGGGGGACCCCAAATGTGCTGGATAGGGACTGAGCTATACATTGGAAGGTGGACAGAGTGGGAGAGGATGAGTTATATATTAATTATATTTGAGGGGGCTGTCCTTAGAAGAGGCCTTGGCTATATTGGGGAACCCCACCTCTACTGGATAGGGACTGAGCTATACCAGGAGGGGCTGGTCTATACTGGGCCATTGGAAGTGACCAAAGTGGGAGAGGATGAATTATATACTGAATTATATTTGGGGGGGGCTGTCCTTGGAAGATGCCTTGGCTATATTGGGGAACCCCACCTCTACTGGATAGGGACTGAGCTATACCAGGAGGGGCTGGTCTATACTGGGCCATTGGAAGTGACCAAAGTGGGAGAGGATGTATTATATACTGAATTATATTTGGAGGGGCTGTCCTTGGAAGAGGCCTTCCTATATTGGGGAACCCCAGCTGTACTGAATGGGGACTGAGCTCTATTGCAAGAGGCTGGGCCAGACTGGATTCAGTAGAATGGGACCACCTCTACCAAGAAGGGGACTCTGCTGTTCCAGGTTATACTTGGGGTCTGCAATAGGGGACATGGGTTATGGCAGGAGGACCTATCCTCTAATGAGTGGAGATAGACCTGGTGGTAATGGGGACTCGCCATACTAGGGGTGGAGAAGAGGAAGGGCTATATTGGGGCGGGGGGGCCTGACCCCACCTGTAATGCTGAGAGGGAGGTCTTTATGCATCAGGGAAAAGACAGGATAGGAAAAGAATCCAGAACCTAGCCCAAGCCCTGTTGCAGAGCAGGAAAATGGGGTTCAGGATGAAAGCAGGGGGGACAGGCTAGACTACTGTATGCCTGTGCTGTGTAAGGGTGGGATGCTGGGGTAAAATGCAGGCATTTTCATTGATGTGGGCCTGGCTAGGGGCACCCCAGGAGTTGGCTGATGTATTCACAGTCTCTCTCCTTTCTCCTATCCTCCCTTGCCTGATATATGAGGGGCTCAGGGTGCTGTGGTCACAAGAGCTCTGGCCTGAGAGTCAAAAGACATAGATCTGAATCCGGCATGCCCGCTTAGCCTAGAGATGCCAGGCAAGCCCCTTTTTTCTCTTGGCCTCAGTTTTTCCATTTGAAAATAGGTGGTTGGGCTAACCCACCCTTCTCTCAAGGCTGTCCCAGCTCAGAGAGGCTTTGCTCTGGGTCCTGGGCTTCCCTTCATCTCTGACGGTCCACATTCTAAAGTCCTTTACAGCTCTTGGATCCCCTGCTTTGTGTCTCCTGCTCCAGCCTGTGCCCCTGCGGACCTTTTCAGGGGAACCATCTCTGAAGATGGTCTCAGGACCCTCTTCCTGAGCATGCCTGGCCAAGTCTGGTGCAGGAAGGCAAGTTTAGAGAAGAAGGAAAGAAGACATCCCTCCAGAGAGATCTTGGCCTGTTGGCTCCCTCTTTCCCTCCCGCCCATGGGCCCTGGGGATGTATGAAGCCTTTGCCTTTTCGGGGAGGGGAGCAAGGCAGACAGATGCTCTTTGGGGCAGGAAGCCCAGCCTGGGGGAGATGGGAAAGCTGACATGCCCAGTCCTCCATTCCCCCCTTCCTTCACCCTCAGCTTGGCTGAGAGCCCTTCCGAGAGGGCCCTGCTGGCATCGGGCCTCCTGGGATGGGTTTGGACTCAGAGGCAGAGCTGGGCCTGCCTCTCCCCTCCCTTTGGCTTCAGAGCTCCCCCTTACAGCAGGCATGATGAGGCTGGCTTTTCTCTGGCTTTTCACTGCTGAATGTGCATGCATGCTCCAGAAGAGCCCTGCATATGTGAGTCTGTGTGCATGCATGTGTGCATGGGAGAAGCCCCCTGACTGTGAGGGGGTGGGGGGAGAGTGTGCGGAGTGCATGCCCAGTGTGTGCAGGACTGAGGAGGTACATGCTTGCATGATGATGGGAGAAACATGTGTGAGTGGGTTTGCAGGAACATGCAAGTGTATTGGAGTGTGTGCTCATGAAAGTGTCTCCATGAATTGAATCAGTGTGGTTTGGGAATGGAGAGGGTGGGAGAAAGCCAATCTGCCAGCTTTGTGGATGATGCTTCTCAGGGGCTGGGGGATGGGGGTGGAGTATGTGGAAGAGGGCCAGGATCCTCAGAACCAGAATATCACAGACAGAAGATAAGGAAGGCAATGTTGGAGAGAAAGGGCTGTCCCTGGGGTCACAGAGCAAGCCCCAGCCTCGATGCTTTCCAGAGGCTTCTGCATTCAGATCCTAAGTCATAGCACTGGGAGGGACTTGAGAGATTACCTGGTCCAGGCCCCCCTCATTTTATAGGGGAGGCAACCCTTGAAAGGGCAGAAGCCAGGTATCACCTCCATGTTACCCTGCCCAGCTGGAGGCTTTGTCCTTCCTCCTGCGGTCCCGGGGCTGCCATAGCTTTCCTTGCAGCTCTGACTTGCATGCAGGATTCCTGCTGCCCTAATCTTGTGATTTTTTTTCCTCAAGAACTCTGGGTTCTACCTGGCCCCATCTCCCCATGGGCTGTAGTTGCAGGCAGGCAGAAGAGGAGGGCACTACCCTATCCCGAGGCCCTGTCCCTGGATCAGAGGGAGGGGTAAATTGTGTTCCATCCCTCCGTTCATCCTCGACATCTGTGGGGAGTCAGCATGTTCTTGGCAATTCTTTCAGTTTGGGATAGGGGCCAAAGCCACTCCTTAGCTTGCGTAGCATTTAGAAGTAGAAGGGGCCTTGTAGAACATTTTACCCCCTCATTTTACAGATGAGAAAACCGAGGTCTAGAGGGCCCCAGTAATGTACATAATGGTGCTAAATTCAAACCAACCCCTCTGATTCTAAACCTGGCGTTCTTTCTGGATTGTTTGGAGAGCTACTAGCTTCTCCGTCCTGAATTCAACTTCCCAGCTTGTGGCAAGACGCTGGGATCATGGAGTGGTAGGACAGGAAGACCTTTGAGGGGCATTTAGGCCGACTAGATCTGCAGCAATGTTCCAGACCTGAAAATCTCTGGTAGGAAAAGAAAAGACATCTTCTGATGATGGGTAGACTACGCTACATTGGGGCAGCTCGGACAACTAGGAAGCTTTTATTTATACTGAGACAGCATCTGCCCCTCTGCCGTCCCCCACCTTGGCTTTTGGTTTTATCCTCAGGAGCCAACCTGAGCTGGCCTATTTCCTCTGCCCCAGGGCTGCCGCTTCACCTTCTTACTCCACTAGGGTCAGGCTGGACACCCTGCCTGGTCAGCCCCTAGCCTTGGCCCACTGGCCAAAGGCCAGAGAGCTCTTTAACGCTAGGCCTTATAACCTTGTAGGGGAAGGAGGAACCCCGCCTACCCCCCATCCTGTTCCCTGGGCGTTCTAGACTCTGATCTCTTCCCTTAGAAGCCAGCACCTTTACCTCAAAGTCTGGGAATTTGGGCCCTACGCTTAGATCAGGAGTTTTTGGTCTGGAGTTTGGGAATTGGTGTTTCTAGGATTGATAATTGTATTTCATTGTAACTGATCTCCTTTATAATCCTGTGTGATTATAATGCATATAAAAGCATTCATCTGAGAAGTCTTCATGAGTTTCATTCACCAGGCTGCCAAAGAGATTAAGAATCCTTGGTACAGAGAATAACGCATGTTTATATGGTGCGTTATACATGTATATAATATGCAACAAGTGTAAGACAGAGTGTTCTCCCCATTTTACAGATGAGAAAACTGAGACAAAACTAGGAGAAGTGACTAGGCCAAGGTCATTGAAATAGGAAGTTGCAAAGCTGGGACTGGAACTAATCAGTATCAGCAAACATTTATTAAATACCTGCTATGTGCTAAGCTCTGTGGGGAAAGTACAAGTAGAGTTAGGAAGACCCTAGGTCAAATCCAGCCTCAGACTAGCTCACTAGCTGTGTGACCCAGAATGAGTAACTTAACTTCCATCTGCCTCAGTTTCCTCATCTGTAAAATGGGAATAACTTTGGCATCTATCTGAAATGAGACTACAAATGAGTCCATTACCCTTTCTGGGCCTCAGTTTCCTCATCTGTAAAATGAGGAGGTTAGATTAGATGATGTCTAAGGACCCTTCCAACTGTAAATATATAGTCTTCCCATCTGAAACATTGATGGAAGTAACTGGTATGTGGCTGACTACCAGCCTTCCATTTCTGGAATCCTGTTTGGCTTCTTAGGGGAATGTGTGCCCTGGGATCCCGTGTTGTCTCCCTGTGTTGGCACTAACAGCCTTCTCCCTGTCTCCTCCCTGTAGGTCCTGACACCCAGCTTACCATCAGAGCCGTGGCCCATCGTGGACACAGACTGTCCTCCCTGAGTCCTAGGCAACCTGTCTCCCCCAAGGGCCAGAGTATGGTGGTGATACTAGCCCTTTGCTCCATCATCTGGCTAAATCGGGGCTTCAAGCTGCGGAAAAGTGGCTAGGCCCCCAGCCCCACACCCTGGTTTGCTGACACTGCCACCCTCTCCTCCCTTCACCCCCCCACCATGTGGCTGTTGGCCCAGAGTTGAGCTTCCCTCCCCCTCCTCACCCAGACATCATGGCAAGTGCTGAGGGCTTCCAGTATCGGGCCCTTTACCAGTACCATAAGGAGCGTGAGGAGGACCTTGACCTGCTGCCTGGTGACATTCTGGTTGTGAGCAAGGGCACACTGGAGGCTCTTGGTTTCCAGGACGGGGATGAGCAGAGCCCTCACCACATCGGCTGGATCCTCGGCGTCAATGAGCGCACCAAGCAGAAGGGAGACTTCCCAGGCACCTATGTGGAGTACCTGGGGCCTGTGAAGATTGCCCTGCCTTCCCATCGCCCCCGAGGCCACAGGCCATTGCCCGCCACACCTGGAGCAGGGCCTGCCCGTTCCCGGGACTCCCCGGAGCCAGGTAAATCCTGCGCTGAAACCTCCTGGGGCTACTTCATTGTGGGGATGTGACAGAGAAGTTTACTGAGGCTTGAGGCATGGGTTGCCTCAGCATGGGGAAGGGGGGCAGTTACTGAGTATCAGTACAGAAGGTGAATTCCTTCTCTGAAAGGTGATGACTCCCTTATTTTTCCATATTGGACAGAGCTGCAGAAGGTAGGGTTAGGCTAGGCTAGTACAGAGGCACCTACAGTAGGAGAAAGCAAGAATGTGGTGGTGATATCCTTATTTCCTCAGCTATTTACTGAGTTCCATGTTGGATACTAGGGAAGTGATGGGAGAAAGCCAGGCCCTGTCCAGGCTCCCTGGTGAGCTGAAGGATACAGGACATTGTATTAGGAGGAGAGATTATCTAGTCCCACCTGCTCAGATTTTCACATGAGGAAACTGAGGCCCAGAGAAAGGAAGAGAATTCCTAAGGTCACAAAGGTGGTACCCACGGCCTCTGATTCCAAATCTGGAGTCTTTACACTGTGGCCAGCTACCAGAAGGGAAGGGGACAGAGCTCTGTGGCCTGGAGCAACAGACGAGGGCTTCTTGGAGGAGGAAGCAGAGGGCAGGATGGGCCAGGAGCTGGGCCAGCCTATGCTCGTCCTCCCTGCCATGGGAGCAGGCGCTGCCTGGCCTTGCCCAGCTCTGTGGGGACATGCCCCAGATTTTCCCATTCTCTGCCAACAAGTCTACCCCATCTGGCTTGTTAGGACAGGACAGATGTGCCCCAAACTCAGTGAAGCGTTTCCCTTCCCCTTAACAGTGGCCAAGGCAGGAGGGGGGAAGGGAGGACATGGCAGGGAGACTTCTGGAATCATTGACCTTCCTCCCCAAGCCTAGTCACTGTGCCCCCACCTGTCCTCTTTCTTGTTTCCCTGCCTGGGAGTTGATCTATATTACGTAGGGTCACTATGGAAAAGTGTCAGGAAGCCCATCTGAGAGAATGGAAGATGCTTTATCTCAGGAGAGAGCCTTTGTAGTGTGCTACCAGAGTGCACCAGAGAACTAGGTTTGAATCTCACCCTAATGCTTCTGAGCTGGATGAACCATGGGAAACCTCTCTGGGCCACAGTTTCTTCATCTGTAAAATGGAGACAAAAATAATTGTGCTGCCTGCCTCCTAGGGTTATGTTGAGATGCTTTGCAAACCACAAAATACTATTCATATAATAACAACAGAAGTGAGAGACGGCTGCCTTTGGTGGAGAGAGCACTGGGTTTGAGCCCGGGCTTGAGGTCCCTGCAGTCACACCCTCCTGCTGGATTCTGGTGGTGCAGGGAGCAGGGTAAGGAAACTCTGCCCACTGCTGAAAGATACGCTTGTTCCAGGGACAGACTGGGGCCCCACAGTGTTGGGCTGCCAGAAGACAGCAGGGTGGAATTGGGTGGGCGGGGGTTGATGCCACAGCTCCATAGCCCCAGGACTTTGCCCAGGCTCTCGGCACCTGGCCCCGGTAGAATGAGGCGATAGAGAAGCAAAAATGAGATGAGAATAGGCAAGGCTGCCCTTCTGAGGTCCTGTAGTGGAAGACAGCCTGAGCGAAGCCTGACAGTGCCTGTTCCTGGCCTGTTCGCAGTCCTGACCCAAGGCTGTGGAGTCATGAAGCATGGTAGAACGAGTGTGGGGAGGTCACTGGAGAAGGTGCCTGCTGAGGTAGCTTCCCTGTCTTGATAGGAAAATGCTTAGAACCCAGAATGTCAGAACTGGGGAAAACTTTAGGAATCAGAGGTCAAATCCCTCTTTCTCTGTCACCGTCTCTGTCTGTCCTACCCCCTCTTCTCTCTCTCTGTACATCTGTCTCTCTCTCCTCCTCCTCCCCTCTTTCTCTGTCTCTCTCTTGCCCTCCCCTCTTTCTCTCTCCCCCTCTCCTCTTTCTCTGCCTCTCACTTCCCCTCCCCTCTTTCTCTGTCTGTCTTTTTCCTGAACTCCCTGGAGATAGAATTGGCAGGAAACATCATTTGGACTGGAGCAGGATCTGGGGGGAAATGGGCTGGGGGAGGGGAGGAGGACTGGGGTTCTGCTGACACAGCACATTCTTGGAGCAGGGTTGGGGATGAAGGAAGCCCTCACGTGGGGTGATGTCCCCCCTCCCCAGTCCCCAGAGACCTTCTGCCAGGGTCACTGCAGTGGCCTTCCGCCCTTAGCAGCTGGAATTCCTCTTCTATAAAAGCTTTTACCCTGTTCCCACCATTCCCTTCCCCCTCGCTGCCTCTTGGGTTTCCAGGCCATTGGGTAGGTGGGGTTTGGATTTCCCTGGTTCCACGGGGCCCCTCACTTGGAGTCTCTCTGCCAAGAGCTCCCTCCCCCCATTGCTTCTGTGGGCTTCCTGCCAGGGCTTTTTCCCCTCCCTGGTAACAACCAGTTTGGAAAGGAGCAGGGTGACTCCCTTCCTGGGAGCGGAGGTGGGGGGTGGAGCTGATGGGGGGAAGGGGCACAAAGTGAGGTTTCTGAACTTAAAACTGGAGGGTCTGACACTAAAGAGCTCTGAGGTCCTGGGGATGAGGCGTAGAGTGAGGTGGAGGTGTACAGAAGCCTGCCCTAGAAATAGAGTACTTCGGGGGTGCAGAGCCTAGACATAAGTCACTCTCCTCGTGGGTGTCTGCTCTATCTGAAAATGAGGGAACATTCTAGACTGATAGTCTGTACATTGTGTCTCAGACATCCTGTGTTCTAGGGGTCCTCCTAGCTCTGACAGTCTGGGTTCTAAGGACCCTCCAAGCTGTGACATCCTGACTTCTAAGGGCCTTCCCAGCTCTGACATTTCTCTGTTCTAAGGGCCCTCCCAGCTCTGACATCCTGTGTTCTAAGAGCCCTCCCAACTCTGACCTTCTGAGTTCTAAGGGCCCTCCCAGCTCTGACATCCTGAGTTCTAAGGGCCCTCCCAGTTCTGACATTCTGAGTTCTAAGGGCCCTCCCAGCTCTGACACCTGGGTTCTAATGGCTCTTCCTGCACTGATTGTTTATGTTCCCAGTTTCTTTCTATCTCTAAATCTTGTGATCCTGTTATTAAGTGCATTAGAGATGTTCCAGGCTCACAGAGTTCCAGAAAGGATCTCCAGGGCCATCTAGTTCAGCTGGATCCCCCACCAGACATAGCCAGGTCTTCGCAGTCATCAGACATCTGCTTGAAGTCCTGGAGTGAGGGGGGCTGTCTCCCTCTGGGACAGCTCATTCTGTTCTGGAACAATTCCTGTCATTACAAAGTTTTTAACAGCCCCTGTAATTTCTGCCCATTGCTCCTAGTTCCACATTGTCCTAGGATCAGTCAAATAATGGGTGTTTAGCTTGGAAAAGGGAAAACAGAGGATAAGAAAGGAAATATGACAGCTGTCTTCAGATATCTGAAGTGCTGTCATTGGCAGAGAAACTACATGTGTGCCGTTTGACCCCAGAAGCCATGGCTAAAAGCTGCGGATTGACTGATTGAGGCCAGATGCATGGAAAAACTTCTCATCAGCAGAGCCGTCCCAGACGGCTTCTTGGAGAGGCAGTGGGTGCCCCTCCTGGGAGGCTGGCATTTATCAAGGGCTGACTGGTTCCCAGGCATGATGCGAAGTGCTGGTGTTACAGAGAAAGGCAAAAACTCAGGCCCTGCCTTTAAAGAACTCTGATAGGGAATCAACAGGGCCAACAACTCTGAATAACCACTAGAAGCAGATTCAATGGAAGGTGGTCTTGGCAGCCAAGGCCTCCTGCAGAAGGGAGGCTTTGAGCCGCATCTACAAGCAAGGCAGGTATAGTAAGTGGTGGGATAAGGGACCCGAGCATTCCAAGCACAGGGGACACATGGGGCTTCTCAGAAGTATCTGGTCTGACTTCAATTTACATGTGAGTTTGAACCTGAGGTCTAAAAACCAGCTTGTCCAAGATTGTCCATCACAAACACAGAATTCCAGACCAGTTGTTCTGACTCCCAATCCAGTCCTTACTTCTCTTTTCTTCGAGAAGAGCATGAGATATTTTTATAAAACTCTTGCCAAAAAAAAAAAATCCAGGTAAATTGTAGCTAGCGCATTGCCTCATCTGCCATTTTTAGCAAGCTTGTCTGAAAGGAGTTAAGACAGTCTGGTCCAACCTAGCTCTTTGGGACCGCCTTTCTTTTTCTCTTTTTTTAAATTTCCCACTTAATATTTTATCTTTTTCCAATTTCATATAAAGATAGTTTTCAATATTTACTTCTATAAGATTTTAAGTTCCAAACTTTTTTCTCACTTGGGCCCTTCCCAAAATGGCAGGCAATCTAATATAGGGACCCCCTTTTTTGACACTCATTGGTCATTAATAATATAGTTTGACCCAGAAATGAAGTCCAACACCCTGACCTGCAGTTTACACAGTCTATTCTCTTTCCACCTACCATCCTTTTTTTTTTTTAATTTTGAGAAATGGCACATTTACCTTGCTCCCATCCTGTGGTCCTGTCCCCAATTTTCCATGGTCTTTCAAGGGTCCTTGATGGCAGCTCTCACAGGCACATCCATCAGTTCCCTGAATACATGAGGATGTGGTTCAGTGGGGGCCTGGTCACAAGCACAGCATAGACAGACAGATAGCTGGGGCTCTTACTGCCAACTCACTTCATCTCGGTTAGCAACATTCTCTCAGCCATTTTTTCACTATCCTTTCCCAATGTAAAGTTCAGAGCAGTTCTGTCTTCTCTCTGGCTATCTTTATCGTCCCATTTAAAGGAACCCATTGATTAAAGAATGACTAAATAAACTGTGGCACATGAATATTGTGAGATACTGTTGTGTTTGAAGAAATGGTGACTATGAATGAGTTGATGTGGGGGGAAGTAAGCTAGGAAAATAGTCTGTTCTTATCCTGTCTCCCCAAGCAGCTGTTGTCTCCCTACTTTCATTCTCTCCCTGTATAGCAACAACCAAAATCCCTTTCTGTTATCCTGGGCTTTTCTCCACACTCATTACAAGATTTAGCCTAGTGGACTCTATGCTTCTAGAAAACAGACTGCCATGCTCTTGTTTCATAGGAATAATAGCTGACAGTTGTATAATATGCCAGTTGTATAGTTGGAATGCTTACACAGTGTTGTATTGGCGTGCCAGGCACTGCTGAGCATTTTACAATTATTACCTCATTTTCTCTTGCTTCCATCTTCTCTACATATGTCTTTTTAATTTTTTTTTTTGGTGGGGTGGTGGAGCGGAGGGAGGAGGGAGGCAATTAGGGTTAAGTGACTAACCTAGGCTCACTCAGCTAGTGTTTGAAGTGTTTGAGGTCCCATTTGAACTCACTGTGTCCACTATGGTGCCACCTAGTGGCTCCTGTCTTTTAAAATTTCAGCGTGAAGTCTCTCAGGGCAGAAATTGTTCTGTTTCGTCTCAGCCTTCACAGTGCCACATGCAGTAGGAACTTAACATTCTTACCAGATTGGATTGACCACACCAGGCACCCCCTCTTTTTTGTCCTCAGAAGGTTGTTTCTGTTTGTATCATCAGAATTTCCTTCTTGAGAGCTTCCCATTCTTCCTAGACAGAGAATCAACATTTATTAAACACCCAGTGTACTAGGTACATGGCTTCTTCCTCCTGTGGTCAGTCAACAGACATTTATTAAATGCCCACTGTGTACTAGGCCCTCAGTTGACTTCTCTTGTAGTCAGTCAGTCAACATTTATTAAGTACCCATTAGATGTCAGGTACTCTTCTAAGTGCTGGGGATGCCCAGAAAGATAAAAGACAGCTGCTGCTTTCATTGAACCGTCCATGATCCACAGAATCCAACCTGTCCTTTCTCTGAACCCTTTGAAATCTTTTCCCAGCATGTCAGACTAAGTACCCAGCTTTCTCATCCTTCTCCCTTAAGATCCTTTAGGATAAACTGGTTTCCTTTCCCAGGAAGTCTTCTAGGACCTCAGAGGCCTTTTTTTTTTTTTAAACTTTTCCCTTTAAAGTAACCTTTTCTGCAGCATTCTTCAAAAAATTGGTCCTTCAGTCTTTGAGATGGGCAGCTAGGTGCCTCAGGGGATAGAGCATGGAGCCTAGAGTCAAATCTGACCTCAGATACTTATTAACTATGTGACCTTGGGCAAGTCATTTAACCCTTTTTACCTCAGTTTCCTCATCTGTAAAATGAGCTGGAGAAGAAAATGGCAAAACACTCCAGTATATTTTTCAAGAAAATGCTGAAAGGACCAAGCAGCAACAAAGTCTCTGAGAACCAGTAGTGGGGGAGAATGGGCCATCTTCTGTACCAGCCCATCCTTCCTAGATCAAGGCAGTGCCACCGGTGTCATTTACCTGGACTCAAGCAAGGCCTTTAGCTTGTTGTCTTTTGGAAAAAGAGGGAGATGGGACTTAGCTGGTCGGGCCATTACGTGGTTTGGTGACCAGTTGAATGGATGGAGCCTCATGGTGAGAAGCCGATGGTTGCCCAGGGTGTTCCAGAAAATCTTAGCGCGCTTGTCAGCTTTCGTAGCATAAAACTGCACAGATTTTTGGGGACACCCTCATGTGTCCCCAAGGTTTATTCTGGTCCTCACAGCAACCCTAGAGGTAGATGCCACATGTGTTATAATCCTTATTTTATAGATGAGGAAACTGAGGGTCAGAGAAGTGGCTTCTCCAAGGCTTATGTGGTTAATATAATAATCTTAACAGCAGTAATAACCATAGCTGATCTTTATATGGTTCTGACTGAGTGCCAGGCTTGTGCCAAGCGCTTTACGGTCAGTGTCTCATTTTATCTTCACAACAGCCCTGGAGGGGCTTGGGGCATGGGGATGCTGTTATCTCCATCTTATAGTTGGGAAACTGGAGGCTCAGAAATGTGAGCTGGCTTACCCACAGTCACATAGATAGCTACTGTGTGCCAGGCTTCATACTGAACACTTTACAGTTCTTATCTCATCTGATCCTCACAGCACTTCATGGGATGGGGGGAGTTATTGTCATTACCCAGTTTACAGTTGAAGAAACTGAGGCTCCAGCTGTGAAATGACTTACCAAGGGTCACATGGTTAATATCTGTCAAAGATGAAATTCAGACACTTTTCTTCCTGACTAGAAGGCTCTATCCACTATGCCACCCAACTTATCCCCCCCAAAAATTAATTATTTAATATCAGTTTGGAAGGGTAAGCCCCCCACATTTTGCACATGATTCCATGTAGTTTAACAGCTGCTAAAGTGATTTTTTTTTCCTTTAAGCCCCAATCTTACAGTATCACTTCCCTACTCAATAAACTTCCATGGCTCCCTGTTGTCTCTGCAACAAAATAGAGTATTGGCCCCGTCCTGGCTTTCCAGTGAAGCGTCCTTCAATCAGTCATACAACCAGCATTCTTTGCGTGATGGGCAGTGGGCCTGGCATGAAAGAGCCTTACCCTTAGGCAGTTTGTATTTTGGGGGACAACAGCACGTATATAAATCATTATTACAAGATGAATACAGAACAAAAATAAAAAATGGTGGGGTGACAGCCTAAGGAGCTGGGCGCTGGGGGCATGGATTAGGAAAGGCGAAGGCGTCCTGGGGAGGATTGTGAACTGAGTTTTGAAGGAAGCTGAGGTGAGGTGGGTCCTGCATTCCTGGTGTGAGGCACAGCCAATGCAAAGGAGTGACCTGTGCATGAGAAATAGACCACTTGGACTGAATAGGAGGGGAGTCTGTGTAGAGTATAGGAGAGCAAGAAGGGAAGTCATGCATAAAATCAGGACTTAAGGGTAGGCTGAGGCAGAGCTGGGATGGATCATGACCAGAGCTGACTGTGCTGGCAAACATGGATTGTTTACTACTTCTTAGCATAGATGGAGGCCCCAAGAAACATTGCATATGGCATCAGGCTTTATTCAGAGTAGTGATTGATCATGCTAGGGTTTTTTCCCCTTCTTAATTTTAATTTTATTTATTTTTGGGCAGTTGGAGTAAAGTGACTTGTCCGTGGTTACACAGGTAGTACGTATCTGAGGCCAGATTTGAACTCAGGTCCTCCTGACTCCAGGACTACCCACTGCACCACCTAGTTGCTCTGGTTTTGTTTGATTTGTTTTAATTTTTAAACATTCTTTGTTATAGGGGATGATTTAGGGAGAGGGAGGGACACAGGAGGAAACTTAAAAATAAAAGATAACAATGAAAATTTATTAAAAAAAAAAAAATTCTTGGGAGGGGAGACCAGAGACGGAGAGGGTAATTAGAAGTCTTTTCAAGTAATCCTAGTGAGAGCAGATGAATGTGGTCTATGTGGAGGGCATTAGGCCTTCTGGAGGCT
Organism: Bettongia penicillata ogilbyi; assembly: GCA_023548195.1. Classification (NCBI taxonomy): domain Eukaryota; kingdom Metazoa; phylum Chordata; class Mammalia; order Diprotodontia; family Potoroidae; genus Bettongia; species Bettongia penicillata. The sequence continues at coordinate 10,259,967 of JAJHZJ010000315.1, read as the reverse complement.
TGAAGATACCTATTTCTTTTCTCTCAGGAGAACAAGCTTTTCTTTTTTCTTGGTGTAGAACTTGATGCTGGGCTCTCACCCTTGGTCTTGGTGCTGCTAGGGTCTTCGGGCATCCCCTCCCCACTGTCATACACCTTCTCCAGGATGAACGGCAATGACCTCTGGGCTTCTGGTCCCAGCCTGGGATGGGGCCGCTCGGGCCTCCTCTACCTTGGCCCACCCCTAACTCAGGGCAGCCGCTTCCCAGGCGTAAAATTCTTCTCTTCCCTTGCCAGCTGGTACCCTGCTGCCTGACCTGCCAGAGCAGTTTGTCCCCCCTGAGGCGGCACCACCCATCCTTCAGAAGTTGGTGGAAGCCATTGAACGCAAAGGTAAGGGGACTTTGTACCCAGGCAGTCTCTCAGCACCCGTCTCTCCCCATTCCCTGCCATCTCCTCCATGGACCTCAGGTAAAGTCACTAGAATGTCACCGCTCACTCAGTGCTGGAAAATGAGGAAAGGGAATAAAAGTTTATGAAGCACCTACTCTGTGCCAGCAATGTGCCAAGCCCTTTGGAAATATCTCATTTGATCCTACAACAACCTTGGGAAGTAGGTGCTATTAGTATCCCCATTTTGTAGATGCAAACAGGTTAAGAGCCTTGCCCCCTGGGTCCCACAGCTAGTAAATGTCTGAGGCAGGATTTGAACTCAGGTTTTCCTGACTGCAGGCCCAGCACTCTGGGCTTCCTTCCTTGGAATGTCCGTGGGGCTCCTCACGATCTTTCTGAGCTCCACACTCTGCCTCCTTTTCTCACCTTGGTCTTCCTTCTTGTTCTGAGAACCAGCGCCTCTCCTCTCTTGAATTTCCTTGGCTGGCGCTCATCCCCATTGACTTCCGGCTCACCCTCAGAAAGTCATCTGAAGTCATTTCTGACACCCCCATCACACCTTTGTCTGACCCCGCTGACAAGAAGCTCACTAAGGATTGGTTTGTTTGATGTTACTTTGACCTTCCTTCTGCAGGACTGGACAGCGAGATGCTCTACAGACCATCGGGTTCTGAGCAGCGGCCCCTGAGAATCGGTGAGGAACCTTGGGGCTTTGCTCCCTCTCCTCACTCTTCCTCTCCCTCTAGAGATTGGGGTCTTAAGGCCAGTAGGGAGCACCTGGGAGGTGCCCATGTGGTGATGTCTTGAGTTCCAGAAGAAGGTTCTGGCTCATGGCAAGGTGCAGTCCCAAGTTCTGAGCTAGGCAGTGGGGTAGGATGCAGCTTGGCCCTTAGATGAGGAAGCAACCATTCCCTTCCCTGTGTTCCTGGCCCCCTGGCAGACTGGACTCTGAGTGATGTGGATCAATGGGATGTGGCCACCCTTTCTGATGCCCTGAAGGGCTACCTACAAGCTTTACCCAGGCCCCTTGTGCCACCTGGAACCCATGGGGACATTCTTCATGCCTTGCAGGGTAAGTCCCCTATGATTGTCTCTATAGTCACAGGGAGCAGGAATGCTCAGGTCCCTTGGGCAGGGAGGAGGGAACAGGTTGGGCCCAAACTGACTCTTGAACATGGGTCCCCAAGGGATGAGAGGATCTCTGGGTCAGGGAGGGGGCTGACCTCAAGCCAGCCCAGCCATGGTACCATGGGCATCCCTGTAGGCCTGGGAGGCTGGACAGGCCTCAGTGATTCATGTCCTATCTGTCTCTCCTCAGAGATAGCCAGTCCAGCCGCAGCAGCAGCAGCAGCAGGATGGAGGAGGCAGCAGCTGCTGGCAGTGCTGGAACCGCCCCTGGTTCCCCTGCACAATGCCCTGACTCTGCGCTTCCTGCTCCAGCACCTGGGGAGAGTGGCCCAGCAGGCTCAGGCCCAAGCACAGGGCAGTGGCCTAGGCCCCCGGGCCCTTGGGGAGATCTTTGGACCTCTCTTACTTAGGCTGCCGGTCCCTGGGTATGTATGGACATGACTGAAGGGTGGAGGAAGGAAGGGAGGGAGGGAGAGAGGACAGAAAAGAGGACAGGCGATACAAGGAGGGCAGGTGATAGAGGGAGGGAGGCCAGAGGTGGGCATGGGAAGGGGCCAGCACTTTGGCCTTGATCTTACTCCTGCCCCCCAGGCCAGAGCAGACTCCTGACTTCTCGGCTCTGTTCTTGGAAATGCTGCTACAAGACCAGGAGGAGGAACAGGAGCCACCTCCCCCAGGTAAAGGCCACAGAGACCCTTTTCTGGCCAGGCCCTGGGCCCTGCCCTCCTTCCAGTGACCTGCCTTAGAACAGCCTGTTGTAAGTGGATGAAACATTGGGCAGAATCCTTGGGTTCAGATCCTCCCTCACAATTCTTACAAGCTGTGTAACCCTGGGCAAATCACTGAGCTCTGTGGGCCTCAGTTTCCTTATCTTCTAAAATGACTCTGTCCCAGTCTGGGAGGATTTAGGATGCTAGCCAGCCCTGAGAGGGAGTGCACCAAGAGATCCGTCCTGCCCACTATCCTGGTCTGATGCTAGCCTGCTTTTATTCCAGCGCTACCCCCAAAGCCTCCTAAACCCAAGGTCCAGGCTGGCAGTCTGTCTAATGGGAGTAGCGCCCCCCTCCAGGAAGCCGAGTGGTATTGGGGTGACATTTCCAGGTAACAGGGAAGCTGCCAGCTCGGGAAAGGGGGAACTCTGTGGGCAACAAGAGGAACTTTTGTTTTCCCTTCTCTAGGCCCTGGTTTTCCCCTCTGTATAATGGGCATGGGGTGGGAGTCCATGCTATATTGCTTATGGGGCTAGTGTGGGGATCAAAAAGGCTTTGAAATCTGGACCTAGGAGAGGGAGGGAGGGAGAAAGGGAGGAAGAGAGAGGGAGAGAGAGCAAGAGAGCAAGCTCACCTGGGCAGAGAAAGGGTAGTGGTGACTGGGCTGGGACAAGGATGAGGATGATTCTTTGGGCTGGGGGTTTGCTAGCCCACAAGAAGGCATCATGGGCATCTGGCCCAAGATCCAACCCCCTTCCCACCCTGCAGGGAAGAGGTGAATGAGAAACTTCGTGACACTCCAGATGGTACCTTCCTCGTCCGGGACGCATCTAGCAAGATCCAGGGTGAATACACACTGACCCTCAGGTACTGGGCTCTAGGGAGTCTGAGGGGGTTCGTGTCCTGGCTCCCTAGCTTGGCGACCTCAAGCCCGGTGTGTTTCCCTAGCTGCAAACTGGCAAGCCATCATCTCAACTCTGGCTCCCCGGAAGTTGAGGCTGGCATTGTGGGGTCTGCAGGTGTCACATCAAGAGAGAGGAGACGGGGGCTTAGGGATTGGCCCAGAGGGACAAGAGAGGCTGGGCTGCAGGGGTCACCATAGGGCCTCACTACATCCCCCCTGGGGGTGAGCATGAGAGAGGCCATCACGAGTCCCAAGGTGACCTGGCCTTGACCAGCTCCTGACCTCTGTCCCACCTTCTGCAGGAAGGGCGGTAATAACAAGTTGATCAAAGTCTTCCATCGAGATGGGCACTACGGCTTCTCAGAGCCCCTAACCTTTGGCTCTGTGGTGGAGCTCATCACCCACTACAGACACGAGTCACTGGCCCAGTACAACGCCAAGTTGGACACTCGGCTGCTCTATCCTGTGTCCAAGCACCAGCAGGTCTGAGGGGTAGATGGGGTCCTGCCTGGGAGGGGAGGGGGCGCAACTAGTGCAGTGGGAATGACTGGGAGCCTGCAGAGTTCAGCTTGAACCGCTCACTACCCCCAGCTAACAACCCGTGAATTTTTTTTTGGATTTTACATTTATCCCTATTACATCTTATCTATCCCTATCAATAAGAATTCATTAAGGGCCTACTATTTGCTAGTCAGTAAGCAATCATGAAGCACTTGCTGTGTTCAGGCATCATGCTAAGCACCAGAGATACAAAGAAAAGTAAAAACAGAGTTCCTGCCCTAAGGAGCATATGATCTAATGAGGCAGACAGCATGGAAATAGGTAGAACACAACCCATGCATGTTTTTGGGTCCTGAGTCTGTTGTTCAGAATATTTGTTCTCACCTGGAACCTCCATCTCCCACTGCCGTGTCCTTGCTCTGGCTGTGCCCCATGCCTGGAAGTCATTGTCCCTCTGTCTCTTAGAAGCCTTAGCCTCCATCCATGCTCACTTAGGTCATGTGTCCCTTGCTACGGAAAGCCTGGACAGCTAGCTGTGTGATATTGGGTTGTCTCATCAGTAAAACGAGGGGCTTAGACTAGGTGGTCCTTACGGTCCCTTCTAGTGCTAACGCTGTGGCGCCCACTTCTGTCTTGTCTGTTTTTTCTAGACAGTGGAATAGAAGCTCCCTGAGGGTAGGCACTGAGCTTTGCTTTCTCTCTTTTCCCATGCTTTAATGGTTGCTTTTTGGGTTGGACTGAATTGCTTTTCCTCCAATTACGATGTGACTTCCCTTCAAATCCCTTCGCCTCTGTGGGCACTTAACATTGCTTGTGTAAGATTAAAGCCTGTTCAGGGCCTTTTGGAGCCAGGCTGGTTCCAGGGAGCTCACCTGCCCCATGTCTGTCCCCTGCCCCCAGGACCAGGTGGTGAAGGAGGATAGCGTTGAGGCCGTTGGCGAACAGCTGAAGGTTTATCATCAGCAGTATCAGGACAAGAGCCGAGAATACGACCTGCTGTATGAGGAATATACCCGTACCTCCCAGGTATCCCAGGTGTCTCCCTGCTGTCCCGTGGAGCCTGATTCTGGAAACACCAAGTGGGAGGTGTGGGAGTGTCAGGGCTGACCTTTGAGACCCAGGGCCTGGGACCAAACCTGGAGTCCCTAGCCCAGGAGGGCTGGGAGCAAGGGAGTGGTGCGAGAGGGTCCTGATGCAGCTCCCAGCACCTGACTCAGGGTCCTGGAATATGCTCAAGAATAAGGACTGAGAGGGCTCAGGACCAGGCATTAGGCCTTGACTCCTAGCATGGGCTTCGTAACGTTTGAATGGATGAATGCACGCCAAGAAGACAGACATCAGCCCAGTATTAAGGAATATCCTTAATAATTTCCTCATCTGTAAAATAGAGGTAATTACCTATAGTGCCTACCACGTAGGGCAAATATCAAAAAAAAAAAAGTGAATGTAAATTCATGTAAATGATAAATGTAAACTTAAAAGTACACTTGTACCCACCCCATCTTGCCATACAGCACCCAGAGCCATCCACTCAGACCAAGAGCTAGAAAGTCTGGTGGAGCAGGGAGAACAGTGAACAGGAGAGTCTGGAAGCCTGGGTGTTATTCCAGCTCTGCCAGAGTTACTATGGGACCTCCTCCTCCTTTTGGAGGCCTCAGTTTCCCTATTTGTAATCATGAGGTTTAATTTGATAACTTTTAAGGGCCCATCCAGCTCTGATCCTGGGTTCTGAACTCCTTCCCAGCACTGAGAACTTATGAGTTGGAGACAGAGCTCAAAGTAGAGCACTGGGAAGGAATTCCTCAGCACTTTTCCAATTCTACTTACCTGGCTTTACAGGATGACTGTCTGTTCCCTGAAGAGATCATCCTGGCCGATTCCTATGCCACTCTCTAGAGGGAGGGGGTGGGCCATAAGACGTGGGGGGAAGGTGTAGCCAGGCCATCCTGGGGTGGGCCCAGGGAGGAAAGGTGAAGCCTCAGACAACCCCCATCCCCAGGAGCTACAGATGAAGCGGACAGCCATAGAGGCCTTCAATGAGACCATCAAAATCTTTGAGGAGCAGGGTCAGACGCAGGAGAAGTGTAGCAAGGATTACCTGGAACGCTTCCGCCGGGAAGGCAACGAGAAGGAGATTCAGCGGTGAGGGGCACCCAGCTTTCCCCAGGGTACTGTGGGATGCTGGGAGTGGAGGGGACCTTTGAGCCCCCTTCACTCTCCCTGTCTCCTCTCCTGTTCACTTCTCCCCCTTTCATCTGCACTGACCCCCTCCCCATTATGTCTCCCTATCCACCCTCCCTGATCCTGCCTCGTTATCCTCCTCACCACCCAGGGTCCCTTCTCTCCCTGCCCTTTTCTTTCCTGTCTGCTCCTAACCTTCCCATTGTGACCTTGAGAAAGTCAAGACCTTTCTATATCCCAATCTAAAGTGAGGGTGTTGAGCATCTCTGCACCCCGTGCTGTGTCCTGAGGGTCTCATGGGTTGGGATTGCGTGTGACACCCCCCACACACACACACACACAAACACGTACAACCCTTCAACCCTTCCAGGATCCTGATGAATTCTGAGAAACTCAAGTCCCGAATAGCAGAGATTCATGACAGCAAAATGAAGTTGGAGCAGGACCTGCGGGCACAGGCGGCCGACAACCGCGAGATCGACAAGCGCATGAACAGCCTCAAGCCTGACCTCATGCAACTGCGGAAAATCCGGGACCAGTATCTAGTGTTAGTATCCTCCCTCCCAGACCCACTCTAGACCTGTGGGCCTGTGGGGGAGCCTGCCTCCTTGTGGCCAGTGGTAGCATTATGCCCATCTGCACCCACCTTCAAAACATCCTTCCCCATCAGCATCTGTCATCCCCCCGGACCCCTCCAGGGCAGGGACCTTCCTTTAGTTTCTTCCTGCCACCATCGAAGTGGGCCAGGAAAGAGAGAGAGAGAAGAGGAGAGAGGGAGGGAAGGAGAGAGAGAGACAGAGAGAGAAAGAATGTGTGTGTGTGTGTGTGTGTGTGTGTGTGTGTGTGTGTGGTTGGAGAGGGGGGATGTTTGCTCTTATCTTGGAGGTCTTAGTTTGTGAAATGTACCCTCACTCCTGAGGGAGGAGACAAGGGAGGAACTGGTTTCAGCTTTTACCAACAGTACCTTATCTTAATTACTAGGCAAACTGTAACCCCTGGGGTTTGTCTCAGATCAGTCCAAGAATCTGAATGGCCCAAGAGCTCGGTCTCCATAAGCATTTATTAAACACTTCATATATGCCAGGCATTCTGCTGGGTGCTGGGGATATAATACAAAAAATGAACCAGTCCTAACTAATTTACTTTAAGGTTGCGTTACTGAGAGCATAACTGGATTTTGTTCAGGTTGTACTCTTTCTAGAGTAGGACTGTTGTGTTGGATTCCTGACTGTGCCACTTAGGGAAGAAAGTTGATAAGCTGGAGAGTGTCTAGAGGACTTTGCAGGCAGCCAGGTTGGTTAAAAGCCTTAAGTTCATGAATCTGGATTCAGAGGACCAGGGTTTGAATCCTAGTTGTGATGTTCACTACCTGGGGAATCTCAAACAGTCAGGCAATCTCTGCATACCTCGGTTTCTTCACCTGTCCTTATGTGGCTGGAAGGCTTTCCCTTACTTGCTTCAAGGTTACCTCCTCCAGGATGCCCCTCCTAATTTCTACCTCCTCTAGTTCATTAGTCCCTTTTTCCTCCTTAAGTCAGGATGTGTAGACTTGCCTGGTTGGATGTTCTAGCCCCGTGGGTGCAGATAAATACATGCATGCCCATGGGGTCCCTTCTTGCTCTCTAGCCCTGTGATCTGTAGACTTTTCATTGATGTAACTGGGGATGTTTAATCTAAAGAAGAATAACCCTAGGGAGGATGTGAACAATGTGAAGAAACACTGTGGGGTATTTGAAGGGCTGTTTCCTGCCAGTGGTCAGAATTAGGATCAGCCTGAGAGCTGCTGGAGGCAGCAGATGGACATTGCACAGAAGCTCTTTGAGGTCTGAGGTTAGGAAAAACGTCTCATCATTAGCCATCAGAAAATGGAGGGGGCGGCCCAGGAGAGCCATGGGTTCCTGCTCACCCATCTAGCTGCCGGCTGGACGACCGGTTGTTAGGGAAAGGTGGCAGCTTCTTTTCCAAGGGTGCATTGGACCAGACGGCCGTTGAAGTCCCTTCCATATCAGAGTCTGTGGTTCTTTGACTCCCTCAGTGACTTTGGACCAGCTCCCTTCCCCTTTCTGGGTCTCAGCATCCTTCATCAAATGGGGAGATTGAACTCAGTGATCAGAGAAGATCCCTTCTAACCCTTCTGCAGGTTCTGTTCCGTGTTCCTACCCTAAGTGCTTTTTAAATTTTAATTTCATTTTTTTAATTAGTAAAAATCCATTTTCTCTCCATCAAACAACCCTTGTAACAAACATGCAAAGTCAGGCAAAATAAATTCCTGCATTGATCACCAAAAAGTGTCTCATCAAAGTCAGTGTTGCAGGTCCTCTGGAGTCATGGCCGACCCCAGCGTTGATCAGAGTTCTTTAGACTCTCTGAGTTTGTCTTTACAGTGCCCTTGGCTGTGACTATAACCTGTGTTGTCCTGATTCAGCTCCCTTTGCTCTGCATCAGCTCCTGCAGATCTCCCGGGCGTCTCTGAGCTGGGCCCTTCCATCATTCCTCATGCAGCTCGACGCTATTCTGTCTCACTCATGTGGCATTATTTGTTGAGCCGTTCCCCCATTGAGGTGCCCCCCTTCCATTTCACATTCTTTCTTTGTGACCACCTAGGTCAGGTCTTCTCCCTTCTCTGGCCTTCTGTTTCCCCTGTTTGTGAAATGGAGATGATAATTTCCTGACTTGCTTCCCTCCTTGACTCAGATTAAGCCTATGAGTGGGAAAGAAAGACTTTTGAGCCAGAGGTTGAATGGGCTTGAGTTGTGACAGGCTTTTCTATCCTTGTCTGGCAGGTGGCTGACGCAGAAGGGAGCCCGGCAGAAGAAGATTAATGAGTGGCTGGGAATCAAGAATGAGACAGAAGAGTGAGTATTCCAGTGACAGAGAAGTCCCTGAGAGACAGCCCCCTCCCTTGTCCTCCTTCAGTCTGGTCATTTAGGAAAAGGACACATTGAATAGTGGAAAAAGAACCTGCTTTAGAGTTAGGAGGCCTGAGTTGGAGTCCTTAATTCTGAGACTGCCTAACTGTATGACCTTGGGCAGGTCACTTAAATCAGCCTCAGTTTCCTCATCTGTGAAATGATTGTGATAACTTTGAGGAAAACCCTTGCTAACTTGAAGCCACTGTGTGGATGGGAGTCATGGTGTCAGTAGCAGTAACCTTGAGCCCTCCACGCTGAGAGCCTCTGGCCTGCTTCACAAGGCCTGGGCTGAGTTAAAACATGCAAGACCCTCCAAGAATGTTAGGAAAGGAGGGAAAGGTCCGTGTCCTTCTTTGTCTCTCGGACGCCTTTGGCCTGCAGAGGAAGAAGATTGTGAAACCCTTCTCAGAATAAGGTTTTTAAATGCATAAAATAAAATACATAGGATTATAATTAAAACCAATTCACTCAAAATGCATTTATCAAAAATATACATAAAAATCAAGTTTTTGGATTCCACAAGTTAAGGCTCCTTGGTCTGAGTGGTCTCGCTTCAAGTTTAGTAAGTGGCACATAATAAAGGCTCTTATTGGTCTGACAAGAACCGCCAGACTCAGAAGAGTGGTGGCTGGGAGAGGTGGCCTCTATCTGCCCCTTCACTGATGCCTGACAGAGACGCTGAGCCCTGGATCATCCCATCTGTCTGGGCTCAGAGACCTGCAGCCACCAGGGCTTCCATACACATTAGCCCTCTATCTTCCCCTCCACCTCTTAGGAGTCCTTCTGTCCAAGGCTCAGCAGATGGGCCACCTGCTCTGGGAAGTCCCTCTTGATCTCCACCACCACCCATGTTCTTCTGCCCAAATGGTCCTGTATAGACTTGCCTGGTAGCCAAGGAGTTGTGGCCCCCTTCCCTTCCCTGTTAGGTAGCTCCATGAGGTCAGGATCTAGCTGTGTGTGCCCAACACCCAGTGTATAGTAATCACATCATGAATGCTTCTTGGCTGGGTTACACCAGTTTGGTGAGCCCAGCCTCCTCCCACATAGGAAAAGAGAAAAGTTTGGGGCTTGGGGATGGGGAGAGGAACCAGAGTTGTTGAGGGGCAATGAGACAGGCAGTCGGCATTGATTGAAGCACTCACTGGGAGCCAAGTTCTGTGCTAAGGCCTGGAGATTCCTGCCCTCAAGGAGCTGCTGCTGTAATGGGGGAGACAACATGGTGGACTGTCTAAGCTATCTACAGAGGGAAGACACGGGCTGGGGAAAGGCTTGGAGCTGGGTGTTGAAGGGGAAGCCAGAAAACAGAGGTGAGGTGAGCCATGAGTGCTGATCAGTCAGCATTTATTAAAGGCCTACTATGTGCCAGGCACTGTGCTGAGCGTTGGGGATAGGAGACAGAAGACAGGGCCTGCCCTCTCCCCTGGGAGGCCTGCCCTGACCCTGAGATCATCCCTGCTGAACCTTGCCCACACCTACAGCCAGTATTCCCTGGTGGATGAGGAGGAGGACCTGCCTCATCATGAGGAGCGAACTTGGTATGTTGGGAAGATCAACCGCGGACGAGCAGAGGAGATGCTGAGCGGCAAGCGGGACGGCACTTTCCTCATCAGAGAGAGCAGCCAGCGGGGTTGCTATGCCTGCTCTGTGGTGTGAGTACTCTCAGGACCAGCTTGAGCCAGGCTGCTAGATGGGGAGGCTGCTTGGGCTGCAGGGCCGCAGCCTTGGGGTGGGGGTGGGGGGGCTGACTGAGGGCCCACTCTGCCTTCTCTCGTCCTTCAGGGTGGACGGAGACACCAAACACTGCGTCATCTACAAGACAGTGACCGGCTATGGCTTTGCCGAGCCCTACAACCTGTACGCTTCCCTCAAAGACCTGGTGCTACACTACAAGCATACATCCCTGGTTCAGCATAATGACTCCCTCAATGTGACGCTGGCCCACCCCGTGCTGTCACCACCACCACCCACCCGCTGACAGCCCCAGCCTTCTGGGCAGGAAGGTGGCTGGGAAGGGAGTGGGGGGCACTGTGTGCTGCTGCCTTCCCCTGAGCTCCAGGTCTGCTGAGGAGCCACAGCCCCTTGTCTCTCACTGCCTGCCCCTGCCCTCGTTCTAGACCCCCATGGATGAGGGTGCCCAGACCAGCCCTGTGGCTCCCTGCAGGAGTGAGGCGCTAGTGACTGGACCAAGGTGTGTCTGTGTGGGTGTGAGCACATGTGTGAGTGCATGTGCGTACATGTGTGTATATACACACTCATGATCACATGTGTGCCTGACTGTGCATGCACACGCCTCCCCCTTCATTTCAGCACAAAGAGGAAGTGGACTGATTCTTTGTGGCCATGATCCATTGGTCATCCAGATTTGTTCCTGACTCTCCCCTCGGATAAGCCCCCACACCCACCTCCAGGCTGGTCTGAAGCACTTAGATGTCACCCACATTCTCGAACCCCTGAGTTCTGTCCACCATGAGAGCAGGGGTTCCTGAGCAATCCTTGGAGACTGCCAGACATCTTAAGGGATTGTCTAGTTAAATGTGCTTTACAGATGGGAAAACTGAGGCCCCCAGCCCAGGTTGGAAGGGGACCTCAGAGGGTGTCTGGTTCTGTTTTGACCTCCCTGAACAGGATTCCCCTCCACTAGATCCCCAGCATTCTAGCCTCCGCTTGAATACCTTCAGTGATGGGGTGCTCACTACCTCCTGCTGCAGAAAGCCCAGTCATTCCACTTTTGAATACTAGCTCCAGATAACGGTTTTTCTTGTCTGGGAGCCATCCAGTGAGAAGGGTTTGGAGACTTGAGTTGAGTCTCCAGACCCGTAGCCTGGGGCTTTTCCTGTTGGGACCATCTACTGACTCCTGGTGCTAGAGCCAGAGGGGTCAGAGGCAGCCCCTGAGGTCCCCACAGCTAGAGGAGGGAGAACATCTCAGTTACCACCCAGCCTTGAACTCCCATCCTCCTCCCCCTCATTACTGGTGCTGCAGGCAGCCTACCATGCTTGTTGTCTAACGTTGTGTCCAGAGGCTGGGGGGCCTGGCAGGACCTCGCTAGAGCTGCTGCCCTTCCCCCCTGCCCCCCACTTGCTGTATCATTTTGGACAGTTCCCCTAACCTTTCTGGGCCTCAGTTTCCTCATCTGTCAAGTGATGGGGTTTGACTCAATGGTCAAAGCCATGGGGACTAGCGTTGCCCCTCACCCCTCCATTCCAGGGCCTTGGCCTCTCATCCAGAGGACAAAGGCATTGAGTGGCCGAGGAGTCCCTGGGGTAACTACAGGGCAGACCCGAACATGTTCCTTATGTGGGTGGCTGAGAAAGGACTCTTGGTTAAAAGGAAGACCTTTAGTTCCACAGCTCCCAAGGTCCTTTGCATGTCTGGAAGGGTAGCAGGAGGATGTGTGTTAAATGAGGGTGTCTGGGACAGTGTAGTTCCATGTGAAGTGTCTGTTTTATGTTTCAGGGAAAGTATTTCTTTGAATATGTAGATACCTAGGGGGTGTGCCACTGGGATTGGGGGGGGGGGCGGGGAATGAAGGCTGCCTCCATATTCCAGTGAACCTATGGAGTTGAGTCTGGGGGGGAGGGGTATTTTTCTCTGTGTGCATGCATGCGTGCGGGTGTGTGTGTGTGTGTGTGGCCTGTATCTGGGAGTATGTGGTGAACATGACCTTGGGTCACCTTCATGCTTCACCGTGAGTCACAGGCCTCCTTTGTCCCCCCTCTCAGGCCCACTTAAGTCTGCTTCTGGAGGTCAAGGTCATTATGCCCAACCCAAAATCCCCGGTCATTCCTCTAGCCCAGTTGGGTTTTTAAACTTTGGAGCAGAAGCAGGATCCCATCCCAACCCCTAGGCAAGAGGATAAGGTCATAGGTGCCTGGAGCAGAGACCAGAACAGTGGCTCCTTAGGAGTCTGGGTCCTGCAGTCTCCCCCACACTGCCTTTGGGGGCCAAGAGCCATCCCCCTCCTCTCCTCCCTCTAAGCCACTTAAAGCCTTCCTGCCCCATACTGCAACCCCACACCTATAAATAAGCCATAGAACCTGGGAGGGGAGTGGTGGTCAGAGATTCTGGGCCTACCTCCCTTCTTCCCTAAAATCCCATAGACCATGACTCCAGGGGCAGACAAGTGGAAATATGCTGCCTCTAGCCTACTATGGGGTTAAAAATTAAAAGGGACTTATCATGAGGTTTGGCCTACCGTAGACACCCAATATGGGCCTCATCCCTATATTGGGAGGCCTGTGGACTGGCTTCTGAAGCAGCCAGTTTGGGGAGTGGGTGTTTTTGTCTAAACTCTTGCAACACCACAGGATGGTACTCTTAAGCGTTCCCTCAAGCCAGGGGGGCCCCTGAGCCAGCTGCCTTTGGGCAGGCCATTGTAAAATCCCTTCCATCCCTTCTTTAGGAGTGGGACCTGGGGCTAGGGTGTGGGACACAGCTTAACTTCCCTTCTCTAGAAGCTGGGTTTATTGAGAACTGAAACCTTTGTTTGAAGCTAGGCCTGCAGCTTTAGCTGTGACCAAGGAACACGGAGTTCCCCCAGGAAGTCAGCTGGAGCTTCATTTCCCTCTTTGAGCCCCACAAAGACCTCCCCACACCCCCAATATCCTCTTTTCTAATATAAGCTAGCTAGGTTTGGCTGTTTACAGCTTTCTGACTAGTCCTATGGGCTGACACAGCCTGCTCCTTCCTCCTTAGTCCCCTTGGAATCAGGGTGCCTGCCTAGCCTAGCCTCCTGACAGAAGATGGCCTTTGGACTCCCCTTCCCACGAGCTGGATCTTCTCAGGAGCCTCTGGTTGGGCCATCTTGGAACTTTTTTGTTTTGACTTTTCTTATTTGTGGTTGGTTTTGTTTTTAAAGGATTTTTTTTTTACTTTCAAAGATGGAAGGAGTGCTGTGTGGGGGAAGGTTAAATATGCAATAAACGCTTAGCTGGCATTCTGTTCTCTGTGGTTCCAAGAAGCCGTCTGTCATGGTCAAAGGTAGATAATACTGGGAGGCTGGTCCTGTATGGTACTTTGAGGTATGAAATAAAAAGTACTTATTCATGGTACTGTAGGCCCCTCCTTGTGACTCTGGTAAGGGCTGCTGTGCCATGTTTGTCTCTGCCTCCTGCAGAAGCTCCGGGAAGGCAGGCTGGGCATGAGAACATGGGGGCCTGGGTTTGAAATCTGACACTATGCTACTGGATGATCTTGGCAAGGTATGGCCCCTCTATACCTGTTTCCTTCCCTATACAATGTAGGCCCCAGATCACAGATTGAAGGCCGGAAGGGAACTTTAGAAGTTATGTAGCCTTACCCCTTCATTTTGCACTTAGGAGAGGATGAGACCCAGAAAAGTGACTTGCCCCAGGTCACAGATACTGGCAAAGGCAGCATTCAAACCCAAATTAGCTGATTTTCTAAACCCCCAGTTGCTCCCATTCTGCCTGATTTAGCAGGTATTTCCCTCCATACATACAAAGGCCATTCAGTCCATGCCTGAGGAGATTCCCTCAGGAGGTCACTACCTCCCTATGAAGCCTGTTCACTTAGAGCTCTGGTTTGGAACTTTGCTTTATGTGGGGAAGAGATCAGCCTTCTGACAATGTCTGCCCACATTAAGGTGAAATGTAATGTTAGAGGACTGCTGGATCTAGAAGAGTTCTTACTTGATGTGGCAGCCAGAAAGTACTACTGTTTGGATTTCAGGAAAAGCATCTTTCTGGTACGTGGGTCTGGGGAGGTGGTGAGCCTGCTGTACGGGGCCTGGTGAGACCTTGTTCATCACTTGAGTGTGCTTGGGCCCTTAAATACTTATTGATCAATTGAAAAAAAATCCAACAGTCCATGCCTTCAATGAGATTGTGTTTTATTGGGACAAAATGACAGGACTGAAAAAATTTATTAGAAACCATATGGTGGGGAGGACTAACAGGGGATCCGGATGAGCTTCCTGTAGGAGGTGGCTCCTGAGCTAGGCTTTGAAGTACATGTGGGATCTAAGATGCAAAAGGGAGGGAGCAGATGCCAGGTAAAGGCATGGAATGTTACAGCAAGTTAAACTAGCATGAAGTGTGTGGAAGAGAGTAAGGTGCATTAAGCCTGGAAAGCTATATTAGAACCAGATAGGAAGCATTTTTAAGGCCATTCAATCAATTAGCATTCATTAAGCACCTACTAGGTGCCAGATCCTGACGGTGCCTGTTCACAGTCTAATGGGAAACAACACACAAAAGATCTATGGACAGGCTAAATTGGAGATGATCACCAGAGGGAAGGCACCAGAATTCAGGGGGATTAGGAAAGGTTTGGGGCTGGAGGTGGAATTTTTAGCTGGAACTTGAAGGAAACTGAGGATGCCAGGAGGCAGAGATGAGGAGGTTCCCAGCTGGGTGAAAATGTCCAGAGTATGGAGATGGAGCATGTGAGGAGAACAGCCAGGAGGTCTATGTCACTGATCACAGTATGTGGGAGGATGGGTATTGGGTGTAAGAAAAAGTAGGAAGAGGTCAGGTTATGTGGGGCTTTATGAGGCCAACAGAGAGGTCTATATTTTCTCCCAGAGGGAAAAGTGAGTCACTAGAACTTCTTGGGGAGAAGATGGAAACGATATGACCTAGATGAATAACAATTTGGAAGTTGTATCAAAGATCGATTGGAGAGAAGATTGGGAGATCAGTTAGAAGGTGGTTGCATTGTTCCAGACAAGAGGTGAAGGGGGCTTGAGCTTGAGTAATGACTGTGAGTGGGGAAAAATGACAGATGCAAGACATTGTGGAAGTAAAATTGGCAAGATGTGGCAGCTGATAGGATATATGGGAGAGAGAAGAGGTGAGGATGACGAATCTGGGTGACTAAGAAGATGGTGGTGCCTGCTTTGGAAAGAGGGAAGTTAAGAATAGGAGAGGGAAAGATAAGTTCTGTTCTAGAAACATTAAGCTTGAGATGCCTATGGGATAAGGCAGAAAATGCCCAGTAGGCAGCTGGTGATGTGGGGCTGCAGCTTAGGAAAGACTAAGGCTGAATGTGGAGATCTGGGAATCATCTGCTTGGAAGGAAGAGTTGACTCCATGGGACCTGATGAGACCAAGTGAGTAATAGCTGTAGGAAGAAGAAATTCCTGAGATACACAGAGAGGTGGGACCAGGATGATAATCTAAACAAGGGGAGTGAAGACTAGCCAGACAGGTAGGAGAGGAACCAGGAGAGAGGAGTGTCACCAAATCCCTGGGAGGAGTGGTTGGACCACAGCAGGAAATGCTGTAGAGAGATCAAGAATGACTGAGGAAAGACAGTCAGGTCATTGGTTAACTCAAAGAGAGATGTTTCAGTTGAGTGATATTGATCAGACTCTAGATTAGGGATGGAGAAGCAAGAGGCAGATGGAAAAGGTGTCTAGATTATTCTAGGAGTCTAGCTATGAAAGAGGAGAGATGTAGGAAAGTAGCTGGAGGGGATCAAGGGAAGATCTGGTGCTATTTTTCTTTTAAGGATGGTGAAGTCTGTAAGGAGCAAGTTCCCAAGGGAGTCAGGAAGAAGGGATGTGATCAAGGACCATAAATTCACTACATAGAGAAAGGGAAAAGTATGTTCTAGTTTTTCGTAAGTTTTGCGAAGTTGTGATTGCCTTTTGGCAGAAGAAAGGGTCAATGAGAATATTCTCCCAAGGACACAAGAAGAGTTTGACATTTGCAAGAAGAATCCCCTCTTGCTTCCAGATTGGAGCAAAGGAAGAGAGTTGGGGGTGAGGTATATGTCATGATTCAAGGATTTGAAGGATAAAATTAGAGGGAAGAGGAAGCTTGAGATGCATGGCTGTTGCTGAAAGGAAGGGTGTGGTATAGATGAGAGAATAACTTTTGAACAGGTGCTGAGGGGAGTGGGTTAGAGATTGGGGAAGACCAAAAAGGGGGTGCTGCAGGGAAGAGACAGTTGAGCTTATAGCATAAGAATTTGGAGTGGACCTATTCAGTGCAATAGTATGATTTCTTCCATTGGCATTCAACGGCACTTGTATTGGAGGAGAAAAGGCAGTTTTGTTAGTCATGTCTAACTCTCCCTGACCCCATCTGGGGTTTTCCCAGCAAAGACACTAGAGTGGCTTCTCCACCTCAATTGAGGAAACCAGAGCACACATGGTTAAGTAACTTGCCCGGGGTCACTCACCTAATAAGTGTCAAGCCAGATTTAAACTCAGAAAGATGAGTCCTCCTGACTTCATGCCAGGCATTCTATCAACTGTGTCACCTGGCTGCCCCCAGAAGGCAGATGGTGAAGGAATTCCAGGGTTGGGGTTTGGAAAGGGAAGAGTCATGATTGGAATTGCTAGGCAATGCATTAAAGGATAGAAGAGAGGGTAAAGTCAAAGCTGATTGACTATAGGGTCAAGATTTTGAAAGGAGGAAAGTGAAGTCAGAGGATCAAGGATCGTTATCCTTGCTGGCCTGGGAAAGTACGGAGGGAATGAAGTGAGTTACTGAAGGTTATAGGCAAGACAGAGACTAGGTTTAGGAGAAAGAAGGCATGGGGAGAGCTGGAAGGACAAAAGCTTATGTTCTCAGAGGAATTTTGAAGTTGTGGATTATGAAGGAGAAACACCTAGGGATGAGGATGAGTTCAAGGGTGCAACCATCCCTGTGTGGGGCTGAGTGAGAAAGTCATGAGAGCCAGCAATCTTGATCTTTGAAAGGGCATCACCTTGTAAGTGGAACTCCCCAAGTATGAGGGCCTGGGTTGGGATGGGAGGAAGGCTGAGCCAGACATGGAACTCCTCAAGAAAGGAGGCAGGAGGAGGGGAAAGGGACAGGAGTCAGGGAAAGAATTTGGAACCCAATTTTTTAAAATCACTGTTAATTTTTTATATGTAATTGGAACATATTTAGTGAAAGAAAATAATTTTTTTAAAAAGAAAGGAGGAAGAATGAGACAGGTGGTGGCAGTTGAGAACGGTCACCAAGATCTGTATCGGGTGACAAATTAGGAAACCCAAAGAAGGAGAAGTTGCTAAGTAATGAGTGTGTATAAGAGTATGCTTTCTCCTCTTCCAGGACCACTCTGAGGCCAGGGGGAAAGGGGAATAGCCTGAACAGAGGTCCATCCAGAGCTGCAGAAGATGCCCAGAAGTGCAATCTCTTCTGGTGGAAGCCAGGTTTCCATTCTTGCCAAGAAGGAAGAAGTATGAGAGGAAATTTGAAAGGATGTTGGTTACCAATGGAATGGTAGCAAAATCGAAAATGGGTTGAGTGGAATAAGGACAAGGAGAGATGGAACTAACAGGAATGGGCGGGAGGGATGAGGGAGGGGTAGTCAAGAAAGGAACGTTCTCTCTTATATAAACTTGCGACTCTGAATCACGGGGATTCTGAGTCTAGGACAGTCTAGTCTAGTACCGGACTAGTGCTAAGATAACAGATTGACATGCCTTTCCCTACAGTCGTAAAGCTTTATGTTTAACAACTTGGGCAAAGCATGTTGGGGAATGATGTTGGGGGAATACAATCTCTGGGCAGATAAGTGGTAAATGGCTAGGCCTGCGTAATGGTCAAGGTAGAGTTCAGTGGAATTTAATAAATGATTATAGAGTGATCAATTTAGGCTACCAATTAACGGCCACACAGGTCAACTCTACCCTAGGGTTGGGTAGATAGACTCTAACCAATATCAGGGTATTACATCGCTCTAGGAAGCAGTTTTCTTAAAGTTTCAAATCTTGATGCTCAGTTCTTTTTATTTTTAATGATACCTCCCAAAAACTCCTCCCCACCTTTTTCACATCTACTAGAATGCCTTCTTATAACAAATAAATATAATCAAGCAAAACCAGCCAACAAATAGGCCATGAAAAGAAATGTATGCCTTATTCTCCATCTGGCCCTCTGCTTCCGCCATACTTAGAGTTGGGAGACATGATTCACCATCCATCCTCTGAAGTTAGGATTGGATACTCAAAGAGGTCTGAAGTCTTTCAAGGCCATTTTCCCTTAGCCTCCAGGGATAATTGTGTAAATTGCTTTCCTGATTGTCTATTCACTTGGCTCTGCATCAGTTCTTTCTAAGTTTTCCTGAATTCTTCATTATAGTAAGTTCTTACAAAGATAAGAACCTAGTCGTTGTAATATACAACAACTTGTTCAGTTATCCCCCAAATTGATAGCAGGTTTTGAAAGGACATTGAAGAACCAGAAAAGGGAAACAAGGATAATGAAGGTTAGGTCTTGTCAGGTGAGAATATCTTAAAGGAACTTAGGATGTTTGACTTAGGAAAGAGAAAACTTTTTCCTTCAAATATGTGAAAGACTGTCATGTGGAAGGCAGCTAGGTGGCACAGTGGATAAGAAGACCCCTGAGCCTGGAGTCAGGAAGACCAGAGTTGAAATCTGGTCTCAGACACTCCCTACCTGTGTGACCCTGGGCAAGTCACTTCCCCTCTGTTTGCTTCAGTTTCCTCACCTGTCAAAATTGGGATAATAATAACACCTATCTCCCAAAGGTTTGCTTTGAGGATCTAATATGATAATATTTATAACGAATTTAGCAAAACCCAAAGCATGATGTAAAGGCTGGTTGTTATTGTTAAGACATTCTATGCAATCTGCTTAGACCCAGAGGAAAGAATTGGGACCAAGAGAGAGAAAATTCTGAGAGAGTAAATATTTAGGAATTTTGTCTTGATGTCAGGGGAAAAAATTCCTCAATGTTAAGGATTACAAATTTGTAATCTGTATTGAATTACAAATGTAATTCCAGATATTAAGGAACAAAGAAACTGGAATGAAGCACCTCATGAGGTTCCCCTTTAGGGAAAGTCTTGTCCAAAAGGCTAGATAACTCCTTATCAGGAATGTAGGGAACATTTTGTGAAGGGGCAGGTGGTTAAATATTTAGATGGTGTGTCACAAACTGAAATTGCTGAAAGAGGTCTTCTATGTCATCTAGACCACCTACAGAGGATGAAACTCAGGCCCAGAAGAGGAAGGAAATTTCCAAGGTCACCCCACGTACTCAGGATAAGAACCTCAATTTTCTAATGCTCATTGGAGTAAAGTAAGAAGAAAGGTTGAAGAGGGAAGCTGGGAGAAGGGAAAAGTGCTGACTGCAGGTTCAGACAGGTTGAGGTGGGGTTGCTGGTGGGACACACGTAACCTGACAGGAGTTTAGGGGAGAAGCCAGGGCCACAGATATAGTTCTGGGAGTCAAGTAAAGTCAATAAGCATTTTTAAAATAGTATTTTATTTTTTCTAATTAATTATAAAGACAATTTTTAACATTCATTTTTTAAAATAAAATTCTGGGTTTCAAATTTTCTCCCTCTCTTGACCCCTTCCCTAAAACAGTAAGCTACTGATATGGATTATATATGTGCAATCATGTAAAAGATAAATATCTTTTTGTTGTGAAAGAAAAAAGAGAATAAAAGGGAAAAAACACAAAAAATTGAAGTAAAAATACTACACTTCAATCTGCATTCAGACATCATCAGTTTTTTCTTCAGGGGTGGGTGGCATCTTCCTCCTGAGTCCTTTGGGATTATCTTGCTGCTATTGCCCATCTTCCAATAATGCTGCTCCAATAAGCATTCATTAGGCACTTTATGGGTGCCAGGCATCGTGCTAAACACCGGCCACACAAAGCAAGGCTAATGGGAGAAAACGTGCAAACAACTCTGGACAAACAAGCCACAGACAGGATCAACCGAGGGAAGGCACTAGAATCAAGTGGCACTGGAACAGTTTTCCTGTAGAAGGAGTGTTTTAGCTAGGCCTTGAAGGGGGTGCCAGGAGGTGGAGGTGAGGAAGGAGAGCTTTCCAGGTGTGGGACACTGCCTGGGCAAAAGTCAGGAATTCTTCAAAGGGCACCTCCTTGTACTTAGTGCTGGAGAAGATAGGGATTGGGACAGGATCCATGGTTTCATTGGGAAGGGAACTCCCAGAAGAAAACACTCCCTTTGCCAAGGCCAGTGGGTACCTGCTCTGCCACTTAAAGGGCTGAACAGAGCTGTGGGGAGCCCAGATCACAGCCAGTATGGCTCAGTCCTTCCTGGTTTGAGGACTGATCTCCATCCACTATGTTATGCTACTTCCTGGGCTTAATCCAAATGTCTTTTCATTCATTCAAAGTTTCAATACAGTTTAGTCCTTGTCCTCTAGGACCCAAGGCACTAACACAGACAACTAGAATTCAGTTACAAAAAGTGCTTGTTAAGTGCTTGCTATGGACCAGGCAGGAGCTCAGCACCGGGGATCCACATACTAGTAAAAAGGAAAGACAGCCCCTGCCCTCAAAGACTTTCCATTCTAATGAGGGAAACACCAATAAAGGGGTTCAGAAGAGAGGGGCAGGAAAGGATGTTATCCAGGCAAGTGAATCTTGGAGAGGAGTGAAAGATGGCTTTCCTGAACCCTTCCTCAAAATGGACATCCCAGGAAGAACTGACCAGTGAGAGAAGGGGCTGAAAGGGGTAAAAGGGTATTCCAAGGCAAGAAGGCCAGAATAGAAGAGATCATCTCTGGGGGAGAGGGCAGCTGAGGAATGAGGTGTCAAAGCTGGAAGGGCCACCTGCATTTCAGATATGATCTGAGGAGAAGGGAGGGTAGAAAGTGTGAGCCATGGGAAGGGATGCCATGACCCAAGGGGAGAAGGGAAAGGTAGAGGAGAGTAGAGCAGACAGTAAAACCTTGAGTGACTCCCAGGTTGTGGGACAGGAGGAGGTGGCTGAAGGAAAGAGGTGCAGTAGAAGAAGCAATCCAGGAGAGGAAAGACCCCAAAGTCTGGGGGCTGCCAGCCTTAGTCCTCAGAGCTCTGGGGGAGAAACAAGGTTCCTGGATCAGAGAGGAAGAGCAGAACCTTCTAGGTTTCCCCAGCTGACAAGGCTTTTCTTATGGGATTTGTTTCAGGGCATCTGCACTCTTTTCCTT
Organism: Bettongia penicillata ogilbyi; assembly: GCA_023548195.1. Taxonomy (NCBI): domain Eukaryota; kingdom Metazoa; phylum Chordata; class Mammalia; order Diprotodontia; family Potoroidae; genus Bettongia; species Bettongia penicillata. The sequence goes on along the minus strand of JAJHZJ010000315.1, from coordinate 10,238,364 downwards.
TATCAGTGACTACCTCTCCCCCTTTCTTGTCCCCAAGTCCCTCAGAGTCTAGGCATTTCATCTCTCTACCTTCTTCTCAGGCTGATGTACTTTGAAAAGCAATTCAAAGGAAATTCAAAAGTCCCTTGGGTTTCCGTAGGAGGGGCTGGATGGTTAAGTAGCAGAACAGCCCTGGAAATTCCCAGGTCCCAGAGGTGTTACTGTTCTTTTCAAAATTTTTTAAAGCAACCATTATTGACGAGAGGTTAGAACTGGAGGAATTCCTTTTCCTGGAATCTTGAAAGGGTTGTATCCTGTTGCTCCAGTTAAATGGAATACTATCCTGCAATCTTGTGGGACAGCTTAACATAGCTTTTCAGTGATTTTTTAACAGATCATGACAGTAATTGTACCCAGTGATCTCCGAAGAGAGAGAAAAGGCTAAAGAGAACAAAAGAAAATCCAAAAATGAAGCAATGAAAAGCTGAGCAGCTTTAAAAACCATGTGTAGTATTTATTATATAGGTTTTCTTGAAATGCAAGTCCATTGTTCTATATTTAATCCTCTCCATGGTCTCCTGTGTACATGGCACTGTTTTTTTTTCTTTTCTCATTTTGTAAAGAGGTGATCCTTTGTATCCAAATTCAGGTTGACATGTGACATTTTGACGCACAGCTGATCTAAGCCTTGCCCTAAGCCTGCCTAGGCCAGCCCTCCTCAGAAAGCACTGAAGATAGCCCAGGGCCCATGAGCTAGCTACCTCACGTAGCATCCCAAAATAAATCCAGGGCCCACTGCCTCTTTATGGGAAAAGAGAAATGAAGAGTGGCTCTTGTGGGCAGAGGATGGTTTTCCTTTCTGACCCTGCTGAAATCTTGGAGGGGTGGGGTGGGGTATGATGGGGTATAGAGAAGAATGTGGGCATCCTGGGGGGACTAGGACTGGGAAGAGTCCAAGTTCTCTGCCCTCAGCTTCAATCTCAGGAAAGGAGCCCTCACATCCATCCATCCATCTTTCCTTCCCTTTAGTTAGGTAGAAGACTAATAGGTCTCTGATATTTCTGACTCCAGACCTGACAGCAGTGGGGAATGGCATTCAATTGGGAGTTGACCTATAGTCCAGCCAAATGGTCTGTTTGTTCTGGACACAGCATTCCGTCTTCCATCTTCCTTTGCATAGGCTAGCTCCAGGGGGCCATCTCCAGTCATCTTGATTCATATCTTGCCACAGGACCCAAAGGGCTCTGGAGGAGAAAGTGGGGTTGGTGACCTTGACCAGTACTCCCTCATTGTAATCCGATTCACTTGGTCATCTTCCTGATGCCCCAGTCTTCTTCTAGAAGGAAGGACAAGCAACAGGCTGGTTCCCATACCTAGCATGCTCTCAGAACCCTCTGGCTGCCTTCAAAGCTCAGCTTTAGTGTTGCTTCCTTAAGAGGCCTCATCTGATTCCCCCAGTTGTTCATGTGCCCCTTCCTCCCATCTATGGGTATTTCTTTATCTGTGAACATAGAATCAAAGATGAAGGGAGCCCTCATGCCCCATACCTTCTCACTCTGGAAGATACCTCCAGTCCTTTGGCCCCTTTCCCTTACTGATCCTCTCCTCCTGGACCCTCTCTTTTAAGGAAGAGCCCAGGCCAGACTGGTTTCCTCCTTCATTCCTCATCAGTCCACTCCTGACTCTGGATTTCTTTCTCTACCAAGTCCCCATTCAAGGACATTCACCTCACCTCCATCTTCAGCTTTCCTTCCCCCCATTCAAATGGGAGCTCCATGAAGGCAGGGAATATCTCCTTGTTTGTATTTGCACCTCAGTGTTCAGCACTGTGCTGGGCATACGGTAAGTGCTTAATAAATACTTGTCTCCTATAACCCTTTTCTCTCTGACACCATCACCTCACTAGTGCAGCCCCTTATCACCTCAGGTTGGAGTATCACAATAGCTGCTGGTAGACCTGCCTGCCCTAAGTCTCTTCCCACACCAATCCATCTTTCATTCAGCCCCTAAAGGGATCCTTCTAAGACACAGACCTGGCTATTCTTCTCAAGAAGTTCCAGTGTGACTAATTAGAGAAATGCAAATTAAAACAATTTTCAGAGACCTCCTCACACCTGTCAGATCAGCTACCATGACAGAAAAGGGAAATGACAAATGATATACATCTTCCCAGTTTTTCTGAAAGCATCCTGCTCATCATTCCCTATATTCTATCATGCTCATGCCACAAAACTTGTTCTGCCATCCCCACTTGATGGGTATCCCCTCCATTTCCCATTCTTTGCCACCACAAAAAGAGCTTCAATAAATAGTTCCCTACACATAGGGCCTTTTCCTTTGCTCTTTTTGGGATACAGACCTAGCAGTGATATTGCTGGATCAAAGGGCAAGCACTGTCTGCCCTTACCAACATAGTCCAGAATTGACAGGGAGTATTCAGTGTTTATTCCTTCCTTCTCACTAGCTCTCAGATCTCGTGTGTCTGTTCTAACGTCCCATCCCGACCTCAATTTCTGTGTCCCAGGGTCTCTTCCAACACTCAGTCTTGTGATGTTATGGATCACAAGGACTGGGTAATCCTCATCCAGTTCCTGGGATTCCTTTCCCTGATGTTTCTTCATTTCTCTTTCTCAGTCTCCAGTGAAGGCTGTGGCATTAAGGTGATAAGTAGCTTCCAGGGAATAGAGTCTATTCAGACTCTTTTCTGTCCAAAGTCCCTCCCCTGCCCTGCCTTAAGTCTAGGGCAAGGTCCAGGGAATGCAGGAAGGAGCCCAGAATGCTCCTCTAAGATTCCAAATGGGAGTTAGACTGAGACCTTTCCCTCACACCCCCTGCAGTCACAGATCCTCCTCCTTGTTTTCTGGCAACAGGATTAGGGGCATCCAGAGAGAGTAGGGGAAACTGCCACTTCCAAAATTAGTGCGGGTCTCTGCAATTGCTAGCTGGTCCAGCTCATTTCTACCTAAGGAGCCTTTTTTAAAAAAAATTATGTCCATTTTTTAACATTTATTTTTCACATCTCCTTCCAAATTTTCTTCCTACCTCCAGTCCCTCTCTCAGTCATTCAGAAGGAAAGGAATATGACACCCATTATGCTTCTGGAGGCATGGAGTATGTATTTCCATATTAGCCAAAAAAGAAAAAGCAGAAGAAGGAAAGAAAGTGATTAAAAAAATCCTCCCAACGGCAATCCCACGCTTTAACCTACAGTCAGGTTTATTAGCTCTCTCTGGAAGTGGATAGCTTTTTTCTCAAGATGATTTCTTTGAAATTGTTGGGGACATTGCTTTCTCAGGGTAGCTAAGTCTTTCCCAGTTGGTCATGGTTACAATGTTGCAGTTTCTGTGTTCTCCTGGTTCTGCTCACTTCAGTTTGTTCAGAGAAGTCTTCGCAAGGTGTCCTTTTGGAAAGACCCTGGGACAGGATATTTCTAATTGAGGGAGAAGGTTGTTCTTTAAAGATCAAATACCTTTATTCCACACCCCTTGTTTTCAGATGAGGAAACTTTGAGGCTCAAAGAATCATAGGATGAAAGATAACTTTAAAAAGGATCACCTGGTCCTCGTCCATCTCTCCCCATTTTCGAGATAGTACGGGAGCTGTGCTGACTGCTGTGGCCAGGTGGAGGGATCTGTAGGGTCTCTAGGTTCCTCCCTCTTTCCCCCCTTACCCCCAGCCAGGGCAGCTGTGGGAGGCGGGGACAGGGGCGGGGACAAGGAGGGCGGGCCAGACTCTGCTGTGCAAGGACGTTAAAGTTTGGGACTGAGCCTCACTGTACAACCAGCTCATCTACACTCAGCTCTCCGCCCCGCCAACTCCACCAACCTAGGCATGATGGCTTGGGTTCCTCTGGCATCTCTGCTCCTCCTCTTGCTCCTGGTACCCGGAGTGCCCAGCATTCCCTGTCAAGTGGGAAGTGGCAGTCACTCCCAACTCCACCGAAAATCGCAATCCACAAAACCTGTCTGTACTCAGCCGGTCTACAATTGGTGCTCCTCTTGGGAAAATTCCCGAATCTGCCAGGTACTGGGTCCGGGACAGGAACTGTAGACTAGACGACGGCTGGGAACTCGGGCGGGGCTGGAGCATGGAAATGGGGTCGGATCCTGAGCTTTTTTCCCCCGGAAGCGAGGCAGGTACCTGGCGCGGCGCAGGCAGGGCAGCGTCCCGAGGCGGGCCCCTGGGACATCTGGTTCTCCCCCACACTGGGACTGCTTCAGACGCTGGGTGAGACAGGCGCCAGCTACATCAACCTGCCAACGTCCGGGCCAGGGGAAACGGGAATAAGCCCAGGGTCCCTTGAATACCAGACAGCTTCTTGGGGATCCCGGCAGGACAGAGAGTGTCAGACCCAGGGGCATTGAAGCCCGGACCTGGACAAAGAAACCGGGAGGTTGAAGCACTTTCCCTCCAGAGCCAGGGGTAGCCAGGGATGGGTGGGGCTTCCTGTGTTTCTAAGTGGCCCCACAGCTTTTTTTTTCCCTACTACTTTTCCTAGCAACTTGGAAGACAGTTTAGATTTGACTTGAGGGTGGAGGTACCCAGGGGAGGCTCACCTGAACGCAGGACTATCCGTGCCCCTATAGGACCCTGAACTCCCTCTTGCTCCAACCTGGGGTCACTGTGCAGTCAAATGTTTCTAGAGGTTGCTTCCTACAGTTGGAAGCTAGGAAGGGGGCTGGGAAGGAGAAGAGTGCTGAGGGAAAGTCCAAGGTGCTGACAATGGAATAGGTCAGGATTTCATCAGAGACCCCATGACAGTCACATGGTGACTAACCTGGGACTGATTTCTCAGTGGTTTCAGAGGATGGGCTACAGAAGTAGGAAGTTGTCCCCAGTCAGTGGTTATAAGGGATCTTCTCTATCCCAAAGAACAGCAGAACTGAGGGCTCTTAGAAGTCCTCTAGAAGAGGACTGCAGGCATCTATTGTAGGGCTAGACACTCTGGTGGTGAGAATGCCTGTGCCAGAAGGGCCCTGCAGATTATCAGGTGCCAGTGTCCTCATCTGGCAGATCAGGAAACAAGCCAGAGAGATCTCTGCCAGTCCATCAGCTGGCCAGTATGTATTAAGTGCCTACCCTTGTGCCAGATGCTTGTAGGGCCTGGCTAAAACACTAAAGGGAGAGTCCCAAAGGGCTCTGTTCATGAAGGAGTTGCCACTCCACTGGGGGACAGAACATGCCCACTGCACACGTCAGTCTGGACTGCATGGGATGTCTGCATTCATTGACATAGGAAAGGCTCTGGTGAGCAGTCTCCCTCTACCAGGGAAAGTTGCCACTTTCTCTATAACTTACAATCTAAGGGAGTGTCTCAGGTACTGAGGCCAAGTGACTTGCCCAAAACTACTTAGTCACTATGTGCTTAGGATAGGACTTGAACCCTGGTCTTCCTGGCTTTGCATGTAGGATGCATAAGAGTATGTCTAAATGTCGGTATAAAATATGTGCATGTATGTCCATACAAATATATCTAGAATATATAATACATATTGATGTGGGCAGGAGGAGGACATTAACAAAGGGGTCTCTTGATGGAGGTGTCACCCGAGCAGAACGCTAAAGAAAACTATGTGTTCTAAGACAGAGGTAGGGAGGTAGAACATTCCTTGCTTGTGCAAGGACCTGGAGGTGGGAGATGGGGCCTCATATTCTAGGAGCAGTAGCTGGCTGAAATATAGAATGAGTCATAGGGAGTAATGTGCAGTGAGTTTGGAAAGACAGGCTGTATAGCCAGAGTCTGATGGGCATTGAGTGCCAAAGAAAGGGGTTTGTATTTTTTTGTAACAGCAGATGAGGGCCAGGGCCAGGGCCAGTGAAACTTCCTGAGGACAGGAAAATCAGTTTGGTAGCTATGTGGAGGATGGATTGGAGAGAGCAGGGCTGGAAGCAGGGGATCCAATCAGACCCTGCAATATCCCACACAAGAAACACTACCAGGGGACTCACCTACTGTTGGCTCTCAGGGTCCCAACATAATTAGTGGGAAGTGGGGAGGAAAGTAGGGTGCAGCTTGGTCTCAGGGGCCTGTCACACTGACCGTACTTGTCTACCACCAATGTGGCCTGATGTGCCCATCCTGCAGACGGAGAAGGAGTGTTCTGCCCGATGGAGACCTTTGGATGCCCATCCTGTCTCTGTGAAACTCTTCTATGAGGCACTGTGTCCTGGTTGTCGGTCCTTCCTGTCGATGATGCTTTTCCCTACCTGGGTGCTGCTGGGTGATGATGTCATGAATGTCACTCTTGTGCCTTTTGGCAATGCTAAGGTGAATGGTCCAGCTTGGGCCTGGGGTGGGAGTGAAAGTGGTGGGGAGTTTGCCTGGAGCCTTCTGCCTTCCCCTTCATATCTTGGGGTGTGTATTTTTCAGGAGACCCAAGTGAATGGGACCTGGGAATTTACCTGCCAACATGGGGAGCTGGAGTGTGAACTCAACATGGTTCAGGTAAAGACTCTTCTGCCCCAAAGCTCTCCTGGAGGTGTGTGACTGTGGGCAGTTCACTTAAACTCTGGGCTTCCTTTTGCATTCCTGGTACATTAGGGGAAAGCAGAGTGTGGAATAATTCCCAAGGGAAAGAACATTCTTCCTTTCTGTTTCTCAGTCTTATTCTCTGCTCCTACAGACCTGCGTGTTGTACCTCCTTGGAAATCAGTTTCCTGATGCCTTTGTTGTGGTCAACTGTATGATGTCAGCTGCTGATCAGGAGACCTCACTGGAACCAGTAAGTGCTTGCCTGGTCTGGCAGGGGGAATGAGAAGGGAAGAGAGGAGATCTCTTCCAATACCCCTTTGTCTCTGCCCAGGGGCTACAGTTGGACTGATGCAGCCCTGAGGCAGCATTCATGGTACTGGGATCACCCAAAGGATATTAAGGTGCAGGGCAGGAATGGCTGTAAGACCTTGGAAAAGTGACTGCTGGTTCTTTGAACCTTGATTTCCCCACGAGTAAAGTGGGGATAGTGGAAAGGTGGTTGCCAGGATCAAGTAAAAGTCACTGACATGGCAAGTACCAAGACCAGAAAGAGGTATTGGTAATAGATGGAGTGAAAGAAGTGAGGGAAGTAATTTTAATGGTATTAAGTATTATTATAATACTAATTCATGATTATATAGTTATATTATTACATTGATAGAAAATAAATTTATAGTTATTAATAATAAATAACATTAATTTCTATGGGTATTACAATTTCCAGAATGTTCTACATGACTGCTCTTGTGTGAAGAGTAGTGAAATTATGGTCACTGCTATTATTTAGAGGCAAGAGCGGAAATCCCCATACGCAACAGATTACTCATCCTTTCCTGGACCCACTTCCACACTTCTTACTATTGTGAGGTTGGGTCTTGTTATCTTAGATGGATAGAGCATTAATGGATGGTCCATAAGTAAAGACAGGCACTTTCCTTACCAAATAGGTTAATTTGAGGGGGCTTTCTGGAAAGCACTACTAGCTTAAATCTCCTCCACAGAATGCAACCCCTCTGAAAGTGTCTGTGTTCTTTGGGGACCCAAATGTGGCAAGATTTCAGGAGATGAACTTTGAAGACAGGGTCCTTTAGAATGGGAGTGAAGTCCTTGAAGGCAGAGATTGTGTCTCTTTGCTTGTCATTCTGTACTTAGTGCTTAGCACCCAGTATTTGCTTAACAAATGTCTGTTGACTAATTGAGACTAGTTCAGACAAGTAGACAGATTTGTTGCCTTTTGATGGATGCATCTTGTGAGTATTCCCCCTGCCCACTGTGGGGAAGGGAGGTGTGGTGCTCCTTCTGTCTTCTCATCCCATGGGATTCTTGTCCATGTCCTTTCATGGCTTCTCACTGGTGGGTCCATCCAAAGCATTGGAGTCTTTACAAATTTCATAGACACTAGACATAGACACACTTTCTAATGTTCATCCCAAACTGTTGTTGTGTGACTGGCATACTACCTTTGCCAATCCTATGTTCACTTCTCTTGAGATACTGCTAGTTTGACTGGTTTCTGCATAGGCTGCAGTCTTCATCTGCCCACCATCATCCTTTGAATCACCTGGACTTGTTACTCTTGGGGGGAGCTGCCTATGTTTTTCATCAGTATAAGGAACTCTTGGTACGGAAATGACTTGTGGATTTCCAGTTGCCTGGTCTTAGGCTTAGAAAGTTTCTTGAGGAAATTTAGTGACTTGCCCAGTGTCACATAGCAACACTACCCAGGTCTCCCTAGATAAGAGATCAGCTCTGCTGAATCATACTTCACCCAGAGAATTCTAGTATTAAAAAGGGCATTCTTTGGTGGCAGGGATGAATTCAAGTTCCCCTCTGGATATTTAATGGTAGCCATGTGCCTATATCGTGCTAGGCACTTGGCAATACAAAGACAAAATGGAAGTCAGGCCCCACACTGATATTTTCCTAGAGAACCTCATGAAACAAACAAGAAAGGTAATGAAAACTTTCGTTTTTGTAGAGTTTGAACATTGTCAACACAGCTCAAAGAGGGAAGTTGTGTAGAAACTGCTGTTTCCACATTGATTTTTTAACTGAATCATCTTTTCTTTTTACATTTTTATTTTAAGGTTTGAATTCAAAATTCTAGCCTTTCCTCTCTACCTTCCTTCCCCTCTCCGTGAGATGGCATGCAATCAGATATAGATTATATATGTATGCCATTATATAAAACATTTAAATATTAGTCATTTTGTACAAGACTCAAATGAAAGAAAAAATGAAATGGAAAAATAGCATGCTTCAGCCTCTATACAAACAATATCAGTTCTTTCTCTGGAGAAGGATAGTCCTTTGGGATTATCTTGGATGGTTGTATTGCTGAGAATAGATAAATCAATCACAGTTCTTCATGGAACAGTGTTGCTGTTAAATGTTCTGCTGGTTCTGTTCATTTCATTATTCATCAGTTGATGTGAGTATTTCCAGGTTTTTTGGAAATCATCCTATTTGTCATTTCGTATAGCAAAATAATATTCCATTTACAATCACATATCACAGTTTGTTTAGCCATTCCCCAATTGATGGGAATCGCTTCATGAATCAATTCATTTTAATAAACAGAAATTTACCTTCCTTATCTCTTACCTAACAATATTCCCCAATAGATAAATGGTCAAAGGATATGAACAGGTAGCTTTTAGATAAATAAATCTATCTATAGGTATATGAAGCAGTGCTCCAAATCACTTATGAGTAGAAAAATGCAAATTAAAACAACTCTGAAGTACTACCTCACACCTATCAGATGGGCTATTATGACAAAAAAGGCAAATGATAAATGTTGCAGAGAATGTGGGAAAATTGGGACATCAATGCGTTGTTAGTGGAGTGGTGAAGTGATTCAACCATTCTGGAGAACAATTTGGGGAATGAGAAGAAAGTGTGGCATATGAATGTAATGGAATACTATTATGCAATAAGAAATCTACAACAGGCAGATTTGAGAGAATCCTGAAAAGACCTGTACAAACTGATACAAAGTGAAATAAGCAGAACCAAGAAAACATCATACACAGTGTTGGCAATACTGGGATGATCAATTACAAAGGACTCAGCTCTTCTCAGCAACTGTGATCCAAAACAAGCACAAAGGGCTCAAGAGGGAAATGCTGTCTACACCCAGAAAAAGAACTGATGGACTCTGCAGATTGAAGCATATATTTTTCATTTATTCCTTGTTGTGGTTTTTTTTTTTGGATGTCTTTCTTCTTCCAAAAGTGTTACTAATATGGAAATGTTTTGCATGATGCCACATGAATACCCTTTATCAAATTGTTTACCATTTTTAGAAGAGGAGAAGGAGAAAATTCTGGAACTCCTATTTTGTAAAACTGAATGCTGAAAATTGTCTTGACATGTAATTGGGGGAAAAAATACTACTAAAAGCAACAACTACCCTGGAACAAATATACATAGTTTTCTACACTGGCCATGTCCAAAAAAGTGTGTCTTTAGTCCTCTCCAGTTCATCCCCTCAGGTTGGAGGTGGGCAGCATTCTTATTCATCCTCAGCCCTCTGGAATCAGGACATTGTTTTTGCGGTCAAGATAATGGAAGCTGAGAAAAATGAAGGGATTTGTCCAGGGTCCCACATCTAGTCATAATCTGGGCATAATGACAAAGTCGCATGAGCCTTCTGAAACCCTGTGGAAGGCAGCTGAGCAGCTTCCCCACATTCTACAATACGCACTACCCCCCAGTGTAATGACTTAGCTCCTCCTGAATTTCAGAGATTGTGGGCACATTTCAAAGATTTGGAGCCAGAGAAAGGGATGGTGACTGGAAGGACAGGTTAGACAAGCCTGGCTTATCTTCCTCTGGTGCTCTCTCTTCCATGGGAGCTGGACTAGGCTTACATAAGGTAAAGGGGGATGGGTTGGAGACCAAACCCACTTTGACAACTACTGAGAGAGTGGAAGGGTAGACCCAATGGGAAGGATTTGTCCCATTTTCAGGGCAAAGGCTCCCTGCATTTTTAATTCCTCTTTCCCTTTGTGCTACTGCCTCATTAACAGGTGAAGAGATAAGGTTGGCCCAGTTGTTCTGGTGAAAGAAGAAAGGTAGGGTATCAGTCTCCCTTCCAAATAATACCTTCTTCACTTATTTGCAGTGTCTGAAGCTCTATGCCCCTGATATTTCTATGGAAGATGTCACACAATGTGCAAAGGGACCTCAAGGCAAAAAGATGATGCATCAAAACGCCATGATGACAAATCATCTTTCCCCTCCACATACATACACGCCTTGGATTCTGGTTGAAGAAGTAAGAGCTATACCCTCTCCCCAACTCATCTGCTGGCTTCTGTTAACTTGGCCTAGCCCTCTTCCCCAGGCCATTACTCCCACCCTACCCCACTAAATCCCCATTAAGGAAAGGACCATAGTTTCCTCCTCAGCAAATCACAAGGTTTCTTCTTGGGGTCTTGTAGGTACCTGGCATTGCCCAGACACAGAAGCTTGGGAGAATGGAGGGGGAAAAGGTGGAGCTGAATGTGAGGAGAGAATATACTGATTTCAGAGCCTGTTTGAACACCTCTTTCTGTGACCAGGGGTAGCCCTTTTATCCTTCTGTGCCTCTGTTTCCTCACCTGTAAAACAAAGGAAATACTGGCTTGAATTCCTTCAAAAGATGGTTGGGAGGGGAAAAGGCTTGAAGTGGGAATTATTTTTAATCTAGTCTCATTTTATAGATGAGTTATTTTATACAAGTTAAGTGAGTTGCCCTAGTGCCCAGGCAGTAAGGAGCAGAACCCAGAGGTCTGCCTGATTACCTGACTCCAAATCACCCACTTCATGCTACTGATCTTGCCCACTCTAGCATTCACTGGCCATGTGACTTTGAGTAAGCCCTTTCCACATTCTGAGCCTCCATTTATGCTTTAATCATTCCCCTCAGTCTTCTCAGGAGTTATATAGTTTGTGTTAGCTTCCCAGCTCTTCAAGCTTAGGCATTTTCCATTTATTATCCATTTTACCCTGACTGCATCCTTTTTGTGTTTTGTTTTGAGCAGACTCACTTAGAGAATCCATCTGAACTCCTAAATACTGTGTGTCATCTATACCAGGTGAGTTGCCATACCTCATTTAGAAACACTTCCAAGATGAAACTGGTCAGGTTCTTAATGCAAGAGAGTCAGTGGAGGTGCTAGAGGGTTGGTTGGGGCTGAGGGTATGGGTGGTAGTGGTGGTGATCTCATCTTGGGCTCAGGCTCCAGAACCACAGCACCCCAGCAGGAAAAGGAGGAGGTAGAGGGGACAAAGATGAATTGGGACCTAAGAATAACAGTGTCAATATCTTTCTTAGGGGGAGGTACCTGATATCTGCAAAAGGAATACCTTTTCCACCATAAGATGACTCTTCTTGTAGTGAACCTGCAGTGGCCTCTGGTGCATTAATGTAGGCCTGGTACGCTACCAGTCATGTATATCAGCAGGCAGTTGGTTGGATTGAGAGGGACCAAGTCCCAAGTGCAGCCCAGAGTTTGATGTATCTGAGTACCCAGATGTTTTGGTATCTTCCTGACAGGCTGAGGAAATGTCACCTTTTCCACGATTCTCTTGAAATAAAATCCTATTTTGAGAAACATGATTGAAGATTTTTTTTTGTAAAGCTATAACTTTTTTTTAATCCATTACAATGTTGTTTGTTTGTTTTAAAGAAAAAGGCTAGCGTGCCCAGGTCCCGCCAAGTTTGGACATTTTATGTTCTAAGGCTGCTTCCAGATGTGACATCGTGTTCAAAGGTCATTCCCAGCCTTGGCATTCTATAGGCCAAGTTCTTTTCAAGCTTGGAGCATGTCTTACATTCCTTTCTAGCTGCCTTAATCTTTTTTACACCTGGTGGTCTTTCCTAGGAATGACATTCTTCACAGCCTTGACAGTCAAGTTCTGCAGTCTCTTCTCAGACACACATCCTCATCAGTAACATTCATAGTTACCATTTATATGACATTCCCTTGTTACAACGAATGGGTGCTCAACTCTTTGGGATTCGTCCCAGGATAAACCCAGACACACAGACCAAATAGGCAACAATACAGTTCTGTGACTGAATGTTGGTTTTCTGGGGCTCCACCCTCTGCTGGGATCTGGCAATCCATCAACAGTAAACCCTAAAAATCATTTTTGGTTGTATGGAGGATGGAATGGAGTGGGTAGAGACCTGAGGTAGGCAGACTCCCTCCCCAATTCATCTCCGCCTTAGGCCATTGCAGTAGTCCGGAGCTGAGGTGATAAGGGTCTAAAATAAAGGAGCTGTCAGTATCAGGGAGAGAAGGGGGCTTATTGGAGAGATGTTATGAAGGTGAAATTGACAGACCTTGACTGCAGCTTGGATGGGAGATGTTGAGAAGTCCAGGATTACTCCCGGCTTGTGAGCCTGAGAGAACTGGAGAGAGAGAGGGAGGGGGAAAAGGAGTGAGGGAGGGAGAGGGAGAGGGAGGGGGAAAGGGAGAGGGAGAGAGGGAGGGAGGGAGAGGGACAGGCAGAGGGAGGCAGAAGGAGACGGGGAGGGAGAAGCAGAGGGAGAGGCAGAGGGAGAGAGAGAGATAAGAAAGGTCATTTTTTCGCTTGAGATAGGGAGAAGAAAGGATAATGACTTCCTTTTGGGTAATCTGTTTAAGTTATGTACAGGGACATCCATTTTGACATGAAAGATTAGGTCTGGATAAATAGATTTGGGAATCACAGGCATTCAAAAAAATGAACTCAAGCAGCTGATAAGGTCATGAAGTGAAGTAGAACTGAAGGAGAAATGGTCTCAGGACCGAGCCTTGGGGGACACGTACATATTGTGGGTATATCCTGGATAGTTTCAGAAAAGCAGACTGACAGCCCGCTGACAGACACAAGGGGAACTGGGAGGCAGGAGACCTTTTTTTTTTTTTTTTAATTTACATTCATTTTCACAAATTTTTGGGTTCCAAATTTTCTCCCCTTTTCTCCCCTCCCCCCACCCCAATACCCCAAGCAATCTAATTTTCCCTATCTCCAATCTGCCCTCTCTTCTGTCATCCCTCCCTTCTCTTGTCTCCATCTTCTCTTTTCTCCTGTAGGGCCAGATGACTTTGAGTTCCAAATTCTACCCATCCCTCCCTCCCCACCCATTCCTTTTGGGAAGGCAGGCAATTCAATATAGGCCATATCTGTGCAGTTTTGCAAATGACCTCCCTGATAGTCGTGTTGTATAAGACTAACTGGATTACCATCCCTCCTAACCTGCCCCTCATTGTTTCTCTTCTGTCTTTTGATCCTGTCCCTCCCCAAGTGTTGACTTCAAATTGCTCCCTCCTCCCTTTGCCCTCCCTTCCATCATCCCCCCCCCTTGCAATATCTCCTTCTCCCCCACTTTCTTATACTGTAAGATAGGTTTTCATACCAAAATGAGTGTGCATTTCACTCCTTCGTTTAGTCAAATGTGATGAGGGTAAACTTCTTGTTTTTTTTTTTTTTCTCAGCTCTCCTCTTTTTCCCTCCACTAAGAAAAACTCCTACCTGCCTCTTAAATGACATATAGTTACCCCCTTCCATTTCACCCTCTTTCCTCTCACTACATTTCTCTCTCACCATTTACCTTAATTTCTTTTAAGGTATGGTCCCATCCTATTCAGTTCAACCTGTGCTCTCTATCTCTGTATGTGTGTGCATGTGTGTATGTGTGTGCATGCGTGTACATGTCTATGTGTGGTCCCACCAACTACCCAGATACTGAAAAGTTTTAAGAGTTAGAAATATTGTCTTTCCCTGTAGGAATGTAAACAGTTCACTTCTGGTAAGTCCCTTAAGACTTCTCTTTGCTGTTTACTTTTTCATGCTTCTTCTCATTCTTGTGTTTGAAAGTCAAATTTTCTTTTCAGCTTTGGTCTTTTCATTAAGAATGATTGGAAGTCCTCTGTTTCATTGAAAGACTATATTTTCCCTTGAAGTATTATACTCAGTTTAGCTGGGTAGGTGATTCTTGGTTTGAGTCCTAGTTCCTTTGCCTTCTGGAATATTCTATTCCACGCCCTTCGATCCCTTAATGTAGAAGCTGCTAGATCTTGGGTTATTCTGATTGTATTTCCACAGTACTGGAATTGTTTCTTTCTAGCTGCTTGCAAGATTTTCTCCTTGAGCTGGGAGTTCTGGAATTTGGCCACAATGTTCCTAGGAGTTTCTCTTTTTGGATCTCTTTCAGGTGGTGATCGATGGATTCTTTCAATACTTATTTTGCCCTCTGGTTCTAGAATGTCAGGGCAGTTTTCCTTGATAATTTCATGCAAGATGATGTCTAGGCTCTTTTTTTTGATCATGAGTTTCAGGTAGTCCCATAATTTTTAAATTGTCTCTCCTGGATCTATTTTCCAGGTCAGCTGTTTTTCCCATGAGATATTTCACATTCTCTTCCATTTTTTCGTTCTTTTGGTTTTGTTTGGTGATTTCTTGGTTTCTCGTAAAGTCATCAGACTCCATCTGTTCCATTCTAATTTTGAGAGAACTATTAAATTCAGTGAGCTTTTGAGCCTCTTTTTCCATTTGGCTCATTCTGCTTTTCAATGCATTCTTCTCCTCATTGGCTTTTTGAACCTCCTTTGCCAATTGAGTGAGCCTATTTTTCAAGGTGTTAATTTCCTCAGCATTTTTTTGGGTCTCCTTTACCAAGGTATTGACCCGTTTTTCATACTTTTCTTGCATCTCTCTCATTTCTCTTCCCAGTTTTTCCTCCACCTGTCTAACTTGCTTTTCAAAATCCTTTTTGAGCTCTTCCAGGGCCTGAGCCCACCTGCCACCCCCCTGGGGTGTCTGGGGTACTGAGGCCCTGCCCTCCACATCTTTCCCTGATGGCAAGGATACGTCCTCGTCATCAGATCCGAAGGTCGGGATCATTTGCATTTGTTGGAAAAAACTCTCTATAGTCTTATTTTTCTTCCCTTTTCTAGGCATTTTCCCAGCCAGTTACTTGACTTCTGAGATTCCTTTCCACCCCCGCCTGGATCCGCCCAGCTAGTGCTTGGCCTCTGAGATTTAAATGGGCTTTCCTCCTGCCGGCTGTCAATCAGTGAGCTTTAATTCAGGTGTTGGGGTGGGGGCAGGGCCGCCTCCCATGCTCAGTTCCCTCAGGGGCTTTATGTAGAGACTTTCAGGAATGGAGTGGGTGGGGGCAGGGTGGGGGTGGGCCCCCCCCTGCCTCCCAGGCTCAGTTCCCTCGGGGGCTTTAAGCAGAAGCTTTCAGTAATAGAGTGGGGTGGGGGCAGGGCCGTCTCCCAGGCTCAGCTTCCTCAGGTTTTATGCAGGAATCTTCCGTAATGAAGATCCTGCATGCTGCTGGGGGATTCCTGAGGCCCGGGGGGCTGCCGCCTCAGCCGCTGCCCACACCTCTGCCGCTTCCTGCCCCCCGTCTCTGCCGCAGCTGCTTCCTCCCGAGGGGGCCACGAGTCACGGAGACGCTCTGCTCCCCTCCTCCAGCCCCGCCTTCTCTCTTACTAACCTGTAGCTTCTGTGGGCGGAGGGACTTTCCCGGCTGCCAGAGCTTCTGTCCCTGAAGCTTGGATCAGCTTCTCTCTCGGGGCTCGGCCAGGGCAGCGCTGGGGGTGGGGTCCACTTTCCGGGGTGCGAGGGACCCTGGGGACGGGTCTCCAGGGCTCCCTGGAATGGAAATCTCTTCCACTCCGTTTCTGCACACCTTGTATTGACCCAGAAATTATGTGGGGGTCTCTTTTTACATTAATTCTATGGGCTTTGGTTTCGGAGCTCGTAAACGTGCGTCCTTCTACTCCGCCATCTTGGCTCCGCCTCCGGCAGCAGACCTTTTTAAGGAATCCTGTTCACGGATTTAATTTGAGACTAAAACCACAATTTCGGAAGATTCAAGAAACCTGCTAGCTAACTCCAGACCCAGAGAGGACGGACTCAGAGGGGAGACGCCTATCTTCTTCTTTCTTGCTTTTTTTCTTTTTTGGGAGGGCGGGGCGGAACATGGCCAACGCGTGGTTTTTCCAATTTCTCGCGGGAAGGAGGGAATGAGCACGTATACAGCGCCTACTATGTGCCAGGCCCCGTAAAGCCTTGTGGGAGGATCCCCTCATGGGATTCTCACAACCACCCTGGGAGGCAGCTGGCTCTCGTCCCTATTTTACAGATGGGGAAACCGAGGCTAACAGCTGCAGCGACTTACCCAGGGTCGCCCAGCTAGGGAGGCCGGATCGGACCTCGACTCTTCCGGATCGCCCCGCGCTCTCAGTCGGGCTTTAAGGGTGGTGGCGCTGTTCTTAAGTGAGTTTTATGGAACTGAAAATAAAACTGAATTTAAACAAATTCCGTGAGGAAGCGTTTCAGGCCACTCAGACGCAGGCGCACAGTGAGGGGGAGGCAGGCGCGGAGTCCGAGTCTGCGCAGTCCCCGCTTCCGCCGCGGAGCCGCCGGCGCCTGGCGCCAGGGGGCGGGTCCAAGGTTAGTGACGTCAGCGCGCAGCCGGGCGTCGTCGGAAGCGTCGGGGCGCCGGTGGCAGCGCGGGCCGTTTGGGAGCCGGAGCCGCAGGTGCGGCCGGGCGGTCTCCCGCAGGAGCTTCCGGTTCCCCCGGGGTCTCCGGGGTCCGCGATGCCGCCGCCCGGGCCGCGGGTCGTCGTGGGCCTGTTGGCCGCGTGGCGACCGCTGTTCCGGGGCCGGCTCCTGCTGGTCACCAACACGCTGGGCTGCGGGACGCTGATGGCGGCGGGGGACGGGGTGCGCCAGGCCTGGGAGCGAAGGCTGGCCGAGGACGCCTCCGAGGCCCCGCGGCCCATCGACCTGCGCCGCACGGGTGAGCCGGGCCTCCGACCCCGGAGGCCAGGGACCTGGGCAACCCCGCCCCTCCCCCACCCGCCCGCTGCCCTCCCAGAGCCAAGGTGCGCGCCCCTCCCCCTCCCCGGACACCCTCTGACCCCGGCGGGGAGCAGCCCCTGCCCCGGCTCACCTTTTCCTCTGAGGGGAGTGAGTTTAGGAGCGTATCAGTGGAGGGGTGTAAAAAAAAAAAAAAAAGAAAAGGACATAAATTTTTTTTCCAGACTAGAAAACTAGAGGGTCTTTAGCTCGCAGGGGGCTCTGGATTTTCCTTTTGTCCTGGGCAGACATTAGGGAGCACCCCTGAGGTTTTGTGTATAGAGGAGTCGTGGCCAGATTGAATTCACTTCAGGAATCATTTATTAAGCGCCTGCTGTGTGCAAGATTGGAACTCTGAGTAAGGAAAATTAGTCTGATAATAAAAAGAGGAGGAAAAGGATGAAGAGAGATGGAGCCAGGAGTCTGATCTTGTAGAAATAGAAATAATAATAGCATTTTATGGATCACTTTAAGGCTTGTATCAGTATTACCTCATTTGATCTTTACTGTCTCCTGGGATGTCAGTGCTATTATGTTCCTCATTTTACAGATGAGGAAACTGAGGCAGACCTTCAAGGGTGACAGGGCTAGGAAGTGTCTGAATTCTGTTATTCCTCACTCCTGGTCCAGGGTTTTACCCACTGGGCCACCCAGCTGCCTCTGCTCTAAGTGGAGCACAGGGTTTGTGTAGGAAGCAGGTTGGAACCTGATTGGTCAGGGCCTCTCTTGCTAGGGAGAGGTGGGACTTTTCTGTCTTCCTTATAGGAAGCCACTGAAGACCTGTGCTGAGAGGGGTGTTTTAGGAAGGTACTGCTGGCTGCCTGTGTGGGAGAAGAGACTGGAGGTGGGAAGGCTGTTAGAACTGGAGCCACTTTTAAATAGCTCATCTTTCCTGTTCCCCAAGGAAAGTCCAAACCCTTCAGTTTGGCATTGAAACCAGGCTTCCTGATTCCCAGTCCAGAACTGTGTATGCTGCCCCTCAGGTGTTGTCCCCTAGGTATCTTTGGGAAAAGCAGCTAGAGCTGTCCAAAAAGCATTTGGACATGCAGGACTGGATTTCCAGGGAAAGGTTGAGGCTGAAGAGGTACATCCGTGGTGGTGGTGAATGTCCAGAGAGTAGATGAGATCTTGGGATCAAGTCTAGTGAGAAAAGAGCAAAGGACTCTTTTGAGCTTTGGAGAATATTCTAGTTGGGGAAGAATCAGAGCCGTAGAAAGATGAGGGAGGGGGTCAGGCACTATCTCTTGACTCTTCTTCCTCATGCTGGCTTTTAGGGAACCTAAGAGCACTCAAGAGCCTGCCAGGAGTGTTTTAGCCATCACCAAAGGGAAGAAGTTGATTGAAGAATATGAGCCAGTGCATGGTGTCACTTAGCAGCAGTTCCTGCTCCTAGAGAGGAGGTTGAAGCTGGGGGATGGTGAGAGCTCAGGAGTTCTGAGATGTGAGAGAGCTAGAGTGGACTGGGTGCCTCAGTTTGGCACCTCTCTATAGGGAGTGTGGCCCCTGGGGGTATAGGCCCTCAGGCTGCCTGAGGATGTTCTGACCAGCCCAGGGCAAAGTATCTGGGTCCAGCAGCAGCCACAGGAATCAGCCTAAGACTGTCTACTGCATTTCCATCTTGGGCAAGACAGACTCAGAGAGAGAGAGGGAATGTGTCCAGATAAAACTGCTGGGCTTCCAGATGATCCCATTCAGGCAGCTGTGGGGCTTCTGAGAAGCTGTGGCTACCAAGAGGTCCAAGGGTGATGTTATGCAGCTGTTTAGGTGAGGGGATTGTGACAAGAAAGGTAATCTGGGTCATCCTGTGTGAAGGCTACTTTAAGGCTCAGAATGGGAGGCTGAAGACTGAGAAAAAATTGGGAAATCATTCCAGAGAGCAGCTTGAGCTGAGTGGTGGGGATGGCAGCCATCTTCTCTGGGCTTCCATGGAGACCAGGGAGGTCTGTTCCTTTTCTTCTGCTCAATCACCAGCTCTGGTTCAGAGGACTAGAAACACTCTTCTGTTGACGTAGGATCTATGGTTTCATTGGGAAGGGAACTCCTAGCAGAAAACACTCCCTTTGCCAAGGCCAGTGGGTACCTGCTCTGCCACTTAAAGGGCTGAACAGAGCTGTGGGGAGCCCAGATCACAGCCAGTATGACTCAGTCCTTCCTGGTTTGAGGACTGATCTCCATCCACTATGTTATGCTACTTCCTGGGCTTAATCCAAATGTCTTTTCATTCATTCAAAGTTTCAATACAGTTTAGTCCTTGTCCTCTAGGACCCAAGGCACTAACACAGACAACTAGAATTCAGTTACAAAAAGTGCTTGTTAAGTGCTTGCTATGGACCAGGCAGGAGCTCAGCACCGGGGATCCACATACTAGTAAAAAGGAAAGACAGCCCCTGCCCTCAAAGACTTTCCATTCTAATGAGGGAAACACCAATAAAGGGGTTCAGAAGAGAGGGGGAGGAAAAGATGTTACCCAGGCAAGTGAATCTTGGAGAGGAGTGAAAGATGGCTTTCCTGAACCCTTCCTCAAAATGGACATCCCAGGAAGAACTGACCAGTGAGAGAAGGGGGTGAAAGGGGTAAAAGGGTATTCCAAGGCAAGAAGGCCAGAATAGAAGAGATCATCTCTGGGGGAGAGGGCAGCTGAGGAATGAGGTGTCAAAGCTGGAAGGGCCACCTGCATTTCAGATATGATCTGAGGAAAAGGGAGGGTAGAAAGTGTGAGCCATGGGAAGGGATGCCATGACCCAAGGGGAGAAGGGAAAGGTAGAGGAGAGTAGAGCAGACAGTAAAACCTTGAGTGACTCCCAGGTTGTGGGACAGGAGGAGGTGGCTGAAGGAAAGAGGTGCAGTAGAAGAAGCAGTCCAGGAGAGGAAAGACCCCAAAGTCTGGGGGCTGCCAGCCTTAGTCCTCAGAGCTCTGGGGGAGAAACAAGGTTCCTGGATCAGAGAGGAAGAACAGAACCTTCTAGGTTTCCCCAGCTGACAAGGCTTTTCTTATGGGATTTGTTTCAGGGCATCTGCACTCTTTTCCTTTATCAGTGACTACCTCTCCCCCTTTCTTTTCCCCAGGTCCCTCAGAGTCTAGGCATTTCATCTCTCTACCTTCTTCTCACGCTGATGTACTTTGAAAAGCAATTCAAAGGAAATTCAAAAGTTTTTTGGGTTTATTTAGGAGGGCCTAATGGGGATTGGGGATAGGAGCTTGGGGGTGGGAATTCCCAGGTCCCACATATGATCCCTTTTTGTCCAAATTCAGGTTGACTAGTGACATACTGATGGACACCTGATCTGAGCCTTGCCTTGAGCAGACTCCAGATGAGCCCTTCTTAGGAAGGACCACATATAGCCCAGGGCCCAAGAGCTACCTCAAGCGGCACTCCAAAATAGAGAAGTGGAGTGGCTCTTGTGGGCAGAGGGTGGTTTTCATTTCTGACTCTGCTGAAATCTTGGGATGTAGAGAAGAATGTGGACATCTTGG
Source organism: Bettongia penicillata ogilbyi (assembly GCA_023548195.1). Lineage (NCBI taxonomy): Eukaryota > Metazoa > Chordata > Mammalia > Diprotodontia > Potoroidae > Bettongia > Bettongia penicillata. The sequence goes on along the minus strand of JAJHZJ010000315.1, from coordinate 10,217,584 downwards.
GGGGCCAGGGCTGGGAAGAAGCCAAGTTCTCTACCCTCAGCTTTACCCTCAGGAAAGGAGCCATCACATCCATCCATCCATTCATCCATTCCTTAGGTGGAAGATTGCTAGGTCTCTAATGTCTCTGACTCCAGACCTGTCAGCAGTGGGGGATGGCATTCAATTGGGATCTGACTTGTGGTCCAGCCAAATGGCCCCCTTGTTCTGGATACAGAATATTGTCTTCCATTTTCCTTTGCATAGGCTGACTCCCATTCCTAGAATGCTCCCAGAACCCTCTGGCTTCCTTCAAAGGTCAGCTTTGGTGTTGCCTCTTCAAGAGGCCTCATCTGATTCCCCTAGTTGGTCCTGTGCTCCCTCCTCCCACTGATGGCTATGGCTTTGGTCTATATCCTGTTTCTCTGTCTGTGAACATGGACTCCAAGATGGAGAGGGCTCCCATGCCCCAACAACCTTCTCACTCTGAAAATGCCCTCTAGCCCTTTCCCTTTGACTCCTTTCCCTGTCTGGTCATCTCCTCCTGGACTCTATTTTAAGGAAGGACCCAGGATAAACTAGTTTCCTCCTTCATTCTTCAGGGTCCACTTCTGACTGGATTTCCCTCTCCACCAAGCCCGCATTCAAGAACATTGAGCTCCATCTTCAGCTTCCTTTTCTATGTTGTCTCCTTTCCTTCCTCTCATTTGAATGGAAGCTCCATGAGGGCAGGGAATATCTCCTTATTTGTTTCTATTTGCACCTCAGTATTTATCACTGTGCTGGGCATAGAGTAGGTGCTTAATAAAAGGGGAAACATGTCTCCTTCAGTCCCTTTCTCTCTGACACCATCACCCCTCTAGTATAGTTCCTCATTACCTTAGGCCTGGATTATTGCAATTGGAAATCAAGGGGAAGCCCATCAATTGGGGAATGGCTGAACATGCTGTGGTATATGATTGTGATGGAATACTGTTGTGCTATAAGAAGTGACAAACAGGATGCTTTTGGAAAAACCTGAGAAGACTTATATGAACTGATGCAGAGTGAAGTGAGAAGAGCCAGAAGATCATTGTGCACAAGAACAGCAGTGTTGATCTTAATGATGATCAGTTATGGAAGACTTGGCTACTTTGATCAAGATAATGATCCAAGGACCTATGGTGAAAAGTGCTATCCACCTTGTTAATAGGATTTTTACTGAGCCAGTGCCTGACCTGAGAATGCCTGGGGTCACACAGAGCAGGCCTGGAGAAGGGAGTGCCAGTAGTCAAGTAATTTAATCACTTTCAGAGTGAGGAATGTTCTCTTAGGTGGAGTAAAGCACAGTTTATGTGCTTAAATCACAAGCGAGGAGGAAGGTGGATTACAAACAGTTATATAAAGATTTCCCACTAGAAACCCTTAAGTCGATTCTGCAGTCACATTGTTGGGTGTTGTGAGTACCTCCCTTAAAGTACAGAACTAGAGTTCTGTGACAGGAACAACTTCTTCAGTCTTTAATTTGCTTCATTTAAGGTCCAGTGATTGTGGGTGTTTTCAGTTTTGATTAATTAGTTCAAGCTGCATTGTGAGCCTTGACTCCCAAGCCAGAGAGGCAGCTCTAAGAAAACTACATTATTAGTATATTCATTGCACATATCATATCAATTCATATGAAAATTAAAATTCCCTTCTCAACCTCTAGAGAGAGAACTGATGAACTCTGGGGGCCATCTCCAGTTGTCCTGATCTATATCTGGCCACTGCACCCAAATGGCTCTGGAGGAGAAAGTCAGCGTGGTGATTGCACAGCCCTACCTCATTGTAATCCAATTCATTTGCAAGGCATGGCATCATCTGATGTCATGATCCTCTTTGAGAATGGCTAGACCATAGACACATACTCTATGATGAACTCTTGAGTAGAGATCAAAGTGTATAGTTTTGTTATTTTTATTGTTTAATGTGGTGAGTGTTTTGTTTTGCAATCTGGCTAACATGGAAACATGTTTTGCTTGACTTCACATGTATGATCAATATTAAATTGCTTGCCTTCCCAAGGAGGGAAGGGGAGAATTTGTCACTCACAATTTTAAAAAATGATGGTTAAATTTTTTTTTATTTCTAATTGGGAAATACTTAGTGAAATAAATAAAAAATAATTTAAGAAGGGAAGAGATCTCTTCTCATGCCCCTTTGTTTCTGCTCTGGGGCTAAAGTTGGACCGATGCAGACCTGAGGCAGCATTTCATCGTCCTGGGATCATCTAAAGGACATTAAGAGCTTTTGCAGGGCAGGAATGGCTGTAAGTCCTTGAAAAAATGACTGCCAACTGCCAGTTCTTTGAGCCTTGATTTCTCCATGAGTAAAGTGGGGATAGTGGAAAGGTGGTTGCCAGGATCAAGTTCAAGTCACTGACATGGCAAGTACCAAGACCAGTAGGAGCTATTGGTAATAGATGGAATGAAAGAGAAGTCATTTTAATATTATTAAGTATTATTATAATACTAATTTATAATAATATAGTTATTTTATATTTATTACATTAATAGAAAATAAATTTAATTATAGTTACTAATAATGCTTATTTTACATTACTTATATGTAATAATTAAAAATATTATTAATTTCTATAGGTATTCCAGTGTCCATAATGTATCACATGACTGCTCTTGTGAGAAGAATAGTGAAATTATGGTCACTGCTATTATTTTGAGGCAATGGTTGAACAGTGGAAATCAACATAAGGACCACATTATTCATCCTTAAAGTATGAAAGCAAGGACCTAATCATTGGGGGTTAGCCTCACTAGGTGCCCCACCTCCTGGACCCACTTCCACACTTCTTCCTTTTGTGAGGTTGGATTTCCTTGTCTTAGATGGATAGAGCATTAATGGATGGTCCATAAGTAAAGACAGGCACCTTCCTTATCAAGTAGGCTAATTTGAGGGGGCTTCCTGGAGAGCACTACTAGCTCAAATCTCCAGTGAACGAAACCCCTCTGAGAGTCTCTGTGTTCTTTGGGGACCCAAAGGTGGCAAGATTTCAGGAGATGAACTTTGCAGGCAGGGTAATTAATATTCCTTTAGAATGGGGTGAATTTCTTGAAGGCAGAGACCATGTCTCTTTGCCTTTCATTCTGTCCCCAGTGCTTAGCACCCAGTAATTGCTTAACAAATGACCGTTGACTGACTTATTGAGACTAGTTCAGACAAGTGGTAATTATCAGCAGATTTGTTGCCTCTTGATGGATTCATCTTGTGGGTATTCTCCCTGCCCACTGGGGGAAGGGAGGTAGTGCTCCTTCTGTCTTCTCATTCCATGGGCTTCTTGCCCATATCCTTTCATGGCTTCTCACTGGAGGGTTCATCCAAAGCATTAGAGTCTTTACAAATTTCATAGACACTAGACATAGACACACTTTCCAATCTTCAGCCTATGTTGTGGTTATGTGACTGGCATACTACCTTTGCCAATCCTATGTCCACTTCTCTTGGGACAAAGTTTGATTGGTTTCTGCATAGGCTGCGACCTTCATCTGCCCACTGTGTATCTCCCATCATCCTTTGAGTCACCTGCACTTGTTACTCTTGGGGGTAGCTGCCTATGTTTTTCATCAGTATAAGGAACTCTTGGTGTGGAAATGACACACCAGCTCAGAGGGGAAACTGACGTAGAAATTTCTGTGGCTATGTTCCTTTTTAACTGAATCTTTTTTTTACATTTTTCTTTGAAGTTTTGAATTCCAAATTCTGTCCTTTCTTCTCTACCTTCCCTCCCCTCCCCTTGAGAGGTTAAGCAGTCAGATATAGATTACATATGTGCAGTTATGTAAAACATTTCCAAGTTAGTCATTTTGTACAAGAAGACTCAAAAGAAAATGAAAGTGAAAAATACCATGTTCTGGTTTGTGTTTGAACAATATCAGTTTTTTTTCTCCAGGCAGTCCTTTGGGATTATCTTGAATTGTATTGCTAAGAAGAGAGAAATCATTCAGAGTTCTTCATGGAACAATATTGCTGTTAAATATTCTCCTGTTTATTTCATTATGCATCAGTTTATGTGAGTCTTTCCAGGTTTTTCTGATATCAGAGTGCTTGTCTTTTCTTATAGCACAATGCTATTCCATTTTAAATCATATACCACAGTTTGTTTGGCTATTCCCCAATTGATGGAAATCCCTTTGTGAATCATCATTTCAGCGAACAGAAATTTATCTTCCATATTTCATATCTATGGTTCCCTCTACCACATTTGATAAAAACAATATTTCCCCTGATGATGATATATTAACTGATAAATCATTAAAGGACATGAAAGGGCAGTTTTTGGATGAAGAAATCAAAACTATCTACAGGTATATGAAGAAGTGCTCTTAATCCCTTTTGAGTAGAGAAATGCAAATTAAAAACAATTCTGAGGTCCCACCTCATACCTATCAGGTGGGCTAACACGACAAAAAAGGAAAAATTATAAATGTACATTGTTAGTGGAGTTGTGAAGTGATTCAACCATTCTGGAGAAAAATTTGCGGAATGGCAGAAGAAGGTGTGGCATATGAATGTAATGGAATACTATGATGCAATAAGAAATCTACAACAGGCAGATTTGAGAGAATCCTGAAAAGACCTGTACAAACTGATACAAAATGAAATAAGCAGAACCAAGAAAACCTCATACACAGTGTTGGCAATACTGGGATGATCAATTACGAAGGACTCAGCTCTTCTCAGCAACAGTGATCCAAAACAAGCACAAAGGGCTCAGGAGGGAAATGCTGTCTACACCCAGAAAAAGAATTGATGGACTCTGCAGATTGAAGCATATTTTTTTCACTTATTCTTGGTTGTGTTTTTTTTTTCTTTTGATGTCTTTCTTTTTCCAAAAGTGTTACTAATATGGAAATGTTTTGCATGATGCCACATGAATACCCTCTATCAAATTGTTTATCATTTTTGGAAGAGGAGAGGGAGAAAATTCTGGAATACCTATTTTGTAAAACTGAATGCTGAAAATTGTCTTGATATGTAATTGGGGGAAAAAATACTACTAAAAGCAACAACTACCCTGGAACAAATATACATAGTTTTCTGCACTGGCCATGTCCAAAAAAGTGTGTCTTTAGGCCTCTCCAGTTCATCCCCTCAGGTAGGAGGTGGGCAGCATTCTTATTCATCCTCAGCCCTCTGGAATCAGGACATTGTTTTTGCGGTCAAGATAATGGAAGCTGAGAAAAATGAAGGGATTTGTCCAGGGTCCCACATCTAGTCATAATCTGGGCATAATGACAAAGTCCCATGAGCCTTCTGAAACCCTGTGGAAGGCAGCTGAGCAGCTTCCCCACATTCTACAATACACACTACCCCCCAGTGTGATGACTTAGCTCCTCCTGAATTTCAGAGATTGTGGGCACATTTCAAAGATTTGGAGCCAGAGAAAGGGATGGTGACTGGAAGGACAGGTTAGACAAGCCTGGTTTATCTTCCTCTGGTGCTCTCTCTTCCATGGGAGCTGGACTAGGCTTACATAAGGTAAAGGGGGATGGGCTGGAGACCCAAACCCACTTTGACAACTACTGAGAGAGTGGAAGGGTAGACCCAAAGGGAAAGATTTGTCCCATTTTCAGGGCAAAGGCTCCCTGCATTTTTAATTCCTCTCTCCCTTCGTGCTACTGCCTCATTAACAGGTGAAGAGATAAGGTTGGCCCAGTTGTTCTGGTGAAAGAAGAAAGGTAGGGCATCAGTCTCCCCTCCAAATAATACCTTCTTCACTTCTTTGCAGTGTCTGAAGCTCTATGCCCCTGATATTTCTATGGAAGATGTCACACAATGTGCAACAGGGCCTCAAGACCAAAAGATGGTGCATCCAAACGCTATGCTGACAAATCATCTTTCCCCTCCACGTACATGTACGCCTTGGATTCTGGTTGAAGAGCTATACTCTCTCCCCAACTCACCTGCTGGCTTCTGTTAACTTGGCCTAGTCTTCTTCCCTAGGCCCTTACTCCCACCCTGGTAAATTGCCATTAAGTTAGGGACCACAATTTCCTCCTGAGCAAATCTCAGTTTCTTTTGGGTACCTAGCTTTGCCCAGACACAGAAGCTTGGGAGAATGGAGGGGGAAAAGGTGGAACTGAATGTGAGGAGGGAATGCAGTGTAGTGGGCACATGACCAGGGTTCAGAGAGTGTTTGAACATCTTTCTGTGACAAGGCTAGCCCCTTTTTGCCTCTGTTTCCTCACTTGTAAAACAAAGGAGATACTGGGCTGAATTCCTTCATAGAATGATTGAGAGGGGAAAAGGCTTGCAGTGGAAATTATTTTTAATCTAGTCTCATTTTATAGATGAGTTATTTTATACAAGTTGAATAAGTTGCCCTGTTGCCCAGGCAGTAAGGAGCAGAGCCCAGAGGTCTGCCTGATTGCCTGACTCCAAATCACCCACTTCATGCTACTGATCTTGCCCACTCTAGTATTCATTGTCAATGTGACTTTGAGTAAGCCCCTTCCACATTCTGAGCCTCCATTTATGCCTTAATCATTCCCCTCAGTCTTCTCAGGAGTTATAGTTTGGGCTTGTTTTCCAGCTCTTCAGGCTTAGGCATTTTCCATTTATTATCCATTTTACCCTGACGGCATCCTTTTTGTGTTATGTTTTGGACAGACTCACTTAGAGAATCCATCTGAACTCTTAAATACTGTGTGTCATCTATACCAAGTGAATTGCCATACCTCATTTAGAAACACTTCCAAGATGAAACTGGTCAGGTCCTTAATTCAAGATGGTCAGTGGTGATGCTAGAGGGTTGACTGAGGCTGAGGGTGTTGGTGGTAGTGGTGGTGATCCCATCTTGGGCTCAGGCTCCAAGACCACAGTTCCCCAGCAGGAAAAGGAGGAGGTAGAGGGGAAAGGGTAATTGGGATCTAAGAATAACAATGTCAATATTTTTTTTAGGGGGAGGTGCCTGATATCTGCAAAAGGAATACCTTTTCCACCATAAGATGACTCTTCTTGCAGTGGTCTAAGGTGTATTGATGCAGGCCTAGTACACTACCAGTCATATACATACCAGCAGGACTGAGAGGGCCCAAATCCCCAAGTGCAGCCCAGAGTTTGATGTATCTGGGTACCCAGATCTTTTTGTATCTTCCTGACAAGCTCAAGAAGTCTCACCCTTTCCAGGGTTTTGTTGAAATAAAAACCTATTGTGAGAAACATGATTGAAGAGTTTGGGGGAAAAAAATACCAAGGAGTGTGGAGGACCCAGGTCTTGATATTCTTATGTTGTAAGGTTCCTTCTCGATGTGACATCGTGTTGGAAAGTCTTTCCCAGCCTTGGCTTTCTTTAGGCCAAGGCCCCTTCTAGCTTGGACCATGTCCTACATTCTCTTCTAGCTGCCTTTTTCTTCCCTACACTTAGTGGTCTCTCCTAAGAATGATATTCTTGACCCCCTTGACAGATTCCATGGTCTCTTCTTATAAACACATCTTTGTCAGTAACATTGATAGTTCCTGTTCATATGATATTCACTCTTTATAATGAATCACTTTTTAAAAAAATATATATTCTCTTACACATACAAGAATGGGGGCCCAAATACTTTTGATTTGTCCAGGAGGTAAAACCAGACACGGACTAATTAGACCACAATTAAATTTTGTGATTGAGCGTTGGGTCCCTGGGGCCCTCCCCTCTGCTGGAATCTGGGTAAAAGGTCACAGACCATTCCATCAATAGTAATGCCTGAAAATCATTTTTGGTTGTATGGAGGATGGAATGGAGTGGGTAGAGATTGAGGCAGGCAGACTCCCTCCCCAATTTCTCCCCCATTCAGGCTATTACAGTAGTCCAGGGGTGAGGTGATAATGGTGTGCCCTAGAGGGGTGGCAGTATCAGGGAGAGAAGGGGGCTTATTGGAGAGATGTTATGAAGGTGAAATTGACTGACCTTGACAACAGCTTGGATATGGAGGTGAGAAGTACTGAGAAGGCCAGAATGACTCCTAGCTTGTGAGACTGAGGGAGCTGAAGTGTCTGGTGTTCCCTTCTGTATTAATAGAGAAAGCGGTGTGTGTGTGGGGGAGGGTTCAAGGGGGAAAAATGATTAATTAGATTTAGGGCCTCAGTTTAAGATATCTACAGGGACATCCAATTTGACATCCCAGTCATTTGGAAATGAGACTCTGAAGGTCTGTAGAAAACTTAGGTCTAGATAGATTTGAGAATCATCAGCATAGAAAAAATTGAATTCAAGGAAGCTGATGAGGTCATGAAGTGAAGTGGAATTGAGGGAAAAACAGGGATCAGGACAGAGCCTTGGGAAACATTCAAACTTGGGTATAATCTCCAGGAAAGGAGACTAAGGCACCTATAGTCAGAAGAACTGGGAGAGGGCGGTTTTTTTGGGGGGGTGGGGAGGGGAAGCTATTAGAACATAAATCTGGTGTTTATTGAGTCTTCTGAAAGAGTCAGTATGTTTTCACTCATGACTCAAAAGCCAATTGCTGGAGCCTTAAGAAAAGTGCTAAGGGGATTCTGGGAATATGGCAGGGTAGGTCAGAAAACTTTCCTCTCTCCAAATTTCCTCCATGAAAAAAGACAGAACATTGCAATATTGTATGTGTGTCCTTCGTTGCTGAAGAAGACCATGCCATCAGAGAAATGATAATATGACTTACACTTGACTTTGTTTTGAATGAGGGAGGACTGTGTAGGTCACTGGCCTCCTTCTCCAGAGCCATGTGAATCCAGTAACCAGATATTCATCAGGGTGACTGGAGATGACTCAGAATGAGGCAGTTGGGGGTAAGTGACTTGCCCAAGGTCACCCAGCTGGTGAGTGTCAAGTGTCTGACCTTTGAACTCAGGTCCTCCTGACTCCTGCATTGGTGCTCTATCCACTGCACCACCTAGCTGCCCCTCAGAGGGAATGTAAGAGCAGTGGGAATAAACAAATGTCAAGGTAAAGCAGTTGTTCTCCTAAGGCAATCTAAGTAGAGCCCAGGAAAGGTGTGACCTTCAGGGGCAGAGGTTAGACCTGAATGAAGTGCAAACACCTCCAGGCCAACTCTGCAGAATTAACAAACAGCATTGTCTTAAGGGCTTCTGGGGTTGGAAAGAAGCTTCAGCCTTATAAACTCGTCTCAGGGACAGTGTGATGGGGATCTGATGGCTGAGCAGGAGAAGAGTGAAGGCCCTTCCTTTTGACACCAAACACAGCCCTGCTGACCAGATGCATTCCTGACTGGGCTGCTGCTGCAGGGAAGAAGGAGCCTGCACTCTCCTGGTGATTTCAGTAGCAGAGGTGTGCATATCCAGCTGGCTGTGGGCACTTGTGTGCAAACTACAACTGTAGTTTGCAGCTACAAGAGGGAGCACAGGGAGCAAGATCATTTGTGGGATAGCATAGTGTGACTGAGGGCTCTAGCTGTGGCATAGGAGTGGAGAGGAGAGCCCAAGGTTGGGCCTTGAGACAGCATAATTCCCCATACCTGGGGACTAGGTCATACTAATAGCTGCTAAAAAATAAAATTTAAAATAAGCAAAAGAGAAAGAACCCAACCATAGATAGCTAACTCTCATGATAGAGAAGATCAGGGTTCATCTTCAGAGGAAGACAATGGGGCTAAAAAAAAAAAACAACTTTTTCAATGAGAAACATCATACAGTCCCAAACACAAAAAGATTTCATAGAAAAACTTAAAAAAGACTTTAAATATCAGAGAGATTGAGGAAAACTAGGAAAAAATAAGAACAAGAAAATTATGATAAGAAAGCCAATCAACATCAAATAGAGAACCAGAAGGAAGAAAATAATTACTTCAAAACTAGAATTGGGAAACTAATAATGTTCTAAGAGACAAAGAAATAATAAAGCAACCAAAAGAATAAAAAAACAGAAGAGACTGAAACATACTCAGAAAAACAACTGATCTGGAGAATAGATTGAGGACAGATAATAATAGATTGCCTGAAAATTATGATAAGAAAGGATTCTTGGCACAGTATTACAAAAAATTATCAAGGAAAATTGCCCTGAAGTTCTAGAACGAGTAGGCAAAGAAGAAATAGGAAAAAAACCCAAACCATCAGTCAGTACCTAAAAGAGATCCCAGGAGGAAAATATACAGGAATATCATAGCCAAGTTTCAAAGCTCCTGGGTTAGGGAGAAAATACTGGAAGCAAAAAAAGAAAAAAATTCACATATTATGGAGTTAAAATAAGGATTACACAAGTCCCAGGTGCTACCGCATTGAAGAACCATAGGTCTTACTATATTTTGTAGGGTAAACATAACATCCAGGAGAAATGTAAACATTAAGGACCAATTATAAAAGGACAACTAGATACAAAAGAAACTAGTGGGAATGAGGAGGGATAGTGAGGAAATCTTACTCTTCAGAAATAGATCAAAGAGGGAACCACATATATACAGACAGCCACACACAGAAAGGATATGACAGTCTAAAATCATTAAGAAATTAGAGGGCAAGAATGGGAGGAGAGGAAAAGGGAGGGATTCTTTAGAGGGAACCCAGCTCACATCAGATCTAGGTTTAAGAGAGTAATATGTACATTTCGAAGGGAAGAAAAATTATCTAAATTTATAAAGATGTAAGAGGGTGGGAATAAGATTGGGGGAGTGGTATAGAAAGATGTCTGTCTACATTAATGAGATTAATAATAAAGAGGGAACAATATAGATATTTGGAAGGCTATGAAAGTCTTGTAAATTTAGATAGAAATGAGGGCAATGGGAAAGGCGGGGAGAGGATAAGGGAGAGATCCTGGCGGGGAGGTGTTAAGTTAGGTAACAGGAAGGCAAGGTAGCAGGTAAAAGTAAAGCAGAAGAGTCAGGAGGGATAGGAAATAAGAGATACATAGAAAACAAAGATCAGGAGTGGAATTCATTAGGGATAAAAGCAGTAATCATGATTTCAAAGTTAAAGCTAAAATAGATATAATTTAAAGAGAAAAATAGGGAAACTATGTCAACCATATTAATATTGTTTTAGACTATTTAAAATAACCAAACAGTAAAAGGTTGGAATATTGCTGTGGTGTAGGAAATGACGAGTTGGTGGATTTACAAAAATTTAGAAAAATATGGGAAGACTTGGACTTATGAAGGAAGATGTTATCCACCTTCAAGAAACAAGACAAGTAAAGTCTTACATAGATACCTATGAGCATACGTGTGTATATGTGTATGATTAGAGATACCTGTGTATCTGCATGTTAAGTGTATGCATATGTATGTTTATATATGTGTATGTAAATGTATATGTATTGATGTATGTATGTGAGATGTATATGTATTCCTGGTTTATTTTAGTTTTCTTTGGGGAAAGGAGGTGGAAGGGGGAAAAAAGAATAAAATGTATACAGTAGAGAACAAAAGAAAACCAACAAGGAAGCAAAGATGAGCAGTTCCAAACACAGTGTATATTATTGCACTAAATGGGCTTTCTTGAAATGGAATTTTTTTGCTGTATATTTTCAGTCCTCTCATGTTCTGCCTCCTTCACCCCACCCCAACCCACGTACTTCCATAGATCATGGAAAAACTGCCTCAAAATGGATATGCCAGGAAGAACTGACCAGTGAGAGAAGGGGGTGAAAGGAGTAAAAGGGTATTCCACGGCAAGAAGGCCAGAATAGAAGACATCACCTCTGGGGGCAAGGGCAGCTGAGGAATGGGTGTCAAAGCTGGAAGGGCCACCTGCATTTCAGATATGATCTGAGGAGAAGGGAGGGTAAAAAGTGTGAGCCATGGGAAGGGATGCCATGACCCAAGGGGAGAAGGGAAAGGTAGAGGAGAATAGAGCAGACCTCAAAACCTTGAGTGACTCCCAAGTTGTGGGACAGGAGGTGGCTGAAAAAAAGAGGTACTGTAGAACAAGCAATCCAGGAGAGGAAAGATCCCAAAGTCTGGGGGCTGCCAGCCTTAGTCCTCAGAGCTCTGGGGGAGAAACGGGGTTCCTGGGCCAGAGAGGAAGAGCAGAACCTTCTAGGTTTCCCCAGCTGACAAAGCTTTGCCTCTGGGATTTGTTTCAGGGCATCTGCATTCTTTTCCTGAACAGTGACTACCTCTCCCCCTCTCCTATCCCCAAGTCCCTCAGAGTCCAGGCATTTCTGATGAGGACTGGAAGAGGGGTGTGAGACCCCCACAAAGATGGAGGTGCCAGACTCAGGTTGTCTGGAGAAGCACTCACAGACTCAAGCATTGTTGAAGTCAAAGTAAAGATTTATTACGCTTTTCACCAGGCAAGAGCAACCTTAAAGGGGTACAGGAAAAGTTTATATAGGATATTCTATAGGAAATGTGGTAAATATGCTAACAAGGTATTTTGGGGTGGGATTAGGGAGTGGTTAAGGAGTGGTCAGTTCTTAAAGGAACATGCACTTTTGGTATCTACTGTGCAGGTATTTTACCCAAAATTCACTAGGAAATAGCCCAAGGTGGAGCTGGGCTACCTGGAGGTGTGATTTTAGGCCTGAAATGTCACAAAGTCAACTAGCCATCAAGGCTGGCTCAGAAATACCAGGGTGCTGTTATCAATGTCTTGGACAAGATAAATAAGGGAGTATACCTATTTCTAAGTCTAGGATACATATGATTGGTCAGTAAATAGTAAATGTCCTTATGACCCAGTGCACTGCCAGTTCAGTCAGTATGCAGCTGGTTAAGCCTAATGAGTTCTATAGGTGCAGCTGGCTACTATAGCAGGAAGGGAAATAACGGTTGTTGCTAGGGCAGGCTATGTCCTTGGACTGGAGAAAAACTGTCTGGGATGGCATTTTGAGGCTAGGGAGAAATGTGACTTTTAAAGAGAAATGTGATTTTAGAATTGGGTCCCAAGTATATGCACCCAAGCATCCTATCAGTTTCCTCTCCCTACCTTCTTCCCAGGCTGGTGTACTTTGAAAAGCAAATCAGACGAAATTCAAAAGTTCTTTGGGTTTGTATAAGGGAGGCTGATTGGGGAATAGGGGATTGGGAGGGGGGAGGAATTTCCAGGTCCCAAATGTAATCCGTTTTTATTCAAATTCAGGTTAACCAGGGACATACGATGATGCACAGCTGATCTGAGCCTTTCCCAGATCCCAGGCCAGCCCTGCTGGCTGGCACCACAGATAGCCCAGGGCCCAAGAGCTACCTCATGCAATACCCAGTAATGGCAATCAAATTAGGATCTTTTGCTGTTTTTGTTTTACTAAAAGTGCCTCTGTTTAAATAATGTGATTGAGGAGACTCTTTCCCACTCATTGACTGGGCCTGCCCATTGTGGGAAGCTTGATTAGGGGAATTGTTTTGTAGGAGAGTCTTTATTTTTTTCTATTTTTATTTTCTATTCTATTTTTCTAACAGGGATTTTCTGTTTGCTGATGATTGTGCACTCAATGCAGCCTCTGAAGCTGAGATGCAACAAAGTATGGATCAATTCTCTGCTACCTGTGCTAATTTTGACATACTAATTAACACCAAGAAAACACAGGTGCTCCATCAGCCACCACTACACCATCCATACATGGAAACATCAGTTACAACAAATGGAAAAGTTTTGAATGTTGTGGATAAGTTCACTTATCTTGGCGGTATACTTTCTAGAGATGTACACATTGACAATGAGGTTGATGCATGCACTGTCAGAGCTAGCTCAGTGTTTGGGAGGCTGCAAAGAAAAGTTTGGGAGAAAAGAGGTATTAGACTGACTATCAAACTGAAGGTCTACAGAGCCATTGTGCCAATCTCATTGTATGCCTGTGAAACATGGACAGTCTACCAACACCATGCCAGGAAACTGAATCATTTCCATTTGAACTGTCTTAGGAAGATTCTGAGGATTACCTGGCAGGATAAGGTACCAGACACTGAAGTCCTTGCTCGAGCTGAACTGCCAAGCATTCAAACTATGCTTCAGAGATCACAACTCTGATGGGCTGGCCATGTTGTTCAAATGCAAAATATATGCTTGCCAAAAAGACTATTTTATGTAGAACTCACATGGGGCAGGTGATCACATGGTATTCAGAAGAAATGATACAAGGACACTCTGAACGTCTCTCTCAAGAACTTTGGATTTGACTATGCAACATGGGAGACACTGGCACAGGACCTCTCAGCATGCTATGACCACATCAGAAAGGGTGCTGTGCTCTATGAGCAAAGCAGAATTGAGACAGCCTGAAATAAAGGTAGGATGTGCAAATTTGGAGTATCCACCCCAAATATTCACTGGACTATCTGTGCCCAACCTGTGCTAGAGCATTCTGAGTTCATATTGGTCTGATTAGCCACAGTCAGACTCACTAAAACTTCACTTTATCATGGTGAGGTCATTTTGGTCCTCTTCGAAGAGGACCTCTGGCTCTAAAATGTGTATAAATACTCTGAGGATGAGGTTTTACTTTGCAGCTTACTGACTGGAAGTGTTTCTTTGGCCAGAGAGACTCTGGGAAGCTGTTAAGGAGCCTCCTAAAACCCAGAAGTTGATGCTTCCCTCTCTGGTGACTGTGTATGTATGTAATGGTCAGACATGTGTATGTATGTAATGGTCAGGCATTTTGGAAGCACTCTCTCTTGATTTATTTTTGATTTCTCTGAAATTTTGATTTTGACTTCCTCTGATACCTGTGCTTGATTAAAGTGATTGTTAACCCCTTGAAAGTTGCTTTCCTTTTATGAATGCAGATCTAAGAACCTGTTGTAGTAGGGCCCCCAGTATATGTTGGGGTGCTTACTTTTACATACCCCAAAATAAATGCAGGGCCTACTGCCTCCTTACTGGAAAAGAGAAGTGAAGAGTGGCTCTTGTGGACAGAGGATGGTTTTCCTTTCTGATCCTGCTGAAATCTTGGAGGGGTGGGGTGGGGTGCGATGGGGTATAGAGGAGAATGTGGACATCCCAGGGGGCCAGGCCTGAGAAGATTCCAAGTTCTCTGCCTTCAACTTCAGCGTCAGGAAAGGAGCAATCACATCCATCCATCCATCCATCCATTCCTTTCGTTAAGTGGAAGACTACTAGGTCTCTAATGTCTCTGACTCCAGACCTGATAGACGTGAGGGATGGCATTCAATTGGCATTTGACTTGTGGTCCAGCCCAATGGCCTCTTTGTTCTGGACACAGCATTCTGCCTTCTATCTTCCTTTGCATAGGCTGACTCCCATACCAAGAATGCTCTCAAAACCCTCTGACTTCCTTCAAAAGTCAGCTCTGGTGTTCCCTCTTCAAGAGGCCTCATCTGATTCCCCCAGATGTCCTTGTGCCCCCTCCTCCTACTAATGGCTATTACTTTGGTACATATCCTGTATTCTTTATCTGTGAACATTGAATCCAAGATGGAGGGGGCCCCCATGTCCCAACAAACTTCTCACTCTGGAAGATCCCTCCAGCCCTTTGGCTCCTTTCCCTGACTGGTTATCTCCTCCTGTATCTACTGTCTTATGGAAGGGCCCAGGCCATACTGTTTTCTTCCTTCATTCCTCACCAGAGTCCACTCCGGACTCTGAATTTCTTTCTCCATCAAGCCCCCATTCAAGGACATTCAGCTCCATCTTCAGCTTCCTTTTCTATGTTGTCTCCTTTCCTTCCTCTCATTTGAATGGAAGCTCCATGAGGGCAGGGAATATCTCCTTGTTTGTTTCTATTTGCCCCTCAGTATCTCTGTGCTGGGCACAGAGTAGGTTATTAATAAGTGGGGAAACATGGCTCCTTCAGTCCCTTTCTCTCTGACACCATCACCCCTCTAGTATAGTTCTTCATCACCTCAGGCCTGGAGTATTGCAATTGGAAATCAAGGGGAAGCCCATCAATTGGGGAATGGCTGAACATGCTGTGGTATATAATTGTGATGGAATACTGTTGTGCTATAAGAAGTGACAAACAGGGTGCTTTTGGAAAAACCTGAGAAGACTTATATGAACTGATGCAGAGTGAAGTGAGAAGAGCCAGAAGATCATTGTGCACAAGAACAGCAGTGTTGATCTTAATGATGATCAGTTATGGAAGACTTGGCTACTTTGATCAAGACAGTGATCCAAGACAATTCCCGAGGACCTGTGGTGAAAAGTGCTATCAACCTCGTTAATAGGATTTTTACTGAGCCAGTGTCTAACCTGAGAATGCCTGGGGCCACACAAAGCAGGCCTGGAGAAGGGAGAGTCAGTAATCAAGTAATTTAATCACTTTCAGAGTGAGGAATGTTCTGGTAGCTGAAGTAAGCACAATTTATGTACTTAAATCACAAGAGGGGAGGGAGGGGGGAAGGTGGATTACAAACAGTCATGTAATGATTTCCCACTAGAAACCCTTAAGTCTCACGGTACAACCATTCCGCAGTCACATTGTTGGGTGTTGTGAGCACCTCCCTTAAAGTACAGAACCAGAGTTCTGTGACGGGAACAACTTCTTCAGTCTTTGATTCACTTCATTTAAGGTCCAGTGATTGTGGGTGTTGTCAGTTTTGATTAATTAGTTCAAGCTGCATTGTGAGCTTTGACTGCCAAGCCAGAGGGGCAACTCTTAAAAAAAGTACATTGTTAGTATGTTCATTACACATATCACATCAATTCATATGAAAATTAAAATTCCCTTTTCAACTTTTAGAGATAGAACTTAGGAACTCTGGGGGCATCTCCAGCTGTCCACTGCACCCAAATGGCTCTGGAGGAGAAAGTGAGGTTAATAATGATTACTTCATTGTAATCCAATTCACTTGTAAGTATGGCATCATCTGATGTCATAATCCTCTCTGAGAATGAAGGGCAAACCACACACTCAATGCTGAACTCTTGAGTGCAGATCAAAGCATACAATTTCTCTATTTTTATTGTTTAATGTGGTGAGTGTTTTATTTTGCAACCTGGCTAATATGGAAATATATTTTACTTGACTTCACATGTATGATCAATATTAAATTGCATGCCTTCCCAAGGAGGGAAGGAGAGAATTTGGAACTCACAATTTTAAAAAATGATGGTTAAATTTTTTTTTTATATCTAATTGGGAAATACTTAATGAAATAAATAAAAAATAATTTAAGAGAAAATTTCTCCTGTCTCCCTTTCTATCCAGAATCAAATATAAAGGCCTCTTTTTGATCTGTAAAGCCAACCCGAACCTGTCCTCCTTCTTACACCTTTCGCTATCCACATTGCCCCCTCCCCTCTCCTTTCTATCCAGTGACACTAGTGTGCATTTTTTCTCATCATTTTCTCTGCATATCTCCCATGCCTGGAATTCTCTGGCTTCTCATCTCTGCCTCCTGGCTTTCCTGGTTTCCTTCAGGTCTCACCTAAAATTCTACCTTCTACAGGAAGGTTTTCCTGATCCATCCTGGCGAGATTCTCTACCAGTTACCCTGTTTGTACAAAGCTGTTTTTGTGACTTCTCCCACCCCAGATTATAAATATCTTGGGAACAGGGACTGGTTTTTTTCCCCTGTATCCTCAACATTTAGCACAGTGCTTGGCACACATAAGTGATCAATATATAGTTGTTGACTTCACCTCTAAACTCCCCCTTTCATGGAACAATCAAATTGGCCTTGATATAGTAATTGAAGGCATGTAGAGTACTTCACATGCCTCATTTGATTCTGTAACAACCCTATAAAACAAGTGCCATTATTGTCCCCATTTTACAAATGAGGAACCTGAGGCCTGCAGAGCTTAGTAAGAGTGTGAGGTAGAGTTTGAACTCAGGACTTTCTGATGCTAAGTGCAACATACTTCCTGATGAGTAATTGACTTGTAAGTGATGAGTAAGTGACTTGCTTGGGGAAAATGTCCAAATATGTATCCAAGGTAAAATTTGAACCCAGCTCTCCCCGAATCCAGGTATAGCACCCTAGTCACTACCCATAATGAGAAATCGTGTATTGTACAGTAATGTGTCCTAGTCAGGTGAAGCCCACAGACCTTTTTTTTAGAACAGTGTTTGTAAATATATGAGATAAATGGGATTACTGAAGAAACTAGTTATACTGGGACATGGTTATCAGAATATATTAAAAAACAAAATTCTGGTAATGGAATACTATTGCACTGTAAGAAATGAACAAGAAGACTTCAGAGAGGCCTGGAAAGACTTACCTGATTTGATGCTGAGTGAAAGGAGCAAAGCCAAGAGAACTTTGTACATAGCAACAACCACAGTGTGTGAGGAATTTTTCTGGTAGACTTAGTACTTCATTGCATTGCAAGGACTTAAAAAAATTTCCAATGGACTCTTGAGGCAAAACTCCTTCCACATCCAGAGAAAGAACTATGGAATTGGATCCCAAATAGAAGCAGACCCTTTTCTTTTGTATTATATTTTGTTTTGTTTTATGATCTCTCCCATTTTTAATTCTTCTATGCAACATGTATTTAATAGGAATGTATATGTAGAACCTATATAAGATTGTGTGCAGCCTCAGGGAGGAATTTGGGAGGAAGGGGAAAAAATCTAAGATATATGAAGTGATTGTTGAACACAGAAAACAAATAAAATAATTTATTTTTTTTTAAAAAAAGAAGTCTACAGGGGGTGGAGCCAAGATGGCGGAGTAGAAGGACGCACATTTATGAGCTCCGAGCCCACAACCCATGGAATTGAGGTAAAAAGAGATCCCCATAAATTCTGAATCACTGCAGGGGGTGCATAAACATAGGGGAAGAGATTTCCATTCCACTGAGCCCTGGAGAGCCGTCCCCGGGGTCCATCACGCCCCGGAAAGCGGACCCCACCCCCAGCGCTGCCCTGGCCGCGGCCCCAGAGAAGCTGACCCAAGCAGGCTTCAGAGAGGGAAGCTCCAGCAGCCGGGAAAGTCCCTCCACCCACAGAAGCTACAGGTCAGTGAGAAAGAAGGCTGGGCTAGCGGAGGGGAGTGGAGTGTCTCAGTGACTTGGGCCCCCTCGGGAGGAAGCAGCGGCGGCAGAGACGGGGAGCAGGAAGTGGCGGAGGCAGAGGCGTGGGCGGTGGCTGAGGCGCAGCGGCCCAGGACTCAGGAATCCCCCAGCAGCAGGTAGGATCTTCAATACTGAAGGTCTTTCCAACCTGAGGGAGCTGAGCCTGGGAGACGGCCCTGTCCCCACCCCGCTCTATTACTGAAGGCCTCTGAATAAAACCCCTGAGGGAGCTGAGCATAGGAGGTGGGCCCCCCACCCCGCCCCCACCCGCTCTGTTCCTGAAAGTCTCTGCAGAAAGCCCCTGAGGGACAAAGCTTGGGAGGCGGCCCTGCCCCCACCCCTGTGCCAGAACTAAAGCTTGCCGCGGAAAGTGCATTTGAATCTCAGAGGCCAAGCACTAGCTGGGCGGATCCAGGCGGAGGTGGAAAGGAATCTCAGAAGTCAAGTAACTGGCTGGGAAAATGCCTAGAAAAGGGAAGAAAAATAAGACTATAGAGAGTTTTTCCCAACAAGTGCAAATGATCCCGACCTTCGGATCTGATGGCGAGGACGAGAACGTATTCTTGCCATCAGGGAAAGACGTGGAGGGTGGGGCCTCAGTACCCCAGACACCCCAGGGGGGTGTCGGGTGGGCTCAGGCCTTGGAAGAGCTTAAAAAGGATTTTGAAAAGCAAGTTAGACAGGTGGAGGAAAGACTGGGAAGAGAAATGACAAAGATGCAAGAAAAGTATGAAAAACAGGTCAATACCTTGGTAAAGGAGACCCAAAAAAATGCTGAGGAAATTAACACATTGAAAAATAGGCTCACTCAATTGGCAAAAGAGGTTCAAAAAGCCAATGAGGAGAAGAATGCATTCAAAAGCAGAATGAGCCAAATGGAAAAAGAGGCTCAAAAGCTCACTGAATTTAATAGTTCTCTCAAAATTAGAATGGAACAGATGGAGTCTGATGACTTTACGAGAAACCAAGAAATCACCAAACAAAACCAAAAAAACGAAAAAATGGAAGAGAATGTGAAATATGGGAAAAACAACTGACCTGGAAAATAGATCCAGGAGAGACAATTTAAAAATTATGGGATTACCTGAAAGCCATGATCAAAAAAAGAGCCTAGACATCATCTTGCATGAAATTATCAAGGAAAACTGCCCTGACATTCTAGAACCAGAGGGCAAAATAAGTATTGAAAGAATCCATCGATCACCACCTGAAAGAGATCCAAAAAGAGAAACTCCTAGGAACATTGTGGCCAAATTCCAGAACTCCCAGCTCAAGGAAAAAATCTTGCAAGCAGCTAGAAAGAAACAATTCCAGTACTGTGGAAATACAATCAGGATAACTCAAGATCTAGCAGCTTCTACATTAAGGGATCGAAGGGCGTGGAATAGGATATTCCAGAAGGCAAAGGAACTAGGACTCAAACCAAGAATCACCTACCCAGCTAAACTGAGTATAATACTTCAAGGGAAAATATGGTCTTTCAATGAAACAGAGGACTTCCAATCATTCTTAATGAAAAGACCAGAGCTGAAAAGAAAATTTGACTTTCAAACACAAGAATGAGAAGAAGCATGAAAAAGTAAACAGCAAAGAGAAGTATTAAGGGACTTACCAGAAATGAACTGTTCACATTCCTACAGGGAAAGACAATATTTCTAACTCTTAAAACTTTTCAGTATCTGGGTAGTTGGTGGGACCACACATACACATGTACACGCATGCACACACATACACACATGCATACACATACAGAGACAGAGAGCACAGATTGAACTGAATAGGATGGGACCATACCTTAAAAGAAATTAAGGTAAATGGTGAGAGAGAAATGTAGTGAGAGGAAAGGGGGGAAATGGAAGGGGGTAACTATATGTCATTTCAGAGGCAAGCAGGAGTTTTTTTAGTGGAGGGAAAAAGAGGAGAGCTGAGGGAAAAAAAAAAAAACCCAAGAAATTTACCCTCATCACATTTGACTAAAGGAAGGAGTGAAATGCACACTCATTTTGGTATGAAAACCTATCTTACAGTATAAGAAAGCGGGGGAGAAGGAGATATTGTGGGGGGGGATGATGGAAGGGAGGGCAAAGGGAGGAGGGAGTAATTGAAAGTCAACACTTGGGGAGGGACAGGATCAAAAGACAGAAGAGAAACAATGAGGGCAGGTTAGGAGGGATGGTAATTCAGTTAGTCTTACACAACACGACTATCAGGAAGGTCATTTGCAAAGCTACACAGATATGGCCTATAATGAATTGCCTGCCGTACCAAAGGGAATGGGTGGGGAGGGAGGGATGGGGAGAATTTGGAACTCAAAGTTTTAGGAACAATTGTATAGTATTGTTGTTGCAACTAGGAAAGAAGACATACAGTTAATGAGGAATAGAAAGTCATCTGGCCCTACAGGAGAAAAGAGAAGATGGAGACAAGAGAAGGGAGGGATGACAGAAGAGAGGACAGATTGGAGATAGGGAAAATTAGATTGCTTGGGGTATTGGGGTGGGGGGAGGGGATAAAGGGGGGAAAATTTGGAACCCAAAAATTTGTGAAAATGAATGTAAAAAGTTAAATAAAAAAAAAAGTCTACCTTAGCAAATGTTAGATTTTAGCCTGAGGGTAGACTCTGTTTCACCTTCTTAGCCCCATTCCCTTTGTTCAGGTAGTTCAAACTAGTAGGTAGGTAATAAATGCTTGTGATAGATTCTTTGAAGGCAGGGCGAAGGGTCTCTGGAGGCCTGGGTAGGGCAGGGGCTGCTCACTTTCCTGCATGGGGGTTCTGTGTCAGGCCTCAGGCAACAGAGATTTGGGAGGCTGCCCCTGAGTCATGAGATCAGAGGGTCATGGGACCTAATTGGAAGGGGCACTAGAGGTCATCCAGTTCATTGTCCTTAGCTCCGAGATTAGGAATGTCAGAGCCAGATAAGGGAATTCAAATGCTCAAGGTCACATAGGCAGCAAGGACCAGAGCAGGGATTCAAACCCAAGCTCTTTGTTGGCTTATCCAGAGCATTTTTCCCCTTTGGACAGCACACTCCCTCCTCTCTGGGGGAAGGTGTTTGGGGGAAGGGAGGGCCCAGCCAGAGCCTAGGTTGGTGTTTCTGGAAGCAGGACAAGAGTAAAAGTTCCAGGCTTCCCAGATTCCCTCCTTTCATCACCCCCAAGTCTGGGACTGAGATGAGGAGCCTGAATCCCCCCTCTCCCACCTCCACTGTAAGCCCCAGGCCCCCTTCCAGGTATCCGAGAGACTTAGCTCTAATGGTCCCTATGGAAAGTTGACCAGCTGAGTGATGGAAGATAGGGTGGCAGACAGTGGATATTTTGCCCTGGAGAATTGAGGGTAGGGAGCAAGAAGGGTCAGATAACAGGGTGACTTTAGGCAGATCTCTTCTTCCAGCAGCTTTTACACATCTTGTATACAGTGAAGAGGTTTTTTACCTAAGGCTTCTTAGCCTTTTATCCTTGGATCTATGGGTTCTAAGGCCTCTTCCAGTTCTAAAATTTTCTGTTTTAAAAGCCTGACACAATGTATGATTTTAAGTCTCTTCCAACTCTGACTTCGATGTTCCAAGGCTCCCTCCAGTTTCCTCAGCTGCCGAAAGGGGATAATAGCACCTGTCTGCCAGGGTTGTGAGGATGGAATGAGATAATCTTGGTGAAGCTCTCAGTGCTGTGCCTGATACAGAGTATTTTTGTTATGGTTTTTCTCTTTTTATGCATCTTTTGTTAACATTCTTTTGATATTTTGAGTTACAGATTTTCTTCTTTCACAACTCTTCCAGAACCACTGAGAAGGAAGGGAACATGAAATCAGTTATAAATGTGAAATCCTGCAAAAAATTCATTTCCATATTTGCAATATCGCTAGAAAAAAAAGCAAGACACCTTTCAGTTGCATTCAGCCTTCATCAGTTCTGTCTTTAGGGGTGGATCGCATTTTTCATCACGGGTCCTTTGGAATTGCTCTGGATCATTGTACTGATCAGAGTAGTCAAGTGATTCACATTACAACATTGCTGTTACTGTGCAGTGTTCTCCCAGTTCTTGTTTTACTCTGTATCAACTCATTTACATCTTCCCAATTCCCCACTTGATGGGTATCCCCTCCATTTCCCATTCTTTGCCACCACAAAAAGAGCTGCAATAAATCGTTCTCTACATATAGGGCCTTTTTCTTTGCTCTCTTTGGGATACAGACCTAGCCATGGTATTGCTGGATCAAAGGGGTAGGCATGGCCTTATAGCTGTCTGGGCATAGTTCTCCAGAATTGACAGCTTCTCACCAGCTCTTAAATCCTGTGTGTCTGTTCTAATGTCCCATCCCAGCCTCATTTTCTGTGTCCCAGGGTCTCTTCCAACATTCAAGTCTTGTGATCTTATGGATCAAAAGGACTGGTAACTCATATCCAGTTCCTGGGATTCCCTCCCATGATTATTTCTTCATTTTTCTTTCTCAGTCCTCCATGAAGACTGTGACATTAAGATGATAAGGAACTTCCAGGGAAAACAGTCCATTTGGACTCTTTTCTGTAGAAAACCCCTCCCCTAACCTGCCTTAATATACCCCAAAGTCTGGGGCAAGGCCCAGGGAATACCGGAAGGAGCCCAGAATGCTCCACTAAGATTCCAAATGGGGGCCAGACCAAGACCTTTGTTAAATGTCTTCAACTCTCAGTCTTCCCCCTTGCAGTCACAGACCCTCCTCATTGTTGTCTTCTGGGAGGTGGCAACAGGATTAGGGGCATCCAGAGAAAGTGGGGGAAACTCCCACTTCCAAAATTAGTGCGGGTCTCTGCAATTGCTAGCTGATCCAGCTCATTTCTATGTAAGGAGTCCTTTTAAAAAAAAAATTATGTCCATTTTTTAACATTTATTTTTCACATCTCCTTCCAAATTTTCTTCCTACCTCCAGTCCCTCTCAGTCATTCAGAAGGAAAGGAATATGACACCCATTATGCTTCTGGAGGCATGGAGTATGTATTTCCATATTAGCCAAAAAAGAAAAAGCAGAAGTAAAGAAAGTGATTAAAAAAACCCTCCCAACGCAATCCCATGTTTTAACCTACAGTCAGGTTTATTAGCTCTCTCTGGAAGTGGATAGCTTTTTTCTCAAGATGATTTCTTTGAAATTGTTGTGGACATTGTCTTGCTCAGGGTAGCTGTCTTTCCCAGCTGGTCATGGTTACAATGTTGCAGTTTCTGTGTTCTCCTGGTTCTGCTCACTTCACTTTGTTCAGAGAAGTCTTCCCAAGGTGTCCTTTTGGAAAGACCCTGGGACAGGATTTCCCTGGTGCCCTAATTGAGGGGGAGGGTTGTTCTTTAAAGGTCATATACTATTATTCCACACCCCTTCATTTTACAGATGACTGAACTTAATGCTTTAAGGAGAAAGATCACAGGTTAAAAAAAGGGAGGTTTCAAAAGAACTCCTGGTCCACCTTTCTTTTCCGCAGCTGACCACTGTACTGGAACAACCAGGATTACTGGACTGGGTCAGAGGTGGAGAGACCTATAAATCCTGTGTGTCTGTAAAGGCCAGCATTAGGCTGGTGGTGGAAGGTCTACAGGGCTAGGAGAGGGAGGGCAGTCTGGATCCAGCTGGGCAAGGAGGTTAAAAGCTGGGACTCTCAGATCAACACTCAGTTCTCCTCCCCTCCATCAGCTCTAGCCACCCAGGCAAGATGGCTTCAATCACAGCTTGGGCTCCTTTGGCGTTGCTGATGCTCCTCTTGCTCTTAGTGCCCAGACAGACCAGGAGTTCCCATCACCCCCTAACTCTACGGAAATCCCAACCCACAAAGCCTGTCTGTACCTAGCCTGTACACAATTGGTGCTCCTCCTGGGACCCTGCCAGACATTGCCAGGTACTGGAATGGGGGCAGAACTTGTGCCTTGAGATTGGAGCTACAGTTGGAGCTGGGGCAAGAGAGTGGGGTCAGATCCTGAGCTCTTTTTTTCCCCAGAAGCCAGGCAGGCACCTGGCAGGGCAGAGGCAGGCAGGCAGGGCAGTGTACCAAGATGGGACATCTGGCCTGCCTCTTCCCTAGGAGTGCCCCAGACATACAAGATAGGCGTCAGCTACATAAAACTGCCAGAGCTGGATCAGGGTCAAAGGGAAGAGGACCATGATCCCTGAGTACCAGGCAGGCAGACAGCTCCCTGGGAAACCCAGCAGGACAGAGACAGGAGCATTTAGGTGTCAGATCCAGGAGCATAGAAACCCATATCTGGAGAAAGAAACCAGGAGATGAAGCACTTTCCCTCCAGAGCCAGGGGTAGCCTGGGATGGGTTGGGCTTCAAGGATTTCTAAGTGGTCCCACAGCCTTTTGTTCCTATTGCTTTTCCTAGCAACTTGGAAGACTTAATTTAGGTTTGACTTGAGGGTGGAGGTACCCAGGGGAGATTCATCTGGAGGTGGGATTATCCTTGCCCTACAGGGCCCTGAACTCCCTCTTGCCTCTGCCTGGGGTTACTGGACAGCCAAGTGTTTCTAGGGGCTTCTTTCTAGGGAGTTAGAAGCTGGCAAAAGGGTTGGGGAGAAGGAGAAAAGTGTTGAGGTTAAATCCAAGGTGCTGGCAGTGGAATGGGTCAGGATTTGCTCAGAGACCCCATGACAGGCACATATACTAACTGACTAACCTGGAGCTGACTGCTCAGTGTTTTCAGGAGATGAGACAAAAGAAGTAGGAAGTTGTCCCCAGTCAGTGGCCATAAAGGACTTTCTGTATCTTGAAGAGATGTATCTGGAGAGCTGAGAGGGCTCTTAGAACATAGTGCTGGAAGAGGACTGCAGACATCTATTGTTACTGGACCAGACATTCTGATGGGGAGAATGCCTGTGCCAGAAGGGCCCTGCAGATTATCAGGTGCCAGTGTCCTCATCTGGCAGATCAGGAAACAGGCCAGAGAGATCTCTGCCAGCCCATCAGCTGGCCAGTATTTATTAAGTGCCTAGCCTGTGCCAGATGCTGCTAGGGCCTAGTTAAAACACTAAAGGAAGAGTCCCAAAGGGCTCTGTTCATGAAGGAGTTGCCACTCCACTGGGGGACAGAACATGCCCACTGCACATGTCAGTCTGGACTGCATGGGATGTCTGCATTCGTTGGCACAGGAAAGACTGGTGAGCAGTCTCCCTCTACCAGGGAAAGGTGCCACTTTCTCTACAACTTACAATCTAAGGGAGTGTCTCAGGTACTGAGGCCAAGTAAGTGACTTGCCCAAAACTATTCAGTCACTATGTGCTTAGGATAGGACTTGAACCCTGGCCTTCCTGGCTTTGTAGCAGTCTTTGCATGTAGGACAGATAAGAGCATGTATGTATATGTTTATATTTATAGCTATATCTATATGAATATGTCTAGAATAGAGAATACATATTAATGGGGCAGGGGGAGGACATTAACAAGGAGGTCTCTTGAAGGAAGTGTCATTGAGCTAGAATATGCCAGTAATCAAGGGCAGCCTGTGCAAGGACCTGGAAATAGGAGATGAGGTCTCATTTTCTAGGAACAGCAGGTGGCTGAAGTATAGAATGAGTGATAGGGAGTAAAGTATAATAAGTTTGGAAAGAGAGGCTGTGTAGCCAGAGTCTGATGGGCATTGAAAGGAGTTTGTTTTTTTGTAATAGCAGAGATCCAGGACCAGTGAAACTTCTTGAGGATAGGAAATTCACTTTGGCAGCTGTGTGGAGGATGGATTAGAGAGAGGAGAGGATGGAAGCAGGGGGTCCAATCAGACCCTGTAATATCCCACGCAAAGGACACTACCAGGGGACTCAGTTGCTGTTGGCTCTCAGGGTCCCAGCATATCGTAGTTGGTGGGAAGTGGGGAGGAAAGTAGAGTGCAGCTTGGCCTCAGGAGCCTGTTACACTGACTGTACTTGTCTGTCTACCAATGTGCCCTCACCTGCCCATCCTGCAGACAACAGAGTGTCTTACCTTGTGGAGACCTCAGCAAGTCTCTCTTGTCTCTGTGAAGCGCTTCTGAGGCACTGTGCCCTTCTAGTTGGTTCTTCATGTCAATGGTGCTCTTCCCTACCTGGATTTTGTTGGGTGATGATGTCATGAATATCTCCCTTGTGCCTTTTGGCAATGCTAAGATGAGCTCAGCCTGAGGCAGGAGTGGGAGTAGGTGATAGTGATGACGAGTTTGCCAGGAGCCTTCTGCCTTCTTCATATCTGGTTGGGCTCTGTTTCAGGAGAGACTTCTGAATGGGACCTGGGAATTTACCTGTCAACAATGGTGAGCTGGAGTGTGAACTCAACATGTTTCTTCTGCCTCAAACCTCTCCTGGAGATGCTTTGTGACTATGGGAAGTCCACTGAACCTCCGGGCTTCCTTTTACTTTCCTGGTGCGTTAGGGGGAGGCAGGGTGTGGAATATTTCTGAAGGGAAAGAATACTCTTCCTTTCTGTTTCTCAGTCTTACTCTCTCCTCCTACAGACCTGTATGTTGTACCTCCTTGGGAGAGTTTCCTAATGCCTTTGCTATGGTCAACTGTATGATGTCAGCTGCTGATTGGGAGACCTCACTGGAGCTGATTAAGTTCCTGCCTACTCTAGGCAGGGGGAAAAGAGAAGGGAAGAGAGGACCCCTTTGTCTCTGACCTGGGCCTGCAGATGGACAGATGGCCTGTAAGCACTTCATTGTACTGGGATCACCTAAAGGACATTAAGAGCTTGAGCAGGGCAGGAATGACTAAACCTTGGAAAAGTGATTGCTGTTTCTTTGAGCCTTGATTTCCCCATGAGTAAAGTAGGGATAGTGGAAAAGTGGTTGCTAGACTCAAGTAAAAGACACAAAGATGGCACATGCCAAGCAAGACCAATGCTGTTTTCTGTTGTCTTAGATGAGTGGTTGATTAGTTGTTTGGGTGATGTCTTTTGAATTTAAGTGAGGCAGAGTTGCACGAAGTTGTGAAGTCATCAGCCTCACTCTTCTCCTCCGGAGTCATCATAGTCTAGAGGCAGGACGGTGTCAAGACATTTGGCAATGGCTGAGGATGCAGTGAATGACCTTGGTGTATTCAGTGTCTAACCAAGCGCTAAGTGCTCCACATCACCTGCTTTATCTGCCTTCATGGCCATTGGAACAAATTGTTCTCATCCACCCATTCCACCAGAAGTCTTCACATGCTTGTGGCAGACACCCTCCTAACTCACCAATGGGTTTGAGAACCCTTGGTTACCCTCAACCTGGTTATGGATGGTCCATAAGTAAAGACAGGCACTTTCCTTACCAAGTAGGCTAATTTGAGGGGGCTTCCTGGAGAGAATTAGCTCAAATCTCTTCCCACAGGCTTCCTCTAATGAATGCAACGCCTTTGAAAGTGTCTGTGTTTGGGGACCCAAAGGTGGCAAGGTTTCAGGAGATGAACTTTGCAGGCAGGGTAATTAATATTCCTTTAGAATGGGGTGAATTTCTTGAAGGCAGAGACCATGTCTCTTTGCCTTTCATTCTGTCCCCAGTGCTTAGCACTCAGTAATTGCTTAACAAATGATCATCGACTAATTGAGACTAGTTCAGACAAGTGGTAATTATCAACAGATTTGTTGCCTCTTGATGGATTTATCTTGTGGGTATTCCCCCTGTCCACTGGGGGAAGGGAGGTGGTGTTCCTTCTGTCTTCTCATTCCATGGGGTTCTTGCCCATATCTTTTCATGGCTTCTCACTGGAGGGTTCATCCAAAGCATTAGAGTCTTTACAAATTTCATAGACACTAGACATGGACACGCTTTCTAATCTTTGTCCCACACTATTATGTGACTGGTATACTACCTTTGCCAGTCCTATTCCACTTCTCTTGAGACAGTGCTAGTTTGACTGGTTTCTGCATAGGCTGCAGCCTTCATCTACCCACCATGTATCTATCTCCCATCATCCTTTTGAGTCACCTGCACTTGTTACTCTTGGGGAGAGCTGTCTGTGTTTCTCATCAGTATAAGGAACTCTTGGTATGGAAATGACTTGTGGATTTCCAGTTGCCTGGGGCTTAGTCTTAAGAGTTTTCTGAGGAAGTTTGGTGACTTGCCCAGGGTCACACAATACCAGAACCTCCGGTCTCCCTGTATCTCAGATCAGCTCTGCTGTGTCATACTTCACCCAAAGAATTCTGGTATTAAAAAGGGCATTCTTTGGTGGCAGGGATGAATTCAAGTCATCCACCATGTACTGAATGGCCTATATGTGTGTAACCTTGTGCTAGGTACCTGGGAATACAAAAACAAAATTATAGCAAGGCCCTTCACTGACATTTTCCTAGTGCAATTCATGAAACAGACAAGAATTATGGTGATTAGGAAGAATAATAAAAATTTCTGTTTTTGTAGTATTTAAATGTTGACCAAGTTCACTGTTCACAACAGTTCAGACAAGGAAGTTGTGTAGAAATTTCTGTTGCCATGTTATTTTTTTATTTAGTATTTATTTATTTTTGGTAATAACACTAAAACTTCATTTTAATAGGAAAGTCATATGCAACCATAGACATTTTTATGATGGCAAATCTCCAAGGACAAATCCTCTGCTAATTTTGACGCTTAAAATTTAATTAACATAGATTTTGAGGACAGTCATGTTTAAGGTCAGGGCTGGACTAGATGATTGCAAAGATTTTGACAGTACACATTTGTACAAAATACGAATTTGTATAAAATTTTTGGATTTAAAACCTAATTGGCATAGATAATTTTAACTTTAACAATCACAGTCATTTCATGATTTCTTAGTAAATTGTCTTTTTTTCTTTTGTCCAATTCTTTTTTTAATGTTTGTTTATTTTTAGTTTTCAACATTCATTTTCACAAAATTTTGAGTTCCAAATTTTCTCCCCATCTCTCCCCTCCCCCACCCCAAAACACCGTGAATTCTGACTACCCCTTCCCCCAATCTGCCCTGCCTTCTAACATCACTCCCTTCTCTTATCCTCATCTTCTCTCTTGTCTTGTAGGGCAAGAAAATTTTTATACCCCGTTACCTGTATTTTTTATTTCCCAGTTGTATGCAAAAACAATTCTCAATATTTGTTCCTAAAACTTTGAGTTCCAACTCCTCATCCTTCCTCCCTCCCCAGCCATCCCCACTGAGAAGGCAAGCATTCAATATAGGCTACATACGTGTAGTTTTGCAAATAACTTCCATAATAGTCATGTTGTGTAAGACTATGTTTCCCTCCATTCTATCCTGCCCCTCATTTATTCTATTCTCTCTTTTGACCTTGTCCCTCCCCAAAAGTGTTTACTTTTAATTGCTCCCTCCTCCCATTTGCCATCCCATCATCCCCCCCCCCTGCTTATCCCTTTCTCCCCTACATTCCTGCGGTGTAAGATAGATTTTCTTACCAAATTGAGTGTGCATGTTATTCCTTTCTTAAGCCAAATGTGATGAGAGTAAGCTTCACTTTTTCCTTCTCACCTGCCCCGAAAGCCATGATCAAAAAAAGAACCTAGACATCATCTTTCATGAAATAATCATGGAAAACTGCTTTGATGTTCTAGAACCAGAGGGCAAAATAAATATTGAAAGAATCCACTGATCACCTCCTTAAAGATATCCAATAAGAGAAACTCTAGGAATATTGTAGCCAAATTCCAGAGTTCCCAGGTCAAGGAGAAAATATTGCAAATAGGTAGAAAGAAATAATTTGAGTATTGTGGAAATACAATCAGGATAACACAAGCTTCTATATTAAGGGATTGAAGGGCTTGGAATATGATATTCCAGAAGTCAAAGGAACTAGGATTAAAACCAAGAATCGCCTGCCCACTCTATATGGGTGTGATTTTCAAGCCTGTTCCATCTAAGGATGTATTAAATGTTAAATTTATGTTTAAATGTTAAATTAAATGTTAAAAATTTATTTCTGCTGTTAAGAAGGAAATTTTAAATAAAATTTTTTTTTTGCTATGAATCAAACATTTACAAAAGTGTGTTTGTAAAAGGAAGCTTAGGGGCAAATGTGAAAAGGCCTTGGTTTTATATCTTTCCTTGTAATTTTTGTCAATTAGGTTCAAGAGGGTTATGATAAATTGAAAACTGTTCTTAAGAGAGGAAAATATTTGTTGTATTAAGAAATGTTTTGTAAAATCTTTTGTTTGGTTTTTGGAAGGTCTACCCAATTTGTATTTGTAAGTTAATTTGTTATATAAAGATTTTATGGTTTTATGGGGATTGAAGAGACAAGGAACTATAGCTCCTCTCCAGTCAAGACTGGAAGGTATGGAAGAAAGCCTCTCCCTTTCCTTTTTCCTTCTCCCTCTCCAAGTAGCTTGGAAGCTTTTTTTTGAGGGGGGACATGTGGCGGGGGGGTGGTGTACTGACTTCTCAGGTTCCTGTAGGTTACTCTTAAAATCTTTCTTTATGGAGGAAGCATCTTCCAACCCCAAGCCTAAAATGGGTCAATCCTCTTCAATCCTCCAAAATTTACCTTTGAGTTTGTCTTTTACAAAATTGGGAAAAATTTAGTTTCTTTAAGGAACTTAAAAAGAAAAAGTTGGGGTTCTTTTGCAACATAGTTTGGCCTCAGGATCACCACATATAGCCCATTTTTCGGAATTGTATTGTCACCTAAAGGATAATGGATAGAAATACCTTACATAAGGGTCTTTGTCAAGCTCTCTGAGAACCCCATTCTTAGAAAAGATTGTGAGATGCTTGTAGGTAGAATTGCCCCTCAAAAGGAGCAATGGGGGTCAATTGGACATTTTTGATCCCCTTCTTATGGCCCTCAGGGCTTGGTCCCTCTCCTCCTTCCGGGGTCCCAGCCATGGGTCTTGCTGAGGTGTGACTCTCTGTAGCCCCTCTCCCTGAGGCAACTTTGCTTAGGCTTCAGGCCCCATTCCCACAGCAGTGTCTGGGTATCTCCCCCACGGACCCCTTCCTCTCCTCAGGAGTCAGCTGATCTTTCCCCTTGCCAGTCAGATCCCCTAGCCTTGCAGCCTAATCCAGTTCAGGTAATATTCCCCAGCCCCTCTCTCACAAGAAGTGGGGCTTCCTATCTCTAACCAAAACCCCATCCCCACAGGGCCATCTGGGCTTCTTCCCCTGAAGGAAGTACCTCCTTCTAGTGGGACAATCAGAGTGCATGTTCCATTCTCCATCTCAGACCTCATTCAGGTTAGAGAGAAACTGGGGAGATACTCAGAAGACCCCACTACCGAGGGAAGCTTTCTTGGGGTGACAAGCTCAAAAGTTTGGGAATCATTTGGCTAGTGGTGACCCCACAATATCCCTCAGGAGCAGCTGCTCTTCCCACTATTAACCCAGGATGGGATTATCGGAAGAGTGAGGATAAGGGAAAGGGAAATCACATGATAATTTGCTTGTTAGAAGACCTAAGAACTGAATTTCAAAAGCAAGTAAATTTTCAAAAAAAGAAATTAGGGAAATTACCCAGGGAGAAAAGGAAAACTTTACTTTTCAAGACCGACTTGTAGAAGCTATTATCCTGACTCTGTTGAAGGGACAGCAGTTACAGCCTGGAAGTATCTAGGTTCAGCACATAGCCACAGCCATGGGTAGAGGGGATCTGACTGGCAGGGGGAAAGATCAGCTGACACCTGAGGAGAGGATGGGGTCCGTGGGGGAGATACCCAGACACTGCTGTGGGAATGGGGCCTGAGGCCTAAGCAAAGTTGCCTCAGGGAGAGGGGCTACAGAGAGTCACTCCTCAGCAAGACCCATGGCTAGGGCCCGGGAAGGAGGAGAGGGACCAAGCCCTGAAGGGGGTGAAGGGGGATGGGTCAGAATGGAGCAGTCAGCTAGTCACTGTCTGCACTTGGTAAAACAGCCCATATTTCTGCCAATAATTTTTATATGATATGAAAATACAATTGATGTCATCTGAAATTTATTTTTTGTGTTCACAATTTGGTTACCACTTATGAAAATTGTAAGCTTGCCATTTATAGTTCTAATGCTAAAACCTAAAGCTGGCACACTGTGTATGTGTGGAAAGGAGCAGTCCTCAGGCTAGTTAAAAAGTACAGCCCCAGCAGCTGAGGAGATTGTATATAAAGAACTTGCTATGGTGAGAATTTGAAAATGTACAGAAATGATCTCCAGTGATTGGCTTTTAGGACAAATTTAAGATCTAAGATCTGTAGTCCTGGTAATATTCTTGATTAGCGAAATCTGCCATCAAATGCAAAGCCTCTGGGACCATTAGAAGTTGTGTTCTATGTCCTCAGAGAGGAATGTGACTGTTACAGGCAGATCCTTCTGACTCAGTTTCCCCATTATGTTCCTCTGAAAAGGAATGCTTTCTCCTTTGGTTATTTCTGAGTTTGGTTATAAGGTGGAGATGATATCTAATTTGGTCCTTGCTTTTCATCTACATGACGTTTCTGTAATCAAAGCAGATAGTTCAAGATGTAAGCACAATGCAAGTAGTGGAATCTTGTTGTTTTCAATTAATTGGGTAAATGGGTACTGTGGTATGGTCTTGTGAAAGATAAAATCCCTGGGAACATTCTTTCTGAATGTAATGGGAATAATTAGATAAAGGAAAGGAAACCAAAGTATAAATGTGATGTTGTATCATTGTTCTGTAGAAGAAGAGTGGGATTTAAAGTTAACTGTAACTGTATCTTATCTACAGAGAGACTCTGAGGAAGGAGTCCCTTACTGAGGAAGGGTGGCCCCAGGTGGTCTGGGGGTTCTAGGAATGATCTTGATGAGAGTGGCCAGTAACGTGGAGATTTGGATTGATAGGTTTAAGAGTGGGAAGTAGAACAGAAATTTGGGCACAGTGATACAGTGGGCCTCTAGAGAGACAGTTCACATGGGACAAGTTGAGGTTTTCCAGGGCCCTTTTAGACAAATGTGACTAAAACTCTTTTGGGTTAATGGACAAAGGTCCCAACTTGGAATAAGGTTTTTACAAGTTATAAAGACCAATTGGGTAAAAACAATTGACTAAATTAATTACTGAGACTAAATCAAAGGCATCTTTAGTTTGGGGAAAAGAATTTCAGTCTTAAGTTTCTTAGAGGCAGGTAACCTCTGGTAATGTTTGGCATTGATAGAAAAGTTAAATGTTTTGATTTGAATTCATTTCATGAACATAAGTTGAAGTTAGTGTTTGAACTTATATATGTAGCTCATTCTTTTACACTGAACAGGGTTAGAAAGGAACAGAGTACTTTGGGAAACAGATGTAAATCTATTAGAGCAATAGCTTATGACTTATTTAATCAGGAACTAGAACATGTATAGAAAGGCACGTAAGTTAGTTAAGACTTGCTTCAAAAGATGTTCCTTAGCCAATGTGAAATTATAGTCATATATGAAACTGATTATTAGAGCTTGCTATTTTAAAATTTTATGGGACTATGAACTGACTGTTCTTCTGAGTCTAACTCCAGGTGTGGATAGCAAGAGAGGTGGTCTGAGCCACTTATCTATGATGCTAGTAAGCCTGTGAGATGCTGTTATGAACTGCAAGAAGGGGATCTCATGGGAAGGTTGGGACAGCGGCTGTTCAGCCTGGACAGGATTCTCCTGACTCAATTTCCCCACTGACACTTGGCAGACTTTAAGTCTGGCTGAATGCCAGCTGACTATCTACTCTTGCATGGAATTGACATGAAGTTAGGGAGATGTTGTTTCCCTGAAATGTCCCTACTCTTAGTGGCAATTTCCTATAATCAAAAATTTTGTAAGCTTAATACCAGATCTATTAAAAGATTGTTGGTAGTGAAACATCTGAGATTAAGTCTAAAATTAGGCTATTAGACTTAGAATTTCAGACCAATAACAATAAGTTAGAGTCCTTTAATTCTTAGTAATAGCATGGAAACTGTTAGATTGAGGACTTATGAAGTTAGCATACATAGTTATTATTTTGGCTCAGTTGGTTAATGTTATAAGAAAAATGGTTTGTGGTGTATATTGTAAATGCTTTAAAAGAAGCATCACATGACCAGAAGTTGGAATTGTTTTATGATGTGATATTTACTGTGTTAAAAATGATTATTTATTATATTTACGTAACTACTGGAGCCTGTTATTGACTCCTTAGTGTAATCTCATCCTCCTGATGGGGGAAATGAATAGTGAATTAATATAAAATGTAAAAACTGGGTTCTAATGTGAATTTCTTAAACATGAAAATTGGCCAGAGTTCCAATTTTTATTCTGTAAGAGTGATAGGAATGGTAATCTAAAATTGTATTAAGGTCAGTTTTGTAGGAGAGTGGACATTTAGATTTCTACAAGAAGATAAAGGGAAGAAGATGCTGAGATGCTGTGCCAAAGACTGCTTGAAGGAGTATCCAGACCAGAAAACTGCATCAGACGATGTTCCTCCCCAGATCTGCTATTATGAGATGGAACCTCTAAATGGACAGCTCATTAATTTACTTTTTCCTTTGAATCTCTGTATCCATACTTATAACAAGGGAACTGCCCCCTTATAATTTGTCAATTCGTTGGTCAGCTTTGCTCCTTTCCCATATTCATATAAAAGGGAGAAAGATGAAGGGAAGAATTCATAGGGGAAAGAAAGTGAGGAGGTATTGTTTGGATTTAGGTGTGGAAACAAAAATTTTAATAAAGATAAAAGGAGGGAGTTTGTGGTAAAACAGGAAGTAAATTTCATTTCCACACTTTGATGGGGGGTGTGCAACCTCATACAGTGAGGTGAAGGTCAGAAAACTACTGTGCATGCTCACTAAGTTGTTTGAGGGAAAGCCTATGAGAGAAGAACATGAAGTCACATGGCCAGGAGACAGCATCTCAGGAAATCCAAAGTTCAGAATTCTATAAGGGTCTTGCCTCATCCTGATCTTGTCACAGTCCTTCTGGTGGCCATCTGGAAGCTATGTGTTCCTTCAGGGGAAGGAACACAGAAGGCCTTCACTCCTCTGAACTCCATTTTTGATAAATTTTTCTTGATACCTTTTTTTGTGTGTCAAGTTCATGTCTAACAGATGGAACTCAGAAAATGACAGTAAGAAGGACCTGAGGCTTGAGCCATAATTCTCCATACCTGGGGACTAGAACTTGATCACACTAATAGTTGCTAAAAAAGAAAACCAAACTAAAATTTAAAATGAGCAAGTAAAAGAGAAAGAACCCAATCATAGACAGCTAACTCTGGTGATAAAGAAGATCAGGATTCATCTTCACAAGAAGACAATGGAGCTAAAAAACTACTCCTTTTTCAGTGAGGAACATCAGGTAGTCCAGTCTCAAATGCAAAAAGATTTTTTAGAAAAACTTAAAAAGCACTTTAAATATCAGAGAGATTGAGAAACACTAGGAAAAAATAAGAGCAATCTAAGAAAATTATGATAAAAAGTCAATCAACATGAAATAGAGAACCAGAAACTTAAGGAAGAAAATGATTCCTTCAAAACTAGAACTGGGCAAAGGGAAACTAATGATGTTCTAAGACACAAAGAAATGAAACAAAAGAACA
Organism: Bettongia penicillata ogilbyi; assembly: GCA_023548195.1. Taxonomy (NCBI): domain Eukaryota; kingdom Metazoa; phylum Chordata; class Mammalia; order Diprotodontia; family Potoroidae; genus Bettongia; species Bettongia penicillata. Next base: position 10,181,314 of record JAJHZJ010000315.1, on the reverse strand, counting down.
AAAAAAAGAAGAGACTGTGAAATAATATAACAAGTCAGACTGCTTGAAAATTACAATAAAAGACTCTTGGTACAACATTATGAGAAATTATCAAGGAAAATTGCCCTGAAGTTCTAGGACAAGAAGGCAAAACAGAAATAGAACAAAATCCACCAGTCACCACTTGAAAGAGATCCCAGAAGAAAATATACAAGAATTATCATAGCCAAGTTTCAAAGCTCCTGGGTTAAGGAGAAAATATTGGAAGCAAAAAGAATAAAAATCACTTCAAACATTATGGAGTTACAATAAGCATTACACAAGACCAAGGAGCTAATACACCAAAGGGCCATAGGTCTTTTTTGTAGAATAAAAGAGCTGAGGCTACACCCAAGGGTAATTTACCCAGCAAAGTTATGTATAATCCTAAATGGGAAAAAAAATGACATTTAAAGATCTGGAAGACTTTCAGATATTTGTGACATAAACAGTAGCACTTAAAAGGAAAATGTGACATATAACATCCAGGAGAAAAATAAGGTAAACATTAAGGACCAATTATAAAGAACTCATTAAGATAAAATCCTTTATTTGTATATATGAAACTATTATCAGTTTTCTTAACACTGTCATTTTTATTTGGGTAGTTTGAAAGAAAGGCTTAGGCTGAGCCATGTATGATGGGGTGGTTCTAATATGTACATATATAAAAATATACATATATAGAACATATACATATATAAAACATATATAAAACATATATATATATATGAACTGAAGGGAGAGATAAAAAGGAATAATTATCATACAAATGAGGCAAAAAAGGAAAAATAGATACAAAAGAAACTAGTGGAAGGAAGGAGGGTTAGTGAGGAAACCTTACTCTTCAGGAATAGATCAAAGAGGGAACATACATATGTGTGTGTGTGTGTACACACACATATAAACACACATAAATATAGAGACATTGACACACACAGGAGGATATAAAAATCTAAAATTATTAAGAAATTAGAGGGCAAAGGTGGGAGGAGAGAAAAGGGAGGGATTCTTAGAGGGAACCTTACATCAGATCTGGGTTTAAGAGAGAGCAATACATACATTTGAAGGGAATATAAGATATCTAAATTTATAAAGATATAAGAGAATGGAAATGGGATGGGGGGTGGTATAGAAGTGTGTCTAGATGAATGGGATAAAGAGGGAACAACATATATATCTGGAAGTCTATAAAAGTCTTCTATATTTAGATAGAAAGAAGAAGGCAAGGGAAAGGGGGTGGGGGAGGACCAGGGAGAGATCCTGGGGGGTGGGCAGGAACGAGGTTAAGTAACTGGAAGGCAAAGTAGCAGGTAAAAGTAAAGCAGTGGGGTCAGGAGGGATAGGAAATAAGAAATACAAACAAAGATCAGGAGTAGAATTTATTAGGTAATAAAAAACAGGTAGAAATCATGATCACAAAGTTAAAGTTAAAATAGATGTAATTAAAAGAGAAAAACAGGGAAACCACTATATGTCAGCTATATTAATCAATATTGTTTAAGACTATTTAAAATTAGCATAAGGCTGGAATATTGCTGTGGTGTAGGAAATGATGAGTTGGTAGATTTAGAAAAATATGGAAAGACTTGGACTTACGATGGAAGATGTTACCCACCTTCAAAGAAACAGAGGATAAAGAAGTATAGTGAGGTCTTAGATAGGTGCACATGAATGTACATGGATGTATAGGTATATGATTATAGATATCTATAGGTGTGTGCATGTTAAGTGCATGTATGTCTATGTTAATGTGTCTTCATATGCATATATGTATGTGTATATGTTTATATATGCAAGTATGTGATACACACACATATTCCCACTTAATTTTAGTCTTCTTGGGGAAGGGAAGAAGAGGTAAAAAAAGAACCAAGCAAAAAGTGCACAGCAAAGAACAAAAGAAAACCTACAAGGAAGCAAAGAAGGATAGCTCTGAACATAATGTGTAATATTTATTTCTTGAAATGGGAAATTTTTGGCTACACATTTTGAATCCTTTCATGTTCTGCTGTACACATGACAATGTTTCCTTTTCTTTTCTTGTATTTAAGTTTTAATATTTAAATTTAAAATAAATTAATAAAAAAGGAAAACAAATATTTTGATGTAGCGAAAAATTCAATATAGTTCAATCACCAAATAACACTCCTAACCTGCTTCAAGTCCCTCAATGAATTCTTTTTTTCCCCTTAAGTTTCTTCAACTTTTTTAAAAAAATAAGTATCTTATTTTCTCCAATTACAAGTCAATAAAAATTTTAAACTTTTTTGAAGTTTTGACTTCCAAATGTTATTCCCTGTCCCTCTGTCATTCCCTCACCTCTCCCTGAGATAGTAAGCAATCAGATATACATTATACATGTGCAATTATTAAAATGTTCCCATAGTAGTCGTTTTGTACAAGACTGAAATTTAAAAAAATGAAAGAATGAAAGTGAAAAATAGCATGCTTCAATCTGTATTTAATATCAGTCCTTTCTCTGGAGGCAGATCTTTGTATTGATGAGAACAGTGAAGTCATTAACAATCCTTTGTTGTACAGTATTGATGTTATTACGTACGTCTTCCTTCTGGTTCTGCTTGCTCTACCTTGCATCAGTTCATGCATACGTAGGTCATCCTGCTTGTCATTTTTTATAGCACAATAATATTCCATCACTATCATATACCACGGCTAGATTAGCTATTCTCGATTGATGGTCATCTCTTTGATCTTCAATTCATAGCCACCACATGAAGAGCTGCTAAAACTGTTTTTGTACAAATAGGTCCTTTCCCCCCCTTTTTTTGGATGTCTTTGGGATATAGATCCAGAAATGATATTGGTGGATGAAAGGGTATGAACAGTTTTCTAGCCTTTTAGGAATAGTTCCAAATTGCTTTTCAGAATGGTTGGATCAATTCACAATTCTACAGATAGTGCACTAGCATCCCAGTTTCCCCACATCCCCTCCAATATTTATCATTTTCCTTTTTTGTCATATTAGCCAATGTGATAGGTGTGAAGTGGTACCTCAGAATTGTTTTAATTTGTATTTCTCTAATCAATAGTGATTTAGAACATTTTTTCACATGACTATTGCTTTTTTTTTCCCTGAAAACTGCCTGCTCGTATCCTTTGAACATTTATCAACTGAAGAATGACTTGTATTTTTATAGCCATTACAGAGAATGCTTGCTGATGGTTTTAGATATAGGTATTACTTATCATTTTAAGGTAAACTCCATTTGTTCTTATGCTCTCTAGTGTTTTTAATAGAAATTGATGTTATATTTTGTCAAAGCTTTTTCTTCATCTGCTGAGATAATTGTATGATTTCTGTTGGTTTAGTTATTGATAGGGTCAACTATGCTAATAGTTTTCCCAATATTGAACCAGTCCTGCATTCCTGGTACAAATCCCATCTGGTCATAGTGTATGATCTCTGTGATATATTGCTGTAATCTCTTTGCTAGTATTTTACTTAAAATTTTTACATCGATATTCACTAGAGAAATTAGGTTATAATTTATTTTCTCTGTTTTGGGTCTTCCTGGTTTAGGTATCAGCACCATATTTGTGCAGGAAAAGGAATGTGATAGGACTTCTTTGCCTATTTTAAAAAAGTTTATATAGTATTGGGATTGTTTTTTAAATGTTTTGTAGGATTTGCTTGCAAATCCATCTGGCCCTGGAGCTTTTTTCTTAGGAAGTTCATTGATGGCTTCTTCAATTTGTAAAATAAGATTGGGTTAAATATTCTACTCTTTTGTTAATCTGGGTAATGCATATTTTTTGTAGATATTCATTTCACTTAGATTGTCAAATTTATTGGCATATAACTGGGCAGAAGAGCTCCTTATAATTGTTTTAACTTCCTCTTCATTGGCCCCCTTGATTTTTGATAGTAGTAGTTTGGTTTTCTTCTTTCCTTCTTTAAATCAGATTAACCAAAAATTTATTTTTTTGTTTTTTCTTTCATAAAATCAGCTTCTAGTTTTATTTATTAATTCAGTTATTTTCTTTCAGTTTTGTTAAGCTCTCCTTTGATTTTCAGGATTTCTAATTTTGTGTTTAATTGGGAATTTTAAATGTTTTTTCTTCAGTTTTGTTTTTTTTTTTTTTTTTAGCTGCATGCTTAATTCATTGATCTATTTTCTCTATAGAAATGTTCTCTTAAGTACTACTTTGGCTGCATTCCATATATATTGGTATGTTGTCTGTTGTCATTTTCTTTAAGTAAATTTTCAATGTTTTCTACGATTTGTTCTTTGACCCACTTTTTTAGGATTAGATTAGTTTTCAATTAGTTTTTAATCTATCTTTTCACTGCACATTACTGAATTTAATTTTTATTGCATTATGATCTGAAAAGGATGTTACTGGTTCTCCTTTTCTGCATCTGGTTGCAAGGTTTTTAAATCTTAATACATGGTCAATTTTTGTGTAGATACAATGTACCACTGAGAAAAATGTTCTCATTCACTTTTCTCAAGGACTATCATGTCTAACTTTCCCAGAATTATATTCACTTCCTTAGCTTTTTGGGTCTATTTTTTAGTTAGATTTATCTCATTCTGAGAGGGAAAACTGAGGTCCCCCACTAGTACAGATTCATTGTCTGTTTCCTCCAGGACTCATTCAACTTCTCCTTAAACAATTTACATGTTCAAAGGAAGAAATTAAAGTCATTTGTAGTCTTATGAAAAAATGCTCTGTCACTATTGAGAGATGAAAATCAATACACTGAGGTACATATCACATCTATCAGATTGGCTAACATGGCAAAACAAGAAAATGATAAATGTTGGAGAAGATGTGGGAAAGTTGAAACGCTAATTCATTGGTGGAGCTGTGAGCTGATCCTACCATTCTGGAGAGCAATTTGGAACTCTGCCCAAAGGGCTATAAAAATGCAAATAACCTTTGACCCAGTGATACTGCTTCTAGGGCCGTATCCTAAAGAGACCATAAAAATGGGAAAAGGACCCACATGTACAAGAGCTTCTCTTTTTGTGGCGGCCAAGAACTGGAAATTGAGGGGATGCCCATCAATTTGAGGAATGGCTAAGTTGTGGAAAATAAATGTAATGGAATACTATTGTGCTATAAGAAATGATGAACAGGAAGACTTCAAAGAGGCCTGGAAGGACTTATATGAACTGATGCTGAATGAAAGGAGCAGAATCAGGAGAACATTACACAGTAACAGCTACAGTTATTTGAATAAACTTAGCCTTTCTCAGCAATGCAAGGATGGACATTTCCAAAGGACTCATGATGGAAAATGCCATTCACATCCAGAAGAAAAAACTATGGAGTTTGAATGCAGAGTGAAGCTATTTTTTTTTCTTTCTCATGGTTCCTCCCGTTCATTATAATTCTACTCAACCTAAGTAATGTGAAAATGTGTTTAACAGGAATGTATGTGTAGAACCCATATTAAATTGCATGCCCCCTTGGGGAAGGGAGGGGAGAAAACTTAAAAGTTATGGAAGTGAAAGCTGAAAACTAAAAGTAAATAATAAATTAAAAAACAAAACAAAAAAATAGGTGTTATATCATTTGGTGCATATGTTTAGTATTGATATGACTTCATTGTCTCTGGCATCTTTTAGTAAGGTATAGTTTCCTTCCTCATCTTCTTTGATTAGATATATTTTTGCTTTAGTTTTGTCTGAGATCATGATTGCAACGTCTGCTTTCTTTGCTTCAGCTGAAGCACAATAGATTCTGTTCCAGTCCCTTATCTTTACTGATTGTGCACTTCAGATGTTTCTTGTACATAATATATTGAAGGGTTCTGGTTTTTAATCCATTCTGCTATCCAATTTTGTTTTATAGGTGCATTCATCCCATTCACATTTAGTTATAACCATATATTTTCCTGCATGCTATTTTCCCCTTGTTTATTCCCTTCTTACTCTACTCTGTCCCTTCTGTGTTTTAATTCTGATCATTGCCTCCCCTTCTATCAGTTACCCTTCCCTTTCTATTATTCCCATCTCTTTTTCACTTTGTTATATGGCAAGATAGACTTCTGTATCCAGCTGAGTGTGTATGTTACTTCTTCTTTGAGCCAATTCTGATGAGGGTAAGATTTAAACTTTGCCTGTTTCTTTCTTTCCCTTATTATAAAAATTCTTTTACGAGAGATAATTCACCTCTTTCTATCCCTCCCCCTCTTTCTTTTTCCAATGGAACTGTCTTTCTCACCAGTTTTGTTGTTTTGGGCATCATTCCATCAAAGCCATATTTTATCCACATCACTATCTACATATACCACTTCTAAATGCTCTTTATTAGTAATAAAGTTCTTAAGAGTTACAGATGTTATCTTGCCAGATAGAAATATAAACAGCTTAATCTTACTGAATCTCTTAATGTTTTCTCTTTTTAATTACCTTTTAAGGTTTCCTTTGAGTTTTGTATTTGGAGATGAAATTTTTTATTTAGCTCTGGTCTTTTAATTAGGAAGGTTTGAAAGGCCTCTATTTCATTAAATATCCATTTTTTTACCTTGAAGTATTATATTTGTCTTTGCTGGGTAGGTGATTCTCTGTTGTAATCTTAACTCCTTTGCCTTTTGGAATATCATATTCCAAGCCCTTGGCTTTTTTAAGGTGGAAGCTGCCAAATCCTGTGTAATCCTGACTGTAGCTTCAGGATATTCAGTTGTTTCTTTCTGACAGCTTGCAGTGTTTTTGTCTTCATCTGTGAACTTTAGAATTTGGCTATGATGTTCCTGGGAATTTTTACTTTGGGATCTCTTTCATCTGGTGATTGGTGAATTCTTTCAAGTTGTCCTCTGGTTCTAGTAGATCACTGCAGTTTTCATTAATTAATTTCTTGAAAGATGGTATCTAGGCCTATTTTTTTAAAATCATGACTGTCAGGTAGTTTGATAATTCTTGAATTTGCTCTCTTGGATCTATTCTCCACATTAGTTGTTTTTCCAATGAGAAACTTCACATTTTCTTCTATTTTTTTAAATTTATTTTTTACTGTATCTCAGTGTCTCATGGAGTCACTAGTTTCCACTTGCCCAATTCTAATTTTTAAGGAATTATCTTTTCTGTTGAGCTTTTTCACTTCTTTTTCCATTTGACCAACTCTATTTTTTAGGGAGTTATTTTCTTCAGCTAATTTTTGTACAACTTTTCAAGTTGTTGACTCTATTTTTTTGTGAATCTATTACATTACTCTTTCCCCAATTTTTCTTTTACTTCTCTAATTTCCTCTCTAAAATCTTTAAGCTCTTCCAAGGGTTCTTATTGGACCTGAGTCCAAATTACATTTTTTTTTTGAGGCTTTATATATAACCATTTTAACAACTTCCTCTTCTAAGTTTCTGCTTTGATCCTCTCTGTTGTCACAGTAGCTTTCTGTTGTCAAGCTGGTTTTTTTTTGGTGCTTGTCTTCTGAGCATTTTTTCCTCCATGTTTTTTGACTTGGTTTCTTTAGGTGAGAGTTGGGCTCTGGTCCTGCACTGTCCCAAGCTTCTCATGCTGAGGCTCAGGGCCTTGCTGCTGGCTTTCACTGGGCTTCAGGGCCTAGACGCTGGTTTGCACTGGAGGGATGATCTGTGTGCTGCTGGCTTGTACTGGGGCGCAGAGCGTGGGTAGGAGAGAGGTTTGAGCAAGGTAAGGCCTCCCTGGCCACTTCCCCTGGGTATTCTTTTTGGAGTTGACTTGCTCCTGGAAGCTTGGGAATGGGTGGAGCTTTCTGTTGGGTTGCCATGGTAAGGAAACTGGGTCTCTCCGCTGGCTAGCCCCAGGAGCAGGACCTCAGTGCAGAAGGGTGGGACCCCTTCTTAGATTACCCCCATCATGGAACTTTGCTTCAGGCTGGCGTTGAAGAGCAGCCTTTTAAGGACTCTTGCTCAGGGATTTGAGACCAAAACCACAATTTCGGAAGATTCAAGAAACCCGCTAGCTAACTCCAGACCCAGAGAGGACAGACTCAGAGGGGAGACGCCTATCTTCTTCTTTCTTGCTTTTTTTCTTTTTTCGGAGGGGGGGGGGGCGGAACATGGCCAACCCATGGTTTTTCCAATTTCTCGCGGGAAGGAGGGAATGAGCACGTATACAGCGCCTACTATGTGCCAGGCCCCGTAAAGCGTTGTGGGAGGATCCCCTCATGGGATTCTCACAACCACCCTGGGAGGCAGCTGGCTCTCGTCCCTATTTTACAGATGGGGAAACCGAGGCTAACAGCTGCAGCGACTTACCCAGGGTCGCCCAGCTAGGGAGGCCGGATCGGACCTCGACTCTTCCGGATCGCCCCGCGCTCTCAGTCGGGCTTTAAGGGTGGTGGCGCTGTTCTTAAGTGAGTTTTATGGAACTGAAAATAAAGCTGAATTTAAACAAATTCCGTGAGGAAGCGTTTCAGGCCACTCAGACGCAGGCGCACAGTGAGGGGGAGGCAGGCGCGGAGTCCGAGTCTGCGCAGTCCCCGCTTCCGCCGCGGAGCCGCCGGCGCCTGGCGCCAGGGGGCGGGTCCAAGGTTAGTGACGTCAGCGCGCAGCCGGGCGTCGTCGGAAGCGTCGGGGCGCCGGTGGCAGCGCGGGCCGTTTGGGAGCCGGAGCCGCAGGTGCGGCCGGGCGGTCTCCCGCAGGAGCTTCCGGTTCCCCCGGGGTCTCCGGGGTCCGCGATGCCGCCGCCCGGGCCGCGGGTCGTCGTGGGCCTGTTGGCCGCGTGGCGACCGCTGTTCCGGGGCCGGCTCCTGCTGGTCACCAACACGCTGGGCTGCGGGACGCTGATGGCGGCGGGGGACGGGGTGCGCCAGGCCTGGGAGCGAAGGCTGGCGGAAGACGCCTCCGAGGCCCCGCGGCCCATCGACCTGCGCCGCACGGGTGAGCCGGGCCTCCGACCCCGGAGGCCAGGGACCTGGGCAACCCCGCCCCTCCCCCACCCGCCCGCTGCCCTCCCAGAGCCAAGGTGCGCGCCCCTCCCCCTCCCCGGACACCCCCTGACCCCGGCGGGGAGCAGCCCCTGCCCCGGCTCACCTTTCCTGAACTCCAGAAGGTCACACGCGGCGGAGCCCAGTCTCATCCGAATAGCGATGACCGGGCCCCCTCCTGATCTCCTGGAGGTAGCCAGGTGTCCGGGTGCCCACCATGCGGCGCCAGGAGTCGGCCTCAGACACTAGCTGCTTTTAAACCCCCAGCCCTCACGCCCCCCCCTCCCATATCCCAAGAGCCCTTAAAGGAACTCCTGGTGAAAGTACAGACTTGCCGTTTTCAGCCTTTCCCAGGGCATGCATGATTTCGCCCTGGTTTGAGAGAACCCAGGAACCACTCGAGTTCCCATTCCGGTGTCTGGTTCCGTCACCTTTCTCGTTTCTTTCTGCAGCACGGATGTTTGTGATCGGCTGTAGCATGGGCCCCTTCCTGCATTACTGGTACCAGCGGCTGGACAAACTCTTCCCCGCCATGGGATTTAAAGACATTCGAACCATCCTGAAGAAGGTGCTCATCGACCAGCTGGTGGCATCTCCTGTCCTGGGAGTGTGGTACTTCGTGGGTGAGTTGTGCTCCTTCACAGCATGGTAAAGCTTCTCATGAACGGTGAGAATGTCACATTCCTAAACGCCTCCTACCAGCGTGAGAGATGCTCACATGCCTTGGGACCTAATTCTGATTCTGAAGATAGGAAAAACTTTAGGATGTGGCTTATAGATAAGTCATTCATAGGGGACCGGGCTGACCTCTTTCTCTATTAATCGAAGGGGAGAATTGGCAACGTGGAGCAAACACCAGCTACAAAATGTTACTGCTTTTGTTTGGGAATGGACAGCTAATTAGATTCTATCTCATAAACACTGAATCCATCTTGTGTATTATCTACCTATATTATTGTCTGTCTTATTGTTTTTCTGCAAATCATCCATTGGAAATTGGATGCTATAAGCTATCTTTTGTTTCATATATGCAGGTGGATGCGATTAATCAGACTCTCCCAATTCTGGGAAAAGTTAAGACCCCGCAGTCCTATTATGCCTCCCAACTAGATGGAAACTCATTTTTCCACACTTCCAACTTGGAAAGCCCCTAATCTTTCTTCCTATTAGAACTCAGATTCCCTAATTTTGTGTCCTTTTTTTTAATTAATTGGTCTTACTCGATTAACTTTTTACTTCATAAAAATCTGTCTCATTCTGTATTCTGGGTCTTTGGTCTGGCTAGGCAATCCATTGACCCATTTGTTATGCTGGTTTTGCTACTGAATTGTAAAGCTCAGATTGTTTCCTCAGTTATTACATATTCACCCATTATTAGTAATTATCCAGACTGGGTTCTGAGCCTAGCAGGTGTATCCTCTCCCCTCATGAATTCTCATGAGTTTGGACTCACCTTTTGAAGTGTGACTCATATATTACACCTCACCACATAACCTTTATGGATCCCACTGCTTGGCGGTGAAGTTCCTTCATTCCTCACCTCACTAACTGGGTTCTGGATTTCTGATGTCCTTGTCCTGAAAAGTTGTGTGGTATCATTAGCTGTGTGTTATCTTTAGGCAAAGCTGTGAAGTCTGTGGAAACAGCCTTAACTTTATATTTACTCTAAGTTGTGGTACAAAGGGTATAAGAGATCTTGGTCGAGTGAATGAATACATGGTGGTAAGGAAGTGAAAAAGCAACCAGGATCCAAGGAAGTGAATTTTAAGTTCCTGGTCACAGAGCATGTTTGTACAGTTGACTTAAATTCACACGTGACATGTTTAGGATACCTCTGTTTTTATTGTTCAGTTGTTTTAGTCATGTCTGACTCTGAGACCTCGTTTGAGCTTTTCTTGGCAAAATTTGCCATTTCCTTCTACAGCTCATTTTACAGTGGAGGCAACTGAGGCCAGCAGGGGTGAAGTAACTTGCCAGGATCACACAGCTAGTGACTGTCTGAGGTTGGATTGAAACTGAATTCTTCCAGACTCCAGGGCTGGTGTTCTGTGCACTATGGTGCCATCTAGCTGCCCAGGGTATATCTAAGCTTAGGGATATCAAATTTGTAAGGCATAGTTGTAGACCTCTCATTTTAGGGGTGATACAATAAGTATGCAAATAACTGCAGTAAGAAACAGATCTCTACAAGTGCAGTAAGAGGGATATGGTCTTGTTCTTGAGTTCTTTAAGGGAAGAGAATGTATTTTCTGAATGAAGAGATGCTTCATGGAGGATGGATAGAATTCCAGTAGACCTAGGCCAGGCAGCTCTGTAAACCAAGTCATGGTGAGAGGGAAATGTGAGGTGGGTATGATTGGGGCCTGGGGCCAAGTCTAGTTTGGCTGAAGTGCAGGGGAATGTAGAAGGAGCAGGAGAAGAGAAAAGGAGAAGAGTAGGCTGTGAGCTAAGCTGTGACCAGTTGAGAATCTTTCCTCCTCCTTTCTGACCCAGGAGGTGTGGGATGAGGCAGATGTTCTCAGACAGGGCTGATTGCCTGATATTTTTGCTTCATTTGTTAAAAGGGGAGTGAGTTTGGGAGCGTATCAGTGGAAGGGTGTAAAAAAAAGAAAAGGACATAAATTTTTTTTTCCAGACTAGAAAACTCGAGGGTCTTCAGCTCGCAGGGGGCTCTGGATTTTCCTTTTGTCCTGGGCAGACATTAGGGAGCACCCCTGAGGTTTTGTGTGTAGAGGAGTCATGTGGCCAGATTGAATTCACTTCAGGAATCATTAAGGGCCTGCTGTGTGCAAGATTGGAACTCTGAGTAAGGAAAATTAGTCTGATAATGAAAAGAGGAGGAAAAGGATGAAGAGAGATGGAGCCAGGAGTCTGATCTTGTAGAAATAGAAATAATAGCATTTTACAGATCACTTTAAGGCTTGTATCAGTATTACCTCATTTGATCTTTACTGTCTCCTGGGATGTCAGTGCTATTATGTTCCTCATTTTACAGATGAGGAAACTGAGGCAGACCTTCAAGGGTGACAGGGCTAGGAAGTGTCTGAATTCTGTTATTCCTGACTCCTGGTCCAGGGCTTTACCCACTGGGCCACCCAGCTGCCTCTGCTCTAAGTGGAGAACAGGGTTTGTGTAGGAGGCAGGTTGGAACCTGATTGGTCAGGGCCTCTCTTGCCAGGGAGAGGTGGGACTTTTCTGTCTTCCTTATAGGAAGCCACTGAAGACCTATGCTGAGAGGGGTGTTTTAGGAAGGTACTGCTGGCTGCCTGTGGGAGAAGAGACTGGAGGTGGGAAGGCTGTTAGAACTGCAGACACTTTTGAACAGCTCATCTTTCCTGTACCCCAAGGAAAGTCCAAACCCTTCAGTTTGGTATTGAAACCAGGCTTCCTGATTCCCAGTCCAGAACTGTGTATGCTGCCCCTCAGGTGTTGTCCCCTAGGTATCTTTGGGAAAAGCCTCTAGAGCTGTCCAAAAATCATTTGGACATGCAGGACTGGATTTCCAGGGAAAGGTTGAGGCTGAAGAGGTACATCCGTGGTGGTGGTGAATGTCCAGAGAGTAGATGAGATCTTGGGATCAAGTCTAGTGAGAAAAGAGCAAAGGACTCTTTTGAGCTTTGGAGAATATTCTAGTTGGGGAAGAATCTGAGCCGTAGAAAGATGAGGGAGGGGGTCAGGCACTATCTCTTGACTCTTCTTCCTCATGCTGGCTTTTAGGGAACCTAAGGGCACTCAAGAGCCTGCCAGGAGTGTTTTAGCCATCACCAAAGGGAAGAAGTTGATTGAAGAATATGAGCCAGTGCATGGTGTCACTTAGCAGCAGTTCCTGCTCCTAGAGAGGAGGTTGAAGCTGGGGGATGGTGCGAGCTCAGGATTTCTGAGATGTGAGAGAGCTAGAGTGGACTGGGTGCCTCAGTTTGGCACCTCTCTATAGGGAGTGTGTCCCCTGGGGGTATAGGCCCTCAGGCTGCCTGAGGATGTTCTGACCAGCCCAGGGCAAAGTATCTGGGTCCAGCAGCAGCCACAGGAATCAGCCTAAGACTGTCTACTGCATTTCCATCTTGGGCAAGATAGACTCGGAGAGAGAGAGGGAATGTGTCCAGATAAAACTGCTGGGCTTCCAGATGATTCCATGCAGGCAGCTGTGGGGCTTCTGAGAAGCTGTGGCTACCAAGAGGTCCAAGGGTGATGTTATGCAGCTGTTTAGGTGAGGGGATTGTGACAAGAAAGGTAATCTGGGTCATCCTGTGTGAAGGCTACTTTAAGGCTCAGAATGGGAGGCTGAAGACTGAGAAAAAATTGGGAAATCATTCCAGAGAGCATTTGAGCTGAGTGGTGGGGATGGCAGCCATCTTCTCTGGGCTTCCATGGAGACCAGGGAGGTCTGTTCCTTTTTTTCTGCTCAATCACCAGCCTAGGTTGGGAGTTCTAGAAAGACTACTCTGGGTCCTGGGGCCCTCCTGAGCCCTATTCTTTCCTCTTCTGGGGCTCCAGCTGCCTCCAGGCAACTCTTCCTCCTCCTCCTGTCCTTTGCTTATCAAACACCTACTCTAGGGGAAAAAAGAGGCTTCTGGGAAAACTCAGGCAGGATTCCTGTGGGCCCAGAGGGAAGCGGGAAGCAGCTCTAGAAGCCAGTCCCCATCTCCACATCCCTCCCCAGCTGCTGTCTGGGAAGTGGGCCTCTACTTCTTCTGGGCTTCCTGGCCATGTGCACCCTCTCCTTCTAACCTTCACCACCCCTCTTTGGCTCTAGGACTGGGCTGCTTAGAGGGCCAGAGCTTCGACACATCTTGCCAGGAGCTGCAGGACAAGTTCTGGGAGTTCTACAAGGTAATCTTGCTACGGCCCCCAGCCTCATGGCTATCCACTTTCCTGATAATCCCCTAGCATGAGGGAGAATGTGGCTTTTAGAGCTAATTCAGCTCAGCCTCCTCATTTTACAGAGCAGGAAACTGAGTCTCAGGCCCCTTAAGGCAGTTAGTAACAAGTTAAGCTGGTATTTGAACTAATGTCATTTGATGCCAAATCCATTATTTTTTTTAGTAAATAGTTTTTGTTTTCCAATTCCATGTAAAGATAATTTTCAAGATTGTTTTTTATAAGATTTTGTGTTCTACATTTTTCTACCCTCCCTGCCTTCCCCAAGATGGCAGGCAATCTGATATAGGCTATACATATGCAATGATGTTAAACATATTTCCACATTAGTCATGTTGTGAAAGAAGCAACAACAAAAGGGAAAAACCACAAATATTAAAAAACAAAAAATAGTGAAAATGATCTGCTTCAATGTGCATTCAGATGTCAAAGCTCTTTCTGTGGATGTGGACAACATTTTCCATCACGAGTCTTTTGGAAGTGTCTTAAGTTATTATACTGCTGAGGAGAGCTAAGTCATAGATAGTTCATCATTACACAGTGTTGTTGCTGTGTACTGTGTTCTCTGGGTTCTGCTTACTTTTCTCAGCATCAGTTCATGTAAGTCCAGTTTTTTCCAAAATCTGCTTGCTCCTCATTTCTTACAGTACAATACATTCATATACCGCAACTTGTTTAGCCATTCCTCAATTGATGGGCATCCCCCCAATTTCTAGTTCTTTGCCACCACAAGATGAGCAGCTATAAATAAAAAATTCAATATTTTTGTATATTTTAGTTTTAGTTTTCAACAGTCACTTCCGCAAGATTTTGAGTTCCAAACTTTCTCCTGCCTGCACCTCAAGATGATGTGTAATGTGATATAGGCTCACATATATATTCATATTAAACATATTTTTACATTATTCATATCCTAAAGAGGAATTAGAACCAATGGGTAGAAACCACTTGAAAGAAGAAACAAAAAAAAGAGCAAATAGTATGCTCCGATCTGCCTTCAGACTCCATAATTCTTTCTCTGGATGTGGATGCCATTTTCTTTTGGAACTCTTAGATCCTTGCATTGCTACGAAGAGCTAAGTCTATCAAAGCTGATCATCTCACCATGTTGCTGTTACTGTGTACAGTGTTCCCCTGGTTCCACATCCAGTATTCCTGACACTATACTGCACTGCCTGATAACGTCTAAGATTAAGCTGAGATGTGCTATTGGCTGCCCATCCTCCCCCCATCTCCTCCATCTTCATCTTAGTGAAGCCCTGAACTCCATAGGCCCAGGGTTGGGACTCAACCAGGAGCTCCTTCCTTAAAACTGGGCTGGCCAGAATTTCTGTACTTTGGAGAATAGCTGTCCCAAGTCTAAATCTTGGAGACAAGTCATTCTACCTCTGGCTCCAGTTTCCTAATGTGTAAATTGAGGGGTTCCATAGTATTGTCTTTGAGGATACTTCCTCCTTTGGGGTCCTTAAAGCTGGCAGTAAGCTGAGCTTTTTCTCTGTCTTGCAGATATGGGAAATAAATCAGGTGTCCTAGAGTTTTGGTCCCCAAGTAAGTGTCAGCAGAGTTGCAGTGATTTTCCCAGACTGAACCCTGAGCTCTTTTCCTTCCTCTGATCCACTGGAGAGGGGCCTGACTGAATTCTGACACAGGCTTCCTTTCAAATCAACCCGGTGGAGGGGAAGCATTGCTGGGGGTTCAAGAAAGACAGATCTGAGTGAATCTGGGCTGAACCTCCTCATGTGATCCTGGGCAAGTCTCTGCCCTTCACGGATCCCCTTAAATGAACATAGTAGTATCAGGGTCATGAGGTTGCTTCCAAGGGTCAAAGTTACCTAGATTCTTAGAGGAAGATTATTCCAGATGGTCCAACCTGAGGGCAGCTCAAGGACTGGGGCACCCAGTTCAGGCTTTGTCAGGCAGTTTTCTTAGAGATGTAAATCTGTTCTATTCTCTTCCTCCCACCCCCATCCCATAGGCTGATTGGTGTGTGTGGCCAGCAGCCCAGCTGGTGAACTTCCTTTATGTGCCTACCCATTACCGAGTGATGTATGTGAACAGTGTGACATTGGGATGGGATACCTACCTCTCCTACCTAAAGCACCGGGTGAGTCCCTACTGTCCTCTGCTTCTGTTCCCTGGGCCGACTGGCCCTGACTCTTCTCCCAGTCAGTCATCAGCTATTGAGTTAAGGCAGAAGCTGGCCCGACTCTAGGTTTCTGTGGTTATCTCAGGCCTATCCTTAGGAGGACCAAACTGGCCAGGGGAATATGGGAGAAGTCAGCACTCTCAAAGCCACACATGGACTTTTGGACATTTTTGTTGCCAAGGTTTCAGCATCTGTGAACTCAGATGGAGGAGATTATGCAGGGGTGGGCTGGGAGGATAGACTGGAGCATAGTGCTCCCTTTCCCCCTTCTTAATGATGCTTAGCACCTGAAACAGTGGCATGGGCCAGCGGGAGGGTTGACATAGGACAGAAGACTCTGGGTACAAATCCTGTCTCTCAGCTTCTGTCTCCTGTCTCTGAAAGGAGAGACTTGGACTCAGTGATTTCTAGGGGGACTAGGATGTGCCTCTGTATAAGGCAGCGTCCGTGTGTGGGGGTGCAAAGAACCCCCTTGCTTAGTGCTGCCACATGCGATTGATGGAGATGTGATGTGACAGTCTGTGTTGCTCTAATCCTTCCCCACAGGACTGCCTCCCTGGCCTCATGGGCCTCGCCTCCCGTACCAACTAAGACACTAGGAGGGACCCCGCACTTGGCAGTGGTATCACAGCAAGCCCACACAGGGGCACCTGGGACATGACTGGAGCAAGGCAGTAGCCACCAGCTCTCTGAACACAACTGGACCCTAAAAACCTAATCAAAGATCATCATTTAATTTCTTAACTGATTTACTGTATTCAGGAGATAGAGAGGAATATGAGCAGAGGGGACTCAGGTCTCTGGCCTGTTCAGCCACACCATTCCAAGTAGGACCCCGCTTCTCTGGGGACGAGTAATCAGGGATCTCAAAGCACCTTATGAATCAAAGCAGTAGAGCCCCTCGAAGGACCTGGCTGGCTTGGAGGGGCCCATTTTGCACATTATTACAAGACCAGTGCCTGCTGTGAAAACAGCATGATGAAGCCAGCCCATGTAACACCAGACTCTAGGATATATAGATTAGAGTCCTTGGGATTGAGGGCCAGAGAAGGAACAAACAGGTTTTTGGCCTTATGTTTCCCTGACCCCAGATCAGAAAGTAAAGATCCTGGCAGCCCCCAGTTAGCATTTAATTAGGGACAAGGCCAGAGAGCTCATTTGGGGGTTGGCAAGTGGGCAGGACCAGGTCTGGGAGATGCTATTACCTTACTGCCTGTGGAAGCCTGAGCTCCTTGGTCCCTTTATCTTAGCCTCAAGTCGTAGGCTTGTTCTGGAATGGAAGATGTCTTGGGCTAATAAAGATACTAATTCAGATGAACTGTACTTAGGACTTGGTTGTGTGCTCATGTGTTTGGATGAAGAGTCAAGAAAACTGAATCACATTACTGTCTCATGAGGGGAGAGTAACTGAGAGCTTTGGGGATAGCAGCCTTCACACCTCCAGCCGACCCGGGCTCAGCAGGATTTTATTGTTCTCACGATACTTCTGTGATACAGTGATTTAGGAAACAGCCTTGTTTGACACTTGTCACATCTGTACAGTATAGTGTAGCTGTTCCCAGAAGGTCATCAGGAAAACCACACCAAGAGGAGCTTTTGCTAGGTTAACGTTCAGCAATCTGCATGGGCACGTACCCCTTACTCCTACAATACCCTCCCACCCCCCAGAAAAGAAAAAGAAGTGATACTCGGGTTTGGTTGCTGATACAGTCACTAACTCACATTCTCCACGTGAAACAATTATACAAACACATGGGAGCAGACAGCCTGAAGGAAACATGCTCCTTAGTGTGTGTCCCCCACCCCAGAAAATGTCCCAGGACTTTGAAGGGAAGTTGGGGATGGTTGGGGCCACTCTCCGCCCCTGTCCAATGTATTCTTAGTAATGAAAGCCAAGTGAAATGCACCAGCAACAGAGCCAGACCAGGCCTTCCTGAGCATGAGATCCAAGCCCGAAATCTTGTGCAAACCTGAGCAGGCCCAGAGAGGTCACATGAAGAGTTGGGGGCTCCCAGCCTCAAGTTCACCCAGCCTACTTCTGCCATCTACCCTCAGAGACAGAAAGAGAAGCAGTTTGCTATGAAACTGCTGATGCTTAGCTCCTGCCCCTTACGTGTTATGCCCTGAAACTCTGAAACGCTGGGTTTTACAAGTGATGTTACGCTGACACCAAGTGGCTACAAGAAATCCATGGGCACAAATCAGCACAGCATGGAACACACCAGGACCACTCACTAATCCTATGTACAGGGTTCAGTCTCGAATATGTACAAGGAGGAAGACAGCAAGAGGAAGGAGATGGATTTCTACAAGGAACTGAGGCCAGGAAGTGAGGAGGGACCCAGCAGCTGGGAGGAAATGGAGGGAACATCCCAAAAGTGGGGCCTGGGTAGGGCTTGCTTCTCCCTACAGTTTTGGGCTAAGGAGATCAGCCTATTGGAGGAGGGGAAGGATAGGACTGGGGGTGCAGAGATGGGCTTGCAGAGTGGGGCCTGGTCCCTTTTACAAGTCTCCAAATAAATAAATAAATAGCTTAATAAATTAAATAAGTTACAGGAGTACAAGCTCCTAAGAGCGCTGGAGAGACTAAGGGAGGAGGCTGGAAGGACATACTAGGCCCATCCTTCCCTGATGGACCCCATTCTCACTGGGCTTTGGGCTCTGTGGCCCTAGAGTGAGGGAGTGAGGGGCACACAATGAGGGTGATCCATCTGGGGTGGGAGAGCAGGAGGGGGAGTGCTAGTGACTGTTGAAGAGAGGACAGAGCCTGGGCCCAGGGCCTTAACAGGCACAGTCCTGGTGTGGGGGTGCCTGTTGGTCTGTGAGCTGAGGGCCCTGCTTGGCTCCAGTCACGGCGGGGTCGGCTGTGTCCAGAGACTCTGACATCTTCTCGCAGATGATGTCCACCAGTCGCTCAAATGTCTGTTTCACATTGATATTGTCCTTGGCACTGGCCTCAAAGAACTCAAATCCTGGCCAGAAGGAGAGGAGAAAGAAGCTGAGCCTGGAACAGCTTCCCTGTTGGGATAACATAGGTTCCCCACTACTCCTCCCTCCCACCTAACAGGACTGGGCTAGGATGGGGGAAGGCAGATTTGGGGACTCTGCAATTTCAGAATGCCAGAGCTGAAAGACCTTGAAATAATTTAATTCAAAGGATCTGAAATGAAGTGGGTCCAACAGTCCCCCAGGGGTACAAAGATAGACTTGAGGTCTGTGTTTGGTTTTTTGAATATTTTGAGGACTTTCAACATAGTGAATTTGCTTTGTAATCCTATGTATTTTGTTTTATGCATTTCAAAACATTCTGTGAAGGGGTCCAAGACTTCACCGGACTGCCTGCAAGAGGTAGTCCAGGTCATGAAGGATAAGAACCAGCCCTTGGTTTAGCTCAACATACACTGAACAGAAGAAAATGGATTGGGCAAGGAATAGTGACTAAAGGCCATGCAATTTTCCAACTGAAATTGGAACCCAAGTCTAGACTAGTGGACCAATGCCCTTCCTGCTTCACCACATCTGAGAGGAGATCCTAGAGTCCAGCCTCCTGGATGTGGGAGAGGAGGCCTAGAAAGGAAATCACCACTTGGTAAATTTGGGAACTGAGATTTGACCCTTCATCTTCTGACATGATTCCCTCATCCATGCCTTTTCACTTACCCAGGTGCTCTGCTAGCTGCCGGCCCCTCTCAGAGGAGACTACCCTCTCATCCTCCATGTCACACTTGTTTCCCACAAGCAGCACCTGTGCATTGTCCCACGAGTATGTCTTGATCTGGGTTGACCTGGCAGGCACAGGAAGGAAGTGGCTCAGGGTTAGGGAAGAAGGCAGAAACCAGCTTGCCACCAGAGATGGCATCTAGAAATGCCAGGCCCCAGAGCAACCCAGGTAGGCATGTGGCTCACCAGTCCTGGACAGCATTGAAGGATTCCTCATTGGTGATGTCATACATGAGGATGAAGCCCATCGCCCCTCGGTAGTAGGCTGTGGTGATGGTCCGGTATCGCTCCTGCCCAGCTGTGTCCTGAAGAGTAGAAAGTCTTGAGTGGGGCCCTCACTGAAATGGGACCAGCTCCTATCTGAATAGCTTTACTTTGATCACCAGGCTGCCTGGCCATATTCCCCTTATCTTTTATCTCTTTATCTCTTACCAATAATTAAACTTTTGCCCTATCCAGGCTGCCAGACAGAGGCACCAGTGCACTACTGAACACTCCAAATTTTCTCCCTCCTGAGCTCCCCCCTGCTACTCTTGACCTATCCAAGATACTTCTAGACCTAGTTTAAATGCTACTTACTCTCCAAAGCCTCTCCCCAAACAACATAGAACTTTGCCTTTTCTGGACTCCAGCCCCAAGCACAAGGACCCCTTCATTTGGCCCTGACCCCATCCATACTGCCTCAAGAGCCCAGAGACTAGGTACTGGGAGGTGCTTGGAGAAAGCCTAAAGAAAATCTAGCCTCATTTTACCAATGCAAAAATGGAGACCAAGTAAGGACTTGGTGAAGGCCACACAGTCAGTGGCAGTCTCCCAATCTGGGATCTGACTGGGCTTTTCAGACTACATATGCGGGGAATCATGCAGCCTTTGAGGTCATCAGATCTAATCCTTTTATTTTACAGTCAAAGAAGCTGAGGCCAAACCCAGGGTGAAAGGGCTGGTATCTGAGGCAAGATTTGAACTCAGGTCTAGCCCTCTCCTATTCTATGCTGCCTTCTGGCAGGATTCTCTCAACAGTACCACCCTGGCCTTATTACCCACCCCTACCCCACTAGACTGAGCCCCTCGAGGACATGTTTTTCCTTGTATCCAAAAGCTTAGATTCCTGAACAGATTCAAAGAACAGCTTCTTTGGAATGAAGCCCCTCCTCCACCAGCCTCATGAGGTGAGCAGAGCACAAATTATCATCAGAGCCATTTAATTGGTGAGAAGACATCCAGAGATGCTCAATGCCTGAGCCCCCAGAGTTGAGAATGGAATGTGGATTTTCCAACTCTCAGGCCCTTGGCTTCCAGCCTGCTTTGCACTCTTCTCCATTCACCCCAAGCATCCCAAGGGATGAAAACCTACAAAGCCCAGTCAGAAAACCCTGGTCAGTGTTGGAACTGGGATTGAGCCCTGGGAAGGGCAGTGGAGCGAGTACTATTGTCTGCACCCAGAAAACTGAGACTCAGAAGAGGAATGTTTATCCAAAGTCATTTCCTCCAGCTAGTAAACAGGACTGAAACTGAGATCTGACTGCACAGATTCAGTACTCTTTCTACTTCATCTGGACTTGTGACAAGAACTAGAGAAGTTTAGAGATAGAACACAGCGTAATACCTGTTGTAATATATCAGATGGGTGTCCTGCTGATTTACTCCATATCCCAGTACTTGGCACAGTGTAATTTAGCACATAGTAGGTGCTCAATAAATGTTTATCCACTGACCAGTTATTCTGCTTGCACCTAGGTGGGCAGAACTAGAGGCAATGGGTGGGAATTCTGAGGAAGGAGATCTCAGTTCAATATAAGGAAGAATTTGCTAATAACCTAAGCTGTTCCAAGTTACTGACTGAGGAATAATTAACCTGTGACTTATGAATGTGACTGGATATTGTTACATAAGGAATGATGGTTATGAGGAATTCTGAGAAGCATAGGAAGACTTGTATGAACTGATTAAAAGGGAAATAAGCAGAACCAGGAGAAACAGACGCAGGGATGATCAAAATGGAAACCCAAATCCTGAGTAATCATAATGAGCAATCCTGGCCCCAGAGAAGAGATGAAGACTAATCCCTCTCCTTATAGGAAAGACAGGACTGTGGGGACAGAATGTTGTTTAAGGTCACTCTGTTATTGATTTTGCTTAGCTTTTTTTTTTTTGTAATGTGAGGGTTCATTAATGGAAATGGGAAAGGGAACACTGTAGTGATGGAAATGGGAAAAAGATATAATCAAAAGTCAACTCCCCTGATGAAGAGGAAGGGCAGGGGCTATGTGAGCCTTCTCCAACCTTCATCAAAGCTGTTGTAAGGGGGACTTCCTGAGGCAGCTGGTGGCACAGTGGATAGTTCCCTGGGCCTGGAGTCAAGAAGACTTGAATTTGAATCCACCCTCAGACATTACCAGCAGTGTGACCCTAGACAAGTCATTTAACTTAGTTTCCTCATTTTACCACAGTTTTCTTAACTATAAAATGGGGATAACAATAACACCTACCTCCCAGCGTTGTTGTAAAAAAGCATTTAGCACAGTAAACACTTAATAGGGACAGTAGCCTCACAGATACATAATTAGATGGCACCTTAGTGGACATCCAACCCCTTCATTTTACAGATGAAGACAGTGAGTCCCAGCAGAGGCCAAGTGACTTGCCTGTGCTCCCATGCGTAGGATTCACACCAGCAGGGGTCCTTTTCCAGCTCTGGGATTCTATGCTTTTATGGCTGCCCCTTTGGAATACCCAAGTGGATGAGATCCCCAGCTCAGTGGAACACTGACAAAACCTGATTTGTTCTGTCTTCTGAGTCTCTGCTCCATCTCACTTGAGCCCTGAGTTGCCTCATGCCCCCATCCATCCCAGCTCTTGGCCCCCTCATAGCCCAGGCTCACCCAGATCTGCAGCTTGATCCTCTTCTCATTTCTATAGATGGTCTTCACCTTGAAATCTATGCCCACAGTGCTGACAAAAGCTGGGGTGAATGAGTCGTCAGCATACCGGAATAGGAAGGATGTCTTCCCCACACTGCTGTTCCCAATGATGAGAATCTTGAACATGTAATCAAAGTTCTGATCGGAGGATTCCTTTTGCCCATAGCGGGAGTCTGTGGCTGATGCCATCTGCAGGCAGGAGAGGCAGAGGTCCCAGGGGGTAGAGTTGGAGGGTTTGGTTGAACTATGGGGAGAAGCTGAGATCTCTGGGGAGAGATAAGGGGTAGCTCACAGGGTGGGGATATGCTTAGAGATGAAAGGGCTTTCCTGACAACTCCCTGGAGAAGCTAGTGAAAATATATGCGTTTTACAAGTGGGGAAACTCAGGCTTAGAGAGGGAGACTTGCCATACATAGCAGCAGAACTAGTCAAGGGATGTTCCAAGGGGCAGAACAAGATAGTGAATGGGGTGCTGGATTTGAAGGCAGCTAGATTTGTGCCAAATCCTACATTTGACACAGCATTTGTGTGCCCATGAGCAAGTCAATAAACCTCTCTGAGCCTCAATTTCTTTATCTGTAAAATGGGGGTAATACAAGCGGCCACCTCATAAGGTTATTAGGGGGATTAAATGAGATAATGCAGCTTTTCGAGCCCTAAAGTGCTAGGTGAATGTCAGCTGCTGCTACTGCTGCTGCCTCACAGAGCAGTGGTGAGAATCAAAGGAAAAAATGGATAGAAAAGATACATGTTAGCTACCATCATCATTACTGCAACTGTCAGACTGGGGGCTCTGGCCCGGCTCTCTTGATTTGGAGAACAATGCACTTGCCCCTAAAAGACATGACTTCATTTCCTTATAGCTAAAGTATGAGATGAATACTAGCTATTTTTATCCAGGTGCCAAGAAAGGGGTGGTCTGCACTACCATTCAGAGACTTTGGAGAGCAGAGATAGGGTTGGAGGAGGAAAAGGGAGAGATTCTGAAACCCAACAGGTCACTCTTCCCCAGTCCCTCAAGGCTTCCCCTGAGGAGGGATTTCTAGGTAGGAGCCCTAGACAAGAGGGCTCTGGTTGGACCTTAATTTATTTCCCCTGCATCATACCTTAAGAATGCACCCTGGACCGAGGATGGATGAATTCTTTGCCAGGTGTAGGAAAGTTAAGGTGACTGTAAGATGTGGTAGGGTAGTTCCGAAGGCAGGACAATTCTAGAGCCTCGAATAGGGCAGGCCTAGAACCCTAGGTAGGGCAAGCCTACACTCGGTGCAACTTTTATCAGCCCTGAAGAGTAACTCTATCCTCTCCAGTGCCCTCCAGCCAGCGCACGGATGTGTCAGGGAAAGGTGGGGAGAAAGGGAGAAGGGAGGATGCTCTCTGCGCAGCCTCAGCCCCGCCTCTCAATCCATCATTCAAGCTTTGGCCTCCCCAGGCCCGGCAGGGCTTTATTAACGAAAGAGGCCCAATTGGAGCAGTCCCCCCAGCCAGGGCCCAGACCCCTGTCTTATTCCAGCCCAGGAGAAATCTCTCCAGGAAGAGGAACCATCCGCACCTTGCAACTGTTGAGGAATGACGCATACACATCCATACATAACAGACTTAGGGGCACCCAGGACACAAATGTTCTCTATCAAGGCCAGGCTGAGATCGGGGAGCCAGGCTGGAGTCGGGTACCATCAGGTGACTCCACGGGGTGAGGGCACATAGAGACTCCGATACACACGCACAGATCGACCATATATAAAGACTCGCACACCCGGACCCTCACCGCATAGAAATGATATATACAAAGGCAGACACACAAGCAAACACGCACGCTAACCAACACATACACGCACAAGAAACACGCATACCTCGAGACACATAAGCACGCAGCCGCACACCGGCGGACACTCCTCCAAATCCTAATCCCCCGCCCCACTCCATGCCCAATCACACCAGGAGGGGGCTGGGAGGAAAGAGGGGGGAGGGGAGCAGATGGAGTACCCCTCCCCCGCCCCCAGGAAAAGATGCGGATCCCTTGGCGCGGGATGGTCCCTATGACACCTCCCTGCTTATGTCAAATGAAGGTTACTGGGCTCAAGGCGGGGGCCAGGGACTCTGGGACCCAGGGAGGGTGGGATGCAAGGACCAGCCCGGGGTGGAGGGGACGCATGGACTTCGGCGGGGGTGGAAATTTATGGGATGAGGGAGATGTACCGACCGAGCTGCAGAGATGCATAGCCCAGATTGTGGGGGGTGGGGGCAGCCCCGAAGGGATTCAGGGCTCCGGCCCCCCTGCTCACCTCGCCCTAGCGCGCAGCCTGCAGCAGCCTGGCTCCCTTGCACCAATGCGGCGGCGACGGCTTCAGTAGCTCTAGAGGGTCCGGCGGCTCCCGCGGCTCCGGTGGCTCGGGCCCCTGCAGAACCCAGTGACGTCCTGCAAAGAGCGGGGCGGAGCCTCCCATGCAGATGAGCCGCTGACGCACGGGCGCGGAGGGGGCGGGGCCTTGCATGCAGACCCTTCTCTAAGGGAACTCCTCACCACTGGATAAACTGGCGTCGGGAAGGAGGCGTGGCTTCGTGCCATCCCCACCCCCGTCCTTCTGCCCACTGGGAGAGCGTTCCCTGTCACAAACCGCCAATCAGTGTTTGTCTTTCTCCTTGGACTCCGCCCTTCCCCGCCCTGCTGGTGGGTGGGGGTGGGGAGAGAATTAAAGCATGGGAATGACTAGGGACCGAGACTTTGGGGATGCTGGGCTGCAGACTTGGGGGGTGGGTGTGTGGATGGGTTCTGAGCCCTACGCATCCCCTGGGCTGCTTCCACCAGAGCGTGAGGGCAAACCGACCTAAGCCCAGGCGAAGGCCGATTGGGAGCCCTGGCCGCCTGCCGCACCCACAAAAGAGACCCACCTCCATTTCCACCCCCGCCCCTCCCCCTCCAGCCTTGCCTCCCAGAGCTGTCATGGGGTGGGGCGGGGGAGACAGATGGAGCTTCAGGTTGAGGGGGCGGGGGGCGGGCAGGGAGGCTGAGAGGGCCCTGCAGCCTCCAGGGGAAAAAGGGGAGCTAAGAATAGATTCCCTAGGGCGCGCTCTGTCATTGGGGGAGTGAAGGAGGATGGGAGAATGTTATTCCGTGAAAAACTTTCCCTAGGAAACCAGGAGAGGAATAGGGGGGAAAAAAAGAAAAATGATTTACGAGGAAGTGGGTCCTGGATGGGGGCCCTATGACCCTCAGAACAACTCTGGACGGTGAGACTCAGGGAGGAACTTACCATCTAAAGGACCCCCTGACCAGTGATCTGTCACATCCGAAGGAACTGAAGCTCCACCAATACAAGACCTGCTGTCTGCAGAGCACTGGGCATTGCTGCAGATTTTACGCAAAATAATGTCATGTAGATTCTCAGAACTGGAAAAACAGGAGGCTGTCAACCTGAATTTAGATGGGAAAAATTACCTTTGATTTATTAATCTCTGATTGAAATATAGTTTTAAAAACATTCTGAGATAGGGGCTGTAGCTTTCACCAGATTGTCAAAAGGGACCAGGACATAAAGAAAGCAAAGAAATCCTATCTTTGGTGCAACTGAGTCCAAAGAAACGGAGAGACAAGGGGGGAAGAGCATTGAACTTGAAGTTACAGAACTAGAATCAGGTCAAGGAGCATTATTAAGTACCTACTCTGTGTCAAGCCCTGGGAGAATGATCGGATAGGATGGAGGGTAACAACACAATCTTTGCTTCCAAGGAGCTAACAGCTTAATGGGAAGAACACCATGCAAACAACCGTACAAATCAGATAGAGAAAGAATAAATCAGACAGAGAAAGACTGGGAAAGACCTCCTGCAGAAGGTGAGACTTTAGGTGAGACTTGAAGGATATAAGGTGACTGGGGACCAGGTTATAAAGTGCTTTAAAAGCCAAACAGAGGATTTTATATTTGATTCTGGAGGGGTGTGTGTGTGTGTGTGTGTGTGTGTGTGTGTGTGTGTGTGTGTGTAGGGGAACCTGACATTTATGCTTCTTTGCATTGTTAGGGTCAGCTAGGTAGTACAGTGGATTGAGTGCCAGGTCTGGAATCAGGAAGACTCATCTTCCTGGGTTAAAATCTGGCCTCAGATGCTTACTAGCTGTGTGACCCTAGAAAAGTTGCTTAACCCTATTTGCCTCAGTTTCCTCATGTATAAAATGAGCCAGAGAAGAAAATGACAAACCATTCCAATATCTTTGCCAAGAAAATCCCAAATGGAGTCATGGAGAGTCAGACACAATGAAAAACAGTCCAATGCTAGCGTTCTTTTGGCAGAAGAGAAAGCATCATAGAGCCAGTTCAGATTTCTCTGAAACCACAGCTTTAACATACTCAGGAGCCCAGAGCACTGCTGTGGCTCAAACCTTGCTTCTCTCTGGTGACTGACTACCTATACCTCCACCTCCTCTGAGACTAACCCTGTGAAGTGTATCAGTCCAGCTGATGGGCAAGAAGGATGGACCAGCTCTGAGCTTGTGAGCTCTTTATGTCACAGACTTCAGCCTGGCCCCACCATACTGCATCCCTGGGGTTCTGGCCTCTGCAGCTCTGAGGAATCCCAGTAATCCCAGGACCCAAAGGCCAGTGCTCAGATGGGGAGAAGAGAACACAAGAGAGGGAGTAACCCTGGATGGGTTTGGGGGGACAATAGGATAGGGGGAGGAAGAGAAGGAATAAAAGAAAACCAGGTACTTCAAAGCCAGGGGTCTTAGGCCTTACCTGTTGTTGATGGAATCAAGGACAGGCAGGGACTTGGAACAAAGGGCAACCATCAGAGCTCAGAGGGAGCTGGGAGGAACCTTCAAGTGCAGGTTACAAGAGATGGAGAGCCCCTAGGACAATGCGTTAGCAGGATCATAGACTATATAGGACATGAAATTCTAGATCAGGAAAAGACTTTAGAGACCACTGAACTCACTTATCTCAGAGGTGATAAGAATGAGGGCCAAGGGAAGTGACTTGATTAGGGCTACAAAGTCAGTGGCACAGTTAGAGTTCGAACCCAGATCTCCTGCCTCCGTGGCCAAGTTGCCTCACTACCCCCCACACCCACCCCTTTCTTAGGCCCCAGAAGATCCTTCCCCTCCTTCCCCCCTTCTCTCCCTGGGCTATTTTCTTTAGAAAAACAGACAAGTCATGGGATTGCTTGAGATATCATAGGCCACACAGGAAGGAATCCTTAATGGAAAAACAGCAAAGTAAGCGCCCATGTTTGCCAACAATCCAGTTCAATTAAAGGAATGTTTATTAAGCATCTAGTGTATGCAGAGCTTTGTTCTAGGAGTAAATGGCAATCTGTCAGAATAGCCAGAAAAGGCCCTCCAGCTGGGAGGGAAGAAGAGCTGGTCTAGACTGAAGACTCCTACTTCCCAGGTCTTGTCTTGCCAGATCCTGCCTCCTTTGAACCCCCCCTTTCCCTCTCTTGCCCAGCCTGACACTCATCTTGCTCTGTTTCTTCAAGGCCCATGTGAGAAGAGAAGCCACAGGAAGAAACTGATAGACACCTCCTCGAATTTTCCTCAAGCTTTTTATCTAAATCTTTGCTTTGTTTCTTTCACACTTGACCTTGAAGGAATGGAATATCATTAACCAAGTAGCACTTGCTAACTGTCTAGGCCTTGAACTAGGTTCTAGGGATACAAGTCCTGTCCCTTCTCTCAGGGAGCCTACATTCCAATAGAGGAAGACAAGTACCTTGGGGGCAGTGCTGAACAGCGAGGAGGGCACTAGATTGGGAAGGCACAGAGCTGGTGAGTGGAATCCTAGGGCAATGGTCCTACGTGTTGGCATGGGTTCATTCACTCATTCCTGTATATGTCCAATCTCCCCTTAGACTCCATAATCTCTTTACTTCTTTCACTCACTAAATGAAAAGGTGAAAAGAGAGCTACACATGGGGTCTGGTAACTTGGCTTTGAATTCTGGTTCTAATACTCCATAGCTGGGAGACCCAGCTCTCTGCGCCTCATGTCCCTTATCTGTTAAATGGATATAACAACCCCTAAACTCATCCCAGAATGACATTTTGAGAAAAGTGCTTTATAAATGTGGAAAGGATAGCAGAAGTGGGAGTTGTTATTGTAGGCCCAGCATGTCACCAAGTCTCCTATGATGCTTGTTAGAAAAAGACACTGCATCAGAAGAGGAGGGAGGCCAGTTGCATGTCAAGAAAGATGGATGCACTTTTGGAAAGGTGGGTTCTCATACAGTGGGTCTCCCGACATCCATACTTTGCTTTTTTTCTAATCTATCAGTCCTCCATACAGATGTCAGATGAATATTCTTGAAGCTCAGACCCAATCATGTCACTCAAGAGCTTAAATGGCTCCCTATGAGGGGCAGCTAGGTGACTCAGTAAATAGAGCACTGGTCCTGGGGTCAGGAGGACCTGAGTTCAAATCCAGCCTCAGATACTTGACACTAGCTGTGTGACCTTGGGCCTTAACCCTGTTTGCCTTTCTCTCCCTTCTCCAAAAAAATAAAAACAAATGGCTTCCTATTGACTATGGGATGAAACTCAAATTCCTTCATTTAGCACTTAAAGCACCTCACAATTCAGCTCCAGCCTAGTTTTCCAGGCCCATCACAGATTACTTCCTTTCTCACACTCTTATGTTGCAGTCAAATGGACTTAACTGTTTCTAGGGCAGCTCAGTGGTGCCACAATACATAGAGTGACAGACCTGGAGTCAGGAAGACTCATTTTCCCCGAGTTCAAGTCTAGCTTCAGATACTTACTGGCTACGTGACCCTGGGCAAGTCATTTAACCTTGTTTGCCTCAGTTTCCTCATCTGTTAAATGAGCTGGAGAAGGACATAGCAAACCACTCCACTATCTTTGCCAAGAAAACCCCAAATGGGGTCACAACGAGTTGGACATAACTGAACAACAAGTATTTTCCATCCACGAAATTCCATTTCTTAGGGCCTCTAGATCTCTTCAAAGCTTAACTCAAGGACTAACTCCTTTAAGAGGCCTTCCTTAGTACCCCATTGGTTAGTGCTGCCCATATGCCTCTCTTCCCCTTGAAATAACTTTTGTTTATTTTGTGAATAGCCTATATCACTTATCCAGGAGCATTGTATCTCTCCTAGTAGAAGAGATACTCCCCAAGGCCTAGCCCAGTGCCTAGAATATAGGAGGTGCTTAATAAATGCTTAGTGATTGACGGACAAAGACAAGAATGGCACTGCATGATTATCTCAGACCAGGTCAGAATGGATAGAAGGAATGCTTTTATGACTGGATCCTTTGAAATCAACGGAAGTTCCTCTAGGGTAGGATCTGATTTTCGTTTTCGTCTTGGTGCAGAATTCAGCACTCTGCACATAATAGGTACTTGAGTGCCTGGTTGGGTTTGATGATAATTGGTATTAAAATCAATAAGGATCTTGGTGAAGGCATGAGTGACATTCCTTATCTTTCTGTCTAAGGTGTGGGGTGGCTACACCCTAAGAGACACATGGATGCTTGAACTCCATACTTAGCAGCTCCAGAAGACCTCCAGAATTTTGGGTAGCTCCTGCTTGGAAGACTGATAGGAGCAGCACACTGGGGAGTGGTGGTTGGCTGGGTTACAGTTTTCACCATGGGAAGGCATAAGCAGCCAATAAGACTGTAGGCCCTTTTCTAGAATCCATTCCAGAGTCTGCACTTAAATGAGGGGATGCACGGCTGCAAGGAACATTAGAGAGATGAGAGATGTTTAGTGATAAGATGGAAGGGGAATGAGAATGAAGAAAGCAGGATGACAGCCAGGTTCTGAACCTGGGTGACTGGGAGGATGGTGGTATCCTGGTGAGTCATAGGGAAAGGGAATGCTTATGGGGGGAGGGAAAGATAATAGCATCTATCTAGTGGATTCTATCCATTCCAAAATTTAAAAAGTTTTTAAAAAATTAAAATTAAATTTAATTGAAATTAAAAATTTTAAAATTTTAATTAAAAAATTTTTTTTAAATCACTTTTTTTTGCTATTTCAATCCATTTAGTTCCCTTTGAAATCCTACATATTTTATTTTACATATTCAAAAATATTATTCTGGGAAGGGGTCCAGAGGCTCCCTTGAGCAAAAAGGCACTTCAGCCTGAGCCTTGAATCCTGGAATTTAGAATTGAAAGGGCCCTAAGGACATAGCAAATTAGAATTTGAGATATTGAATTGGGGAGGTCCTCAGAGATCACCTAGGCCATTTCCCCTCTTTTTACAGGGAGAAGATGAAAAGGGCTTAGTAACTGTTTGTCGGATTGAATTGATTTAGGTTATGATTTTGGCCTCTGACCCCTAGCACCTGTGGCGCAGTAGAAGGAGTCAGAGAGACCTGAGTTCAAATCCTAAACTCACAGATTTAGGGTCGGATGGGGAAAAAAGCCCCTTGTTTTACAGATGGCCCAGATAGGTAAACTAGCTTGTTTAATGTCACATAAGGGAAGTGAGTGGAAAAGTCAAGGTTTGAGCCTCCGTCCTCAGGATGCTAAGATACAGACCTCTTTTGATTATGTCATCCAGCCCCTCAAATCCCTCGGGGTACTTTCACCCCCAGCTATACATTATATGGCTTTATGATTACAAAGTGCTTTCTCATCTGTTAACTGTTTGCTCTTCCACATTGCTTGGAGAAAGGGAGAGTAGGGAGAATCATTCCCCAACCCTGACAAGGCTCTGAATGGAGTAGTGGGTTACCTGAGGTTACCCAAAGAGCTGGCTGCAGGGCAAAGTCCCAGAGCTCTTCTCATTATGCATTATTACCTTTCCCAGGATGCTCATTTGGAGTGGGGGGAGGATGGCTTGTGTATTGGAAAGGCACCGGATTTGTCATATTTGCTAAGTGACTATTTGATAGATTAATTGACTTTCCCCCATTTTCCTGAAGACTGACTCTTGAATCCGATAAGACAAAAGTGGCCACTGGGTGGTACTGATGAGCTGATCTTGAGGCAGGGGAGTAGGAGAGGTTGGCTAGGTTTGGAGTTGGGACTGAGAAGAGGGGGAGAAAGGTTAAGCCACAGAACAGGCTAAAAAATAGCAGGGAAGGGCTGCCTCCTCCTGGGGTCTTTCACCTTCCCTGTTCCCCACAGCCCCATGGGGGGGTGGTATACAATAGGTGCAGAATGAAGTCATTCTTTCACAGGCATTTTAAAACACCCACTATGGGTAATCCATTCCAGTTCTACATTTATTAAGCATTTACTTTTTGCCTGACACATAGTAGGCAGATCTAGGCATGGGAATCTGACCTGTGATGTCACTGGTACAGGAAACTCCCAAGTGAGAAAACTCCCTCTACCCATGCAGCTGGTCATTGTCCATCCAAGGGCAAATAGAGGATAGAGCACTGGCCTTGGAACCAGCAAGACTCCTGAGTTCAAATCCAGCATCAGATACTTCCTAGCTGTGTGACTTCACTTCACTCTGTTGGCCTCAGTTTCCTCATTTGTAAAATGAGCTGGAGAAGGAAACAGCAAAGCACTTCAGTATCTCTACCAAGAAAACCCCAAATGGGGTCATGAAGATTCAGACATGACTGAAATGACTCAACAAAAAATATCATCTCTGCCTAGAGCACTGATAAGTTAAAGGACTTGTCAAACGTGAAAAGCTAGTAGGTGTCAGGGGCTGCACTTGAACCCAGATCTTCCTGGCTCCGAGGTCAGCTCTCTACAGGTACTTTATAAATACTTGTAACTGACTGTCAGGGAGACAGAGACAAAAACAAGTCTTTTGCTCTTCTGGAGGAGTACAACATGTCAACCAAATACAAACATGCAGGACAACCAGGGAGAAAACACTAATGACCATGAAGGAAAGGGTTTCCATGGTGAGTGGGTGAGACAGGTCTTGAAAGGAACTGGAGAGTCTAGAAGTTTAGAGGAGAGGGGAAGCTGCACTTCAGGCGCAGGGGACAGTCTGGGCAAGGACCCAGAAATGGGAGATGGAAAGCCCAGTTCTTGGCCTTGGCTCCTCGAAGGCCCTTTAGATGTTGAAAGTCAGCGATCGCAGCCCTGCCTCAGTCTCCCTCTTTGCAGGGAGGATTAGACACCCCTAATTTCTTCAGTGGATCTTACGGCCTGATCTCTAGTCTGGCTGCCTTCCTCTGGGCATTTGCTTGTCCCTATTCCCCCCCAGGATATGGCCCTAGATCTAGCTAAATTCAAAGTTTTTAACTGCCATTTGACCAGGAGAACTGGACAATACCGTCTTTCCCTTCCAAAATACAGTTTATGATGGCATTGGATATTTTTGTGGGGGGTGGGATGAGGAAGGGCTATCATGTTACTTGTGTCCTGTCGAGCATACAGCTCTCAAGAACCCCAGATCTCCTTCACACTCTTCTGAAGCCACTCTGACCTCATGTAGTTGATTTTTTGAGCTTAAGTGTAGGACGTTACATTCATCCCACTTAAATTTTTATTAGGTTCACTTAATGTCTGTGACATGCGGACTAGCCTAGCAAAGCAGCAGAACAGGGATCTTCACTTTGCAGATAAGGAAACTGAGGCTCATTGAGACCAAGTCACCAAGCTGGTTGGTAGCATGGAGGGGGTTGGAACTCCACCTTTTGCCTCCCAGTCCAGGCTTTTTTCTCCTAATTCATGCTGAGGAAGAATCTGAGGGCCTTTCTGGTTGCCTTGCACATAGTAGGTGTTTCCTACATGTTTGTTGAACTGTACTGGTAGGTTTGTGCTTGGCCTTGGATAATGGGGGGTTGCTGGGTGTCAGGACAGACCAAGACGCACGGGTACAGACAGAACACACAGAGTCAGGCTGTCAAAGATTTTGTTTTTATCTGAAGTCTACCTTACACACAAGAGATGGAAAAGCAGCCAGGACAGGTGATGAGGCTGGTGGGTGTTAAGAGGATGGGAAGGGAATCTCCCCTGGGGTGTCTCTGCTGAGCCAGGTGGAACTGTGGGCCCCACCTTACCTCCCCACACCAGGCAGAGTCATGGGGGAGGCCAGAGCAGATAAGTAAGGGGTGGCCTCCCCAAACCCCTAACTGGAGAATCCAGGCCACAGCATCCTCCTCAGCCACCTGTTCTGACTCTCCAGCTCCTCTACCATCAAGCTTCTTCCCCTCCTCCCCACTTATATCCCAAGTATGGTGTGTCCTGGCCAGGGCACCATGGGCCTGGGGAGAGGTGACAGGGATAGGCAAGCAAAGTTCTCCACTGAGACCCCAGGCCAGGCCTGCTTCACTTCATCCCAGACTTATGGTTTCTGTAGCCCTTAGGAATCTCATCAGTGGCTGGCCCAGACGTGGGGAGAAAAACAGAAGAAACACAGCGGTGGGAAAAAGAGGAGAGAGAAGACAGAGAGGACTGGGAGCTTAGGTGTCATTCTTAGGACTATAGAACAAGGACATTAGAACACAACACAATGCTGAGAGGAACCTTAGAACACAGAATACAGTAATGGCAGGGACCTTAGAATACAGGACACAATGCTGGGAGGGACCTTAGAACATAGATTACAATGTTGAAGTTGAGACCTTAGAACATAGAACACAGAACTGTAGAACTGGGAGGGCCCTTAGAACAGATGTCAGAGCTAGGAGGGCCCTTAGAACACAGGATGTCAGGGCTGAGAGGGAATTTAGGACACAGGATGTCAGAGCACGGAGGGCCTTTAGAACCCAGAATGTCAGTGCTGGGAGGGAGCTCAGGGCACAGGATGTCAGAGCTGGGAGGAACCTTAGGCCATGTCAGAGGCAAGAGGAAATTTGAAAATCTAGTTTAACCTGCTCTCCCCAATTTAATGGTTGGGGAAACTGAAGCCAAAAGAAAGAAATGATTTGCCCAAAGTACACGGTGAGGTAGAGGCAGAGCTAGGCTTAGAACCTAGGCCTCCTAACTTGCCCACTACAACAAAAGGCACACCTCTCTCCACCCCTCCAGGAGATCCCACCCCCTGGAACAAACACCTCTCCCCCTCAGTCCTGGGGAAAGGCCAGTTTGGGCCATCAGCAGCCCATAGCCTGGATCCATCCAGGAAAAGCAGGCCTGGAGCTATGTGTGTGTGTGACCAAGTCTTTACTTTAAAAAAAGTGATCTACAAAAAAATTTTAAAAACACGTGAGCCAGTGTCAAAATAAATTAAATGGCAGTGTCCAAGGTGCTACTACCCTCTTGCCTACCTGAGGGGAGCAGGAGGGGAAGGTGGGGGAGGATTGGAGTTACTTCTGTGCCTGCTGTGTCTTCTCTCCCCTCTCCTTCCTCTACTTAGGCTTCGGGAAGCAGAAGGCTGGAGCTGGGGCCTGGACCTGAGAAGGGCTGGTCTAAGCCTTGGGGGTGGGGGAGGTTGGGGGTTGGGGGAGTGGGGGTGGGAATCACACCTCTGGACAAAACAACTGGGAACCAGGCCAACTCCTAACCACTCAGCATCTCAGAACCAAAAGGGATTCAAGGAGGTCTCTAGGCCCACTGCTACTCCATCACAAATCCCCCAGATAACATTTATGGCAGTCATATGAACCTTTGCTCGAAGGCCCCAAGTGACAGAGAGCTCACCATATTCCATGGCAGCTAATTCCACTACTGACCAGCCTTGGTGCTTAGGACGTTCTCCTCACTGAGCCAGATTCTAGCTCCCAGACACTTCCTCCCCCCTTTCTGTCCCTAATGTCCCCATTGCTTCCTCAATGGGCCATTTCTGAGAGCTTCCAATCTGTGTCAGTAGGGAAGAGGTCAGGAAGAGTTCTAGTTCTTAAGACAGAGCTCTTGGGGTGAGCCACTCTCCTATGGTAGGGGCTGAACCTTGAGGGAGGTACAAGGTCCTGACCATGGGGACTTCCACAGTTCTACCATGGAAGGCACTAGTTACTCTCTGCTAGTCAGATGTTGGCAGAGGGCAGACTGACATACAGGCCAAGGGCCAAACTTTATATGACTAGGGTTCGAAGCCACCTTGGTCATAGTTTAGAACTGGAAAAGGCCTATAAGATCATTGAATTCAACCCATATTTTTACAAGCTGAGGAAAACAGGTCCAGAGACCTCAACGAAGGCCCTGCCCCTGCTGAGGAAGCAAGCCACTCAAATGTCTACTTAGATACCTCCACAGCACAGGGAGGCTCATTTCTTTTTAAGTCAGCTCATTCCAATGCTGGACAGCTGTGTTAAAAAGTTATTCTTCATTTTGTTTTCTCATTTTTTCCCCCACTCTCTACACTTTTCCCTCCTACCCAGCTGTGGTTCCCACAAAGGAGTCCAGTCACCTGTCTTCCCTCCTTCCTTCAATTTGTCCCCTAGCTCTGAGGACCTGTAGTGATGCCAGGAGACTGGCCAGGTCTAGACCAAGCACCCCGGCTCTACTCTGGGGCCCAGCTCTGGTTTTAGTGGGACATTTTCTCATGTTCTTAATTTGTTTAGGTCAGGGGTGTGGGCAAGGTGATGGAGAGGGGAGAGGGGAGAGTTGGGAGGGAGATTTTTTTTATATATAATCCCTCCCACCCCACCCCAAGCCCTAAGTCTGAGAATCGGTTCCAGGAATGGAGGGGAGAGGGCAGTAACACCTGTTACGTTCCCAAGGGGTAGAATGTAAGGTTGCCTTCCTGATCCACAGCCCCGTGCCCCTCCTGCAGGCTCTTGCCCCTGGCCTGGGACAGCGTCCTCTCGTTATCCAAAGGCACAGGCTCCTGGAGCTGCCTCCTCTCTCCCTCAGGACTGGCCTCCTCTTCTGGAGACAGTGGTTCCACTTCGACTGATTCTGAGTCGTCTGTGGCCAGGGTCTTGGAGTCGCTGCCACTGTTCTCTTCCTCCCCTTCCTCAGCCTGGCTCCTGGGCTCTTCAGCCTCCTCCTCCAGCTCTCCTTCCTCCTCCTCCAGCGTCAGCTCAAACTGGAACTTGTCAACCCCCTTGGCCAGAGTGGCTTCGTGGCCACTACCGCCACTGCTGTCTGGGCTCCGAGGAATCATGCTCTGGTACCATTCTCGATTGTCCTCCAGGGTATCAAGGATCTCCTGGGCATCTGGATGCACCAGGTCAGCCCAGGTCTCCCACA
Organism: Bettongia penicillata ogilbyi; assembly: GCA_023548195.1. Lineage (NCBI taxonomy): Eukaryota > Metazoa > Chordata > Mammalia > Diprotodontia > Potoroidae > Bettongia > Bettongia penicillata. Next base: position 10,144,735 of record JAJHZJ010000315.1, on the reverse strand, counting down.
GGGGGTGCGCGATGTAGTCAATGAAACCCACCTGTGGTGAGGAGGATTTAACCCCATTGGCAGGCTGTGGGCACGCTGCCCCTGGGCCCCCATCATGCCCCTCCCCCTTGCAAAGTCAATGACAATCCCAGGGTCAGGGACAGATTAGACCCAACTTGGACCTTCAACAGATTGCCTCATCAGCATCCCTAGAAGCAGGACAGCATCTGTACCCACCCCTTGCTCTTTGGAAACCAAAAGCAACTCATCCCCAGGAATCTGACCTGGGACTTCTCCACAGAAGCTGTGTGCTTGTCACACATCGGGCTGATCTCAATGCCCTTCTCCCGTTCCCGGTCTCCTTGTTGAAAGAATTCCACCATGATTCTGTCTGTCCACTGGCGGTACAGCTCCAGGGGCTTGGTGGGATTGCTGAGGTCAGCACAGTGAACCATATTCTGAAGGACCTGAGATGGCAGGGGCCAAGAGAGGGCTGAGACCCGGCCAAGGTCAAACAGCCTCCTCAGACTGACCAGACCCCACCCCAACCCTTCAGCCACATAAGAAATGAGGAAGGTGAAAATAATAATGCTAATAAGATAACACTGAGATAGTATGACACAAGGACCTGAATTCAAGTCCCTGCCTCTGGCACGCAGAAGCCCTGGGTGTGAGAAAGGTCAAGTTACAACTATCAGGGACCTGGTGAATTTTTCTCTAGGACTCAAATTTTAACTGCAAAGCTAGAAAAGGAAACGGCAAACAACACCAGCACCTTTGCCAAGAAAACCCCAAATGGGGTCAAGAAGAGTTGGACAGGCTCAAACAACAAGAATAATTTTATGCTGCACAGACAGATCTGTCTGTCTGTCTGTGTATCCACACATCCGTTTGTTGTCTCTCCCACTAGAATGGAAGGAGACTTTCATCCTTTGTCTTTGTATCTCCGGGACCTAGTCTTGTTTGTGGCACACAGACTGATTCTGTGTGAAGACCCTGGCTGCCCAGGAGCTCATCACCCCGCAGGGAGGTCCATTCCCTTGTGGTACAGCTTGCATTGTTAAGGCCTTCCTCACCTCTCTCTGAAACCTGCCTCCTTGTAACTCCCGGTTACTCTTCTTCCTGCCCTGCGGGGATCTCTCCCACATGACTGCCCAACCTGAAGGCTGGGGTGGGGATGGGGGTAGGGAAGGGATGAGGCTGCTGGGACAGCTGCCCACCTGGATCCGATCTGAGTAGTTGTCCAACAACAGGACACCCAAGCTCGTCACCTTCTTCGTCTCCACCATAGTCTTCAGGTCGGCCAGCAAGTTCATATGTTTAGACATGTCCGTGGCCAGCACCTACCAAGGGAAGGCAGAACAGGGTGAGACGGTGCCATCTAAGGGACCAGGCCCTGGGTTCCTGGTCTAGGGTCAGCCCTGTGTAGCTGCATGACCCTCCTCTCCTGGAGCTGGTTCTAACAAGGGGCCTTGGAAACTTTCCAGTGCTAATTAACCTTAAAAGAACCACAGAGCTGGGAGAGCCCTAAGGAGTAAAAATGTGCCAAAGGTCCTTAGGGGAGACAACAGTGTGAAGCTGTGGGTCCTTAGAACATAGAAAGCATACGATGCTGAGGGTAGCGAGGCTCTTAGATTAGAGAGAGATTAGAGAGCTGAAAGTTCCCTCAGAACACAAAATAGGAGAGCTAAAAAGGCCCTTAGAACACAGAATGTCAGAATTGGGAAGGCCCTTGGAACACAGAACATCAGAGCTGGGAGGGCCCTCAGAACATAGAACACAGAACATCAGAGCTGGGAGGGCCCTCAGAACATAGAACACAGAACATCAGAGCTGGGAGGGCCCTTAGAACATAGAACACAGAACATCAGAGCTGGGAGGGCCCGTAGAACACAGAACATCAGAGCTGGGAGGGCCCTTAGAACATAGAACACAGAACATCAGAGCTGGGAGGGCCCTTAGAACACAGAACACAGAACATCAGAGCTGGGAGGGCCCTTAGAACACAGAACACAGAACATCAGAGCTGGGAGGGCCCTTAGAACATAGAACACAGAACATCACAGCTGGGAGGGCCCTTAGAACAAAGAACACAGAACAACAGATCTGGGAGGGTCCTTAGAGATAATGTAGCACACATTCCTCCTTTTTATGGAGGGAGACATTGAGGTCCAGAGATGATACAGGATTTTCTCCACGTCTTAGTATGTGTTGGGGCAGAGCTGGGATGTGGCCCCAGCCCACTGGCCCACCCGAGCTGGGTTCTGTCTGCTGTCCTCCCCCGCTCCCTACCTCGGCCCTCTCACCATATCGATGACCATCTTGCGCAGGCTCTGCCGCTGCTTGGGACTCAGGTTCTGAAAGATGTCACAGTTGTCCTCCTGGAGCAGCTTGAAGCCCACAGCTAGGTGGTGGTTCTCCAGGACGGAGGCATCGTTGTACATGAGGGCCAGCTCTGAGTCTGAGACATGCAGAGGCAGCACAGGAGTGCCAGCATTACCGATCTAGCAAGGCTTGGGGAGCCTGGAGCCTGGAGACTCAGATGCAGGTCCCAAGCCCACTCCCTTGCTGTGTGACCCTGGGCAAATTCGTTCCTTTCTCTGAGCCTTGATTTTTTCCTGAAATGGGGTTAGTGTAGGTGATCTGTTATCACCTGTATTTTCATTACTGTGGTGCTGGTGGTTATCGCTACTGATGTGGGCTTTTTTGGAGGGTCCAGAGGACTCACTCAGAGTATCCCAAAGCTGTGGACACTTCCTCCCTGATATAAGTTGGCAATTTTCCTCTTAAGGTGTTAGAGTCTAGCTCACAGCGACCTTTTGTTGGAAAGACTTAGTGTTTGTGATCATTTACAATGACTGTACAATTATAAATGGAAAAATACATAAAAGTTTGAATGATTATGGGACATAATATGCAGGGGTTAAAGAGACATGCCCAATGTCATGGAGATGTCAGAGGTGGGATTTGAAGCCAGGTCTCCCTGTTTCCAAAATTGCCTTGGATGACCTTGATCTGGGGAGACCAGGTTAGGCTTCCTGGGGGAGGCCTTGAATGACAAGTCAGAAGTGAACAGGCAGACACCAGGAGAGAATGACACAAGAAAAGACATAAAGTGAGGAAAGCTCTGAGTAGCCCAACTTGCCTGAAGCATCTAGTGGGAACCCCTTTATTTTACAGATGATAAAAGCCAGGCTGGTGTAGTATTTAAGGAGATTTGGATGTGAATTGAGAGTACCTGGGTGTGAATACTGGTTCTTATTTAACCATGGTGACCCTTCTGTGCCTTAGTTTCTCCTTCTATGAGACGAAAATATTGAACCACACAATTTCTGAGGTCCTTTCCATCTCTAAATACTATGATCCTATGAAGGCCAGAGAAGTGAAGGAACTTTCCCAAGGTCACACAACAAATCAGAGGCAGATCTATAACTCAAACGCAGGTCTTCTGGTTCCCAGCTCAGAGCACTTTAGCTACAAGGTGGGACAATTTTCTACCCTGTTCTAGGTGCCCCCTCCCCTCTACCCCCAATCAAATTTCAGTGTCAGGAGATAATCTGGGGCCAAGGTTCAGCCTTCACTCACTGGTGTTGATCAGAAACTGGTTGGAGACCCCAGGGTGATCCACGTCATGGATGGCACTGGCAAAGATGGCAGCCAAGATCTCCAGATCGGTGAAAACAGCCTTGAGACAGATACAGGGTTATTGGCAGGGGGGAGGGCAAGTGATGGATGGGGAGAGAGCCCAAATTCACTGTGGAATCCATTCCATGAAAAGAGTGCCCCAGAGACACCAGGACAGGTCCCTAGACTCAGTACGGCCAGGGTGCCCTCTGCCCTTTCTAGTTCTGTGACCTCAGAGGACAAGGGAGGAAAGGAGAGAAAAAGGGGAGGGAAGAAATGTTTATTAAGCATTTACTATTTGCCGGGTACTGCGCTAAACGCTTTACAAATATTATCTCAGTGGCCTCAGGAGCTGGCTCAGTCAGGCTGGGGCTCTCGGGGCTTCCCCTGCCCCTTGCACCCGAACCTCAAGCGCTGGTGTAGACAGGAGCACGTGGGTGGACTGGGCCACATCTGCTGCGTGGATGCTGTTGTGATAGGCCACATCAGCGTGGTAATGGTCCTCCAGGGTCAGCAGGTAGGTAACCAGGGTGTCTGCTGGGATCTGGAAAGTTTTCAGCAGGTCTCGTTCCTGGGTGTGAGACCAGGAGAGAGGAAACTGAGTCAGAGGTTTTGAAGCTGAAAGGACCTTAGAGATTAATTGGTTCAAATCTCATATTTTACTGCTGGGGAAACTGAGACCTAGAGAGGTTATATAATCTTAGATTTATAGCTGGAAGGCATCAGAGAAATAATAATAGTGATAGCTAATACTTACAAAGTGCTTTAAAGTTTTGCAAAGCAGTATACATATATATATATATATATATATATATATATATAATTTCACTTGATCCTTAGAACAATGCCACAAGGTGGGTGCTATTATTATCCCCATTTTTACAAATGAGGAAACTGAGGCCAAGAGAGTTCAGAGAATTCTAAGAAGGGATCCTAGGGTTCAGGACATCTGAAGCCCTCATGGGAGAGATGAGGAAGCTGAGGCCTTGCTTAGGGGGTTGGGAGACTTGCTGGCACCTGCCTCCCCATGAGGGCATGGACTACATAATTTTGAATTCACAGTTTGGGATCTGTACATAGCAGCCAATCGAGAGTAAGAGCTGCCTCCCAATGTCTTGGGATGACTCAAGAGGGAATGAGCTCCAGATCTTTGGAATTATTTAGGGATTCCTACATGGGAAAGGAATTGATGCTAAGTGCCCCTGGTTAGGGAAAGACAAGGTCACTGGGAGGTATAGCCTTTCTCTGGCCCAGCAAGTCCAAGGGCCCATACCTGGAAGATGCTATACATGATGGCTGTTAGCGGGCGGTTTCCGGAGAGCTCGGCCACCTTGAATACATCCAGACCCCACCTGTTTGTGTCTTTCAGCTCCTGGAACAGAGAGTGGGCCATGAGAGAGAGAGTTCATTAAAAACAATGAATTTAGAGATCTAGTCTGATCCCTTCATTTCACAGATGGAGAAGCTGAGACCCAGAGAGGTTAAGTAATTGATTTGCCTCGGGTCTCATAAGTAAATAAGGTAGAAAGCAGGGATTCAAATTCAGATTCCAAATTTAGAGCTCTGGCTACTGCACTTGGCAACTCTACCCTGGCAGAGAAAGTTCTCACGGAGAGGGGACAAGGGGCTTCTTGCTGGAGTTCACTGCCTAGCACCCATCCCTCTGAGATTTAAGGCAGACTCTCCCCAGCCTGCACTTCACCTGCTCCTGGCTAGGAGCTTTGGGCTCTTCCTTTACCAGGGACCCTCGGGAGAGTGCTGGGATTGGAAGGGTTTAGCAGCACCAAGCACACACGTCCCTTCCCCCAAGCTCACCTTTGCCAGCAGTGTCTCATGGTCTGTCTTAACTCCAAATCTAGGAATGGCAGCTGCTGAGAAGCTGGAGCCATGTGTTAACTTGCGAACACCGCTGATCTGAGACATGGGCCGCTCCTCTTTCTCCTTCTCCCTCTCCTTCACTGGCATGGAGGGGAGCTCTACCTCATGCTGTTTATCTGAAGGAAGGCAGTGGGGGTATGGCCCAGGGTGAGTGCCTGGGTATCTATCCTCTCTTACTACCATAATACCATCTTCAAATACATTTTTGCTGAGATGGTTTCTTTTTATGTGGCTTATGATTCCCACTATATCCTTTCCCCCAGCCATCCTTTATAACAAATTTTTATTTTAAACATCAGCAAAAACAATTAAGACACTAAAAGAAATCTGACAAAATATGCAATGTTCCACCCTGAGGATCCCCACCTCCTGCAGTAGGCTCTTAATGGTCTTCCTGTCTCCAGTACCTCCCATCTCCATTCCATCTTTCACACAACGCCTAAGTGATTTTCTGTAATGACTATCACCTCCTATAAACTGCAATGGCTCCCTATTACCTCTAGGATCATTCTTCCCAACCTGGCTCTGACCTACTTTTCCCACCTTCATTCACATTACTTCTATTTTCTTACTCTATTAACACAGCGCTTTAAGGTTTCCAGAGTGGTTTACAAATACTCTCTCATCTAATCCTCATAACAACCCTGGGAAGTATGTACTATTATGACCCCCATTTAACAGAAAGGGAAATTGAGGCAGAGGCTAAATGACTTGCCCAGGATCACACAACTCATAACTGTCTGAGGGTGGATGTTGAACTTAGGTCTTCCTTACTGGCTCCAGATCTAGCACTCTGTGCACTACGGCAGCTAGGAGGAGCACTTAACAGATGCTCTAATGCCCATTTCTGCAACTTTGCACTTACTGTCTTCCCTGGAACGCTCTCCCACTTTACTACTTCTTTAATTTTTGTATCACAGCACCTAACAATGCCTGAAAATACAGTAGGTGCTTAATAAATATCTACAGATTCAAAACTCTGCTCCAGTGCCTGCTTCTAGATGAAGCCTTTCTTGGTCTTGCCCCCTCCCAGATTTTATCCCATATTGATTTTGTGTACACTTCATTAAGTATGTGTCCTTGATCTCACTAGAACAGAGTGTCTTGAGGATGGGCACTCTCCCACTTTTGTCTCGTCTCCTTAGCACCTTATGCCAGCTTGGCACATGGTAGATGCATAGTAAATGTTTGTGTGGATTGATAGATACTGTCCAACTTGAACTCAACTTCTCAGAGCCCAAATTCAATTCCATTCTACATTTACTAAATGACTTTGAAGTACATGGTGTTAGGGATACAGAGCTAGAAAATGCTAACCTCTCAGGACCTCAGTTTCCTCATCCATAAAAAGACGAGACTGGACTAAATGGCCTTTGTGGTCCCTTCCAGTTGAAAGTCTGGGATCCTCTGGGTCCCCATCTTTGGGAGCCCTGCTTACTTCTGGGAGCAGGGGAGATATAACACATACATGTGCACACGCAGAAGATGAAAGAGGACCAGAATGACACGACAACGTACAATGTGTCTGACCATGACTGATCAGACCAATAGAAACTCAAAGGGCTCTACCACAAGGCAGGCACAAGTAATCTGCAGGAACCTCTGGTTGGAGATATCCCTAAATTTGTGCACCTCGTGTTTCTGTTGAGCTACTTTTATTCTGCTTTACAAGAATGGTACAAAGGTAATTTGAGGAATAAAAGAGCATTAAGACTGGGGGATCCAGGAAGGTGTCCCAGAGGAGACAGCGTCTGAAAGAGGAGAAGGATTCTGAAAGGCAGAGAAAGAACGGCATGGGGGGACAGCCTACGTAGAGACACAGAGATAGAAGATTCCACAAAACAATCTGGGTTAGCTGGGGTACAGACTTTGCAATGGACATTGCTAAGAATTCAACCTGGAAACATCAGTGGGATCCAGGTTAAATACCAGGCCAAAGACGTGGTATTTTAGCCTAGAGGCAAAAGGGACCCACTGAAGATTTTTGAGGAAGGGAATAACTTGGTTAGGCCTTAGGGAGATGACTTCAGCAGCTGTGTGGAGGATGGATTGGAGAAGAGGTAAAGTGGTACCTCAGTGATCAGTAAGTCCCTACCCCAGACTGCCATCTCACAAGAGGTCCTAGCCCTGATCACTTCCCTCCTGGCCCCTCCACGGCTTCCATTCCTGTCTTCTCTCCCACCTCTGCCTTTGAATCCTCAGCACTTAGCCCAGAGCTGGGCATACAGTAAGTGCTTAATAAGAAGCAGCCTCTCCTTCTCTGCCCCTATCTCCCTGCTCTACAACTTAAAAGCATTCCCAAGGTCTCCCCATCCTTAAAAACCCTCACCAGGCCCTGCCAAGCCTGGCCAAACTTCTAGAAAGAGACCCTAAATGATTTGCCCAGGTTCACACAGCTAGTGTGTTCAGGGCTTTTACATCACACTGGGCTGGAGCACTGGACTTGGAGGACCTGGGTCTGAAGCCTGACCTAGTCACCGATGGGCTGTGTGAGTTTTCTTTCCTTCTCCCCTCCTTCCTGACCCTTTGGTATCTTCTGACACTTCTGGGCATCTCCTTCCTACAGGATTCACTCTCCTCTATTGGCTTCAGAAGGGGCCCCTTTTCTGGCTCTTCTCTCACCTCTTCTATCCCAGCTCCCCTTCTTGAACCCTTCTGGTCAGAGGTCCCCCAAGGGCCTGGCCTTGGCTCTCACTTCCACCGCTATCTTACTGACTTCAATTATGAGTCCTTTGTGGGGGACTCTTGAATTCTCACCTCGTGCCCTATCCTTCCTTCTGAGCTCCAGAACCAAATCCTCACCCACTTTCAGGATGTCCACTCCGAGAAGACCCCAACCCAACAAGCCCCAAACCAAGTCCTTCATCTTTCCTGTGTATCTTGCCTCCTCCTCATTTCACAGTTTCTGAGTCTCCCTTGACCTTGTGTTCTGTATTCAAAACCTCTAGGTTATCTCTGATGCTGCCCGGTCCCTCCTCTCTCAGAGCCAATCAATGATTATATTATCCTGGATTTTATTTTCGGGTTGGAAGGGATTGTAAAAGCCAGCAGGTCCAATTCTCCCACTTTACAGATAATGATGCTGAGACTCACAAAGATGAGGTGACTCCTTACCTTCTACCAATCTGTGAGTTCTGTTAAGGTGAGGTCTTATCCAACCCAACTTTTCCCAATGAACAATCAATCCACCACTAAATAATTATTAAGCACTTACTGTATGCCAGGCACTATGCTAAGCACTGGGCATATAGAGAAAGGCAGAAAAGCATGTGGGCCCTGACCCCAACAACTCTGTGCACACAAATGTAGCAGCAAGTACAGCTCAACTTTTTGAGCCTTGGAGAGTGAGGCAGGAAGCAGCCCAAAAGACCCAAGAGGCCTATGAGGTAGGAAAGGATTAGTAGCCCATTCTGACAGAGACGGAGTTCTAAAGAAGGAGAGTGACTCAACCAGTGTTGGCCCATGGTAGGTCAGTGGCAGAGTAGGGACTGAAACCAAACCCAGGTGTCTTGACACCTGAAGCCTCCCCACTCTTGCTAGGTTAGCACCCTCCAAGGTCCACTCACCCAGGAAAGTCCGGGAGATATATTCAGATACTTGGTTTCCAGAGCGGCTGGTCTCTGACAGGTGACTCAGCTCCCGGTTAAGCATCCGCTTGAACTGTGGGGAGGAAACAAAATGTAGATGTCCAGGAGACCTGGGCTCCCTTCTTCCCTCTAACTGCAGTATCATCCCCAACACCCATTACATTTTTTCCTGTAATTCCAATGGGGAGTCTGTAGTCATTGGAAACCTCATGTCCAGGAAAAGAGGAGGAAAATGTCCCCTTTGTAGAGCAGAGGCCCCAGGTCAGCCTGGGTGTTAGGATGCTTGGGTTATTACTCAATCCATTCATTGGCTTGTCTGAGCAGTCCCCAAATGCAATTGTGTCTCAGTTTCCTCTTAGAGAAGAGATACCTGGATGTGAAGCCTAGTGAAAGAGCCACCATCCTGAGGCTCCCTCCTATCACCACCCTGCCAAAAGCCTTTTGTTTCCTTCACTAAGCTTTTTTCCTTGTAAGATGAGTAGTCTCTACTAAATGGCCTCTAAGACCTCCCTCTCCCAGCTCTGACATCCTGTGTTCTAAGGACCCTTCCAGCTCTGACATCCTGTGTTCTAAAAGCCCTCTCAGCTCTGACATCCTTGGGTTCTAAGGGCACTCCTAGCTCTGACATCCTGAGTTCTAAGGGCCCCCTACCCTGAATTCTATGTTCTAAGGGTCCTCCCTTAGGGACACCCTGTGTTCTATGGGCTCCCCTAGCCCTGACATCCTGTGTTCTCAGGGTCCCCCTGCCCTGACATTCTATATTCAAAGGGCCCTCCCAGCTCTGACATCTTGGGTTCTTAGGGCCCTCCCAGGTCTGACATTCCACAATTCTAAGATCTTGCCCAGCTCTGATATCCAGCATACCAAAGGTTTTCACAGCCTACTTCAGAGATCTAATCCCTTCTCCCTCATCACCCATGCCCTTCCCTCACTTACAGGAAACTCTCTGAGGATTCTGAAGACAGAACAGGGCTTCCCTCACCTAACACAGTTCTCTATCCCCATTCCTTCTTTAGAGCATCATGTAGATTGCCTATCATGTAGATAACAAATCTCAGGGGAAAGAGCACCCTCAGGTCTCATAAGTTCCCTTTCTTTTTCCATTTACTGCTTGGCCTCAAGCATCACCGATCAGACTGGAGAAAATGGGAGAGATGGTACGGTCAGGCCTCGTGGAGTGCCAGTGGGAATAGTCTGTAGGGGTGGATCTTACTTTGTGCAACAGACCAGTATTTGATGCAAATGCCCATGTAAATCTAATCTCTTCTCAAAGTGAATTTTATGCACTGCTGAATTCCTTTGCAAGTTCATCCTTCAAGCTGACTTCTGGATTTTCAGGTATTGGCTTTGCTTCAAATATATATGTCTGTAGGAGGTGAGGGCTGTCACTAGCCCAGCCTCCTACCTTACCATACACAGATGCACAAGGAAAGACAGAGACAGAGAACCATCCAGAGACTCTCAGAAGTGACCTCCCTGCCCCTCCGTTCTCCTCCCCCCCACTTCCCCCAGGCAGCAGAGGCTGCCTCCTGGGTTCTGAGGGATGCCAGGCCCAGCCTGTCTGGGTTTAGCCAGGGAGGTCTTGTTTCTTTGTCGGTTGGGGTTTTAAATCTACTTCAGAGGGATGGGGAGAAAAGGCCAATGACGCACAGAGCCAGCTGTGCCTGGCCGACCACGAACACATCTGCGGAGCAAACAGGAAGGGGGCGGGGGTTGGGGAACGGCTAGGCCCTCACAACTGTGGTGGGGAGGGGAAAGGCCCTGTACCAGAGAGTATAGTGACCAAGGTTCTAGTCCCAGCTCAGCTACTAACTTGCTGCTATCGAATAAGGGCCTTCCTCTGGGCCTCAGTTTCCCTATCTGTAAATGTGGGGGTGGGAGTTGGGAGAGGTGGTTCTCTGACATGCTGTGCTCTAAGAGGCTCACCAGGTCTGACATTCTCTATTTTTAAAGCCCCACTGCATGAGTGTGTTCACAGTAGGGGGGCTAAGGGGGGAGGTAGGATAGGACCCCTAACCCTCCAGCCCAGCCTCCCAGGGGAAGCTGGTGCTGACTCACTTTGTTGGAGGCCATCTCACTGACGGAGTGTCGGGTCTGCAGGGTCTCCAGCTGGTCCAGGCACCAGTCCAGCTCCTCCAGGGTCTCCATGGCCAGCTTCTGGCAGGCATCCTCTGTGGGAGGGACCTGCAGGTCACTCACTGGTTCGTCTAACACTAGCTCTTCATCCCCTAGAAGCTCTGGGACCTAGGATTGGGGGCAGACGAGCCTTGGAGGCTGTCTTGGGGTACCTCCCCCCAACTAACTCAGGGAGGCTAAGTGATTTAAGTGCTCTCGGGGTCTGAATTTATATGAGTAAAGTGAGGGCGCCTGCCTTTCTCCTTCGCCTTTCTCCTTCTGTTTCTCTAGCTCCAGAAGAACTAAAGGACAATAGAAAGAGCATTGTGTTTGGGAGTCAAGCTCAAATTCTGCCCCAACATGAACTGGCTGTGTGACTGGGCAAGACCTCTGTTTGCTCCTCCATAAGAGCAAAGCATTTGGACCAAATGATCTATTGGCGGCATGGTGTCATGGGACTCAGGAGACCTGGGGCTGAGTCCCTGTTTGGCCACTGACTTGGGGGGGGGCCTTTATGCTCTCTGGGCCTCAGTTTCCCCATATGTAACATGAAAGGGTTAGGCTAGATCAGGGTGGGGAACCTTGGGCCTTGAAGCCACATGTGGCCCTCTAGGTCCTAAACTTCAGTCTAAGGGTCAAGAAGGCCTTGTGACCAAAGGCTCTCCACCCCTGGACTAGATGATCTAATTGCGATTCCCTCCCAGCTCTGACATCCCTGGGTTCTAAGGTCTACTAAGAACTAAGGTTCTACCTAGAGCTCACATTCTTTGCTCTTAAGGTCCTTCTCAGCTATTATTATTAACAGCATTTATACTTCCTGTTCCTGTCATCTTCCTGAACTTGTTGCCAATCATATGCAAATTAGCACTAATTGATTTTTAGTCCAGAGTTCAGACCCTATTTCCAAGTCACTATTGGAAACAGGCCTGAAACGGCACTTGATGGATGTTGGTCAGTTCTGTTGAACTGTTTTCTTTGTCCCTTTCTGTTATTCTTGGCTATAAGGAGGCTCTCAGAGTGGAAGTGGGGAGAAGGGATATACTGGAAAATCTAGTTAATGTAAAAATAAGACATCCAAAATGGAGTAAAGAAATAGCCCTGAAAATCTGATTGTCAAACAGTAAAAGTGGCAGTTGGAAATGAGGCTGGGAAAAGGGGTCTGAGGGCTCGCTGGGGATAATATTTTGCCCCCATCTCCCTGGGAAGAGAACTTGGGGAGTGGGGGGCAGGCAAGGGGAAGCTCTCAGCTGGAGGGATGGGGTATGGTGGAGGCATTGCTAAGGGAGTCACAGTTGGCTCCAAAGGGTATGAGAAGAGAGAGAGAGAGAGAGAGAGAGAGACAGAGAGACAGAGAGACAGAGAGAGACAGACAGACAGAGACAGAGAGACAGACAGAGACAGAGAGAGAGGAGTGTGTGTGTGTGTGTGTGTGTGTGTGTGTGTATGTGTGTGTGTGTGTGTGAAAGGTAAGGAATGATACAGGAGGACTTTCCCACTGGCCTAGGGAAGTGGATGGTGGAGATGGTAGAAGATACTCTGACTTCAAAGCCAAGTTTTCAGAAATAAGAAGGCAGCAGCTAAGATTGTTAACTCATTACCTGGGAGTGGCGCAGCCCGGCAGCCAGAAGGTGGGTTACTGCTTGACACTCTCCTGTGGAATACACAGGGCCAACTTAGGATCAGGTCAGGCTGGTTGGACCCCCAATGCCCCACCCCCAACCCTCCATACACGCACGCGCTCACTTGGCCACGCGGTCCTGTAGGCGAGTCAGCACGGCAAAGTTGCTCCTGACTGTTCGTAGACTGGCTAAGACCTGGGAGGGGAGGCACCACCCACTGAACCTCCCAGTCCAAGGCACCACTCCAGCATCCCTGCTTAGACAGGGTTGGGGAGAGTGGACCCTGGGCCAGGACTATTTAGGGCAGAGACATCTAGGGTTGGCCAGGGAAGAGAGGACTGGGACCTTTAGCAGTTCCCTGGGCAGGACCAGAGACAACGGGGAGTTCTGAGTGCTGTCCCAGTCCATTCCACAACCTCCCCCTCTCCCCCAACCTTTTCCCTATAGTAGGGACCAGGGAAGAGGCTTGTACCCACCTGGGCAAATGGTGTCACAATCATGTCTTCTCCATGTCTGCAGGAGAGAGAAAAAGTCTATGAGAAGTAGACAGGAAGAAAGTGGGAGAATTGAGGACTGGGTGGACATCTGCATTCGAGTCTCTCCACAATCCGTGTCCACTCACATCTCTACTCATCTCTCGCTGAGCTGCTAAGTGCATGCACACTTGCACGGCCCCTCTCTGGTTCATATACTACAAATCCCCTTCCTAGTTACCCCATTTCTGCTCTTCCACCCCCCTTTCCAAATCTACTCATCCTTCTAGACCTCATTTCAGTTATTCATTCAACAGATGCTTATGGAATCTGGACCATGGGTAAGAAGAGCTAGGTGTTGCCCCGCTTCCTCCAGAAGTCCCCTCTGATCACCTACTACAGCACCATGATCTCTCCTTTCCAGGAAATATCGACCCGCCCCACCACGCTTCAGCTTGGCTTTATGATATGGGACAGAATCAGTGTGTCAGGGAATAAGGGAACTGGAAGAACACGAAATCCAATCCCCTCATTTGTAGAAGGGAAAACTCACTGGCCAAAGGTTGGTCACCTAGTGAGTGCCTGGGAGAACAGGGAATAGAACCCAGGTGTTAACCGTTACAGCATTACTGTGTTTGGACCTTTTTCCTCTCTCTGTCCCCATCCTTTCACCCAACAAAGACATCCAGGAACAAAAGATTCTCTCCCAGGACCCTCTCTGACATTGTCCCACCTGCAGCCACACCCACCCCATTCCAAAGCGGTACTCACAGGTCACTGGCGATAGAGGAGTTCCGGGACATGGCCTTAGGAGAGAGGTCATAGTCACTGTCTGATCGGTAGAGGAACGACTCTCGCCTCTGGCTGTGAGGGAAGTTGCCTTGGATGACAAGGCCTGAGCCAGGGCTGGTCTGTGGATCCAGTGGGCTCCTTCCTGAAGACAGGCCATTCTCAAGATCAAAGCTATGGGCAGGGAAAGAAGCAAAGGTGGCTGAGAGGAGGGAACAGGGGTAATTAGCAGTCCTCCTCTCACCCAAAAAACTTCACACGTTTTCACTATGGCATGGAAATTAGTAGGACCGCTAAGGGAGTATAGCCAGTGTGGAATGAAACCCACACCAAGCGCCATGCTAAGAAGACCTCTGCCTGGCTACATGCCCAGGCTGGCCAAGCTCAGAGCTTCTCTACTCCCCTTATTCTACCTTGTGGCTCTCTGACCTTCTCTTGATCCCTAAAGTTGGGGGTCACCACCCTGGGCCTGCCCTGGGAAGTCAGCCTCTGCATTAAGGAGATAGATGGGTTAGGCCCCGGATGACCCATCTTTGAGAAGGAAGGAATGAGTCACCCAGAGGCCGCAAGTTCTTACTGGAGAGGAAGACAGGGCTCAAGAGGCTGGACCTTGTTCAAGTCCCAAGATCACAGGAATTAGAGATAGGTAGGGGCTTAGAAAAATCTTTTCTTTTCTTTCTTTCTTTCTTTCTTTCTTTCTTTCTTTCTTTCTTTCTTTCTTTCTTTCTTTCTTTCTTTCTTTCTTTCTTTCTTTCTTTCTTTCTTTTTTCTTTTCTTTCTTTCTTCCTTTCTTTCTTTCTTCCTTTCTTTCTCTTTCTTCCTTCCTTCCTTTCTTTCTTTCTCTTTCTTTCTTTCTTTCTTTCTTTCTTTCTTTCTTTCTTTCTTTCTTTCTTTCTTTCTTTCTTTCTTTCTTTCTTTCTTTTCTTTCTTTCTTTCTTCCTTCCTTCCTTCCTTCCTTTCTTTCTTCCTTCCTTTCTTCCTTCCTTTCTTTCTTTCTTCCTTCCTTTCTTTCTTTTTTTTTTTTTAACAAATAAAGAAACTGAGGGCCAGAAAGGGGGAAAGGATCTTCCCAAGGTCACATATACTCAGGCCTTATTACTTCTAGGCTTGCTGCTCAGAGGTAGAGGACATAGTGTTCACTCCATAGCCCAACAGTAAAAGTCCTCACAACATCCCTAATAAGCAGCTCATTCCTAACCTTTGACATCTCCAGCTCTACCCCCTGCTCCAGAATGTCAACTTTTTAGAGGAGAAAGGCTGATTCATTTTCTCTGTATCCTCAGAGCCTGCCACAGTGCTCTGAACATCCTACAGGCTGAATAAATGTTTGCTGAAAGGCACTGGATTCTTCTTGAAGACCTCCAGTGACGGAGAACTCACTACTTTCCAAAGTCGTCCATCCCATGTGGTTTTGACTGCTAAGCTAGTTTTTCCTTAAAGTGCTTCACTGGGATTGATTCTGTCCTCTGAGGTCAAGCAGAACAGAACTGCTCCCTGATGAAAGGTTTTCTTTTCCAGCAATCTCTTGATTGTGCAATAAACATGTATCAAGTGCCTATTGTATACGGAGATGGAAAGCTGAGAGAAGACATGACCCCTGCCCTGGTGATTCTCCTAGTATAGTTGAGGTAACTCCCTTCACTAACCCAAACAAGAGGGCAAAGCAGTACACTGTAAACGTATTGGGAAGGGGCAAAGAAGACCCAATATGAAGAGGAGATCATGACTGACAGAGACTCAAAGAAGACTGCATGGTGGCATCATAAGCAATTCAGAGGGACATGTGTCCTCCTCTCCATCACCCCCTGACCCACCGATAGTGTATGACAGGGTCTCAGAGGTCAACTTAGGCCCGGACACAAGGAGGATTCCCCACCTCCCCAAGTAAGTGGCCAGCAGAGCCCAAGGTGATGCAACAGATCTGCATTCCCAGGACTTTGTGTGAGCATCTCCTTCTCCTTATCACAGTCTGTGCCTTCCCTCTTCATTCCAGGGCAGAAGAGCTAAGGGTGCTGCCCCAGGGTCCTGTCCCTGTATCTCTCTCTCTCTCCCCTCCACTTATCCACAGAAGTCCAGGGCTACATGCCCTGAGTCCTTGGAGGTTAGGCCTGGGTAGCTGTGTCTGGGATGTGTGAAGACTTGGGTAGTGGGGGGGGGGCAAGGAAGAGTGCAGAGGCTGGAGGGTGGTCAGGTCACTCCCCCACCCCCACTCAGGAACAGTGGATCCTTTTGGGGACTTGAGGTTCCAAAGAACTAGTCTTCCTCTCCGCTCCCTACCCCCAGCCTGGAGTGAAGGGTGAGTGGGTGAGGGAGGGGCTATGCTACTTCTCCGGAAACCACAGTCCACCCTGACAGCCTGTGGTGAGACCATCTCTGAGGAGCAGAGGCTGCAAGGAGTGCTGCTGGAATATGTGTGTGTATGTGTGTGTATGTACATGCTCCAGAGCATGTGACGGTGTTTATGTACCCTAGGGCATGGATAAGTGTGTATCAGTGCATGTACCAATATGTGTGCCAGGGAGTATACCAGTATGTGCCAGGGTTTGTAGCAGCATGTGCACTACTAAAGTGGATATGTTAGAGGGTATACACCGCAACAAGTACAAGTATGTGTGCCAAGGCCTATGATATTACACTTGCCAGGGGTGTAGGCCAGGATAGTACCAGAAGTATCTTTGGGGGAGGGGGTCACACACATACATGGTATAAGATCAGTACCCTAATGGGTCTCTGTGTAGGTGTAGCTGAGCTCTTTGGAAGGAAATTAATCAGCAGGAATTTATTAAGAACTTACAGGGTGTAAGGCTCTGGAGATGCAAAGACAAAAGTGAAACAGTTCCTGTCCTCAAAGAACTTCCATTCACACACACACACACACACACACACACCTGTGTCCATGTACCTAGATATTTTCCAGCTGTGTCTGTGTGGTCATTCGTCTGTAGGCATGGTGATCTGTGCATTCCTTTGTCTCTGGCTCCATGTGTGCCCTCACATGTATATATTCATTATATGTATATCAGTATATATGTCTGTCTGTACTGTGTGTCTCTGGGGTAGGTATCTCCTTTTCCTAATACCAACCTTCCCACCTGAGGCCTGCTACTGAAAGGGGTCAAATGGTGTTCTTTCCACCATATGTCATGATCTCTGAGAAAGAGAGACAGGGGAAGCCTTGGGGAGTAAGGAGAAAGCAGCAGGTCTGTACATAGGTGAGTTCTGGGGCTCAGTGGCCCTGTGATTTCAACCTCTCTCCTCCTCCTTCCCCCCAGCAGACAGGGTGCTGACCTTGCCCCCTACACAGTCCCCTGGGGCTGGCAAAACTCCCAGAACCAGAGTTGGCCTGGACTTCTGTCCCTCAGGGGCTACCACAGGTTCAGACTACCCCAGGGTGGAGGAGTCAGATCACCCCAGAATGCCCCTAAATAGTTATCTCTTCCCAGTCAGGAAAGCCAGAGAAGGTCCTTCCTTTTCTGGGGGCACCTCTCTCTAATAGGCCCGTTTCTCAGTCTCTTGTTCCCTCTCCTCCCCTCCCCCTGGGGCTAATCTTAGGCCACAAGACAGCTGCAGCCCCTGCTTCTCCCTACCCACGTGGTACCCATAGCCTCCACAGAGATTCTGAACATAAAGGGGCATTAAAACAGTATAGGGAAATTAAATTTGGGGATATAGGCTTGCCCAAAATGACACAGGCTCTAATTCCAGGACCTCAGTCTCCAAGTGCTTATCCTGGTTCCCAAATGAGCAGTAGAGTCCTTAGAATATAGACTATCAGGGCTGGGAGGTCCCCTGTAATGCCAGATGGAGAAGGCACCAGACCTTAGAACACTGAATGTCAGATTCGGGAGGGTCCTTAGATCACTGAAATCAGAATTTCAGAGCTACATATCTGCGTGTTATAGGTCAAAAAATGTCAGAACTGGAAGGGACCTTAGATCAGAATACCAGAGTTGGGAGGGACGGTCCTTCGAACAGAGAACGTCAGAACTGAGAGGGACCTTAGATCCGAACAGCCGAGCAGGGAGGGGATGGTCTTTAGAACTGGAAGGGACCTTCCAACTTACATCGGCCGAGCTGGAAAGGACCTCCGAGCGTGGAACTCGGGCCGCCCGAGCTGGACAGGCCCTTCCACGCAGAACCCAGGACGTGGGCAAGCCTGGAAGCCCCGCTCCCGCAACCTCCCCGGGTCCCGATCGGGGCTCCCAGCCCGTCCCCTGGGCGTTACCGTCGGCGCTTCCCCACGATGTCAATGGGCCGGTTGACGGCGCAGGGCGAGCCGAGGAGGTGGGCGCCGCCGCCGCCGCCGAGGCGCAGGGGCGCCGGGGGGCCGCCCCCGGCGGCCGGCGGCAGGTTCATAGTGGCGCCCGGGCCGGAGCGCGGCACTCACGCCTCCTGCGCCTCCGCCTCCGCCCCCTCCGCCTCCTCCTCCCCGGGCGGCGGCGGCGCTCGCAGCAGCTGCTGGGGGCCCCGGAGCGCGGCGGGGGACATGGCTCGCGGCTCGGGCCGGAGGAGCCGCGGGCCGCCGAGCTGCGCTGCGCTCCGGGCTGGGGGCTCCGGGCTGGGGGCGCAGCTCGGGACTCCTCCCCTCCGCCCCCCCCCCCCCCCGCCCCGGTCCGGCGCTCAGGGCTGGGCAGCGCCTAGCAGCACAGCGAGGATACGAGCCCGGCAGGGGCGGGGGCAGGGGGGGCGCGCGCCGCGCTCCGGGGTAGCCGAGCTCGGCCACGCGCCCCCTCCTCCCCCCAGTCCCTCCCTCGGGCCGCGCGCTCCGGCCAGCCCCCGCCGTGACGTCATCCCTCCATTCTTAACTCTGCGCTGCCCAGAGACCCCGGACCCAGAATGCAGCCGAGCTCTAGCCCAGAAGCAAGGGAAAGGTTAAAAAGCCAGGCTGGGCGGCCCCAGGGGCGGGGGCGGGGGAGGAGAGTGTGAGGTCGGGGAAGCCCGGGGGCTCAGGGGAAGGTCAGTCCGGGGACGTGTCCGCGCACACGCGCACCCAGCCGGGTACCCTCGCACCGACAGCATTCTGATGCATCCAGACGCTCACCGATGTTGCCAAAGTCATCTCGGCATTTAGACACTTAACGGTTCGACGAGCCCTTCTTTCCCCACTGCACATTTTCCCCCTTTACTCAAAACTCGTATTCTTGCTGTTCCTCATACATTTACATCTCATGACATACCATCTCCCGTCTCCGTGCCTTTGCCAACGCTGTCCCCCACGACTGGAAAGCACTCTCTCCTCACCTCTCCCTCATGGAATTCAAACTCAGCTCGAAGCCTACCTCCTTTCTGAGGCCTTCCATGATCCCCTAGTTTCCAGCTTCCCCCATTGCCTTGTATTTACGGTATTGTATGAGTTTTGTAAATGCTTGTACGTGCACGTATCATTCCCCCCATAGGATGAAAGTTAGCTGCTTAAGGGAAGGAAGGGATTGTTTCATTTTTGTCTTTTGTTATCCCTGGGTCTGCTTTTTAAGACTATATAATGGAGATGCCGACCCAGACTGGCTGAGAGTTTCCCCATACGAATGACATCATGGGGCAGTCCCTATGCCTGTCTCCGGGTTCTAGCCCAGAACTTGGTGCATAGTAGGCACTTAATCCACACTTGTGGATTGACTGATATACACTGGTACATTCAGATGTATGCACTTGCCGGGATGCCCTGGAAAGAAGCCTAGCCTTGTAGTCAGGCGACCCAGGTCACGGATTGCCTTCTTTATTATGCCTCGGCTTGAACATGGGCAAAATAATGCCTGCACCCCGTATCTGCCAAAGGTGCGTAGAGGATCAAAGGAACTATTCTTGTTCCAAACAGACATTGAGGCTCATGGCTGGGGAGGCCGACACTTCCTAAGGTCCAGAAGAAGCCTGCTTGGCTTCTCAGAGATGGTCTGGGTGTGGGAGTGGGGGGGTGGGAAGGGAAGCAACTGACTGCACCGGCGGCGTGGGGGTTGGGGGCCGCCAACTACTGGCGCCAGGCCGGAGACGTGGGGAGTGGAAATCTTACGAGGGTCAGACCTTAGCCTCCCCGCGGGGCTGGGGGTTGGAGAGGTGGGCAGGAACCCTGGCCCTGGGGCGGGGCCGTGACAAGCTCAGTCACTGATTGGCCCGTGCCTACAGGGCCCAGAAGCGCTTAGACCCCCGACGAGCTTGGCACCTACTGAGGGATGGGGGAGAGGGTCTTTCCCAGAGAATGGAGACCTCGGGACGAGAATGGGAAGATCCTAGAAGCGCAGCGGCCGCTGTTGGAATGCTAGTTCTCTAGCCACCCGGGGTGGGCCCCAGGACCCTAGCCTCTGCCTCAGTTTCCCCCTCTGAGAAGACTCGCAGGAAGACCCTGCGGGGAGCAGGAAGGGTTAATGAAGCTCTCCCAGCCCGGGCCGAGGGAGGCATGGAGGACTGGGGCTTGCAGCTAGGAAGCCGAGCTCAGACGTCGCGCCCCGCCCATGCTGGCCCATCCCGGCCCGGGCCGCTGGGGGCCCTGAGGGTCAGAGGCAGTGCTTTCCATGACGCAGGAGGATCCGCGGGGCAGCCGGGGGGTTGGGGGTGGGGGACGGACTGGGTCGCGAAACAGGAGGCCCACAGTGCCCAGTTCTGAGCACGGTCACTGGCCCTCTGCAAGTCCCGATGGGGAGGCCTTGCTGCCCCGCCCCCTCCCCTGCATCTTCTGGCCCCAGCGGCACCCCCCCTCCCCCCAAAAATCCAAGGAGCCGTGCGGAAGGAAGAACAGGGTCTGTGTTGCCCCCTGGCGGGATGAGGCGCCACTGCTGCGGACCTAGGGCTGAGTGGCCGAGGAGGATTGACTCAGCCCCTCTGCTCCAAACCAGGGACCTTTTCCTTCCCCCAATCTGTAGCCCAGAGAGTTCTTGTTTTCCCCGACTCACTTGCCTAAAACCGCAATTCGAGGGTTGGATTGGATTTCTTCGGACTTCTAGATTATTCCGTATAGAAAGGGAATCTCTAAGAACATCCACCAGTGGCCTAGGGCCAGCTTTCAGTCCTTCCTGTTGGAAAAGTTGGGCAGGGAAGGAAACAACCCGGAAAGTTAATGAGGACCATGGTTTTCTGTTTGAGTTCAATATGGGCTGGAGGACCTCCCTCCTAGCAACTTCTAGTCCCTGGGCCTTTGAGCATCTTGGCTTGCCCTGTTCCAGACTGACCCTTGCCCTAGGGGCAATGGTTTCTCTCCTGGGATCATACTCACCCCAGAGCAGTGCCCTACAGACCAAGCCATCAGATCGCATCATGCCCAGATCTAGGAGAAACTTCCAAAATCATCTTAACCAACCTCTCTGTGCCGTTTTACAGGTGAGGAAACTGAGGCCCACAGAGGTTGAGTGACTTGCCTGAGGTCACACGGAGTTAATGACTAGTCTAGCTGGAATTTAGATGATCCAAATGCTCTGACTTCCAGAGGTCTTTCCCCTGTACCATACCGCCCCTGCGATTAGCAAGACAGGTTTAACATTTTAATTATAAACTCTCTGAGGTAAGAGACTATCATTTTTCATACTTATGTCCTCAGCAGCTGAGCTAAGGTCGAACAGTGTCACTCTCCTGCTTAATTACTAACACTTTTGTTTGGCATTTAAAACCCTTCCCCAATTGTCTCCAGCCTACTTTTCCAGGCATATGACACATTTCTTCTCTTCATACACGCTACAATCCAACAGAGCCAGCATTCTTGGTGTTTCCCTTGCCCTAGCCCCCTTAGGTGGCTTCTAACCCTAATCTTAATATTCATTCAGGAGATCAAGGTACAGCCTATCCCAGCCCCTGCCACTCATAAAGACAGGTCCTGCCCTGACACCTCCTGGAACATCACAGTGCGAATAATCATTGTAATGGATGACCTAGAGGAGAGTGGACAGACCCACCCCGTGTGCAAGTAACACACAGTATTGTGTCTAATAATAATCAGTAGAATCACAGAACCTTAGTTGCAAGGGATCTCAGTGTCCATTTTATTGACCAACCCACAACCGAAAAAAATGCATCCCTGTTAAAAGTGGCCCAGTGGATTGAACTTGGAGTCAAGAAAATC
Organism: Bettongia penicillata ogilbyi; assembly: GCA_023548195.1. Lineage (NCBI taxonomy): Eukaryota > Metazoa > Chordata > Mammalia > Diprotodontia > Potoroidae > Bettongia > Bettongia penicillata. The sequence continues at coordinate 10,122,627 of JAJHZJ010000315.1, read as the reverse complement.
TGAATTCAAATCTAACCTCACACTTTTACTAGGTGTGTGATCCCAAGCAAGACATATTAACTTAATCTCCGTTTGCCTTGGTTTCCTCAACTGTAAAATGAGGATAATAACAGCTTCTATTTCTTTTTTTGATACTAATTTTTTTTGTTTTATTTTTATCTTTTTAAAAAATTTATTTTTTTTTCAGTAACAGCTTCTATTTCGAAGGGTTCTTGTGAGAATCAAATGAGATAATATTTATAAAAACACTTAGCACAGTGCCTGGTACATTGTAAGAGATTAATAAATGCTCATTCCTTTCCCCCTTCCCCTTCATTCCAACTTTGCACAGCTAGTGGCAAAGGTGGAATTTGAATTCAAGTCCAGAATTCTTTCTGCAATACCACAATGCCACCAGTGATGAGTATCAGAAGTGGCATAAGGAATATGAAAAAAAATGAAGATTGTGTGATTGTATCATCATGGGGAAATTCCAGGTGTGGAAACTCCCTCTATCAGTCAGCCGAAGACTGAAACCCAGGTCTTCCAACACCCTGCCCAGGACTCCCTGCTCCAATGGGTTGCCTCTCAAGACAGTACTGTAGGTAAAGAGGTCTGGATTTTAGACAGGGGATGGAACACTGGAGGGAAAATTAATAATAATTGCTCACCTTAGTATTTGCAAGAATCTATGATTTTATCACAGGCATAGAAAAATGCCATCACCAATACCTATTGCAAGCCCTCTATGACTTAATAGAGAACCTACAGGGAGTTGCTTGGGACAGATATAAATTAAGCAAATTAATTGCCAAGATTTACACAGCCCAATACAGTTCAGAGACAAGCAAGGTCTCCCAGACATCAAGTCTAGCCCTCTCTACTATGGGAAGTTTTCCCTATGGGAGGGGGTCTGTGAACTTTAAAAAAATATATATTTCAATCACTGTATTTCAATATGCTCAATTTCCTTTGTTGTCCTATGTCTTTTATTTTATGCATTTAATTACAACATCCTGAGAAAGTGGACCTTAGACTTCTCCAGACTGCCAAAGGAGTCCATAAAACAAAATAGGTTAAGAAGCCAGAAAGGAAATCATTGAGGAAATAAATGATCATAAAAAGAGATAAGGCTGGCCATGTATCAAAAGCAAGAGAAGACATGGGCATAGACAGCTGAAGCAGTGCCCTGGTACCCATGAAATGGATGAAGGCCACACTGGAGGATCTGAGGGAGAAGAGGGACAAGGGAGGCATAAGGCTGAGAAAAGATGGAGGGGTTACTATCTTCTCGGGGGGAGGGAATGGGATCATAGCTGAAAGGGACTTCAGGAGCAACAACCTTGCCCCCGAAACTGAGGCATAGAGAGGATTGCCAAAGGTGATACAAATAAGTAGGAGAGTCAGGATTTGAACTCAGTTCCTAGGTCTTCAAATTGAAGCTGCCTCCCTGAAGGATTATATACGCTACAGTGAAACTCTGGGCAGCCCATATATCCCCATTATATATAAAACTTATTCTTTCAGCTCCATAAAGACCACTCATTCCCACCTGCTAAACTCTGTGAAGGCAGAGTCATTTTCCTTTGTAAATTGTATTCCTTGTGTTCAGTCAGTCAACAGACATCTATTAAGTGTTTTCTGTGTGCCAAGCATCTTGGGATACTCTCTGTATCTAAAATATAGTTCTAGTCCTCAAGGAGTTCACAATTTGATGGAGGAGACAGACACATGTGGGAAAAACTTTATATGTACAAGATACACACGGGATAAACTGGAGAGGGGCTCAGAGGGAAGGCACTAAGATTACAGAGGAATGCAGAACGTTTCTTGGAGAAGGTCAGATTTAATCTGAGACCCAAAGGAAGGTGGCAAAATCAGGAGCCAGAGATGAGGAGTGAGAGCATGTGAAGCATGGGGCAGGAGGTGGGGTGGGGTGGGGGGGGAGGGGGACAACCAGGGGAAATGCTGAGTTCAGAGATGGAGTGACTTGTGTGAGGAGCACTAAGGAGACCAGAGAGTCTAGATCAGAGACCAAAGGAAGGGAGTAAGGTACAAGTAGGAGGGAGAAAGCTTTTGATTATTTGTTTGGAGGCATTTGGGGTTAAGTGACTTGCCTAGGGTCACACAGGTAGTAAGTGTCAAATCAGTTTGAACTCAGGTCCTTCTGACTTCAGGGCCAATGCTCTAACCACTGAGCCACCTAGCTTCCCCAGGGAGAGGTGCTGAAGGGACTTTTAAAGCCAAACAGAAGATTCTATATTTGATCCTAGTTGATTACATGTGGAGCATATGTGTGTGTGTGTGGAGGGGTGGTGGCCAGACCTGTTCTTTAACAAGATCACTTTGGTAGTTGAGATTATTACAATGCCTGGCATGCAGTAGATGATTAATAGATTTTTGTTAATTCACTGATACAGTGACTAGTGATCCCCCCTGAAATCACCTTACATTTACCATACATAGTTTGTATTTACTTAAACACAGCCCTAGTTTCATCATAGAATGTCATCTACCAGAGGGCAGAAACTTATATTTATATAGCATTTGGTCCCTACCACAACCCTGTGAGGTATTAAAGATAAGGACATCGAGGATGAGAGAAATTAAGTGACTTGCCCATCTCCACACAGTTATCGGAAATAGGATTTGAACTCAGGCTAAGCTCCAATCCTGGCCATTTCCAGTCATCCTGATCTATATCTTGCCACTGGACCCAGATGGCTTGAGGAGAGCTTGAGGCCAGTGTGTGCCTTTGCACAGCCCTGCCTCACTTAAATCCAGTTCATGTGCAAGTCATGATATCTCCTTCCTGATGTCCTGGTGCCCTTCGGCGAATGAAGAAGAAACAGAAACAAATCCTAGTCCACCATTCTTTCTACTGTACTGTCAACACTGGACCTTGTTGTCTTTCTATCTTCCTCACATAGCACAAGGTCTAGCAGATAGAAGGTACTCTACAAATGTTTGCTAATTAATGATGGTTAGACACCCAGAGGCTCAGAGATGGAAGGCCCTGTGCAGCCATTCAGACCAATCCCAACCAGAACACCTACTACACCATCCCAGCAAGCCTGCTGGATGACTCCTTCTATGCACACATCACACTCAAACTTGAGCACCAGCTCTAAGAGACACTTCTCTCTATGCCTCTGTCTGTCTCTCCTCTGTTTCTGACTCCTCTCTTTCCCTTCTCTGTCTCTCCTCCATCTCCCCTCCCCTCTGCCTGTCTTTCTTTCTCCTCTCTTTCCCTCCCTCCCCTTCCTCACTCTCTCTCTGTTTCTTTTTCTCCACCTCCTTCCCCTCAAATCTCAGAGATAGGCACTCAGACACTTGACACCCACCCTCACAGGAATATACACCTTCACAGACTTGACTTGGCATACTCCCTCAGCCACTCAAATGCAGAGATGTAAACACAACTACAGAAATGCTCACACACTCACACACACACACACACATCATTTACACTCACTCAGGCACAGATGCCACATATTCAGTCAATCCACCACAGGCCCACCTGAGCACCCTCCCCCTGTTCCGGTCCCGCCCAGAGCACCCTGGGCCTTGGGGTGCCCTACAGCTTCAGTTGATATTATCACACTGGGACTCCAGCCCAGGCACAAAGGGGCCAGTGTGGAACAGTGGCAGATGAAGCCAGAGTCAGAGCCTGGCGGCCAGCCTCTGGCCCTCTGCCTGGCTGCCCGCCCATTCCGGATCCGGGGGTGGAGTGCCACCCTACAGACAGGGTTCCAGCCTCTTTGTTTTCTCCCAAAGCTGGGGTTTCTGGGCCAGGCCAAACCCTACCCTTCAGATTTCTGTCACCACTGGAAATCTCGGCTATTTGAGGACTGAAGCTTGCAGGCCCAGACTTCCCTGGCCCCAGCTGGGCCTTCCCTGCTTGTTTAGGCAGGTGACTACAGGGCTGGGGAGGGAGTTGAGACTCTGCCGGTTGACCTCCTGCCTGGCCCCTTAGGAGCCACACATCTGCTCACCCCTGGCTTAGAGCTCAGAGGGCCTGGGAGAGAAGCCTGACCCTGACCCCTTGCTTCCAACCCCTGAAGCACAGAAATGCTAGTTTCTCTGTCCCTATATATCTACACAGTTCCTTCTAAGATCTCCTCCGTCCTCAGCTTCACCCAGGATAAGTAGAATCAGAAGGGAGGATACAGGAGATTTCCGTGTTCTTTAAAGTTTGGTCCTAGAGAAGTTTCTTAGGACACTCTCTAAAAACCAGTAGCATCAGAGACTAGCACCCAAGGTAGACACAGAACCACACAGCAGGATCCAAAGTCACAGGATGAGACTTAGAGATGGAAGGTAGTTCAGAGGACATCTAATCCAAGGACCCATTTTACAGATAAGAAACTGAGGCTCAGAGAACCAAAGTGACTTCTAGACCACCCAGGAAGCCCATGGCAGACAGATTTTTGAGCCTAAGGCCTCTGATGAAATTCAGCATTTTTCTCTTGTTCAATGCTGAAGCCTGACTACAGCCTCCTAAGATGAAGTCTCCCAAAATGATCTTCACAACTGTGCACAAGTCAGTAATTTTCTGGGCCTCAGTTTCCCTGTAAAATTCATAAGATGAAGAAAGTTGGATTGGATGAAATAAAGTCCCTCCCTGCTCTGTATCTGAGCTTCATTTCTTTCCCAATGGTGATGGGAGGTAGGACTTCAGAGACCATCCCATCTGACCCTCAACTAACTGCCCAATAATCTACTCGACAATGCCCCCAGGAAGTAGTCTTCGTTAAAGTAGTTGTAATGATGGGGAACTCTCTACCTCCCAAGGCAGGCCAGGCTACTTTTGGCTAGTTCAAATAGTAAGTTTTTCCTTACATGGAGTCAAAATCTGCCTCCCTGAAACTAACCCACCTCCCCACCATTGCTCTCAGATCTGCCCTCTGGAGCTAAGTGGAGCAAGGCTAATTGTTCTTCTATAGGACCTCCCTCCAGATGCTTGAAGACAGTGATTATGCTCCCCCACATACACTCCCTTTCCCTTTCTCTACCCCAAGTCTTTTCTCCAGGCTTTGCATCATCCTTCCCTAGCCTGGTTACCTCTGCATGCTCTGCAGTCTATGGATGTCCTTCCACACCTTCCCATTCTGGACACCAAGCTTCCTTTAATGGAGCCCAAGAATACATTTCCGTCCCTTCCTTCTGCTTTCCCCTCCCTTCCTCAACCCCCAACTGAAACTCCAATCACATTTATATATTTTCCTCCCAGTCTGATTTGACAGCTTTATAGGCAGGAGGCAAATGGGCAGAGGTGTGTGTGTGTGTGTGTGTGTGTGTGTGTGTGTGTGTATGTGTGTATGTGTGTGGTGGGAAGGGGAAGGTGGGGTGTAGAGATTGAAAAGAGGACTAAGGCAGAAGGAATGGAGCTGTTATGGGATTCCTACCAGATGGAGGCTTGGGAAGGAGACAGTCCCCTCCTGGTTCTGGGGTGGGAGAAACCACTCAGGACCAATTTGTCTGGAGCATTAAAATGAGGCCTATGGGGCCTGGGGACTGAGGAGCAGTAAGACTGTCTAGAATAAGCAGCTTTGAACTCCAGGTGCCTGTCCCCCAACATCCTGGCCTTCAGGAAGAAGTATAGCCAGTTTCTCACTGACTGACTGGTTGGGAGTAGATTTCTTGTTGGAGATCATAAGATTAAAGCTGGAAAGGCCCTTAGATGACTCAAGCCCCTCATTTTCCAGAGGTGTGATGGGAGCTCCTGGAAAGTTCAGTGACTTTTCAAGGGACATACAGGAGCAGATGCTCTGATTCCAAATTCTAAGCTTTTGATCCCTCCCCCTGAGGCTCAGAAATAGGGTTTAAGAAGGGGGATGATTCTTCCTCCCAGGGAGACAGCCAGGAAAGGGGGAAAAAAGGAGAGATTGGAAAGTTTGGGGGTAAGTCTTGACTTTGTTGGTCCAACAGCAGAGCTGTGATATCAGGTGCAGAGGGTGATGTGAGTTTGGGCCGTAAGGCCTCCCATGATGAGGGAGCCCAGCCGTCCCTGTTCTAAATACACTTCTGGGGTCTTCAGGGGCCTCCCGCAGGTCCTCCACTACCCCGTCTGCAGGAGGACTTCCCTACCATTCCCACACCCAGGGTCAGAGCCTAGCCTGACACTTAAGCTGGGCCTGTGCCACGAGGACCCAGGCGCTTCAGTAGCTGTCACAGAGCCAAGGATGGGGTGGGGCCAAGTGTCCCACTGAGCCAAAGGAGAGAGGACAAGGACACAGTACCCACACCCCCACCTCCTGTGCCAGAAGTTGCTCCTCCACCCCCATCCCGCCTTGGCCTAGCTTTCTGTTCCTCTCTGCCCCTTGCTCTCTCTCCCCGGCTTCTGTCTGACTCCAGCTGCATCCCAGTCTCCTATTCTCTGCGTCCAGTCTCTTGTTTCCTTCTGTCTCTCCATCCCCATCACTTTTTTTTTAGGGTTTCTCTCTGAGCCTCTGTTTCTGGCTCCCGGTTTCAGCCTCTTTCTGCCTCTCCATCTCTTTCCACTGGCCTCTGTGCATTTCTTTTTCTTTCTGTCCCGCTTGAGGCCTCAGTCTCCTGCTCTTTTAATCTCTACCACTCTATCTTTGGAGTCCAAGGGATGTATATGGTGGCGTTGGTCACAAGTTTGCCATCTGTCTCTGCCAGTGTCTACACCTGCCTGTGTCCCTCTGTCGGTCTTTCCCCTGCCTCAGGCTTAGTATGTGGGTTTAGGCGCTCCCAAAGATTCCTCCCTCCCAGGACCCCCTCCCTCCATCCTTGGGGCAGTCCCCAGTGTCCCAACTTGGGGAGCCACGGCTCACCAGAGAGGGTGGGCCACGGTGAAGCGACGCTGCAGTCGGATGCTCTGATTTACCAGCAGTTTCCTGAAGAGCCCGGGGGAGCTGCGCGGGGAAGCCCGGGGAGATCCGACTGGTGAGGAGGGGGCACCTGGGCCAGGGCCCGGGGGGCTGCACTGCCCACCCTGCATGTCTGGCCGGTCCCCCGAAGGTTCCCAGACTGCTGCCTCTGGGCTCTCTCTGGGTGTCTGTGGGTCTCTCTGTCTGAGTGTAGATCTCTGTCTCGGGGTGTCTCTGGCTCCGTGTGTCTCTCTCGGTCTGTCTCTCCCCCCCCCCAACCCGTCTCAGTGTGTCACTTGGTGTATCTGTGTCCCTCTCTCCGCGTCGGGTCTTTTTCTCCGCCCGTCGCCGGGGCGGGGCTTCCGGGGGGGTCCCGGGACTGCGAGCGGGGGGTCAGCCCGGCTGCTCAGGCAGCCGGAAGAACAAAAACAGAGTACAGCGCCCTCGGCCCCCCACCTCGAAGCACACTCCCCAAAAGTTTCTTCTTCCAGCCCAGTCGGCAGCTGGGGGCCTGGCTCGGGCCCAGGAGCAGGGGGTCTGCCGCGCTCCACTTTGCTCTTAGGCTCGCTCTGTTTCTCAGGGTCCGGCTTCAACCCCGGCTCTGTATCTGGCACTGCCGGTCACTCGCCTCCTCCTCCTGCTCTCTATTGCTTTTCAGCTCTGACTCAGTTTCTCCGCTCCTGCCTCTGCCTCTGTATCCCAAGCTTGCTTTCTTGACTTCCCAGTCTTGTCACTTTCTCCATCTCTTTCCCCGTTTCTCAGTCTCAGACCTCGTCCCTCTAACACAGTCTCTTTCTGAGTCTTGTCTGTACCCTCATCACAGCAACCGAGCCTCTCTGTTTCCTATTTCAGCCTCTGTCCCGGTCTCTATCAGTCTGTGTCTCTTCTGGAGCCGGCCTAACTTGAACTCAGCTGGGCTCATAAAGTGTTAGAGGGCTTTAGGCGGGAGCGGGGCGGGGCCCCCAGAACCAAGGCACTCCCCATTCCTTTCCTCCCCCTTCCTCCTCTCCCCTTCCCCACAACAGACCCTGCTGGGTGCCAGAGCCGGAATCCGACCTCCCCGAGGCCCCCATCCCTGTCAGCTCAGTACTGGAGCTGAGACTCGAGGAAAGGGGCGGGGGGAGGGAGGGGGAAGAGAAAGGAGTGGGTGGGGGAGAGACTCACTCCCTGGGACCCAGACTCCCGGTCCCCTGAGCAGCCCGTGATACAGACCAGACCCTGCTCGCATCTCCAGGACTCATCTTTCTTTCTCGGTCCCGAGCTCGGATCGGCCAAACATCCGGCGGTCTTCCCACACCCACCCCCTCCACCATTCCCTCCGGGGCCTCGGGACTGGACTGGAGAGACATGGAGAGACACAGAGCAGGCCGGGCTGTCACCGGCAGCCACCTCCCAGTTCATCCCCAGGGGGGGCTTTTCTTCTGGGATCTATGCCTCCCTCACTCTTGGGGCCAACCTCACACCCCACCTCAGTCCGGGGGGGGGGGGGGCTGTGTTCCTCCTTTTTTCCAGAAGCATTAGATTTGGAATCAGATGACTTGGCTTGGAGTTCCACTATGACTATAGACAAGTCATTTAACTCCCTGGTCTTAGTGTCTCCATTTGTAAAATGCCAAATCATCTCTAACGTCTCTTTCAAAGAAAACTCCTAGAAGCTTAAAAACATTTCCCCTCCCTATCCTTCCAACCATCCCTCCCTCAGAGCAGCTGCTCCAGCCTCCATGGAGGGGGTGGTGGTGGTAGGGTGCTAGAGGCAAGGCCAATAGCACTCAGACCTCAAAGAAGCCATCTGGAACCCCAAAGGGTTCTTCTGCTTGGTGGGTGTGTGCATCTGAGTACAAATCTGTGAGTTGAGGCTGTGTGTGTGTGTGTGTGTGTGTGTGTGTGTGTGTGTGTGTGTCTCTGTGACTGTGATTATGCACGAAGGTCTGAGTTGGTATATATTCAGATATTTTTATTTTTTTGGCTGAGGTTTGAATTGGGGTAAGGTGACGTTTCCTTGTTATAGGGAATTCCCTGAACCAACTAAAACTTGTAATTCTTCAGTAAAGTCTTAGAGAGCTGCCTGGAGGCAGAGATCTAAGGCGTCAGAGGCAGAATTGGAATCCAGATCCTGCTGACTCCAAGGCCAGTCTTCTATTCTGGCACTTCATACTATCCCTTAATCATGTTCTTTATTGTACTGTAGCTATTTCTGTAGATGTCACATCTCTCTTCCTCAAGGAGCAAGATAAGTTTTTGAACCTTTTAAAAAAAATATCTGTTGTACCTCTAGCATGACTAAGGCCCTGCACAATCAAGTTCTTCATTAATATTTGGATTTTTTTTCCATTTCTATTTGGGGCAGGGGGTGGGGGATAGGGGGGTTGGGTTCACAGTGTTCCTGTGTCTGGGAATTTGTGTGTGGCTGTGTGTACCTCTGTGTGTATGTGTGTGTCTCCATTTGTTTCTGGATCTTTGTTTAAATATCTATATGTTTCTGTGTCTGGGTATGAGGGGGTGTCTAGGTGTTTCTCTGGCTTGGATATGTTTCTGGGTCTGGATTTTATATCTCAGGGTTTCTCTGGATCTGTATTTGCCTGCTTAGACCTGGATGGGTATTTCTAAGTCTGAGGATGGTGTTAGAGGCCTTGGTGTTTCAGTTTGTGTGGTGAGAAGGGACTGGGTCCAGACCCAGAAGTATGTTTTGGTATTCCTTCAGGTCTCATGTGTCTGGGTTTGTGTGGGTTTCTGAGTCTGGATAAGAAAGTGTGAAGTGTCTAGAAATGTTTGTCTGGATATTTCAGCAGGTCTAGGAGTTGAAGGTATATTTCTGACTCAAAGTATAGTAATTCTGATGTTTTTGTAGGTCTGTCTATACAGTGTTTGTCAGTTAGGGTATTTCTGAATTGCCCTGTAGGTATCTAGATGTATGTTTCAGGGTGTGTTGATTTCACTGGATTAGTGTGTGTCTCTTGGTCTGACTGTGGATATCTGATGTTTTTGTATGTTTTAATGTGTGTTAGTTTCACTGGAGTAGAGTGTGTTTCTGGGACTGGCTGTGGGTATCTGGGTCCTTTGGTAGGTCTGTATATTTCAATGAGTTATGATTTCATTTTACTAGTGTATATTTCTAGGTCTGACTGGTTGTCTTAGTGTTTCTGAGGGTTATATTTTTGAGGTCTGGGTTTTTCTGTGGGTCTCTACGTGTGTCTAGGTTTGGAAGTATGTCATGTTGATTCTGAGATTTTTGTAATTCTGAATGGGACATGTTGGTTTTTGTGTGTCTGTCTGGAAGTCAACGTTTTGGTGTTTCTGTGGCTTGTATATATGGGGGGGAGGGTCTTGATGTTTCTGTGGGTATATGTAGGTCTGAGTTTGAGTGTCCACATTCCCATTCTCCCCAACAACTAATTTCCATTTTCAGAAAGTATCACCTAGACCAGGGTGCCTAGTTAAGTGCAGCCTCAGGGGCTCCATACCAAGGAGCCTCCTAGAGGACAGCCTTAGCTCCCTCTCACCCCCCTTACCCCCCTATCTCTGCAACCAAACACCTGGTGGGAAAGTGCCCTGCTGGCTCTGAGTGGGTAAAAATAATCCCATAGCTGGCCCTGGCCTAATTTTAGCTCCTACCCTTCCCCTGGGAGACGCCAGGGCTCTGAGCCCTGCCCTTTGGAGCATGTCTGTGTGCTTGAGGGGTGGGGAGGAGGTGTTTTGGCCCATCTGAAAGCTTCCACGGCATCCTGGATCCCTGTCCCTGCCACGCTGAAGCACTGAAGCCCCCTCCCATTCTTCATTGAAGCCTTTAACCTCTTATTTCTCTGGCTACACTTGTCAGGCTCATGGCTGAATGGGAGGTAGAAGGGGCCTGAGGAGGGAAGGGGCTAGAGGGGAGGAGGAGACTGAGAGTGGAGCTCTCTAAGTAGGAGACAGCTGGGGGCTGTTAAGAATGGAGAATGAAGAATCCTTAGGTCGCAGATGTCATGCTAGAAGGCTCTCAGAGGCCATCTGATCCAGTGCTTCATTACAGACAGGGAAACTGAGGGAAAGTGATTTGTCCAAGGTAGGTAAGACTGGGCCAGGACTGAGGACCAGGTCCTCTGCCTCCAAATCCAGTCAATCAGTAAGCATTTATTAAGCACCTATTCTGTACCAGGCACTGAGGATACAAAGGAAGGTAAAAGATCGCCCCTGTTTGCAGTCTAATGGGGCAGATAATGTGCAAACAACCAATGGGATAAATTGGGGGTAATGAAGAGAAAGAAGGCATTAGCATGAGAACATTTGCCACAGTGCCAAGAATCACAGGATGCCAGACCTAGTGGAAATCTGACTTTTCCCAGAGAACTGGCTTTTTGCATCCCAGGTGGGCTTTCCCATGACTGGCTCCCCCCATCTCAGGAGGTGTCTTAGATCCCAGGCCAGTGGGGGACTAGTTCTGCACATCCTTTTTTGATTGGGGAAAGGTACAACATCAATTTTCATTCCCGCCTGTAGCTTTTGTTTCAGAAATTTACCTTCAGTAGTGTCCCAGAGCTAGAAAGGTCCCTGAGGACCGGGGTGTTGGGGGGTAGTCCAAACTACTCATTTTACAGATGAGGAAGCTGAGGACTTGAAAGGGGAAGTGATTTGGCTAAAGTTGTCTTCTTCGTGACTGAGGTGAGACTAGAATGTAGATCTCCTGACTTCTATTCTAGGGTTCTTTCATTTATACCCATGGGGCTCTTTAAAACTGACAGGTGACAATCAGGACTTCTGTTTTCCCTTGGCCTCTGCATCTCTCTCTCTCTCTCTCTGTCTCTGTCTCTCTCACTCCTTATGTGACATTGGACAAGCATCAGAGGCAGCATTAGTGTATATGTGCTGGACCTGGAGTAAGGAATACCTGGGTTTGCACCTTTGATATTTTCTAGCTGTGTGACCTGGGTCAAGTCACTGGATTCCTCTGGTGGATTGTCTAAAATGAGGAGGTTGACTTAGCTTCTAGCTCCTAGCTCCAAGTTTATCATCCCAAGTCATTTCCTTCTTTCTGCGCCTCAGTTTTCTCATCTATAAAAAGAGGGGGTTGGACTAGATTGTATCTTTAGGGCTTAGCACAGTGCCAGGCACACAGCTGGTGATTAATACACGCTTGTTGCTTGCCTGATGATCTTTTAGGTCTCTTTCAGCTCGGATTCCCACAATGTGATTTTGGATGATCAGACCGCCAGTCAGCAACCCCAGTTAACTCACTTGATAGGGCAAAGGATGGCATTTAAAAGGCACCAGCCCTTGCCCCTCTCCCCAGTTTGGGCGGACCCTGCCGATAGGCAGAGACAGGCACTTTAGCACTGCGGCCGCTAGGTGGAGGAGGTGAGGTGCACTCGGGGTGGGAGAGGACAGGAGAGGGGAGGGGCGGGGCGGAGCGGCGCAGGGCTCAGTGAGCTCCCGAGACAGCTCAGTCTTTACAAAAGGCTTCATCTCCAGCCTCAGTAACATCGAGGGCTTTAAGATGAGGTGCGAAATCTCCCTCTGCTCTCTTCCGCCCAGTAGTTTGAGGAATGTGATTTGCAAACATTAAGATAGCATAGAAATGGAATTTACTATCTAGTGGCCAGAAGGAACTCATCATTCAAGAGATTTGGACCTCTGACTTGAATTAGCTGGGTGACCCTGGGCATAATCTCTCTGACCTTCAGTTTCCTCATCTGTAAAATGGGGATGAGAATCTCTGTATTATATTTGTCACAGTGATGTGATAAGCAAACAAGAGAAGCAATTCAGAATCCTTTAAGTAATAGATTACTATTGGTTATTAAGGTCTTAATGAATGTTCTCAAAGATAAATGACTATTAATTAACTGAGGTTGAAAGAAAAGACAGCTGTCTCCTACAGAGACCCTCCAACCTCCCAGCAAACCCTTTTGTTCTCTGGCAAGAGTAGAGATCTCTTTCCATAGATTGCACAGTCAAAGCTGGAAGAGTCCTCATAGCACAGAATACAGAAGGTTAGATAAGGAAGCTACCTTAGAAGAGAGAACTCTAGAGCTAGGTTGGACCTTAGAACACAAAGTGTCAGAGCTGGGAGTTCCCTTAGAACACAGAATATCAGAGTTGGGAGACTAGAACTCAGAATTCAGTGTAGAAGGACCCTTCTACTGTAGGTCACAAAATAGCAGAGCTGGAAAGAATGGGGAAAGATTTCATCTACCTCCCTCATTTTCCTGAAGAAGCCCAGAGAGAGAGAGGGATTTACCCAGTGTCCCACAGACAGGCAGAACTAAGTAGGACTGGAGCTCAAGGCTTGGGCCTCCCAGCTCTGGTCTCTTTTCACCATACAGGAAGCAGAGAAGAGAACTGAAGACCAGAGCAGGATAAATGAAAGCATTCCCTTCAGGAGTTCTTCTTGATGGTGGCAGGGAAGAAATGGAATCAGTGGCATGTGATGGGGAGCTCCAGGGGTTACTGGTGACCATAGCTGTCCTTTTCCCTGAACTGGAATAAGGGGCTTACAGGGACAAATGAAGGGGGAGCAAGATCCCCTGGACAGACTTTCAGTCTTAGGGCTGATGACAATTAGACTTGAGGCAGAGAATCACAGAACTTAACACAGTAAACTGGCAAAGAAGATGAAAGGTGAAAACAGTTAATGTTGGGGGGCTTGTACAAAGATGGCACACAAATGTGCTCTTGATGAAACTGCGAACTGGTTCGACCATTCTGGAAAGCAGTCTGGAATGATCTGAAGAAAGTGATTAAAATGTCTGTAGCCTTTGACCTAGAGACTGCTGTGCTAGCTATTCATGCCAAGGAGGTCAATAAAAAGAAATAAACCTGGATACACCAAAGGAGAGGAACCTAGTTCTCCTATCTGCTGATATAGCCTGCTGATATAATCACAGATGATGAGCCTTTAATGTGTTAACAAGTTGTCACCTTCTATTATGCCTTTACAGAGTAGGAACCCCTTGCTCTGACTGCATCAGAAGAGAGAAGAATTGTGAGATTAGCAAGAATTGGCAGTAATCTAGGGATAAAGGAGAATGAAGGGAAGGAAATAAACCTTTATATAAGCACCTACTATGTTCCCATTACTTTATAAATATGATTTCACTTGATCATCATATCAATCCTGGGAATTAGGAGCTGTTATTATCCCCATTTTACAGCTGAAGAAACTGAGGTAGATCAAGTGACTTGCCCCAGAATCACATTGTATCCAAAGTTGAATTTGAATTCAGATTTTTCTGACTTTAGGTCCAGTGTTCTATCCACACCGTGCTACTCAGCTCTCTCATATGCTAAGCCTGGAACTCAGCAGTCATCTCTTCATCTCCTAGGTGGGGTAGGCAGGATGGTGGGAGAGGAGGAGAGGATTTCCTTTTCTCCCTCCCTTTCCTCCTCTTTCCTCTAGTTGAGAAGTATTTACTCAAGAGAAGACATCAAGCAATCAGAGAATCAGAGAATTCAAGGGAGAAAAGACACATATCTAGGCAGATCCAGGTCCAGAGTGACAGTTGAGGCCAAGGTTAGAAGCAGCTTCAAGGAACAGAACCTCTGGCAGCAAAGAAAAAAGCTAGTGGTGGACTCCAGAGAGAGCTACTCCTGGAAATTTATATTTGAGCTTTGGAGAGGAGCAGACTGCTCTCCAGAGGAGTTTTATGAGGATTCTACTAGAGAGAAAGAATGTTGGGTCCCTGTAATTCCACAGTTGTGAATTGCCTTGGCTCCATGGGTTCCTTATTTGGGTGTCTCACAACTATTCCAGTCTAGTCTACAGATGCTATGTAAATGCCTCTACTAAGAGCAAATTGTGCCTACTGGCTGTTTGTTGATCGGAAGGACACCTGTGGAGACTTTTGAGTTATAGTGGAAGGCGCTCATACCCACAGGGTTCTTAAAAACCATAGCAGGAGTAGCTGCTCTCTGGGCAGGTAGCCTAGAGAAGATAATAATGCTGAGTGGTGTACATGTAGCAATCAAGTTCTCCCACCCCCTACATATTTATAACATTGATTTTGTAGTAGCAAAGAACTAGAAACAAAGTAAATATCCATCCTTTGGGGAATAGCTAAGCAAGTACTGGAACATGAATATGATGATCTCTCTTACTGTGTTGTAAGCAATGATGAATATGACTACAGAGAAGCATGGGAAGATTTATATGAACTGATATGAACTGAGGTAAGCAGAACCAGGAAAACAATATGCACAATGACTGCAACAATGTAAATGGAAAGACTCACCATGAAACAATAAAAGCCAAATGTTGTGCAAATATACGGGCCATAGTTGGTCCCAAAGAAGAAAGATGAAAAAATCTTCTTCCTTATTTTGCATATGGACACTACAGAAAATGACAGACTTTTAGATCTACTTTGAGGTAGTTCAGTGGATAGAGAACTGAGTCTGGAGTCAGGAAGACATAAATTCAAATCTGCGCTAAGATACTTACTATGTGACCCTGGGCAAGTCTCTTAATCTCTGTCTACCTCAGTTTCTTCAGCTGTAAAATAGGGATAATAATAGCTCCTAACTCCCAGAGTTGATATGAGGATCAAATGAGATAATATTTGTAAAGGGGTTAGCCTTGTGCCTCGAATATAGTAGGTGCTTAATAAATGCTTGTTTCCTTCCTTCCTAGTGGTGCCAAACTATTCCCCCTCCCCTTCTTTTTTATTCTTTCTTATAAGGGATGGCTCTTTGGGAGAGATAGAGGAAAGAGATATCTTGGGTAATGTTAAGTGATATAAAACAAAAAATAATAAAAATTTGTTTTAAAAAAAGAAACAGAAGGAACCTTTTGTCCTCATCTGATCCAATTCTTACATTTTAGACACGAAGTACCAGAAACAAAGGAATATTCCTTAGTTCAAAATTTAACTCTCTTCTCTTTTGGCTACTGGGTCTGCTTAGGAGAGGGGGAAGAGGAAGCCAGATAAACAGATACATTCTTAGAAACTTTAGGACCTCTCTATAGATTCTAAGATAAAACACAAACTCCTCCGCCTGGCATTTCACCATCTGATGCCAGCCTGTCTTTGCAAGCTTATTTCACACAACCCCTCCTCATGCATTTTGTCAAACTGGCCTACTTACTCACAAATCATGTTCCATTTCCTACCTCCTTGCCTTTGCTCAGGCTGTTCTCCATGACTGGATTGCCTTTTCTCCTCACTCTTCTGCCTCTGGGAATCCCTCTTGAAGCTCCCTTCAAGTTTCAGCTCAAGCGCCATCTGAAGCTTTTCTGACTCCCCTTCTTGTTAGGACTTTTTCTCTCAATATTGGTATTTGTTTTGTACATTGCTTATATTTCCTTGACTTTGTGCATGTTCCGCTCTCCTCCCCACCCAGTAGAATGTAAACTCCTTGATAGCAAGAACTGCTTAATTTTTGTCTTTGCATTAATTCAATAAGCATTTATTAAGCTCCTACTATTTGCTAGACACAAACAAGATAGTCCCAATTCTCAAAGAACTTATAGTCTCCTGGATACAAGAGGTCCACAGAGTAGCACAGTCTGGTACACAGTGGGCACTTAATAAATGCTTATTGACTGAGAAGTATATACATACACACATACATACAAAGTACATACAAGGTAAAGATAATGTAACTTTAAGGGGAAGAACCCTATCAACAGAGAAGATTATGAAAGGCCTCCTGTAGATGGTGACATTTGAGCCTTGCAGGAAGCTAGGAGTTCCCAGCAGCAGCAATAGGAAGCACATTTTGGGTATGGGGGACACCGTGTGAAAAGGTGCAGAGGTGAGAGAAGAATTTGTGTGAACAGGGAGCAGTAGGCCAGTTTGACTAGAATGCATGAAAGGGAGAGATGTGTAATAAGCCTGGAAACGTAGGACAGAACAACATTATTTGGGGCTTTAAATGCAAAGCTAGGGAATCTGTATTAGGCCCCAAAGGCAGTAGGGATTCCTTGAACAGGTGGGCAACAGGGATAGATTTGTGCTTTAGCAATCTCAGCCTGGCAGTTGTGTGGAGGATGGGTTAAAGAGGAGAGAGAATGAAAGCAGGGAAACCAAGCAGGGGGCTGTTAAAAAAAGTCTAGGCAAGGGCTGAAGACCTGAAATAGGGTATGATCGCAAAGGAGAGAGCAGATGCAAAAGATGTCCTGGAGGCAGAATTGACAAAATTTGGCAGTTGATTGGATAAGAGGTTTCAGGGAAAATGAAGCTACACTTAAGACTCTCAGACTCTATGGTTCTAGCTGGCTGAAATGATGGCGATATTGCCAACAGAAATAAGGCAGTTATGAGAGGAACGGGTTAAGGGGAAGAAAGTAAGTTCTCTTTTGGACACATTAAGGCAAAGATGCTCATGGGACATCCAGTTGGAAATGTCCAGTAATATCTAAGCTCAGGAAAGAGACTAGGGGTAAATGTAGAGATCTAGGAGTCATCTTTGCTGAGATAATAACCCAAGAAAACCGACAAGATCATCAAGGGAGGGGGCAGAAAAAGAGAATAATAACAGCTAACATAAAACATTTTAAGGTTTGCAAAGCACTGTAACATGTTATTTCATTTGGTCTTCACAACAGCCCATCTATTACTCCCATTTTGCAGATGAGGAAACTGAGGCTGATAGTACTCAGGCTGAGACCCTGACCTGCCCCGGGTCACCTTGCTAGTCTGTGTTTGAGGCCACATTTGAATTTTGGACTTTCTGATTCTATTTCCTTCACTTTCTAGCTGCTGCAGACAATAGGACCTAGGACATGGAGACATGCCAAACTGTCTCAGTTAGAGGGGGGTCAAGGCTATCTCAAAGGAGATGGAGAAGGGGCAGTCAGGCAGGTAGAGATAAGGGAGATAAGGATGTTAATTAGTGTCAGATGCTGCTAAGATGTCAAAAAGGGTACAGACTGAGAACAGGTGATTAGATCTGACAATCAAAAGATCATTAGTAACCTTGAAGAGAACAGCTTAAGTTCAATGATGAGGTTCAAAGTCATATTTACGAGAGATTGAGGAAAGTGTGAGAGAAGTGGAGATGGGAGTGGGTAGCTTTTTCTAAGAATTTTGATGTGAAAGGGAAGAGAGGAATAGGGTGATAGCTTTAGTAGATGGTGGTGCTACGGGAAGATTTTGTTTTTTTTAAGAATGGAGCTTGTTTGTAGGCAGCTAGAAGGAAGCAGGAGGGAGGTGGAGAGACAGAGAGAGAGAGGGAGGAAAGGAGAGAGAAGACAGACAGATACAGAGAGACAGAGACAGAAACAGAGAAAGGTGAGACAGAGACACAGAGATGGAGAGATAGAGATAGAGAGATACACAGAGATGATTGATCTGCCAGAGGAGAAAGGAGGGATGGGATTAATGACACAAGAAGAGGAATTGACCTTGGCAATGAGAAGGATTGCCTCTTCATCAAATGATGGAGCAAAAGAGGAGAGAATAGGGGATAATATCAAGGAGTTTTGAGATGTGAAGTAGATGAGAAGAGCAGCTTGCTAGAGAATGTTCCTTGTTTCTCAGTCAAGCGTGATAGAAAGCCCTCTACTGAGAGGGATTTGGGAGGGGGATAGTGTGGAAAGAAGACCTGAAGAGAAAAAGAGTTTGAAGCAGCCTGTGTGGTATGGAAGAGTTTTCAACGAACGCCCATTGAGATTAGATATTGTGTTAGGTATGATCAACACAGTTCTAAGACTTCCTGTAGCTTCATTCAGCTGAATATGAGTAGTAAGGGAATTGAGAGCAGACTGGAGCTTCTAATTTGAATTGGTTAGCTACAAGGTCAAGATTGGGAAGGCACAAAAGTAAAGTCAATGTAGGTTATAAGAGAATAAGGGTGAGGAGGGAAGAGAAATGAAGCTTGGGAAGAGCTGTAAGGACAGGAGCCAGCTGTCCTATGAAGAAATTTCAGAGTTTAAGGTCATGGAAGTCTACTCTCTAGCACAGTACCCAACACATGGTATTGAATAAATGTTCATTTGATTGAATTGAATGGACATAGATATGAGCAGGCACATACACAGTCATGCAGACACTTACGGGCTGTCCTATTGATGCAGACCTGAGAATTCCCTTGAGACATGCTAGAAAGACCTCTGGGTGGGCACTTGGGAGATTGGAGTTTTGGCCTTTTTTGTCCTTGAACAAGTCTATTCCCTTCTCTGGGTTTCAGCTTCCTCTTCCTTCCTCCACCAAAGATGTCGGATTAGATGATCTTTAAAGATTCTGATAGCTCTGGCACTCTGTGATTCTATTCTCTGACATGGATTCCCTTCTTCCTGCTCACATAACTCCACCCTGGTTCAGGCCCTTTCTCTTATTTCTTGCCAAGACTATTGTACTAGGATCCTAACTGGTTTCCTAGCCTTAGATCACTCTGTTCTCTAATCCATCTTCCAGAGTAGTAATCTCAAGGCACAAGTTTGAGCATGTTACTATCTTACTTAATGAACTCCAGTGGCTCCCTATTACCTCAGGGATCAGATACAGACGTGTTTATTGCTGAAAATCCTTTACAATGTTTCCAACTTCCCTTTTCAGTCTTATTAATAATTTCTAATCTTAAATGATTTTGCATCTCTCACCTGTGTCCCATCCCTCAAGTCTGAAAAATACTTCCTTCCCACCTTGGCCTCTTCAGAGCCTAAGAATATTTAATAGCTTAGTATCTTAGTATCTAGCTTGATGCTTGGCACATAACAGGTGCTGAATAAATCCTTGTTGATTGCTTGGTCTATATCTTAGGACATTCCCAGTTCCTCTGGTCTGTATTCTATGTTCCCTTAAAACTATGACATTATGGAATGCAGCAGCTGTTCTGGGTTCTGAGGTCCTTCCTCTGGCCTTCTACATTTCAATGTACACACTTGTGCCCTCTCCTCTGTTGTCTCTACTCTGCCTCCCGTTACCAGCCCACATACTGATTTCCCTTAAGCACTTGCCTGAAGAGTTAGCAGATATTTTTTCATTAGGGACATCATCTGAGGCTGCTGCCAGACATGTTAATGGGCACTGATTAAAACAAATTCAGGAGAGGCACAGTGGGAACCATCATGGAGGTGGGGGGGACAATGAGTTAACTGCAGCAGGGGGCCCAAAAGAACTGAGAGGAGGAACCTGGGGCTGAGTTTTTCTGAGATGGGGATGAGGTAATGATGCCCTCCCATGCTGGCATGGAAGCGGGGAGAAATTATTGTGGAGGGGCAGGTCATCATTTCTAGCTTTGTCTTTGTCCAATGCTAGTCAGTCCATAGACAGTGGGGGAACACAGGACTCCTTCAGCATGGACACTGCAAGGGAAGGCCCTATTATCTTTCCCTTCCCCCTCAAGATTCTATAATAGCTTCAAAAAAGCTGAATCCTGGGCTAGAGTACATACACCCTGTCACATCCACAGCCTGAATGTGCATACACATAAACCTAGACCACATATTTATTCACATGTGTAAAACTGCATGCTACAGACATGAATGAATGTCAGTTCTGATGCATATATGCAACCAGCCATTATCCACATGTGGATACACAGCATTCCCAGAGTCCCAAAGATGCTTAAGGAGAATAAGACATATATAACTATAACGCTGAGGTGGGCATCCCCAGCAGGCTTGGATATAACCATTTTCCTTGTTGCTTATGTGAACATGAGGGGAAAAAAGCATTAGTCAGTGGAGAAAAGTAAAGGAGGTGAAGACATGGAGTGGAGGCCTACAACACAAGAAAAGATGAAGGAGATAGGAGCTGACCAGCCCAGAGTGAATAAGATTTTCTGGTTGGGGTTCTCCTGCTATCCTTCCAAGTCTTTGTCTACTCCTCCCTACTCCATGACAACTAAGAATCCAGTGCCCCCATGCTGGGCCTTTCTTCCCTCAATAAGAGCGTCTGACAGTAGGAAAGACTTCCATCTGAATAAATAGAATTTAATAAACTGTGTGATGCTAGGTGGGGCAGGTAGGTGTCAAAGAGAATACAGTACTGTGCCTGGAATCAGGAAGACCTGAGTTCAAATCTGACCTCAGCCACAGCTTTGTAATCCTGGGCAAGTGATTTAACCCAATTTGTCTCAGTTTCCTCATCTGTAAGATGAGCTGGAGAAGGAAGTGGCAAATCATTCCAGTAGCTTTGCCAAGTAAACCTCAAATGGAGTCACAAAGAGTTAAACATGACTGGAATGAATGACCAACAACGGAGATGCTAGGCAAGTGTCTCTCTCAGCTTCACTTATTTTTTCATTTGTCAAATGCAGTGGTTGAGCAGAATAGATGGTGTCTACTCTTTGATATTTCAGGTTCTGTGTTCTAAGATTTCTTATAATTCTAAGCAGTTTGTGAGAGGCATATAGAGGCTAGCTCCCTCCACCTCTGCACCTGAGGAACTGGATGAGTAGAGTCATTCCCCACCAAAGTATCTGGCTCACCAAATTGGAATTTTAATGGGGAGGTGGAAGGTAAGATTGGTTTTGGTTCAGGGAAAGCATTGGGTTCAATCTCCTTATTTTACAATGAAGGAAACTGAGATGCAGGAAGAGGAAGGGCTTTGCTCAAAATCATGCCACTGATATCATGCCACTGGGAGGTAGGGCCGGGATGAAAACCCAGGTTTCTTGGCTTCAAATTCAATGCTCTTTATATTACACCAAGCCGGTAGCTGCTAATAAATGTAGAAGCAAGTGTGAGGTACTCATGAAGCTAATCATATCCCTTTACCACTCTGTACTTCTGTATTTGTCTTTGCTTATCTCTGCGTGCTTTCCCCCCCTACTTTCTATGTCTCTGTCACAGTCTCTCTTTTCTCTCTCCTCTCTCTCTGTTTTGGTTTCCCTCCATCATTTCTCCTCTCCCTTCTTTTTTCCTTCCTCTTCCTTCCTTCCTTTATCTTTATCTTTTTCTCTCTTCCTTCCTTCCTTCCTTCCTTCCTTCCTTCCTTCCTTCCTTCCTTCCTTCCTTCCTTCCTTCCTTCCTTCCTTCCTTCCTTCCTTCCTTCCTTTTTCTTTCTGTCTTCTCTCCTTGTCTCAAAGGAGAGCCCTGTTCCCTTGCCTCTCTCTCTGTCTCTCTTTTCCTTCTTTGTGTATCTCTATTACCTTCTCTTTTGTGCATGTATCTCAGTGTCTTGCTGTTCAATCTGTGCCTCTCCTCTGTGTTTCAGTGTTTTTCCCCTCTGTTTATGTCCCTATCCTCTCTGTGTATCTCAGTGTCTGTTTTGGATGTGTACATCTCCTCTCTCAGGCTTGGCTTCTCTGATTCTTCATAGGGTATTAGAATGGAGAACAGCCTCTTCACTCTGTGCCCTCTCTTATAGGTACATGGAGCACTATGCATCTGAACAAACAGACCACGCTCCATTAGCCTAGCAACCTCTAGGGGATGGCCTTTTTACCTGCTATAATTCCAAACTAGGCTGAAGGGATGTGTGGGAGTGGGAGAGGGATGACAAAGCAGTATCAGCTCTAGCCTTGGGGGCAGAGGGGGGGGACTTCTTTTATTCTATTTCTCTTTCATCTATTTCTGCATGCAGGGTGGTGTAATTAATGGTTTCTGGACTTGGAGGAAAGAGAGATCCTGGTTCAAATCTCACATCTGACACTTACTAGGTGTGTGTGACCATAGGCAAGGTACTTAACCTTTTGGGTGTCTCAGTTTCCTAATTTGTAAAATGGGGATACTAATCCCCATAGTATCTACTTCACTTGACTGTTGTGAATCTCAAATGAAATAATGTATGTAAGGGATAAGGATTAGTACCGGATGTATGGTTTCACTGGTATAGGTAGTTCTCAGATTAAAAAAAGAACTTCCTCTAAAAATGTAGATCAGTACCTTCTCTACAACTTTACTATTTGACAGGTTCCTAGAGCAACAAGAGGTCAGGCGACTTGCTCAGAGTCACATAGCCAGTATGTATCAGAGGCAGAACTTGCTCTTGGATCTTCCTGGCTCTGAGCCCAGCTTTCTTCACATTATACCATGCTGCTTCTCAATGTATGGAAAATGGGCTGCAGAATCTAGTTAGCTAACTAGTATCATCTCATTTCTTTCTCTCTGTGCACCTCTTCTCTCTCTTAGTATGTTTTCTCTCTCAATATCCCTTTGCCCTTTCTGCCTTCTTTTGTTTTTCCTCTTTGGTGTGTGTATGTGTGTTTGTATATCTCAGTATTCTCTCCCCTCTTTCTTTCTCTCCACCCTCCATTCACACACAATCTCTCTCTCTCTCTCTCTCTCTCTCTCTCTCTCTCTCTCTCTCTCTCTCTCTCTCTCTCTCTCTCTCTCTCTCTCTCTCTCTCTCTCTCTCATATTTTACCCTTTCCTCTTTTCTTTCCCTGTGCTTGAAGCAGCCAGGTCTTGTACATTCATTTACACCCATCAATATATACAGAGATACATGTGTAGATGCGGGCACACAAGCCCCTCTACCCCAGTACAGTATATTAAATACCCATAGTCTGTTTTTCTCTCTCGAACACACATAGATAACCTCCCTTCCATTACACAAGGTCACACAAGGACACATACAATCCCAATGCTTCACGGAGTCCATTCACTTGAATACTGTGCTATGACTGGCCCAAGAGACAGCAGACCCCAGACCCAGGAGAACCAAGGAGGAAGGCTCATATTGGTCTTTCTCTTTCCCAACCCAACTGGTTCCTCCTCTTTCCCCCATCTGGAGAGACAGCCTGGAGTCCTGGTCCTGGGCTAGTTACGGGTGGGGTGGGGATGGGGGTGGTGAGCTTTGTCTTTGCTGGTGCGGGCCTCCCCTGGTCGATTCACCTACCGCTTGTGGAAAGAGGAGGGCCATGAGCGCCGGGACTTCCTGAGGCCGGGTCGGGAGCTACGAGTCGAAAGGTACTTGTCGGTGTCCGAGTGGAAGCGCTGCTGGATGCGGATGCGAGTCCTCGGTTGCCGCCACAGGTGCTTGGGGGGTTTAGCAGAGCCGGCGCCCTCCCTGCTAAGAGCCTGGCACAGCTTGATTGCCTCTGCCACCTCCGCAACCGCCTCCTCCTCGCCGCTGCCGCCGCCTCCTGGGCTCTCCATGCCAAATCCTCCAGCTCCGGGTAGTTTAGATAAGGGCTCAGGCTTCCACGCTTGGGAGCTGTCAGCGCTGGATGTTCGGTTGCAGCCGACTAACCCTAGTTCCTCCAGCAGCTCACGCTCCAGGGAGTTGTCCCCTGAGCCGGTGCTGAATTCACAGCACTATAGGGAGGTCTCTTCTAGACAGATAGGCTCAGTATTCAGCTCAAGAGCCTCTGAGGGTAAACAGAAAGCTGTAAACCTGAAAGCTGTCCTCCTCATAGATGCTTAAAGCGCTTCTGGTACTGGGCAGGCTTCCTTCAGCAGGTTGGGCTCCGAGGAGCTGTCTGCTCTTGAGGTGCTGAAGCCATGGGGCTGTCTCTTCGAGAAGGCTCCTACTCCAAGCCAGGAAGTTGTCCGCCTTGAAGATGCAGAATCCCGCCCTTCCTCTCCTTTCCTCCCTCCCCCACCTCGTTCAGTGTCCGGGTCTGGGGGGCGGTGGGCAAAAGGCTTCGTTCCGGGTTCCGGGCACAGCTGGATCTGGCTACGTACGAAGTGGGCCAGAGCATTGGGCGGCCTCTCCTAGACAGCTCGACCACCACCACCCAAACACAAACTGGGCGGTCCAGTGCCCCGGAAGCAGGGTAAGGGTGGGGGGAGTGAACCCACCCCCATTGGGCTTTCTCCCTAGGGTTCTACATAGGGAGGAGAAAAGGGGATCTCTTTTTCCAAAGGAAATAGGATGGCTTTTCGCTATGTGCCCGCAGGGCCAGAAGTAGAGAGACCAGAGAGGGCCAGCAGGCAAGCTAGCAGGACTGAGTTCCAGGAGGTGGCCCTATCCCAAATGGGGAAAGCGCCAGTCCTGAGTCCAGGCTCTGCTGAAGGGCCAATCGTCACTTTTATAGCGACGAATACGAATTTCATTGGCTATGCCAGCACCACTCCATAGCCCTTAGTTGGGGGACTGAACAGTCCCTCCTCAGTCACCGTAGCAAGTTTTAGGCACCTCAGATAAGCTTTCCTAACCCCACAGTAGTGAAGGAAAACAGATCAGGTGTCAAAGTTCCCATGATCAGCTTCCACATTTCTCTCTGGAAGGGAAGAACTAAGATAGTTTGCCTATTGTGATAAAGAGCAGGTGCAGAGAGTAGAGAGACAGGCCTCGATCATCTGACTTCGACCCTCAGTGGGAACTGAGAATTGAGTATCTAGGCTAGAGGTTAGGGCAATATAGCTTCAACCTATGGGGGAAGAGAAGACAAAAGGTCCATAAAGGTTCAGGGTGACCCCAGCCAGAGGCTGTGATGCAGAAAGGCTTTGGAGAAGTTGGGACTTGGAAAGACAGTAAACAGATTTCATTAGCATAACTTCCATTCTCTGAGATCCCCCGTGCCCTCTCTAGGAGAGTTTACAGAGCTCTAATTCTTGCACTCAGGGAACCAAAAGACTCCCTTTACATATCCGACCAGCGGTGGGAGAGGCGGGGGTGAGGTGGGGGTGAGGAATTTGCCTGTTCTGCATAGAACTGGGTTAACATTGAACACGGAGGATTAGGCACAGTAGACTATTTCTCCCTTTCTCCATCAACTGTGTTCTCGGCGGCATCCTGAAACTCCATCCTTCCCCGATGGCTTTTGTGGCCTGCGCTGTTTTTTTTTTTACCAGCCACCCCACACCGACCCCAGCCCTGTCCTGAGACTCCTTCCTCCCCCTGCAGCCCCTAGCTTTGATTTCTCCTCTCTGCACTTCGGTTCCACATTGAAATTCTCTTTTTTTTTCCTTACCTGCTGCCATTCGAGGGGTTGCTGCACTCGGGCACTCGCTCCTCAATGCTGAACACGACTCGGGCACTAGCTTCAGGCTCTAGGGCCCTGACGGCCTCTCCCACTGGGCCGTGGCGCCACGTGAGCGGCGGCAGCTGCGGGGTCCCGGAGAATCGCCTTCGGACTGCACTGCTGCCTGGGGGGCCGATGCCTGCAGGGCTCAATTCTGCTGCCTCTCGGGCTCGCTGTAGAGACAAGAGGAGGCTGGGCCCCGGTCAGGGCTGGGGGGGAGGGGGCTTCTTGCCTCCACCCCTCTTCGGTGTCTAGGATGTGACTCAGAATAGTGAAGGGGTTGCAGCTTAAAGGGGAGTACTCTCTGTACCCCCCCCCCCTTTGCTGTTCCCTAGTAAGCTTAGTCTACCTCCTCTTCCTATTCCTCCCTCATTAATCCTTCCCCCAACTCGTGAGCAGAAACAACTTCCCTGGGTCCGGCTCCCTGGAAGCTGTCCGTAGTGCTGAAGCCTTCGGCCCCTTCCCCTAGACACACAGAGACTTCTCAAGATTGCCCTTTACAACAAAGCTAATCTGGAAGCCGAACTGGAGTGGGAAATGTGTTTTCCTGGTTGCCCCCTCATCTTATCCAGGATTGTGCCTGGAGGGGAAAGGAGAAGGGGGAGAGGGGGAGAGAGAGAGAGAGAGAGAGAGAGAGAGAGAGAGAGAGAGAGAGAGAGAGAGAGAGAGAGAGAGAGAGAGAGAGAGACCCATTGTAAGACTTAGACCTGGAAGGGACAGATGATGCAGTCTACCTTATTTTCCAAGTGCAAAACTGAGTTCCAGAGAAGTAAGAGGATCTGCCCAAGGTTACACACTGAGTAAATAGTAGAATTAGGATTTAACCCAGGCCAACAGGACTTTAAATCTAGGACTCTTCTCACAACACCAAATTAAAAACAAAACAAAAGGCCCTTGAGGCCTACACTCTAATACTGCCTGTAGCTAACTGATCTACAGTAGGTCTCTTCCCAACTCTGTGCCTGTTTTCTCCCTTAGTAAAACAAGATCATTTCACATTCAGTGATCTCTAAGATCCCTTTCAGATCTGAGTCTGATATCAATAGTTTGCTCTTCATGAATTAATGGGGAAGGATTAGGAAAGAGAAGGGATGTCTTGCCCTTTAAGGATTGGTATATAAGTATACAATGTCTTGAAGTAAAGATATATAGGGGCAGAGGGTTCCAAAAATCTCCGAGCTATGGAAGACCTCAAAAGGCATCTAGTGAACAGGAATCACTTTACAGCATCCCAAGTGGTCATCCAAATTCTATGTGCCCAGACTCTGCTTACAGCCCTCAGTGAGGGAGAGCTTACTGTTATCTTCTGAAGCAGCTGTCTGCTTGGAGACAGGTCTAATTCTCAGGAAATCTTTTCTTAAAAGTTGAAATCTTTATCTCTTCAGCTCCTTCACCACTACCATGACCACCAACACCATTCCAACCCATAACCATTTGTTTCTAGGTCTGCTTCCTAGGGCCAAGCAAGAATAGTCTGATCCTTCCAAGGCATACATGAATTCAGGTCATGTAGGCTGAAGTCTCCTTGATCTATGGAAGGGGGGGCCCACACCCCCATCATCTGGAGAGGAAGTCTCTCCAGAGTCTTCCTGCCCATCTGTCTGCCAGCCAGCAGGAGGAACCTCTATTTCCTGAAGCCACTCAGTACTGGTGCTAATTAACTCAACTCTTGAAATAAATTGCATTTCAAGTCGTGAAGGCTGAAGTGGAAATGTGTGGTGGAGGGAGACACTGAAGTAGTTTCAGAGAAGGGAAGAAAGGGACTCTAGGGTCTGCAAGAAGGAAGATTGGGATCCTCCTTCCAAAACCTTTCTCCTACTTCTATACAAAGACAAAAAATCTTTACCTGCCCCAGGTCATATTCACTGCATGGGGAGGGGAGCAAAAATGGTTCTTCCAAAGGGAAGCAGAGAAAAAGTAGAAATGGATCAGGCTGAGAAAGGAAGGTGGGAAGGACAGAGAAAGAGAGGGGGGAAAAGAAGGGAGTCTTTAGGCTGGAGTCTGTGATAAAAGAAATGAAAGCAGAGAAGAGAGTTGGTTCGAGGGACTGAGCATGTCACAGTCTCTCTTCGATTCACTTTCCCCAAACTTGAGGGATAATAACTTTCACCAGGGATCTTCTCTCTGGAGAGTCACCTTGAACAACTCTCTTCTACTCTGTACCCACCACTTTCCCAAGTTGTAAAATGAACTTGGAATAGATGATCTCTATGGTTCCTTTCAGCTTTAACATTCTATGTTCTAAGACCCCTTCTACTTTTGATATTCTGTCACCATTGCCACTATGATTTAAATTCCCTTCTAGCCCTAACAAGTGAGATAGATTATAAAACCCTTTCCAAAACTTAAAACGTTATGTGAAATCTAATTCAGTTCATCAAATATTTATTACATATCTATTATATGTATGGTACTGGTCATACAAAGAAGAAAAAGAAAACAGTTCTTGCCCTCAGGCAGCTTATAATCTGCTAGGGTTACAATATATTTGCAAGTAAATAAAACAAAGTAATTTCAAGAGACATAGAGTGCAAATAACTTAGGGTATGAGGAAAGGCCTCTCATAGGAGATGCATGTGAGCTGTGCTTTGAAGGAAAGCTAGGGATTTGAGGAGGAAAAGTTATGAACGGAAAGAAAACATTCCATACATGGGACCCCCCCTTGAAAAAAAGTACAGACACAACTGTGTGGTTAACAGCTAGTAGGCTAATTTGACTGGAAAAGAGAAAGCAGAGAAGGGCATAATACAAAATCAGACTGGAAAGGTAGATAGGAGCCAGAGTGTGGGTATAGGGGATGAGGGAAAGGGAAGAGTTAAAAATGACTGCAAGGTAAGAGATTTGAGTGCCCTGGAAGGATGGTGGTAACTAGTAACAAAACTAGGGAAATTTGGAAACTTAGGGAAAATAAAGGTTATGTTTTGAAGATTACTCAGCAAGAATTTATTAAGCACCTACTACATATCAGACACTGTTCTAGGCTCTGGGGATACAAGTAAAAAGACTGAAATGATCTGCACTAGTAAGGAACTAAGATATAAATAGTTGAGATAACAAGTACAAATGTAAATGTATATCTGGAGCAGAAATATAAGCCAATATATAATAATACCAACATATACAAATAGCTAAGCACTTGGTACACTAGAAGCTGGTGATCATAAAAGGATTCATGTAAAAAGTGGTGCTTGAGCTGCATCTTAAAGGAAAAGAAAGACTCTATGAAGTAAGAAGGGAGTGCATTCCAGGCATGTAGTGTAGCTATGCAAAGGCATGGAGATGGGAGATGGAATATCATGGGAGGTACAGAGAGAAGCCCAGTTTAGTTGAAGAATTCAAGAGGAGGTATAATGTTCTAAGAGTCTGGAAAGATAAATTTGGGCTAGGTTGTGAAAGGTTTTAAAAGCTACAGGAACTGAAAGGCAATAATAGGAAGCCAATGGAGTTGCTTGAGCTCTTTGGAGAAGGGTTAGGGTTCCAGAATTTAGCACAACATCTGGCACATAGTTAAGTGCTTCATAAACTCGTTGACTTGGATTGACTCCCTAAGGCATTGGTGTCAAACTCAAATAGAAACAAATCCTTTCAGGTGGCATATTGATTTAGAAAACCACAAATGAACATTATCTGTGTTTATTGTATTTTAATTTATTTGGTTAAACATCTCCCAACAACATTTTATAGGGGTTTGGGCTGCACTCGAGAGTTTTTCAGGTATGGGTCCATAGGCTTCGAGTCTGATACTTCTGCTCCAGGGTATCCAATTTGAAATGTCCAATAGGCAACTGTTGCTGTGGGCTTGAAGTTCAGGGGGAAAACTGGGGTTGGATTTATATCTGTGAATCATCTGCATAGATATGAGAGTTAAATTATGGAAGTTGAGGATGTTACCAAGAGACAATAGAGGGAGAAGATAGGAAGACACATATATTCCCTTATTGTCCTCTAACTGTGGAGAGAACACTCATAATTAGGGGACATGATGTGGATGATGAACCAGTAAAGCAGTCAGACAGATTGGAGGAGCATCAGCAGAGATTAATGTCACAAAAATCAAAAGAGAAGAGTATCGAGGAAGAGAGAGTGGTCATCGATATCAAATTCAGCAGAGAGACTGAAAATGATGAGGATTGAGAAGACAATTGGGTTTGGCAATTAGGTGATCACTGGTAACTTTGGAGGGGCAGTGTCCATTGAATGACGAGGTCAGAAGCCAGATGGTAAAGGGCTGAGGACTAAGTGAGAAGAGGAGAAGTTGAGGCAATGAATATACATGACTTTTTTCATGGAATTTGTCTGAGAAATGGAGGATACATAAGATAATAGCATAAGAAGATGATAGAGTGCAGACAGCTAGGTGCTACACTGGATAGAGTTGAACCTGTAGGCAGGAAGGTCTGAGTTCAAATTCAGTCCAAAACACTTTGCTTGTTATGTGACTCTAAGTAAGTCACTTAGCCTCTACTTGCCTCAGTTTCCTCACCTGTAAAACAGGTATAATAATAGTGCCTACTTTCCAGGATTGCTATGAGAATAAAATGAGATATGACTTGTAAAATGCTCTGCAAACCTAAAAACACTATATAAATGCTAGCCGTTATATTGTTGCTATTATTAAAACCTAGTGAAGGTTTTTTTTTAATGGGTAAATCTCAGGCATGTTTGAAGGCAATATAAAAAAGGAGCCAGTGTTTAAAGAGAGGCTGGTAAGATACAGATACACACACACACACATATATATACATACATATATATATTAAGATAGAGATAGAGAGACGGAGATGGGCAGAGAGAGAGAAAAAATGCTTGGGGAATACAATTTTCTGAAGAAGATGGGAGGTGATGGGATCAAGTGCATATGAGGAGTCGGTCTTGGCAAGGTGCAGGGCCACCTTTCTTTTAGAGACTAGGGGAAAGAAAAGGTGAGTGGAAGATTATGGCAAGTGGTTTTGAGATAAAAAGAATGAGAAAAGAGGGAGTTCTCACATTAAAAGGCCTACATTTTGTCAGTCAAGTGAGAGACAAGTTCCTCAGTTGAGAAACAGGACAAGAGATGGTGTGGGAGGCCTGAAAATGGAAGAGAAGGCTGGAAATAGTTTCTGTAAGAAAGATAGGGAGTTGGGAGGAATTAAAGGACTGCGTTGCAATAGTAATGGTCCAGGTGAGGTTGGAGAACATGAATTTGCAAATGTATCCAGCATGTTGTATCATCCAGCGGTGTATCAGCATGGTTTGGGACTTCATTCAGCTCCATTCAGGGGTTCATGAGTAAGAATGGAGAAGATGGATTATGGAAGAAATCCAGGGCTAAGGTTTGGCAAGAGATAAATGTTGATAGGGTAAGGGGCAAGGAGTTTGAGAACAGAATACAGAGTCAAACTCCTGAGTTGAGATTAGAAAGGGATGGAAATGAAGACAGAGCAGAGGTGATGGCTTCAGAAAGTACAGAGGGGTGGAGGGATTGGAGGCTTTGATGTGGGCTCAGAATGAGCTTAGGAGGGCTGAGACATAAGGAAATATCGAATAACAGGACATTATGGTCAGCCAGAGCATCAGAGTTTCTTCGTGCTTGTCCTTTGTTGCCAAAGAAGACCATGCCATCAGAGAAATGATGACGTGACTTGCACTTGACTTTGTTTTGAGTGAAGGAGGGCTGTGCAGGTCACCAGCCTCACTTCTTCTCCAGAGACATCTGAATCCAATGTCCTGATATTCCTCAGGATGACTGGAAATAGCCCAGGATGCTTGGGACATCTTGGGGCCTTTAGGTCAAGATCTTTGCAGGTACTCACTTAGGGTGAGGCAACATCCATTCATTCAATAGGCCTGTTGAAGAAGGAGCCAGGGCAAGGCCCCTTTAATGAGGTCAAGAAAACAAAGACATCAGACTGGGTGGGAAATAGCAATAGTTACTATTGATAATCACTGCAAAGGTAGGGGAGTCCAGGAGCCCTTGGCAGGGGCCCCTTGGAGTCCCACTTTCAGAGTGTAGTAGGTTTAAGGTAGCTTCTTATTGGGGAAGTGAAACACTTGTGGGTAATGGTGAGATCTATTATGTGACCATCCTTATGTGTAACTAAATGGAATCAAGGAGTAGATCATGGGATGTAAGGAATATGAGAAATTGGAAGCTAGGAAGTTTAAGGGAGAATTTGGAGCAACCAAGAGGTCACTTCCTGACTTTGAGTCAGGAAGATTGGAATTAAAATTCCTTATCAGACACTTATTAGTTGTCTGACCCCAAACACCTAACCTCTCTTGACCCCAGTTTCCTTACATATAAAATGGGTATATAATAATTACACCTACCTCATATAGCTGTTGTAAGGATCATACGAGATCATATATGTAAGTGATTTGCAAGCCTTAAAACACTATATACATGTTAGCTATTATTGTCTATGTGGCTATTAAGATCCTCTAATACAAGGTGAAGTTTGGGGGAAGAGGAGAAGACAGTGAAGCAAGTGCTGAACTCATTGAGGAAAGAGTGAGAATCACTTGGGGTTTAGTATAATGCACCACCATAATTTGGTGGAGGACATGTTGAGTTTGGAATGCCTATGGAATATCTAAGTATTGCTGTACATCATGATAGGATGTCTAAGGAATATTTAGCAGGTAGATGGTGATCTGAATTGGGATCACAGGAAAGAAATTAAGGTTGGATATATTGCTTTGAGAGACATCTATATAAAGATAATTGAACCTATGGGAGCTGATGAAATCACGAATTGATAAAGTATGGAGAGAAAAGAAGAGAGGCCGGGAGACAGACTGGGGCGGTGGGAGGAAGGAATAGCCTTTTTTCTTCAATATAATGAACTATTAATTAAAGGCTATCTTTATTATTCTTTATATGTACACATACACACGTATTCCCAAGTCATACCCATCTGTGTTCTGTGTTGTAAAAGTCATTCCAGCTATGAGATTTTAGACTCTATGATTTTTTTCCAGTTCTGAACAAATCCTTTCCTCGTCTTTATCCTTGATTTTAACTGTAAAACTGGGGATTTGGATTAGATGGTTTCTAAAGTCCCTTCTGGTTCTGACATTCATCATTCTAAAGGTCCTCACTCTAAAATTCTTCTTTGTTCTAAACTCTCTTTCATCTTTGTCATCTAGCATCTAGGATGCTTTATACAGCTCTTGACCCTGGGATTGGGGAAGGACTTAGTTCTTCCCCCATTCCTGAGGATGCGTGTAACAGGTACTGTCTTGGTCTCTTTCTCCCAGTCCCTACCACCACCAAAGGAGTGTTCACTCCCCAGTATCCAGCTTCTATTAGTATGCCCATTTCTTTCAGTTGATCTTGAAGTTCGTCATCATTCCCATCCTCTTCTTCTCGTTGTGCCTCATCTTAGCAATGTACTTAAAATGTGGCACCCAGAATAAGAGACAATACACAATGACCAGGGCAGGACACAGAAGGATAAGGATAAGTGCCTCCTGGACACAGTGTTCCTCTGAATGTAGCCCAAGGTCTCATTAGCCTGCAGTCACATCACTTTGTTGACTCATATTAAGCTTTCCATCCACCTGAATCTACATTTTTTTTCCTGGACAAATTACTTAGTCATGGCTCTCCCATCCTGTACTTTAGAATTTGATTTTTGTGCCTCAGGCGTATAACCTTAAGCTAACCCTATGAGATTTCACTGTATCATGCATGGACAAATGTTGCCACACCTATATATCTTTAGACGCTGAACCCTATAACTTCTTTGGCCCTACTGGGTCTCTCCAAACCTGTTCAACCTGCTCACTAATGCCAAGGAAATGGTGGAAAGCTCCAAGGTAGAAAAGGAGAGCAAATGGAGAGGGCCCTTCCATCTGCCAAGACATCCTGGACCCTCTGATCCCTACTCACGACTCACTGAAAAAAATAAAATATGCCTCCTCCTCCATAGATCCCATTGCTTTCAGGTTTTTTTGAAAATAGGATAGAAGTTCAGAGCTAGAAAGGCAATTAGAATATAGAATGGCAAATCTGGATGGACCCTTAGAACATAACCTATCGGAGTCCTCAGAATGGAGAATATTAGATCTGGAGTCACCTTTAACAAAAGAGAATATTGGAGCTGGGAGGGACTTTAGAGAATAAAGAATGTCAGAGCTAGAAGGGATTTTCAACTCCTTCATTTTACATGGGAGAAACTGAGGCCCAAGTAGGAGGAGTCAATTTTTCAACACGGCAGAAAACCCAGAAGTGTCTGTAGGAGATCTTTTCCACCTCAGTGCCAGACAGACTGAAGGTCAGTTTGGCAGTTTTGAAAGGGGGTGGAGGATGATAGGAAAATGGGCAGGAGGCAGAGAGAAAAGGAAAGGTGGGAGTGGGAGCATTTATTATGGAATATCTTATGTCCATTCTCCACAAGAAGGCTCTCTGGGTCCTGTCCTTAAGCTAAAGTGCATCCTCCCTCCCTTTCCAGATGCTAAGTCTGCAGTGATGACTGTTAAGAGAATTCTTACCACCCTATGGACCCTTGACAGGGCCACCTCCACCTACAAGCCTTGGAAGAGATCAGTTTCTGAATTCCATCTTCGAACCAGAAGTTCTGCCTAGGGCCTCAAGGGCTTTTCACACACAGATTCCAGCCTCCAAGGATAGCTCTTGGCTCTTTTCTCTGCCCTGCCTGGACCAGTAACAGAGGCACCAGGTGGTGCCATGGTATGTACTGGGCTTGGATTCAGGAAGATCTGAGTTCAAATCTTGTTTCAGACATATATTAGCTGTGTGCCCTTGGGCAAATGGCCTAATCTCAGTTTCCTCAATGTAAAATACAAATAATGACAGTATATACCTCATGTGCTTAGCATAGTGCCCAGCATATAATATGTAAATGTTTATTAAAGACCCCTACTCTGCATTTGTTTTGGCTCTACTCCCCCTGCTTCATCCTTTCCATATTTCTGAATCTTCTCCACCCTACTCCCCATCAGCAGGTAGAAGAAGGAGTGATAGAGAGAAAAGGAGGGAAGAGGGAGAGGTGGGGGGGGAGGAGAGAGGGGGAGGAGGAAGAGAA
Source organism: Bettongia penicillata ogilbyi (assembly GCA_023548195.1). Taxonomy (NCBI): domain Eukaryota; kingdom Metazoa; phylum Chordata; class Mammalia; order Diprotodontia; family Potoroidae; genus Bettongia; species Bettongia penicillata. The sequence continues at coordinate 10,088,012 of JAJHZJ010000315.1, read as the reverse complement.
AGAGGGGAGTTAGAAGAACAGAAAGAGGGAGAACAGTAAAAAGAAGGAAGAGGGTGCAAGGGGGAGGGAGAGAAGGGGAAAGAAGAGAGGAGAGAAAAGTAAAGGAGAGAGCGAGGAGGCAGTGAGTACAGAAGAAAGGGGGAAGGGGGAGGGGAGGGAAGGGCAGACAAGGAAGGAGGTTAGGGAAGGGGGAAGGAGGAGTATGGGAAAGAGGAATGAGAGAGAGGAGGGGGAGAGAAGGGAAGGAGAAAGCAGGGAGGGAAAGAAAGGAGGGGAAGGGGGAGGGAGAGATGGGGAAGGAGGGAAAAGAGAGAGGAAGGAGAGGGGAAAGAGAGAGGAGAGAGGGATGGAGGGGAAAGAGAGAGGGGGAAGAGAAAAGAAGGAAAGAGGTCAAAAAAGGAGAGGGAGAGAGGATAAGAGGAAAAGGAGAAGGGGAGGGAGGGAGAAAGGAGGGAGGGAGAAGGAGAAGGGTTAAAAGATTGAAAAGAAGAGGGAGAATGGAGAGAAAGAAAACAACAAGAGAAGAGTAAGAAAGGAAGACAGGAGGGAGAAAGTGGATGGAGAGGATGGGGAGAAGCAAGAGGACAGAGAGAAGGGGGGGAGGGGCAGGAGGGCCAGTCAGCCTTGGGCCCCCCTTGGCTTCCTCCTCTGGCAGCCCAGACCTTGTTTAGCTTCAGGCAGAGGCGCGGGCACTGCCCCTCACCCCGCCCCCTCCACTGTCCAGTCACTGACCCCGACACAGCCACAGCCATGGGCGCCGCCAGGGTGCTGACTGAAAACCTGTTGCTATCCACAAATGGCCATCCACTCCACACCCCCCCCAACCCCACCCCTCTAGCCAGGCAGGGGCCCAGCACTGTGGGGCCCACCATAGGGAAAATGTCCCACTAGAGTTCGGCCTCTCTCACCTCGTTGGGCAGGAAGGACGCCGCTGTCCGGCTCCTCCTCATGGCTGGCACTCGTGGCCTCCTGGCCTGGCCTAGGGAAAGAAGAGATCAGTGAGACCCTTCCCTCATTCCCGATGTGGGCTGATGAACCAGTATACACACGTCCACACAACACACACTGTAGGGTTATATGGACACACCCAGAGGGCACTTTTGGGAGCCCGCTTTAGACACCCATCAGCACAGTTCCTGGTACCCAGGAGCACTAATACGTGCTTTATCTCCCTAGGCATATGTTATAACTTGAACCCCGCCCCCCCCCACACCTTATAAACACAGTGTGAGGGCCAAAGATACACACACTGTGCCCCCCCACAAACATTGTGGGCATCCTGAACTGCCCCCACCCCAAGACACACAATATGAACAGCATGAGCCCTTAAAACACCTACTGTCTGTAATAGATGCAGTAGGTGCACCTGTGGACACACAACACATCACATATACAAAATATGTACCCGAATCATACAACATGAGTCAGAGATACATATAACACACTTTGGGGCCCACCACAAAATATAGGAACAGAGGTGGGGCATTTGGAGAGCCTCCCACAAATTTGGAGCACACACACACACACACACACACACACACACACACACACACTCCCTCTACCACAGTCCCCAACCAGCCTCATGAAACAGGAAGTACAACTGTCTCCCTGTCCCAACCTCCTATCCAACAGCTGCTTTCTATCACTAGCAAAGCTGAACTAGGGAGCCCCCCTAGAGAGGCTAGAGCCCCTTCCCTTTCCATAGGGAGGGGCTGAGGAGAGTGAACAGGGCCAGAAATGCACAGGAGTGAGAGGGCCTGGTCACCATGGGCAGCATCTCCAGCGTCACCCTCCCCAATCCTATCTCCAGAGACCCAGGTCAACCCAGCAAGATCCTGAATGGCCTGAAGGGGTCCCCAAGAGAGCATTGAGGTGTCTCCTCCATTTCCAGGGATGCCCCCGGTAGCCCCAGGTAGGGTCCACCTAGGTCCAGTAGAGATGGATGGAACCCTTACCTGTTTAAAGATTCCCTTCAAGCTTCTCCCTTCCTCCCCAGAGCCAGGCAGTTAAGGGACCTCGTTGTTCTGTGCCCTGTTTCGGTCCAGGGCCAGGAATCTTCTTTGTATATATAAGTAGGGGCCAAGTTTAGATTGGGAATTAAACACGAATTGAAGAGAATGTAAGACACTGGCCAGGAGGAGCTCAGCAAGGGGCCAAAGCCCAGTCCCGGTCCTCACGGTGGGATCAAGAGAGCTTAGTTCTTGGCAGTCACTTTCTCTCTCCCTCCCCCCACCCCAACTCCCCAGACCTTCTGAAGCTAAGGTCTGACTCTGCTGGATCCTCCAGATGGGAGGCACCCTCCCAGGGGGCCCCTACCTTTTGCCTCCGGACTCAGGTGCGGTGAGGTAGGAAAGGGTGGCTTTGTGAAGTGGGTTAAGACCAGGAGCTGAGTTGTGGGCACCAGACTCAGGCAGGAATCCTCTGAGAGGAGGCAGTCAGAAAAATGAGCTCTGATCAGCCTGGTTTCCCCCACCTCCACCCCCCCACACTGCCCCTTAACCTGCTGAGTGCTGGGGCCCTGAGACCTGACGGGGAGAGCTAAGGCCTCTGCTTCCACCTCCACCTTCCTCTGGGTCCTCTGAGTGATTTGGGCCAGTGAGCTGGCAGAAGCCAGACACTCAGAGCGTGACTGTGTTTTTGTGTATGCCCCAGCAAGGGAACGAGAGTGGGAATAGAAGGGGGGCGGGGGAGAAAAAATGTGACATTCCAGAGTGGGGGACTAGGACTCTGGGTACGCCAGAAGGAAGTGATGACAGATTGTTTATTGGAGTCTGGATTTAGACCTGGAAGGACTTTCTGGGGCCATCTAGTCCTCCTTTTGCAGAGGAGGAAACTGAGGTCCAGAAACGTTAAATTACTTGCCCAAGGCCACATAGGTAGTAAATAGAAGGACTTTCTAAGTCAGGTCCTCTGATTCCAAGTAAGTACTCTTTCCACTCACCTACACTATCTTTTCTGCCAAGTCAACAAGCATTTGACATTTGTGGGTCAGTTCCTGACTATCTTCCTCCCAACATGTCTCCCTGTATATGGCAGCTAAGTGGTACAGTAGATAGGATGCAGGGTCTAAAATCAGGAAGACCTGAGTTCAAGTTTGACCTTAGACAGTTACTAACTGTATGATCCTGAAGCAAGTCACTGATGCTGTTTGCTTCAGTTTCCTCAACTGTAAAATGGGGTTAATTAACAGCACCTACCTTGTGTTGTGAGAATTAAAGGAGACAGTATTTGTAAAAGTGATTATTAGCACAGGACTTGGTACCTAGTACACTCTATATAAATAAATAATAAATATTTATTCTCCTTCCTTTCCCCCACCCTCCAATGGCAATTTTCAAGCCAGAAGGGATTGTCTACATGCCAACCTCACTGTAGAGGTGAAGAAATGGAGGCAGGATTCAAAGCCAAGTCCTTTGAGACCAATTCCAAGTCCACTGCACCTGCCACTCTGCCCTTTGGTTCTCTCTATCCTGGAAGGCAAGACCTCATCCAGCTCAGTGTTCAGAGCTTATGGGTAGAACTGATGGAGTACCCTGAATTACGGGAACCAGGCTCTGCTTGCCTGCCTGGACTCTGACCCTTTAAGGCAGTGGAAAGAAGGAGTGGGACAGGCTATTCTCAAATGGAATGTCTGGTCTCCATCCCTGAGAGGAAGGGCAAGGGAAGCATCTTCAGGAAGTCTGCCTTCACCCTGGTGTGAGGGATGGGGATGGAGGGGAGACAAAGAATCATACCTGATGTCTGGGGGGGCCCTCTGGGGTCAGTCAACGCCTTTGACAGAGGAGGTGGTAAGGGAGGCACCTGACCCAGTGCCAAGGAGAAAGGGACAGGCTGTAGGGGGAGGTTCTCAGACTTTTCTGGCCCCTGCCTCTCCCGAAGCTGTTGGTTAATATTTTACCTAGGTCAATCCCTCCAGGCTCCTTCCGAGCTGGCTGCCCCCTCCCCCCACCCACCTGATGACCGAGGGTAACCCCAGCTGGCCCTAACCTCAGCCTCTGTACACTGTGAGTATCAGTCAAAGGCCCAAGCAATGGAAGAGATCCCAGATGGGGAAGGAACTGATGGAGACATCACCTCCCTCCCCAAAGTTCTCAGACCCTATTTCCACTGAGGTCTAAAATCAATCCATGCCCTCTATCGTTGGTGGACTCATGGGGGCTGTGAGTGCTCCAGGAACAAAAGTCCTCAGCCAGAAGCAGAAAGTCAGATTCAGAAGCAAGAACAGCCATTCACTTCTCCCTTCTTAGACTCTGAGCACCAGTATAAAGGTCTGATCCCAGGCTCCAAAGTTTAAGGATCTGACTCCTGGCTCTGCCCCATGACTAGTTAGTTGTATGACTTTGGGTAAGTCATTTCCTATTCTTGCCCAACCAGTTAAATGAAAGGGAAGAGAGTCGGTCGGTCTTGAAAATGGAGGCCAAAAGGTGGGGGCTTAAATTAGAAGCTGAATTTCCCAGGAAGTCATTTTACAGATGAGTAAACCTGTAAAATGGAATGATAGTATCTACCTCAGAGAGTCCTTGTAAAGATCTGATGCGATAATAAGTGTAATGTGCTTTGCACACTAAATGTGTTAAATAAATACCAGTCATAATTATCATTATCCACATTATTGCTTTATTATTATTAGTGCAAAGAATGGAAGGGCCTTCCCCAAGGTCACATAGTCAGGGGCAGAGCAAAAATTCAAATCCAGGTTTTCCTGATTGCAAATCTGGTGCTCTATTTTTTTCCTTCTTCAATACACTGAATTTCCCCTTACTCTCTAGGGCCAACAGTAAGGTGATGACTTTCCTGGGAATAAGAGGGGGTACAAAGGACACAGCTCCACACTACTGCAGCTTCTTGACCCCAGAGCCCTGCCCACTAGAGGGAAAAGTGATCCAATTCAGTATGGACTGGTCCCCCTTACTTGGTATGGGGGTGCTCAGGGAAAATTATCATAATTATAATGATAACAGCACCTAAAAAGTGCTCTGAGGTTCAAAAACACAAAAGCAAATGTGGGCGTCCCAACTTCAGTAGTAGAGTAGGGTGATACCAGTTAAAGGATCCAGGGTGAGCCTCAGTCTCACTTCAGTCTTCATTTTATTCAGTGACAGACACCTGTATCCTTATGGGAATGGGGAAAGGACAAGGGTGAGCAGGAACTATCCAAACAGCCCCTCAGAAGCCAGCCCCCACTGCCATCTGTGGTCACTGAGGTGGAAGTCTTGCAAAGGGTGCCTCCTCTCGAACAGTTTCCTGGAAAAAAAAAGCACAGAAGGCATTCAAGTGGGAGCTGCCCCCTTGGGGTGAGGAGAAGGCGGGGAGGACCAGGTTTTGGGGTTCCTTGGAGCCACCAATGCCTTGGGCCGGCCAGTCTCAGCCTACTCCTCTGGCAATTCTCCCAGGGTGAGCTGGTAACAGTGGTGTAAGGTAAAATGTGAAGGCAAGAACAAAAGAGGAAGAGGAGAGGAAAGAGAGAAAATGGGAGGGGAAAGGAGAGAGAAAGGGGGCAGAAAAAGTGATAGGAAGGCAGAAAGGGGAGGGAGAGAAAGGAGGAAGGAGAGAAAAGGTGAGGGAGAGAAAAAGGAGAGAGAAAGTGGAGGGAGAGAAAAGGGGAGAGAAAGGAAGAGGGAGAGAAAAAGGGGGGTGGGAGAGAAAGGAGGAGGGAGAGAAAAGGGGGAAGGAGAGAAAAGGTGAGGGAGAGAAAAAGGGGAGAGAAAGGTGAGGGAGAGAAAGGGGGAGGGAGAGAAAAGGGGAGAGAAAAGGGGAGAGAAAGGGGAGGGAGAGAAAGGAAGAGGGAGAGAAAAAGGGGGACAGTAAGGGAGGGCTCATCAGAGAGGAATAAGGACGATCTTCTCTCAGAGGCACAGACCATGGGCGTCTCATCCATCTTCTCAAAGCCTGTAGTATTCTTCCGGCAGCATTTCACAGCCACCACCGCAGAGCCCAGGACCAGAATGGACACCACCAGGCAGACCACAATCACCACAGCAGGATTACGCTGGGTCCCCTCTGAGGGGATGGGGAGGGAAATTCCCAATCAGGTTCTTCCCCTCCCCCACCAACGTTTCCCCCCCCCCCCCCCCCCCCCCACTGCTGCTGCCCCTGCAGGGCCCCGTGAGTAAGGTAGAGGGATGGGGAATAGAAGGAAGGCTGCCTAAGCAGAGCAAGGCACTCTGGAGTCTAACCCCCACCCCTCTTCATCTCTCTTTCCTTTGATCAGCCTTCCTGCTACCCTGACACCGGGGTGAGTTCCCATGAGGCAGCAGCGCCGTCTGGTGCCCTTATGCATGATGACCAGTTTCCCAGATGTTAGCCTGACCCTGGGGTTAACCCAGAAGCATTGGGTCCTCACCTGAACTGGCACTGATCCCCAGCTTGGTGGACCTTTCCTCTGGGGTTGTTGTAATAGCTCCAGAGAAGGTATTGGAATTTGGAGAGAAGCCCTCAGGGGTAGTTGGGGAGAAGCTGATGGGGGAGGTAGAGCCATTGTGGGAGGTGGGAGGGGAGGGGGAGCCACTGTGGGAGGTGGCGGGGGAGGGGGCATCACTGTGGGAGGTGGCAGGGGAGGGGGAACCACTGAGGGAGGTGGCAGGGGAGGGGGGAACCACTGAGGGAGGTGGCAGGGGAGGGGGAACCACTGAGGGAGGTGGCAGGGGAGGGGGAACCACTGAGGGAGGTGGCAGGGGAGGGGGAACCACTGAGGGAGGTGGCAGGGGAGGGGGAACCACTGAGGGAGGTGGCAGGGGAGGGGGGAACCACTGAGGGAGGTGGCAGGGGAGGGGGAACCACTGAGGGAGGTGGCAGGGGAGGGGGAACCACTGAGGGAGGTGGCAGGGGAGGGGGAACCACTGAGGGAGGTGGCAGGGGAGGGGGAACCACTGAGGGAGGTGGCAGGGGAGGGGGAACCACTGAGGGAGGTGGTAGGGGAGAGGGTTTCACTGGGGAAGGTGGTCATCGTGGTAGGACTGGCAGTTTTCCCTAAAGAAACAATAGAGTTCTGGGTTAGAAATATCCCTTCACTCTCTCCACCCCCTGAAAGGAAACAAGGTTCCTTCTTCCGGTCTAGTTCCTGTCTAGTTCCTGTCCTAGGAGATGGCCTAGTCTTTTGGATCCCTGGTCAAGATTCACCTTATAGAGAGAAAAGTTTGTAGCATAATTGAAGGACAATAGAAGGCTTCCTTCAAACCCCCATCCTCAAGATCCTTGACCTCTGGCCTGTCAGGAAGGCCTAACAAGTTCTGTGGTCCCAGGAATCATAAACCACAGAATGTCATAGCTGGGAGGGCCCTTAGAATCCAGGGTGTCAGAGCTGGGAGGGCCCTTGGAACCCAGGAGGTCAGAGCTGGGAGGGCCCTTGGAACCCAGGAGATCAGAGCTGGGAGGGTCCTTAGAATAGCATCAATGTTGGAAAAAGCCTTAAATTCATTTGAGTCACAGGGCAGGGAAGCCCTGAGCAGTCAGGAGTGAAGGGACAGCAATCTCGGCCAACTTTACTATTCTATGGTTGGCTGGTCTTCTCTCCTTCTATCCTGCCCTACCCTGTTAGGGAACTCCACAGGCGGACCTGCCCCAGGGTGTGGGTGAATAAATATTTCCTTATCTCCTCTCTCTAGTCCTGGCATGGCTCCTCAGACAACACTTTGCTCATAGATCTTTAGTTGCCCAACCTGGCCAGGTGTGTCTTGTAAGGGCTAATAAACAGCACTTATGAAAGTTGACAAAGTCTTCCAAGGCACTTATCAAAAATACTATCTCATCTGATTCCCACAACAATCAGGGGAGGTAGATGCTATTATTTTTTCTTTTAAAGGAAAAGTGAGGCAGGCAGAGATAAATTGACTTGCCCAGAGTCACACATATAGAAAGTGTCTTCAGACAGGATTTAAACACAGGTCTTCCAGAATCCAAGTCCAGTACTGTATTCACTACAACACCTAGCTGGCTAAGGTTCAGGGATCTGGTTGAGACTGCATAGTTCTCTTACATTAGCACAGGGACTCTACTTCTTCTCCCCATCAATCTTCTCTCTCCCTTTGCCCACAAATTACTCTACCTCGCCTTGCAAGGCAGGGGGAAGACAGACCTCTTAATTCATATGGCTCTGTCAGGAACAACTGAGAGTCCTGAAGCACAGATTTATTTTAGAAAGGGGGAACTAAAACCAAAGAGGTTAAGTGATTCGTATAAGGTCACACAATGAACAAGCAAATAGCTTGAGCTGGGACTAGAACTCAGGTCTCTTGACCCTCCAAATTCAGGGCTGTCTCCATTGGACCACATGGTATCACCCCAGTTTTCCCTAACTCTCCCAAGTGATTAGAATTTTATCTGTAATCTGTGAATATCTAAATGCCGACATTTAATAACAATAATTCTAAATAATAGCTAGCCTAAATAGGGTACCTACTATGTGTCAAGCACTGTACTAAGCACATTTTACAAATACTATCACTTGATCCTCATAATCCTGGGAGGTAGGTGCTCTTATTATCCGCATTACACAGATGAGGAAATTGAGGCTGACAGAGATTAAGTCACGCAGGCAGTAAGCACCACAGGTGAGATTTATGGACCCAGGTCCTCTGACTTCATGGTCAAAGCTCTTATGCTGCCCCCTGGTGGAGAAACCACCAATGGACATAAGGAGGAGACACAGGAGGCACTGTGAAGAAAAACGTGAAGGTGGAAGGCAATGTATTTGCTCTGCCTTGAAACTTTCTGGGGTTCCCTATTGCCTACAGATCAAAGTAGAAATTTCTTAGCCTGGCATTCAAGGCTCTCTATGACCTGCTTTAATCTCATACTACTTCCCTTCATGAAATCTACACCTCAGTGATTCGGGATTCCCCCCAGAACACAAGTCTCCTCTTCACCCATTGAAGTCTACCCCCACCAGCTCAGGTGACTCCACTACACTACAAAGTCATCCCTGACTTCCCGGACACCCCACAGCAACCTCCAGCCAAAGGAGTTCTTCCATTACACCCTATTCCTAGAGCAGTTTCCAACTCCCTCCTTTGCCCATCCTGCATACATCAGATTATCTATGCACACCTTTGTAACCAGCGCTCAGCCTAGGACTATGCACAAAGTCACCTGAGTTATGTTTGATGAGAAACTAACCAATGGGTAAGTATATCAACCAAACTTTGCCCCAGAGAAAAGAGATCTTCCACATTTGAAGGGCTATGGATGTGGAATATTCTATGGACAGTCAAATTTGGTCAAGATGTTGGTTAGTTTTCCTGACCTGCTTTTTTCTTCTTTTGTTAAAAGGGGTGGCTGGTTGGGCAGTGGGAGATGATGGTGATGGTGGTGGTGGTGGTGGTGGTGATGATGAGGGTGGTAAAGATAATGATGGTGGCGGTGGAGAGATGATGATGATGCTATCACTCACTATCCAATCAGTCATTTCTTGTAACAAAGCTAATAATAATAGTTAGCATTTAAGGTTTACAATTTGAAAAATGCTATTGCAAATATTATTTCATTTGATACCCACAACAACCCTAGAAGGTAGGTGCCATTATAACCTCCATTTTACAGATAAGGAAACTGAAGCAAACAGAGGTTAAGTGAATTACTCAGCGTCACAGGTTGTATGTGTCTCAGGTTGGATTTTGAACTCAAGTTCAGTCAAACACAACTCCAAGTCCAAGGTTCTATCCATTGTGACACCTAGTTGCCTCTAATAGTCAGAACAGAAGGTGATGGTTTGTTTTTTTTAAAGACATCAATAAAAAAATTTTTAAAAAGCTCAGAAAAATATTTGCTGAACTGGAAGGAAAAAACAGATTAATGCTCACCTAACACTTCTGGAGAATGTGAACTGTTAAGACATCATATTACACAGAAGGAAAAGCAAGAAAGAAAATCTGACCCATAGGAAAGGGGCAGATGGGGTGGTAGGGGTAGGTTAGGGTCCTAGCTCTATCAGTCTGAATTTAGGTTGACCTAGTCTTGGAGGATGGCCACCTGTTCGGTGCCATTTAGGATGAGAGAAAGAAAAAGACTGAAATCGAAACAGCCATTTGTTTGATACCAGGCTAAACACTTCCTGGAGAGCCGGTCAGGAGCAGCCAGGGAAGCTACAAATATTTTAAGAGTTTGCCTGGGGAACAGAAGGACTAGATGAAGTCGGGATGATTCCTTCTACATCATCTACAATTTGTGGGGTGTGTGGCACGAGGAGAGGAGTGGGGGGCATCTGTGACAGGGCGGCCAGATCCCTATTCTCACCTAACTCCTAACCCTTCCAAACTGCCCAAGGGTCTAGCTAGGAGAGGGCGCCCCCGATTCGCAACCCCTACCTCCAATTACATCCAACTTACAGAACAGAAGCAGTAGGGCGAAGAGAAGAGACCTTCCGGTCATGTCTAGAAGGATTCGGGGAGAGGCCCCAGCTGGGGAAGAGCTCCGAGCTCCCAGTTTCGGGCTGCCTGCGTGTCTGCCGCAAGTTCCACTGAGGTGAGCCACTTAACCTGGGGCTCCGGCAAGCCGGCGGCTGCCCAGTCCCACCTCCCCTCCTGCACACCTGCGGCGTGGATCGGAGTGGGATGCAGGCGGGAGAGGTGGTGGAGGTGGGGTTGTCCGGAGGGAGGGGAAGTAGAGCTGGCATGGGGAAAGGCCCACCTGGGGAAAGGGAGGAGTCAGAATTTCAGACCTACCCAACCCTTCCTTGGAGGTGCATGAAAGTTCAGCCTAGCCCCCTGAGAAGGAAGGGCGGGACCGACACACCTGGAATCATTCTAGTAGCTCACCTAGAGCTTTAAGGGTTTCTTCACAAGGTCTCCCACGTCCACTGCAAGCGCTGCATGGGAAGGGCCCTTCAGTTACCCATTCGGGGGCATTTTTACATATCACATCTTTCAGGAATGACCTGGGATCATAAACTTGGAATTGAAAGGGACCTTAATTCATTTACTTAAATGCATTCATTTTATTGTTCAGTCGTGTCTGTCGTTTCTCGACCCCGTTTGGGATTTTCTTGGTAAAGATACTGAAATGGTTTGCTATTTCCTTATCCAGCTCATTTTACAGAGCAGGAAACTAAGGCAAATAGGGTTAAGTGACTTACCCAGGGTCACACAGCTAGGAAGTATCTGAAGTCAGATCTGAACTCAAGAAGATTCCAGGCAGGGCACCAATACTGCTCCACCCAGCTGCCCTACTCATTTTACCAAGGGGGAATGACTTGCCCAAGGTCACACAGGCAGTTAATGACAGAGTCTCAATATGAATGCAGGACCTCTAGACTGCAATGCCAGTAATTTTTTCCACCACATTACGTTAAGTCTCTTAGTTCCAGTCACAATTTCTCCCCTCTTCCTGCCTCTGTTCCTCTAACTCTCTATGGCATCTCACTTTTCTCTAGGGATGCCTTGAGAGGAATGTGCTTACACTCCTGGAGCCAGCTCTGGGATCCTCACCATCCACTGGGGAAGACTTATGCATTCCTTCACCAATCACACATCTCTCTTCCAGAGGGACATCCTCAGGAGTTTCATGGGTCCTAGAACTCTCAGGCCTCTTAAGAGGGACAGCTGCTCTCAAGTGGATGGAGTGAGGATCTGGACTCAGGAAGACAAGTTAAAATTTGGCCTTAAACACTAACTGTGACTCTGAGAAAGTCACTTAACCTCTGTTTGTCTCAGTTTCCTCAACTGTAAAATGGTAATAATAATAGCATCTACTTCCCAGGATTGTTATGAAGATGAAATGAGAAAATATTTGCAAAAAGAGTTTAACTGACAAAGGGTAGGGAACTTGCAATCTCTGATTTGTTCTGTGAAGTCTGGATTCAGTCACAGGGCTGTACTTGAGGACCTCAAGGCCAAAGGTTCCTCACCCCTGGTTTAGTGCAATGCCTGGTACAGTAGGCACTATATATCTATAGCATAGATATATAGATATATACACATACATACATACATATATATGGAATAAATATATATAGGAATATATATATATATATATATGTACTTATTCCATATATGTATACTTATTCCATTCCCTTTCCCCCCTTGTAACTCCTAAGGATGTGTCAGGCCCCTCACATGCTCTAGGGCCCCTCACAACCCCTAGGATATCCTGTAGCCCCCACAAACCCTAACTGACTTACAGTCCCTAGGAAAAGCCCTAGAACCATCATTTCCCTCAGAGATGGTTTGGGTCCCTTATACTCTTAAACCCTTAGGTGTACCCTGGGGAGGTCCTGGACTTCCCCAAACCCCCAGGGATAGCCCTGATACCCCCATGCCCTTTAGGAAAGTCCTATGTTGTCCACACCCCAATGAGACATCTTTAGGGCCCTGTATGCTTTGTAGAGTCACATATCTAAGGGTTATCTTGGTTTCCTTTGTACATTCTAAGGAGCCCTGGGCCCCTGGAGACAGTTTTTGTAGTGGGTAGAGCCCTGGCCTCCAAGTTAAGAAGAGCTGGGTTCAAATTCTGCTTCAGACGCTTACTGTGTGTCACTGCCTGGTTAAGTCACTTAACTTCTCTCCATCTCGTTTTCCTTATCTGTAAAATGTATATAATAGGACCTACATATACACAACAATAACCTAAAGTGGTTGTGAGGATCAACGAGATCACTTAAGTAAAGTGTTTGGCAAAGCTTGAACTTACCATAAATGCTAGCTATCATTGTTATAATTATTAGACTTCTCCCAGTTCTTCAAACTGTCCAGGGCTTCTCACAACTCAAATGGCCTTTGCTGTTCCCTAGGGACGGCCAATGTCACTTCCATTCTTTGGGGCCTATAGGAACTTCCTAGAGTTGTCCTTTGCTCTCCAAACTTCCTTGGGAAAATCTGGGCACCTCCCACCCTCTGCTGTGAGCCTGGGCTTAATTCAAACCTCTCAGGAAAGTTCTGTAACCTGAAGCTGCTTTGAGGACATACTAGTCCCTAAAGATAATGCTGTCCCCTCATGTTCTTTAGGGATACACTAGAACCCTCACACACATCTAGGATCAGCCCTGGGTTTTTCCCTTTCCCCTTGCAATGGTTTAGATTGACCATATCCTCTAGGTATAGGTGTGGGTCTCTTACACCCAGAAGGATGGTCCAGGCCCCTCCCACTCACTAAAGACAACCTCAGTGTCCCTTACCTCATAGAGCTACATCGGGTCCATTCCACACTCCCTAGAGTCACCCTAAGCCCCTGAGAATGCTCTGGGTCCCCTAGGGAATCCAAAGCAGCACACTCTCCCTAAAGATAACCCAGGCCTTTAACCTCTGTAGGGACATCCTTGGAAGGAATGGTCTCAGACAAAGATAGGAAGTCCCAGTAATGTAAGAGTCCTTGCTCTGCCGCCCACCCACATCTATCATTAGATGGTGATTCATTTGTCAGAGTCAGATGGGCTCTTAGAGCATCAAATCTCCAAATTAGGCAGTCTCCTCAAATGCAAACTAGAGAATGTCAGAGCTAGGGGAGGCCTTCAAACATGAAACATTAGGGTAACATGGAAAGTGCTAGACCTGAATAAAGTCAGGAGAGAACCAAGTTCAAATGGAAGTTTTAGCAGTTGGCAGCTGGAAGACAGTCAAGCCAAGTGACTTGACTCTCACAGTCTCAATTTTCCCATATGTAAAATTAGAATAATAATACTTGGCAACTCTCCAGGTTACTCAACAGGTGTGGTATTGTACTGGTGAAGGGAGTCTCCTCACAGGGTTTAGAAGGAAATCAAAGGCCTGGTTCAAAAATACTTATCCAATCTCTTATGGGAACATGGCCTGGCAAGACTGGAAAGGACTTTAGAAATCAAGGGCTCTAAAATGGAAGCCAGGATAGGATTCCAAGGGAGCTATGATACCATGACTCCAAGGAGTGGGTGATCAACCAATAGAAAGTGGAAAGATGGATTGTAGTATCCTATCCTCCCCAGAATATCCAATAATAGCTTTGTCTCCAACATAACTCTACCACCCCCCTTTGCCCATTGTGAATCAACTTTCTCACCCCTACCCCTTGCCTCCCAGATCAAAATAGGGCTATGGTAGGCACCCTTCAGCGGGTGGCCCTAAGGCAGCAGTTGGTTTGTGACCTGTATTGTAGATGTCATTCTATTACGTTTTCCCCCAAACCCACACCTTTTCTAATCCTTATTTCAGTCAAGGGCACCCTTCAGTCAGCCAAGGTTCACACAACCTCATGTCATCCTTCATCACTCCCACATAGTCCAATCAACTATCAAAGCTCATTATTTTTACCTACAAAGCCCTTCTTTTTGTCTGTTTTATCTTTTCTATACAGGCGTATCTCAGAGATATTGTGGGTTCAATTCCAGACCATGGATACAAAGTGAATATCACAAAAAAGTGAGTCAAAGAAACTTTTGGTCCCCCAGTGCATATACTAGTTATGTTTACACTGTGTGTAGTCTATGAAGAATGCAATAGTATTATGCCTAAAGAAGACCAAAGTACATAGTTTAATGAAAACTACTTTATTGCTAAAAAATGCTGACCATCATCTGAACCTTCAGCAAGTTGTAAACTTTTTCTTGCCTCAATGCTGCTGGCTTCTGGCTGAGCAGAGTTGTGGTTACTGAAGGTTGGGGTGGCAATTTCTTAAAATAAGACAACGATGAAGTTTGTTTCATCTGTTGACTCTTCCTTTCCTGAAAGATTTCTCTATAGCAGGCAACACTGTTTTGTAGCCTTTTATCCATAGTAGAACTTCTTTCAAAATTGGAGTCAATCCTCTCAAACCCTGCTTTGTAATTTTTAGTGTAATATTTATTATGTATAATAATATATAATTATAAATTATTAATAATTTTATATAATATTATTCATGTGATATTCTTCAATATTGCTGTCTCAGGGAATGGGAAGACCTGAGAAGAGGGAGAGAAGGGGGGAACAGCAGGTCAGTGAAGCAGTCAGAACATACACATTTATTGGTTAAGTTCATGGTCTCATAGGGGCATGATTCCTGGCCCCCTAGAACAATTACAATACCAACATCAAAGATAACTGATCACAGATCACTATAACAGATTTAATAATAATGAAAAAGTTTGAAATAGTATGAGAACTGTCAAAATGGAAAGCAGAGACATAAAGTGAGCAAATGCTGTTGGAAAAAAGGCACCAATAGACTTGCTTAACACAGGGTTGCCACAAACCTTCAATTTGTTTTTCTAAAAAACCAATACTTTCAAAGTACAATAAGGTTAGGTCTGTCTTATTCACAGAGCTGAGTACAAATACTCTCATTTGGATTATTGCAATAGCCTTTTAATTGGGCTCCCTGTATCATTTCTCTTCACCCTAATCTATTATCCATACAGTAATCAAAATTATTCTTCTAAAGTATAGGCCTGGTCAAGTCACTCACACACTCAATAAACTCTGGTGGCTCCCTATTACCTCTGTCATCAAATATACTTTCCTCTTTTACCTCATCCTTTGTATTTTCCATTTTTGTATACAACATACATAATTATTACACAATAGTGCATCTATAGAGTAGCTAGGTGGCAAAGAACACCAGTCTGGGAGTTGGGAGGACCTGAGTTCAAATGTGGTCATGAAACCGTGGGCAAGTCACTTAATCCTGTTTGCCTCAGTTCTGAAAAATGAGCTGGAGAAGGAAATAGGAAACCACTCCAGTATTTTTGCCAAGAAAACCCTCAGTGGAGACAAGGCTGAACAAAAGCAAGAGGTGCATCTATCTCTATCTCTATTATCTACATATATGTATGTATATACATATATATATGTATGTATGTATGTATTTTTGAAGATGAACAAGAACATTTATTATAATTCTCTGAAAGTAGGCATTGATAAATGTCCATTTGCAAAGCTACCCTAGATATATTAATAGCAGCTCATATTTACATAGGCATTTTAAGTTTACTAAATGTGTTCCTCACAACAACCCTGTGATATAAATAGTGGTGGTATTATCTGCATTTTAAAAAATTTAATTAATTTATTTGTTTTCAGTTTTCAACAATTATTTCCATAAGTCTTAAATTTTCTTCCCCAAGAGGGACTTCTGGGAACCAAGATGGCAGAGTGATTAGTAATTGCTCTCTCCCTCCCCTTGTTGACCTTGAAGAGCCTAGGGAATATCTCCCCAGGAAAAATCCTGAAACAGTAGGAACAGCAGAAAGGGTAAACAGTCTCTTAGCCCATGAGGCTAGGAAAATCACTAAGGAGGGTTCCTCTTGCTGTGGCTGAAGGGGATCAGTGAAGGACTGGAGCGGTCCTAGATAGCTCCACCTTAGCAAACTGAGAGAAGATCCTGAGCCCCAGGAGGGTGAAACCTGCAGTTGCCAACATCAGAACCCAGATGTGCCTCAGAAACCCAGGGGAATTGAGAAGACACTAGCACAGATAGGATCACCAACTGCTGAGCTTGCCTATGCTCTAGCTCAGCAGAGGAGACCTCCTGTGGCCAGACCACCCCTCCCCGACACTTAATGCAGCTAGCTCCAGAATAACTTCGGTGAAACCCCAAAAGACTTCACCTGGCCTCTGCATTCCAACACCAGTCAGTTCAGCCCCAGGTAAGCTGCAGAATTTTAGCATCTAGCTGAAAGAATCAGAGGTCACAACACACAAAACCTCAAGTTTTAGGCACAAGAACTGTGGGACAGAGTCCCTTGTCCCCCAGATGCAGAGATCTACTTTAAAAGTCAGGAAAAGGGTGATCATCATGCATAAGAAGCAAAGCAGAGAAGAAAAGATCATAGAATTTTTCTATGGGCACAAGGACCAAAACACGAATACCAAAGAGGTCAGCATTGAGACTGTATTCCCATCTGAAACTTCGGAAGGGAATATCAACTGGTCTGAAGCAAAAAGAGCATTCTTGGAAGAGCTCTGGAAGGATTTTAAAAGCCAAATTAGAGAAATAGAAGAAAAACTGACCAATGATTTCAAAAATATGAAAAAAGAAATCACAGAAGAATTTAAAAGGAAAATTAGAAAAATGAAAAAGGAAGTCTGAAACCTAACTGGAGAAAATAACCCCTTAAAAGGAACAATTGGACAAGGAGATTCAAAAGTTACTGGAAAAAACAATTTGATAAAAATTAGCATTGGGCAAGTAGAAGCTAATGACTCATATGAAACATCAAGAATCAGTCAAACAGAATCTAAAGAATGAAAAGATAGAAGAAAATGTAAAAATATCTAATTGGAAAAACAACTGACCTGGAAAATAGATCCAGGAGAGAAAAATCTAAGAATTATTGGTCTACCATAAAGCCATGAGGAGAAAAAGAGTCTGAACAATATCTCCCAAGAAATCATCAAGGAAAATTGCCCAGAAATCCTAGATCCAGAGGGCAAAATAGTCTTTGAAAGAATCCACCATTTACCTCCTGAAAGGGATCCCAAACTAAAAACAAGGAATATCATTGCCAAATTCCAGAACTATCAAGTGAAGGAGAAAATACTTCAGGCAGCCAGAAAGAAACCATTCAAATATCGAGGAGTTACAGTCAGGATCACACAGGGTCTTGCAGCTTCTACATTAAAAGACTGAAGGAATTGAAATACGATATTCCATAAGGCAAAAGAGCTGGGACTACAACTAATGATCAATTACTCAGCAAAGTTAAGCATAATATTTCAGGCAAGGAGATGGACATTCAATGAAATAAGGGATTTCCAGACCTTCCTGATGAAAAGATCAGAGCTCAATAGCAAATTCAATCTTCAAATGCAGGTCTCAAGAGTGGCATAAAAAGGTAAAAGGGAAAAAAACCCAACTTATTATTCAATATGGGCAACCTGTTTACACTCCTATAAGGGAAAATGATACTTGCTAATCTTGAGAATTGTGTATTTATTATGATATATAAAATAGATATACATAGGTAGAGGGAGCAGTATAAAGTAAATGATGTCATGACAAAAATGTGATTTAAGAGTGTGAAGAGATTGTAGTGGGAGATGTGAAAGGGAGGACTCAGAAAAAGGTAAATTAATGACAGGAAGAAGCTCAAAAATATATTACAGTAGATGGAAAGAGGGGAGGGAGATGAGCATTGTTTGAGTTACTCTCATCTGATCGGGTTTAAGGAGGGAACAACAAACTCAGGTAAGTATAGAAATACAACTAGCTCTATAAGCAGTAGGAGGCAAAGGGGGAAAGAAAAGAGAGGGGAGGCTAAAAGGGAGAGAAGAAGTAGTAAGGGAGAAGAGAATTAAAAGGGAGTGGGGCTGAAAGAAGGGAGAGAAGACTGAGAGAGGCAGTGGTCAAAAATTAAAACTCTATTTTGGAGGGGAAGGGAGAAGGGAGAACTAAAAGCATAAACAGGAGGAAAGAGGATGGAGGGAAAGACACAGATAGTAATCATAACTATGAATGTGAATGGGATGAACTCTCCCATAAGATGGAGACAGATAGCAGAATGGATTAAAAACTGTAATCCAACAATACATTTTTACAAGAAACTCATTTGAAACTGGGGGCATACACACAGGGTAAAAGTAAAAGGTTGGAGCAGAATATATTGTGCTTCAGCTGATGTAAAAAAAGCAGGAATAGCAATCCTAATCTCAGACAAAGCAAAATAAAAAAATAGATCTAATCAAAAGAGATAAGGAAAGAAACTATATCCTGCTAAAAGGCACCATCGACAATGAAGCAATTTCATTACTAAACATATATGCTCCAGGTGGTATAGCATCCAAATTCTTTTTTTTTTATTATTATTATTATTACTTATTTTTTTTTTATTTTCTAAATTTATTTATTTATTTAAATTTTTTTGCATTCATTTTCACAAATTTTTGGGTTCCAAATTTTCTCCCCCTTTTATCCCCTCCCCCCACCCCAATACCCCATGCAATCTAATTTTCCCTATCTCCAATCTGCCCTCTCTTCTGTCATCTCTCCCTTCTCTTGTCTCCATCTTCTCTTTTCTCCTGTAGGGCCAGATGACTTTCTATTCCTCCTTAACTGTATGTCTTCTTTCCTAGTTGCAACAACAATACTAAACAGTTGTTCCTAAAACTTTGAGTTCCAAATTCTCCTCATCCCTCCCTCCCCACCCATTCCCTTTGGGACAGCAGGCAATTCAATATAGGCCATATCTGTGTAGTTTTGCCAATGACCTCCCTGATAGTCGTGTTGTGTAAGACTAACTGGATTACCATCCCTCCTAACCTGCCCCTCATTGTTTCTCTTCTGTCTTTTGATCCTGTCCCTCCCCAAGTGTTGACTTCAGATTGCTCCCTCCTCCCTTTGCCCTCCCTTCCATCATCCCCCCCCTTGCAATATCTCTTTCTCCCCCACTTTCTTATACTGTAAGATAGGTTTTCATACCAAAATGAGTGTACTTTTCACTCCTTCGTTTAGTCAAATATGATGAGGGTAAACTTCTTGTTTTTTTTTTTTCTCAGCTCTCCTCTTTTTCCCTCCACTAAGAAAAACTCCTACCTGCCTCTTAAATGACATATAGTTACCCCCTTCCCTTTCCCTCCCCCTACATTTCTCTCTCACCATTTACCCTAGTTTCTTTTAAGGTATGGTCCCATCCTATTCAGTTCAATCTGTGCTCTCTATCTCTGTATGTGTGTGCATGTGTGTATGTGTGTGCATGCGTGTACATGTGTATGTGTGGTCCCACCAACTACCCCAGATACTGAAAAGTTTTAAGAGTTACAAATATTGTCTTTCCATGTAGGAATGTAAACAGTTCACTCATGGTAAGTCCCTTAAGACTTCTCTTTGCTGTTTACTTTTTCATGCTTCTTCTCATTCTTGTGTTTGAAAGTCAAATTTTCTTTTCAGCTCTGGTTTTTTCATCAAGAATGATTGAAAGTCCTCTGTTTCATTGAAAGACCATATCTTCCCTTGAAGTATTATACTCAGTTTAGCTGGGTAGGTGATTCTTGGTTTGAGTCCTAGTTCCTTTGACTTCTGGAATATCCTATTCCACGCCCTTCGATCCCTTAATGTAGAAGCTGCTAGATCTTCGGTTATCCTGATTGTATTTCCACAGTACTGGAATTGTTTCTTTCTAGCTGCTTGCAAGATTTTTTCCTTGAGCTGGGAGTTCTGGAATTTGGCCACAATGTTCCTAGGAGTTTCTCTTTTTGGATCTCTTTCAGGTGGTGATCGATGGATTCTTTCAATACTTATTTTGTCCTCTGGTTCTAGAATGTCAGGGCAGTTTTCCTTGATAATTTCATGGAAGATGATGTCTAGGCTCTTTTTTTGATCATGACTTTCAGGTAGTCCCATAATTTTTAAATTGTCTCTCCTGGATCTATTTTCCAGGTCAGTTGTTTTTCCCATGAGATATTTCACATTCTCTTCCATTTTTTCGTTCTTTTGGTTTTGTTTGGTGATTTCTTGGTTTCTCATAAAGTCATTAGACTCCATCTGTTCCATTCTAATTTTGAGAGAGCTATTAAATTCAGTGAGCTTTTGAGCCTCTTTTTCCATTTGGCTCATTCTGCTTTTGAAACCATTCTTCTCCTCATTGGCTTTTTGAACCTCCTTTGCCAATTGGGTGAGCCTATTTTTCAAGGTGTTAATTTCCTCAGCATTTTTTTGGGTCTCCTTTACCAAGGTATTGACCTGTTTTTCATACTTTTGTTGCATCTCTGACATTTCTCTTCCCAGTTTTTCCTCCACCTGTCTAACTTGCTTTTCAAAATCCTTTTTGAGCTCTTCCAGGGCCTGAGCCCACCCACCACCCCCCTGGGGTGTCTGTGGTACTGAGGCCCCACCCTCCACGTCTTTCCCTGATGGCAAGAATACGTCCTCATCTTCGTCAGATCCGAAGGTCAGGATCATTTGCATTTGTTGGAAAAAACTCTCTAAAGTCTTATTTTTCTTCCCTTTTCTAGGCATTTTCCCAGCCAGTTACTTGACTTCTGAGATTCCTTTCCACCCCCGCCTGGATCTGCCCAGCTAGTGCTTGGCCTCTGAGATTTAAATGGGCTTTCCTCCTGCCGGCTGTCAATCAGTGAGCTTTAGTTCAGGTGCTGGGGTGGGGCCAGGGCTACCTCCGAGACTGATCCCTCGGGGGCTTTATGCAGAGACTTTCAGGAATGGAACGGGTGGGGGCGGGGTGGGGGGCCCTGCCTCCCAAATCCTGCTCCTTTGGGGGCTTTAAGCAGGAGCCTTCAGTAACAGAGCGGGGTGGGGTGGGGGCAGGGCCGTCTCCCAGGCTCAGCTCCGTCTGGTTTTATGCGGGAATCTTCTGTAATGAAGATCCTGCCTGCTGTTGGGGGATTCCTGAGTCTTGGGCCGCTGCCGCCTCAGCCGCCGCCCACACCTCTGCCTCCGCCGCTTCCTCCCGAGGGGGCCCGAGTCATGGAGACGCCCGCTTCCCCTCTCCTTCAGCCCGGCCTCTCTCACTGACCTGCTTCTGTGGGCGGAGGGACTTTCCTGGCAGCTGGAGCTTCCGTCTCTGAAGCCTGCTCGGATCAGCTTCTCTGCGGCCTCAGCCAGGGCAGCGCTGGGGGTCGGGTTTACTTTCCGGGGTGCGCCGGACCCTGGGGACGGGTCTTCAGGGCTCCCTGGAACGGAAATCTCTTCCACTCTGGTTCTGCACACCTTGTATTCACCCAGAAGCTATGGGGGACTCTTTTTACATTAATTCTATGGGCTTTGGTTTCGGAGCTCGTAAACGTGCGTCCTTCTACTCCGCCATCTTGGCTCCGTCCCCAGCATCCAAATTCTTAAAGGAGAAGTTAAGGGAAGAAATAGACAGCAAAACTACACTAGTGGGGTACCTCAACCTCTCCCTCTCTTAACTTGATAAATCTAACTTCAAAATAAACAAGAAAGAAGTTAAGGAGGTGAATAAAACTCTGGATAAGGTAAATATGGTAGATCTTTGGAGAAAATTGAATGGGGATAGAAAGGAATATCTTTTTCTCGGTGGTACATGGCACATATACAAATATGGATCATGTAGTAGGTCATTAAAACCTCACAATCAAGTGGAGAAAGGCAGAGATAGTCAATGCATCCTTCTCAGATCATAATTCAATAAAAATTATATGTAATCAAAGGCCATGGAAATATAAACCAAAAGTTAATTGGAAACTAAACAATCTAATCCTAAAGAATGAGCGGGTTAAACAGCAAATTATAGAAACAATCAACAATTTCATTCAAGGGAATGACAATAATGAGACAACCTACCAAATCTTATGGGACGCTGCAAAAGGGGTTCTTAAGGGAAGTTTTATATCTTTGAATGCCTACATGAATAAAATAGAGAAAGAGGAAATCAGTGAATTGGGCATGCAGCTGAAAAATCTAGAAAAAGAACAAATTGAAAATCCCCAAGTAAATACCACATTAGAAATACTGAAAACCAAAGGAGAGATTTAAAAAATTGAAATTAAGAAAGCTAATAAATAAAACTGAGTTGATTTTATGAAAAAAACCAATAAAATTGATAAACCCTTCATCAATTTGATTTAGAAAAAGAAAGAAGAAAAACAAATTGCCAATATCAAAAATGAAAAGGGTGAACTAACCTCCAATGAGGAGGAAATTAAAACAATAATTAGAAATTATTTCGCCCAACTATATGCCCATACATCTGACAATCTAAATAAGATGGATGGTTATTTTAAAAAATATGAATTGTCAAGATTAACAGAAGAGGAAGTTGAATACTTAAATAATCCCATCTCAGAAAAAGAAATTGAACAAGCCATCAATGAACTCCCTAGGAAAAAATTTCCAAGGCCAGATGGATTTACAAATGAATTCTACCAAACATTTAAAGAACAGTTAATTCCAATACTATATAGACTATTTGGGAAAATTGGAGAAGGAATCCTATCAAATTCTTTTTATGGTACAAATATAGTTCTGATACCTAAACCAAGAAGAGCCAAAATAGAGAAAGAAAATTATAGACCAATTTCTCTAATGAATAAGATGCAAACATTTTAAATAAGATATTAGCAAAAAAAATACAGCAACTTATTATGAGAATAATACATTATGATGGTAGAATTTATACCAGGAATTCAGGGCTGGTTCGATATTAGGAAGACTATTAATCAACAACAAAACTAACAGAAACCACATGATTATCTTAATAGATGAAGAAAAAGCTTTTTGATAAAACAGCCATTCATATTGAAAACACTAGAAGGCATAGGAATAGATGAAACCTTCCACAAAATAACAAGCAGCATTTACCTAAAACCATCAACAAGCATTATATGGAATGGGAACAAGCTAGATGCATTTCCAATAAGATCAGGGGTGAAACAAGGATGTCTTTTATCATCACTGTTATTCAATATGGTATTAGAAATGTTAGCTGTGGCAATAAGAGGAGAAAAAGAAATTGAAGGAATTAGAATAGGCAAAGAAGAAACTAAGTTATCACTCTTTGCAGATGATATGATGATATATTTAGAGAATCCCAGAGATTCAAGTAAAAAACTACTTGAAATAATAGACAATTTTGGCAAAGTTGCAGGTTACAAAGTAAACCCAGTTAAATCATCTGCATTTCTATACATTACTAACAAAATTCAACAGCAAGAGATAGAAAGACAAATCCTATTTATTCTTTAAAAAATCATTTATTTATTTACTTATTTTGTTTGCAACATTCATTTCCACAAAATTTTGAGTTCCAAATTTTCTCCCAATCTCTCCTCTCCCCCCACTCCAAAACACTGAGTATTCTGATTACCCCTTCCACCAATCTGCCCTCCCTTCTAACACCGCTTCCTTCCCTTATCCCCATCTTCTCTTTTGTCCTGTAGGGCAAGATAAATTTCTATACTCCACTACCTGTATTTCTTATTTCCCAGTTGTACACAAAAACAATCCTCAAATTTGTTCCTAAAACTTTGAGTTCCAACTTCTCTTCCTTCTTCCCTCTCCAGTCATCCCTACTGAGAAGGCAAGCAATTCAATATAGGCGACATATGTGTAGTTTTGCAAATGACTTCCATAATAGTCATGTTATGTAAGACTAACTATATTTCCCTCCATCCTATCCTGCCCCTCCATTTCTTCTATTCTCTCTTTTGACCTTGTCCCTCCCCAGGAGTGTTTACTTCTAGTTGTTTCCTTCTCCCATTTGCCTTCCCTTCTGTCATTCCCCCCGACCTTGCTTATTCCGTTCTCCTCTACTTTCCTGTAGTGTAAGATAGGTTTTCATACCAAATTGAGTGTGCATGTTATTACTTCCTTGAGACAAATGTGATGAGAGTAAGTTTCACTTTTTCCCTCTCACTTCCCCACTTTTCACCTCTACTGAAAAAACTTTCTTGCCTCTTTTATGAGAGATAATTTGCCCCATTCCATTTCTCCCTTTCTCCTTCCTATATATTCTTCTCTCACTCTTTAATTTTATTTTTTTAGATATGATTCCTTCCTATTCACCTTATCCTGTGGCTCACTCTCTCTCTCATATATATATATATATATATAGTATGTGTGTATGTGTATAATCCCACCAACTACCTAAATATTGAGAAAAGTTCCAAGAGTTACAAATATTATCTTTCCATGTAGAAATGTAAACAGTTCAACTTTAATAAGTCCCTTATGATTTCTCTTTCCTATTTACCTTTTCATGTTTCTCTTGATTCTTGTGTTTGAAAGTCAAATTTTCTTTTCAGCTCTGCTCTTTTCATCAAGAATGCTTGAAAGTCCTCTATTTCACTGAATGACCATTTTTTCCCCTGAAGTATTATATTCAGTTTTGCTGGTAGGTGATTCTTAGTTTTAATACTAGTTCTTTTGACTTCTGGAATATCATATTCCATGCCCTTCAATCCTTTAATGTAGAAGATGCTAGATCTTATGTTATTCTATTGTATTTCCACAATACTCAAATTATTTCTTTCTAGCTGCTTGCAATATTTTCTCCTTGACCTGGGTACTCTGGAATTTGGCTACAATGTTCCTAGGAATTTCTCTTTTTGGATCTCTTTCAAGGAATGATTGGTGGATTCTTTCAATATTTATCTTGCTCTCTGGTTCTAGAATATCAGGGTAGTTTTCCTTGATAATTTCATGAGAGATGATATCTAGGCTCTTTTTTTTTATCATGACTTTCAGGTAGTCCCATAATTTTTAAATTGTCTCTTCTGGGTCTATTTTCCAGGTCAGTTGTTTTTCCAATGTTTTTCACATTATCTTCCATTTTTTCATTCTTTTGGTTTTGTTTTGTAATTTCTTGGTTTCTCATAAAGTCATTAGCTTCCACCAATGGAATTTTTTAATTTTTTAATTTTTAAAGAACTATTTTAAAAAAACTATTTTCTTCAGTGAGCTTTTGAACTTCCTTTTCCATTTGGCTAATTCTGCTTTTGAAAGGATTCTTCTTCTCATTGGCTTTTTGGACTTCTTTTGCCAATTGAGTGAGCCTATTTTTCAAGGTGTTATTTTCTTCAGCATTTTCTTGGGTCTCCTTTAGCAAGCTGTTGACTCACTTTTCATAATTTTCTTGCATTGCTCTCATTTCTCTTCCCAATTTTTATTCTACCTCTCTTACTTGATTTTTCAAAATCCTTTTTGAGGTCTTCCATGCCCTGAGACCACTGCATATTTATTTTGGAGGTTTTGGATGCAGAAACCTTGACTTTTAGGTCTCCCTCTGATAGTAAGTATTGTTCTTCCTCATTTGAAAGGATGGGAGAAAGGATGGTCACCAAGAAAGTAACCTTCTATAGTCTTATTTTCCCCCCTTTTTTGGGTATTTTCCCAATCAGTTACTTAACTTTTTGGTTCTTTGTCAAGAGTAGGATATACTCTGGGGACCTGTAAGATCTCAGTTCCTCCAAGGTGGCACAATCAAGCCTTCACACTGGCCTGGGAGTAACCAGAAACTTTTCTGCCCAGAATCTGAGAGTAGTAGAATTAATTCCTTTTCACAACTGCCTCCAGTTCTGCCATGCCAGCACTCAGGGCTGAGGTTCAGATTAGCTGCTCAATTCCCTCAGGGGCTTTAAGCTGAGGGCTCCAACAATGGAAGCTGCTGCCTGTCCCAGCCACTGCCACCACAGCAACCTCTGCCCCTGCCACCTGGGGCCAGAGCTAGGGGGGAGACCCTGCTCCTTTCTCACCCAGCTGAAAAAGCCCTCTCACTGACTTTTGAAGCTGCCTTTGTTGTCTGTGGGTTGAGGGATCTGCAAACCTCTGCTGTTTCTGGAAATTCTGCCCCTGAGGCCTGCTCAGGTCCTGCTCCTTCTGGTGCCACATGGCCAAAGTTGGGCTGTGCTCTGCTCTGCATCCAGTGTGACAGATCTTTCCTGTCGGCCTTCCTGGTCACCCTAGGCTGGAAATCTCCTTCACTCCGTCATTCTGTGGCTTCTTCTGCTCCATAATTTGTTGAGAGTCATTCTTTACAGGTTTTTACAGGCTGTAGGGGAAGAGCTAGAGTATGTGCATCTTTCTATTCCACCATCTTGACTCTGCTGAGAAATATTATTTAAAGCTACTGTCAGGACTATAAAATGTCTGGGAGTCTATCTGCCAAAACAAATCCAGGGATTATATGAACACAATCACAAAACACTTTTCACACAAATAAAGTCAGATCTAAGTAAGGGAAAAACATGAGTTGCTCATGGTAAGACTGAGCTAATATAATAAAAATGACAATTCTACCTAAATTAATTTACTTATTCAGTGCCATGCCAATCAAACTACCAGATAATTATTTTCTAGATCTAGAAAAAATAATATCAAAATTCATCTGGAAGAAAAAAAGGTCCAGCATATCAAGGGAAATAATGAAATGAAATGCTAGGGAAGGTGGCATAGCCCTCCCAGATCTCAAATAGTGTTATAAAGCAGCAATCATCAAAACCACTTGGTACTGGCTAAGAAACAGAGGGTAGACCAGTGGAATAGGTTAGGTACTCAAGACATAGTAGTCAATGACTATAGCAATCCACTGTTTGATAAACCCAGCTTCTGGGATAAGAACTCACTGTTTGACAAACATTTCTGGGAAAACTGGATAATAGTATGGCAGAAACTGGGCATAGACCAATGCCTGATACCATACACAAGAATAAAGTCCAAATGGGTACAAGATCTCAGTATAAAGTTTGATACTATAAACAAATTAGGGGAGCAATGAATAGTGTATTTGTCAGATTTATGGAGAATGGAGAGCTTTATGACCCAATAAGAGATAGAGAACATTATGAAGTGCAAAGTAGATAATTTTGATTACATTAAATAGAAAAGTTTTTGCACAAACCCAATGCAACCAAGATTAAGAGGGAAGCAGAAAACTGGGAAAGAATTTTTGCAACTAATGTCTGTGATAAAGTCTCATTTCTAAAATATATAGAGAACTGAGTCAAATGTACAAGAATACAAGTCATTCCCCAATTGATAAATGGTCAGAGGATAGGAATAGGCAGTTTTCAGAGGAAGAAATTAAAGCTATCTATAATCATATGAAAAAAATACTTTAAATCACTATTGATTAGAGAGATGCAAATCAAAACAACTCTGAGATACCACATCACATTTATCAGATTGGCTAACATGACAAAACAGGAAGATGATAAATGCTGGAGAAGATGTGGGAGAGTTGGAACACTAATTCATTGTTGGTGGAGCGGTGAGCTAATCCAATCATTCTGGAGAGCAATTTGGAACTATGCCCAGAGGGTTATAAAAATGTGCATGCCCTTTGACCCAGCAATATCACTTCTGGGACTCTATCCCAAAGAGATCATAGAAATGGGAAAGGGTCCCACATGTGCAAATATATTTATAGCTGCTCTCTTTGTGATGGCCAAAAACTGGAAATCAAGGGGATGCCCATCAACTGGGGAATGGTTGAACAAGTTGTGGTATATGAATGTAATGGAGTACTATTGTGATATGAGAAATAATGAACAGAAAGACTTCAGAGAAGCCTGGAAGGGCTTGTGTGAACTGATGCTGAGTGAAAGGAGCAGAACCAGGAGAACTTTGTACACAGCAACAACCATAGTGTGCGAGGAATTTTTCTGGTTGACTGAGTACTTCATTGTAATGCATGGACCTAAAAAATTTCCAGTGGACTCAGAGGCAAAACATCTTCCACATCCAGAGAAAGAACTGTGAAATTGGATCGCAGAATGAAGCAGGACATTTTCTTTTGTATTATGTTTTGTTTTGTTTTATGGTTTCTCCCATTCATTTTAATTCTTCTTTGCAACATATATTTAATAGGATGTATGTGTGGAACCTATATAAGATTGTATGCTGTGTCAAGGAAGGAGTGCAGAAGGAAGGGGATATGAGGGGGAGGGAGGGGAAAACATCTAAGATATATGGAAGTGATTGTCAAACGCAGAAAACAAATAAAATAATTTAATTTTTAGAAAAAGAAGAAAAAAGAAAAATAAAATAAAATGAGAAAATTTTCTCCCCCTCCCTCTCCCCTCCATTTCCAATGGAGGCATGCAATCTTATATGGGTGCATCTATATATTTTTAAAATAAATATGTATGTATTAGATGCATATACTCAAAAACTTTTTACTGATAGGATGTCAAAAAAGTTTGGAGACATGACTAATATGGAAATATGTTTTACATGATTGCACATATATAACCTATACCAAATTGCTTACTGTCTTATGGAGGGGGAAGTTAAGGGAGGGAGGGAGAAAATTTGGAACTAAAAATTTTAAAAATTAAAGCTAAAAATTGTCTTTACATGTAACTGAGAAAATTTTTTTTTAAAAAGTTTAGAGACTATTCATCCAAATCAGTTCTAGTTATGCCCCCCTGAAAAAATTCCCCTGTACTTATTTCATATATATTTTTAAAATTTTTTAAAACTGGCATGATACCATCTAATAAAAGAACATTTTCATTGCATTTCTTTTCTGACTATTATACTTACTCTCTTCATTTAGTGGTTATTTCTGAAAATAATTTTACAAATTTTCCCTGCTTGCAAAATAATTTGCAAGTCTCTTCCACCCCCTCCCATGATCATTTAGCATTTCCTTGAATACTTCCAGGAAAGGAGAACTCACTACCTACCCAGGCAGCCTATCTGGGGAATGGCTCTCTGTTACAACATGTTCCATTCTTCAAGCATCAATCTGCCTCTGCTACTTCTAACCATTCTTCCAAGTCCTGTCTCCTGGGACAGGAAGAACTCTTTCATGTAACAGAACAACAAATAGCCAAAGATAACTAAAATGTCTCCTTTAAATGTCCTTCTCCTTTTTGTCCTTCAGGCTAAACATCCTGAGTTCCTTCATCTGATCCTTCTGGGATGTGAGACATCCTGACGTCGATGGTGCTGTATTGCATAGGACGATGGGCCTGGAGTCAGGAAGACCTGAGCTCAAATCTGACCTCAGAAACTTACTCCTTGTGTGATCTTGAGTAAGTCACTTAAGCTCTATCTTCCTTAGTTTCCTCAGCTGTAAAATGTGAAAATGATAGCACCTACCTCTCAGGGAGGATGTAAGAATCAAATGAAATAATATTTGTAATACACTTAGCACAGTGTCTGGTACCTCGTAGGCTAGCCAAAGCAGTCAACAGGCATTTAAGAGCCTATGATGTACCAGACACTTTGTTAAATGCTGAGAGTGTAAATCCAAGCAAAAAGAAAGATAATCCCCTTCCCTGGAGGAGACTGCATTCGAATAGAGAGCTCAACACGTAAAAGGGAAGCTGAGTGGAGTAAAGATGTCAGGGAGAGAAAGTATTTGTTTGGGTGTGTGTGAGTTGGTGGAGGAGACATGATGAAGTTCAGAGAATTTCAGCCTGGTAGGAAATGTCTGACTTGAGCTCCCTCCTTAAATGAAAGTTCCAGGAGAAGCCCTCTACAATCCAGTCAGAGGGAAGGGCCCCAGGGGCAGAGGGTACTGATGAGGTATAAGGGAAAGAGTTCCTGGAGCATAGTGGAATCCAGAGGAGTGGCCACTTAAAAAATGAAGTGGGCACTTAGTAAATGTTCATTCCCTTCCCCCTTTTCTCCCCTACTCTCCTGCTTCTCAGTGATAGAAAACATGATACCAAGAAATAAAAGCATTGCTCCATTTGGGGTCTGATCAAGCATAGAGAGATCAATGGAAGTAGCCCCCTATGGGGGAAGGAGCACTGGTTCTAGAGTCAGAAGTTCCAGATTGAAATCCTACTTCCGATGCCCACTTCTGGTATTTTCTTGGGCAAACTTCTCTACAACTATAGCTTTCAGTTTCCTTTTCTGTAACATCTGGGAATTGGATTATTTTGCCTTTAAATTTCCTTTCTGCCCTAGAACTTCGATATTTGTTTCTGGACACTGTGCCTCTCCTTAATGCAGACTAATGTTGTATTGGCTGCCATCTTGGTCTCAATAGCATACTGGTGACTTCAGTCAGGCTTGGAGTCCATGAAAGTCCTCAGATCTTTTTCTGACAAACTACCATCTAGATTTGTTTTCTCTTATCTTATATGAGAGAAATTGACTTTTTTGGTCCTAAGAGTACAACTTTTCATTTATTCCCATTCAAATTTGGTGCTACTAGATTTAGACCAGTGTTCTAGCCTTTTTATATCTTTCAGGATCCTGACTGTCATCTAACACTCTAGCTATCCTTCTTGATTTTGTGATATCTGCAGATTTGATGAGCATGCCATCTCAAAGTCACTGATAAGAAAATATTAAACAGCTCAGTGGTAAATAGATCCCTGAGACATTCCACTGGAGACCATTCATCAATACTCTTTGATTTTGGCCATTCAAGCAGTTTTGAATCTAATCAAACTGTTACTTGGCTAAGTCTCTCCATCTTGTTCTCAAGAAAAGCACAAGAGAATTTGAGTGTGTCTCTGATTTGAGAGCCTAATCTTTCTTGTAAAAGACTGTTTTTGTTCTGGATTTGCCTCTTCCTCCTGCCCTTTTTTGACATTGTCTCTGCCTGGAAACTTTCATGATTGAAACTTCAATGTCTCATGCAACCTCCATTATTGATAGTTCCCAGATCATAGCTTCAGAGGTAGAACATGAAACAACTGTGGCTATTGAAGACTCTCTCTCTCTCTTTTTCTCTCTCTCTCTCTCTCATCCAGGGTGGGGAACTTGCTCTAAGTCTTCTGGGTCCTGTCTGTATTCTATAGGTACTCTGTTGTGTGGGATGGACCTAAGTGTTCCTGAACCAAAGTAGAAGGGGGAACAGGGGTCTCTATTTGTATCAGTGAACAGGATGGTCTACTAGTACAGGTTCTTTGATTTGCTTTTATAAAGGAAAGACAGCTCAAAAGGGGTTAACAATTAAACAATGCAGACTTTATTCTATCTAACCTTTTCACAAGGGGTGCTGAGCAACCAACTTCTCTCATGGACTGGTGAGAAGGGGGCAATTCCCCCTGTGTCTCAATGGGGCCAATCGAGACAGGCACAACATGTGCATTCACCTAAATCCCCTCAAGTCTCAATGGGAACCAGCTGAGGCAAATAGAGATTCTTCCCAAGCCTTGATGGTGGCTGGTCAAGACACACACAGCATCCTAGCTTGTGCATTTCAACCTTAAAGGTTTCCCACTCACTGACCAGTATCCACTTGCTTTATACCTACACTCCACCCCTCCAGGGTCCTGACCATTAAAATCTAAAGAGGTGATACCTGGCCCTGACAATCTACATGGGTCATGGTGGAGATGTTTTGAACCATAGCTAATACCTGGGAACAAGAGATTGTTATGGTTGTGGATTCCAGAAAACCAAACTCCAAAAAATGCTAACAAAAATCCACTTTGCTTATGATTGCATTATTGGATACAGATGGCACTGCATACTAAACTTAACCCTGGGCTCATGTCCCTCTCATAGGACTTCTTCTGTGGGGTATCAGTAGGATTAAATGAGGAATTAGATTACTCTAGGGATCCTAAACTATTATATCTCTACAGGTAATGAGTTTGTATCTATTTATGTATGAGTGCAAAGGATGTTTTTTCCTTCTTCCTTGTTCTTTATGTTGCTTCATATCTTAATTAAATACTTTCTTACTCTGAGATTTATATGTACATTATATGGCCTGATAATGAAGTGTGGTAGATAGGGACTTGAACTGAGAATTGTATAGTTGGTTACCCAAAAGAGCCACACTGACACTAGGGATAAGCAATGGATTCCAGAATTACATAGGCTTCCTGGTCCTTCTGTCACATTTCTTTGACTTTTACTGGTGATCTCTCACATTATAGCAATTCTGGAGACACATTATCCTACCTTGAAGGACAATTAGCGGCTTGATCATCCTTGAATGATGAACTGGGACTTGAGACTAGAGCTCTTTCATTCAGAAAGAACCTGTCTTTCTGGTATAGAGGGCAGGTACCACCCACAGGTAAGGGACTGATGGTATTGCTACCGTCAATTTTACTAGTTTATAATGCACCTGTCTCTTACATGAGCAATGGAGGAAGAAAGACAAGTGGTTGAGCCTCAATCGTTGCCCATGTGCCTCCCAGAGACAAAGAATGACTCAGTGCAATCTCAGCATAGGTCACCAGGGGGCACCCTGACCTCAGGCTACCAACCCTAGACCTCTTGAGAACCCCCCCTACATGTATAAATTTAGGTTTCTAGTTTTCACATATGTGCACATACTGGAAAGTATTCTCTTCCTCCTCCCATTATCCGCTTGGTTTCTATTCAACTTGGCCTAGAGTTTAAAGTGGAAAGCCAGTTAGAAACTCTGGACTATCCCACACCCAACTCCTGACTCACCTCTTTGGGTTGGGTCCCTTTGGTGACAATTATCCAGGTGCAAAGTCCTCTGTGGTTCTGCATTCCTAAAATGCTAGCGCTGATGAGTTTATTACCTCCAACAGTCAGAGAATGAACACAATTAGCCCAAAGCAAAATCGTTTATTGAAATGGCAAACTGAGAACAGTAGCAAAAAAACTCAGTGTTCTCATAAACTTCTCCCCCAAATATTTTCTGGTAGAGAGGCACAGTCATAGGTAATACATGTGGCCAAGGCAATTATTGCCTCTTATCCTACAGGCTCCTAGCATCCTCATGCTGTGCAACACTTATGTTGGGCAAATCTCTCTGTTGGTTTCCCTAGGCTTATTTTTCCCTATAGCTTCTCTCTCTGTAACAGTCCTCTTCTGGGTAAAGTGCCTCCTCTGCAAGGATGTGCTGGGAAATGCTTAACAACCAGCTCTCCTGGGGGAGAATGTAAGCACAGCACACTATTAAGCTTAATATGGGTTGTTAACATTTTTATCTGTCACTTTCTTAAGTCTAGACCAGGGGTCAGCAAACTATAGCCAGGGGGCCAAACCAGCTGGCCACCTGCAAGCTAAGAATGGTTTTAAAGAATGACATATGGTCTAGACAAGCAATTCTTTTTTAAGAATTATTTTGTTTTCAGTGTTCTACAATCACTTCCATATCTTAGATTTTTCCTTCTCCCTACCCCTCCTTCATCTTCTCTCCCTACTCCTTCCCCAAGACAGTATGCAATTTTAAATAGGTTCTACACATACATTCCTATTAAATACATTTTCACCTTAGTCATGTTGCATAGAAGAATTAAAGTGAATGGGAGAAACTGTAAAACAAAACAAAACATAATACAAAAGAAAATGGTCTGCTTCATTCTGCAATCCAGTTCCATAGTTTTTTCTCTGGATGTGGAAGGCATTTTGCCTCAAGAGTCCATTGGAAATTTTTTAGGTCCTTGCATTGCTATGAAGGGCTGAGTCTACCAGAAAAATTCCTCGCACACTGTGGTTGTTGCTGTGTACAAAATTCTCCTGGTTCTGCTCCTTTCACTCAGCATCAGTTCATAAAAGTCTTTCTAGGCTTCTCTGAAGTCTTCCTTTTCATCATTTCTTACAGCACAATAGTATTCCATTACATTCATATGCCACAACTTGCTCAGCCATTCCCCAATTGATGGGCATCCCCTTTGGCCACCACAAAGAGAGCAGCTATAAATATTTTTGCACATGTGGGACCATTTCCCATTTTTATGATTTCTTTGGGATACAGGCCTAGAAGTCATATTACTGGGTTAGACAAGGAATTCTTAAACTATGGGTTCTGACCCTATATGGGGTCAAGAAAAATTTGGCAACAGTAAGAGGTTTCTGACTGCACAATGACCAAAAATTAAATCAAAATCAAACGAGTAATGAATCCAAGGTGTTTTTTAACAGCGCTTGCTTTTGTTGCATAGGGCAACTTCAACAAAGCCTTGGTTCTGAACAGAAAGAAGACAAACTTTGCACGAGGCAAGCCATGATGCCCCAAAGTGCCAACAAATGCTTTCAGAACACAAAGAGGGGTTACAAGTGGAGAAAGTTTAAGAAACCTTGCTCTAGACCAGTGGTATCAAACTCAAATGGAATTGGGGAAAGGGGAGAACTAAATGGTACATGAGGATTCCTGCCACAGATTATTTTATTAACTTAGTTTTAAAATGTAGTATTATCCATGTTTTGTTGTATTTTGTAAAATATGAGCATTGCTGTTGCATTTGACACTTCTGATAGTTTGTTCAGTAGTGACCGATTTTTTCATGACCCTATTTGGGGTTTTCTTGGCAGAGATACTGGAGTGATTTGCCATTTCCTTGTCCATATTATTTTACAGATGACAAAACTGAGGCAAGCAGAGTGAAGTGACTTGCCCAGGATCACACAACTAGGAAGTGTCTGAGGCTGGATTTGAATTCAGGTCTTGCTGAACTCCGGACCCAGGGCGCTATCCAGCCCACCACCTAGCTTCCCTTCTCTGGTCTGGACAACCAACAAAACAATAAACCAAACCTCAGGTTGTAAGATTTGTGGGGTGTAAGTTTTGGAAAGCCCCTTAGTTCTGGTACACCCCAGCTCCTAGAGAGCTATCTTAACTGCTCCTGCTCTGAGAGTATTGAGGAGAAGGGAGAAGAGACGACAATCTACTCCCTCCCCTTGCTGCACTCTCCAAGGGGAAGATAATTCCCCAGCAACGAAATTCTTCAGAACCTTCTCTTTTATCAGCCACCAAATCCTCCCAATGTAGCTCAGTAAGTTCTTCATCACAGGAGTCAAGATTGGACAGCTGTCTCGATCATCTCCTGGGCATGGTGGCTCACTATTCAGCCCTGGAATCTTTGCTTCGATTCTTGGCACATACACCTTGTCACAGATGGGGGTGACCGTCCCCCACCACCACACCCTTTATGAAGCTGGTCCATTGCGTGCCTCTCTGGGGTGGTTGGGACACTTCCCGGACTACCCAGCTGACCTGGTCTCCCATGGTTTCCCAAATCAGGACGGTATCTTGTTTTAAAGTGTCTACTCTTAGAGGGACCCTGCATGAAATTTTGCCTCACCCTCTTAATGTCTGCACCCTCTTAATGTCTGTCACTCACCCCCCTTGCATTTTGGGGAGCCAGCTGGCACCACCTAGATGGCATTACAGAGATTTGCAACTAAGCAGGTGCTCTGCTGGTTCTTATTCCTAACTAGACCCCACATACCCTACAACCTTCCAGTGACCCCCTTCATTCTCTCCCACCTAGCTCAACTCTAATAACACAGACTAGGAACAAGGCATTGGAAGACTTTATTAGGTCATCTCAAGAAAGGCTTCATCCTCCAGATCCACCTCCTCCCCAGACCCCCTCCCCCCACCGCAGGGGCTGCGTGGCTTAACGCTCTAGCCTGGGGCCAAGGTAGGGCCCAGGAGCATGGCTTTTTCGGTGAGATTTTTGCGGGTGATGAAGCCCCTCCAGAAAGCCTGCAATCGCGTGGCCGCTGCATGCTGCTTGTTCAGGGCTTGCCGAGCCTGATGGCCCCTCCAGAGAGCCTGAATCAACACGGCTGCCTTCCGTATATTGGGTGGCTGGCTAGACTTCCGGCTGGAAGATGAGCTCACCTTCTTCCCAGGCAGGCCTTCTTTGCCCGCGCCGAGGCCATGGAGCAGCCTCGTCTGGAACGTGCGCTGGCAGATATGGCAGGTCCTGGTGTAGGGCTGTGTGAGCAATGCCAGGCAGGTGGGGCCGTTCTCGACTTTCCTCTGTAGGCTCTGACAGAGGACACAAGAACGTGGATAGCAGGACTGGAAGCAGCGGTGGGGCGGGATCTGCTTGTCTGAGGGTAGGTCCATTGCGAACCCCCGATTCATCAGCTTTTGACGCGTGCGGAAGCTTTTCCAGACGGCTTGGATCTTGATAGCTGCTTTCATGTGGTGGACCAGAGACTTCCGATTCTGGAAGCCTCTCCACCTGGCCTGGATGAGGGTGGCTGCTTCATGCTGTACTTTCAGATGGTTACGGGCTTTGTAGCCCCTGAAGGCGGCTTGGATCACGGAAGCCGCGCGTTGTTGCGCTGCTTCGGATATTTCTGGTTGTCCGCTACGGCCTTTCCGTGGAGGACTAGGGATTTCTTTCTCTGAACCTGAACTCGTTTTAGCTTCGCTACCCCCAGATCCTTGTTGCACAGTGCATTGATTTACCTTTTGGGTCATGAGTCCCCAAAGTGCTTTTGGGATATCCTTACTGGAGCCAGATCCCTGATTAACAATTGGCACCACTCCACTGACCGCAAATGCCTGTTGTATGCTTGGTGGTCCGGGACTAACTGGGTGTTTCAAAGTCCCGTGTGGAGTCACTTCGCTGATGAGGGGACTCCCATGGAGTAGGGTCATCCTCCTGGCAGGGGAGCCCTCGTACACACTTGGGCATATTCCACTAGCTATGGATCCCTGGGGCACCCCACTTTCCGGGAACCCCTGATAGATACTTGGTGTTACCCCACTGGCTACAGATTCTTGACTTGGGGCTACTCTTATTACTCCACTGGCTGTAGATCCCCAGTTCTCACTCTGGGCCATTCCACTGGCCATGGATCCCTGATGCAGCCTTGGGATTCCTCTACTGGCTATGTGTCCCTGAGTCACACTTGGGACTACTCTACCTGCCGTGGGTCCATGATGCATAAATGGGGCTATCCCACCACCTGCAGATCCCTGATGTGTACAAGGGGCTATGCTCCTGGTGGCAGATCTCCAACTTGTTGTAGCTGGGGTCAGCTCAGTGCTCATGGATCCTTGATGTGCATTTGGGACTGTCTCACTGACTATGGATTCTTGATATACACTTGAGGCTATCTTACTGTTCTCCCATCCCCAGTTCATATTTGGGGCCCCTGTGCTGGTCATAGATCTCTGATGGCCACTTGAGATGTCTTCACTGGCCACAGACTGACCACCTGTCCTTGGGGTTAACTTTCTGGTGATAGGTCCTAAACTTACACTCGGAACTACCCCATTGGTCACAGAACCCCAATTCACAGTCTGGACTGGCCCATTTGGCATGGCTCCCTGACGTACATTTGGGGCTACTTTATTGGTCACAGATCTCAAATTTGATTTGGGGGCTACTCTACTCCTGGATTCCTGATGTATATTTGGGGATCCTCCAATGGATACAGAACCCCAACTTACATTCTGAGTCACAGTATTGGCTTTGGATTCTTGAAGTACATCTGGAGTCACTCCAGTAGTCCCAGATTCTCGATGGACACTTGGGGCCACTCCACTAACTTTGGAACCTTTATGTACATTTGGGGCCACACCAATTACCACACTTGGGACTGCTCCACTGACCACAGGCCCCTGGTTTACATCAGGGGGTACTCCGCTGGCAATCACATTCCTATTCTGTGTTACCGTACTGGGTGCAGATGTCCAGTGTACATTTGGAACCACTCCATTGACCATGGCTGATTGATGTATGCTTGGGAATGCACCCCGATTTATATAAGAAGCTATCCCTGTGGCCTCAGACTCCTGAACCACATTGGGGTCCTCTCTACTGGGCATAAATGTATAGAATAGGCTTGGTACCAACTGGTTGGCTGCTAATCTCCAGTGTACTTCTGGGGACTCTGGCTTGGATACAGGTCCCTGATTGACATTTAGGGTCACCTCATCAAACTGAAAATCTTGTTTCATACTTGGAGTCACTCCACTGGCCACAGATCCCTGATTCATTCCAGAGTCCTCCGCAATGGGAACAAATTTCTGGAATGGACTTGGAATGAACTGTCTGGCTGCGAATCTCCAATGCACTTGTGTGGAAATTGGTTTGGGCATATGTCTTTGACATACAGCAGGGGCCACTCTACCAGTTACATATTCTTGACTCATGTTTGGAATGGCTTCACTGACCACAGATCCTTGAGGTAAACTTGGGGCTACTGTACTGACTCTAGATACCTGAAGCACCCTGCTGACCACAGATTCCTTATGCACAGTTGGGATCACGCCATTGACCACAGTTGCCTGAGGCACTGTTGGAATCCTCTCACCGACTACAGACCTTTGTTGAATACTGGTGGCGACCTCATTGACCACAGATTCCCAGGGCACATTTAGGGATACCTCATTGAACTTGGGTCCCTGGTGCATATTTGGGGTCATTTCAATGGCTCTAGCTACCATATACTCATTTGGGGCTAGCTCACTGATCCTAGATCCCAAATGCACCTTGGATACCAACTCATTGACTTCAGACTGCCAGTGCACACTTGGAGTTTGCACACTGACTCCAGATCCCTGACTTGCAGTCCCCTCCTTACCTACTGGTCTCCTGGGTGAACCTGGAATTACCTCCTGGGACAGATGCGGGCCCACCCTGTAGCTCATGAACTTCTGGGCTTCGTGAGGTTCTACTTTTGTGGACATGGAGCATTGGGGCAACTTTTGATCTTCCCAACCAACTCTAATTTCCTGGACATTATTTTGCCCTTCACCACAGATTGAAGAACCCACAGGTAGGCTTAGCATCTCACCTGTAGCCATGGATTCCTTATGTAGATTGGTTGGAGGCCCCCTAGAATTATTTGGGGTACTCCCAGTAGTCATGGATTTCTGATACATATTTGGGGGCACCTCAATGACCACAGAATCCCAGGGTATGCCTGAATCCACCCTGGAATTCATGGATCTCTGATATAGGTTGTGGGCTATCCCACTGACCAGGGACTCCTGCTGTAGACTGGGGATAACCTGAGTGGCCGTAGGACCATGGTGTAGACTCAGGCTTATCCCACTGGCCAAAGAACACTGATAGAGACTTGGGGCCTCTGCACTGATTCCAGACTCCTGGTGGAGACTCTGAGCCATGCCACTAGTAGTGGACACTTGGTGTACCTTAAACTCTGACTTGTCCCTAAACACCTGTTGTATACTTGAGGTTAATCCACTAGCCATGGACCCCTGGCCTAAACTAAGGGGTAACTTACTGGTCATAGAGATGGAGTGTAGATTTTGCTCCATTGTACTGGCTGCAGACACTTGGTGTAGACATGGGGTCACCTCATTGGCCACAGATGTCTCATATAGATCTGAACCTACCCCACTGGGCATAGATGTCTCAGGTAGTTTCTGATTTATCCCACTGCTAATAGATATCTGGTGTAGATTTGGAAACACTCCAAGACTCAGAGACATGGGCCCCTGCTGTGGGTTTTCAGTGGCTATACTGCTCCCCAACTGCTCACTTAGATTTGTATTGGCCAAACTGTGTGACTCCCAGTGCATGCTTAGGGACGGAGCATTGGGTCTCAAAGTGTGTTGCAACACTGAACCAGTGGTTTGGGATACCTGGTGGAAGTCTGGGGCTGGTATCCTAGGGATAGGTGCCTGTGCCCCATTGGCCAGCTTTGAATGTACCTCATTGGTTGTGGAGCTCCCGGACAGACTTCTGGTTAAACTATCAGAAGTTAAGTCTTGTTGTGAACTCAGAATCTCAATTCCTACAGGTGTCTGTGATGCATTCTGGCCTAAAGTGTTGGCTACAGATGCCTGAAATAGGTTTGAGGCCACATCACTGATCATGGATGCCTGGTATGGGTCTGGAGATATGCCACTGATTACTGAGGCTGGATCTAGACCTGGAACCAGTCCACTAGCCACAGACCCTTGTTGTAGAGTTGGTGTCACCCCAGGAGCCACAGATGTCTGGTATAACCTTGGCACTATGCCACTGACCAAAGACTCCTCAGATAGATTTGGGGCCACCCCACTGGCCTCAGACATCTGGTACATATTTGGAGATATAGCAGTGGCCATAGATCTGTTATAAAGACTAGAGGGTACTCCAGTGATTATAGATTCCTTGGAG
Organism: Bettongia penicillata ogilbyi; assembly: GCA_023548195.1. Lineage (NCBI taxonomy): Eukaryota > Metazoa > Chordata > Mammalia > Diprotodontia > Potoroidae > Bettongia > Bettongia penicillata. The sequence continues at coordinate 10,047,945 of JAJHZJ010000315.1, read as the reverse complement.
AGATTTGGGGTAACTCCACTAGCTACCAAGGCCTGGTTTAGACTTGGAATTACCCTATTTTCCATTGATTTCTGGGAAATACTCTGGGCCAAGCCACTGGTCTCAGGCTCTTGACGTAGAGCTGAGATCTCTCTGGCCACAGATGCCTGGTATAAACTTGGGTCTGTCTCCCTGTCTCTAGGATCCTGAAATAGACTTGATACCATTCCACTGGCTCCTGAGACTGGACCTAAGCTTTGAGCTACTCCTTTGACTACAGATGGCTGGTGCAAACTTGGTGTCACCTCACTGACCACAGGTGGCTGATGCAAACTTAGAATTACCCCACTGGCCATTGGTCCCTGATGTAGACCTGGTGTTACCCCATTGGTCATGGATAGTTGTTGTAATCTTGGGGTCACCTCATTGACCACAGATGTCTGATGTAGGCCTGGCTTGACTCCACTGCTCCCATTTTCTTGGGACAAACTTGCTGTCTGCCCACTGGCCATAGGTGGCTTATCCAGAGTAGAGGCTATCTCATAACCTAGAGGGCCCTGCAACAGACTTTGGACAAGTTCATTGGCCACGGTTCCCTGAGGCAGATTTGAGGCTGTTCCACTGGCCATGGACCCCCAGGGCAGAATTGAACCCAATCCATTGGGCATGAATACTTGGTGGAGACTTGGTCCAGCTTCTGCATTGACCTCAGAATCCTGATGAAGACTGGGGGCCATCCCCCCAATCACGTTGGTCTCCACAGGTAGCAATGTCTCTTCATGTAAGATTTGCTGCCAAGGGCTCTCCCTTGGGACAACTGATGGGCTGGGGTTTACTGAGAAGATAGTACTCTCTGCCTCTCCCAAGTCTACCTGACTTGTGGCTTGCGTGATCTCATCTCCCACTTCCTTTAGGGGTGGGCTTGAAGAAGCTCCCACATCAAATGGTCTTGCCATGGCTCCCAACACACCTTGGGATAAAATCTGGCTGAGGACAGTTCTCAGCTCCCCCTGTGAGAGTGCCTGGTTGAGGGCAGCCCTTTCATCTTTGCTCAGAACCTTGTCCAGGGCTTCCCCAAGCTTTCCTTGGGACATAGCTTTGGCTACCTCTGCCCGCAGTTCCCCCCGAGACAGGGCTCTTGAAACGCTTGTCCCCAGAGCCCCGCGAGAGAGGGCCTTAATCAACACTGGACCTAGCATCCCTTGAGGCAAAGTCCTGGCCATGCTAGGGCCCAAAACTTCTTGAGAGAAAGCATTGATTAAAGCTGCTCTCACCTCTTCCTGACAGAGAGCCTTGGACAGCACGGTGCCTAGCTGTTCCTGAGAGGACTTAGTCTTTGCCACCTGAGAACCTCCCAACTTATTCTCATTTGCCACCTCTGGAGCTGCCATTATTCCTCCCTGGTCTTGGAGGGCCTGAGCTTTGGTTATATCCGTGTCTTTCCAGGATACAGATTTAGATATGAGTGACCCAATCTGTGCCTGCAATGGCTTCTCTGTCCCTGTGGTCCCTAGTTGGACTTGGGGTGGGATATGAGTCTCCAGATAGGACTGAGGCAGACCCTGGATTGTCTTGATCTTCAAATCACTCTGAGATGGGACTTGAGTTGCCTTAGTCTCCAAGTGTTCATGGGATGGGACCTGGATTGCTTTGGCTTCCAGATATGTCTGAGATGGTATCTTGATCACTCCAACTGTGGAATGTGTCTGGGAATATGACTCATTTACTCTGATTGTGAGTGATGCTGAGGATGGTGTCTTGGTCACTCCAGCTGTGGAATGTGTCTGGGAAGAGGATTTACTTACTCTCGATGTGGAATATACCTGAGAAGGAGCCTTGGTCACCTCAGCTGACAGCTGTGACTGGAATGGGGCCTTGTTTTCTCCAGGTGACAGATGTTCCTTACTTGAGATTTTGGCTGCTCCAGCTGTGGCTTGTGCCTGAAGTGGGGCCTTGGTCCCTCCAGCTGCCAGATATAACTGGGAAAAGGTTTTGTTTGCTTTAACTATGGGGTATGCTTGGGTTGGGGCCTTGGTCATTCCTCTTGCCAGATATTCCTTGTATGACACTTTGGTCACTCCAGCTATGGGTTTTGCCTGGTGTAAGATCCTGTTCACTACAGCTGCCAGATATGACTGGGACAAGGCCTTGGCTGTTCCAGACATGGGTTGTTCCTGGAGTGGAGCCTTGTTCGCTACAATTGCCAGATGTGACTGAGATGAAGCCTTGGTTGTTCCAGCTGTTGGACGTTCCTTGGATGAGACTTTGGTTGATCCAGCTGTGAAGTGTGCCTGGCGTGGGACCTTGGTCCCTTTAGCTGCTAGATTTGCGTGAGATAGGACCTTGGTCACTCCAGCTGTGGAGTGTGCCTGGGGTGGGGCCTTGGTCCCTTTAGCTGCTAGATTTGCGTGAGATAGGACCTTAGTCACTCCAGTTGTGGAGTGTGCCTGGGGTGGGGTCATGATCCCTTTAGCTGCCAGATTTGTATGGGATAGCACCTTGGTTACATTAGTTGAGACCTGTGTCTCAGATGGGGTCTTGGCTACTTCAGCTACCAGATTTGCATGCGATGAGACCTTGGTCACTCCAGCTATGTCTTCCTGCAGAAGGTTCATGGGCAATCTGGCTCTGGATTGTGCCTGGAATAGGGCCTTGGCTTGTGCAGGTGTGGGATATATCTGAGAAGAGGTCTTGACCACTGTATCTGTAGGATATGTTTGGGGTGAGACCTTGATCTCTGTATCATTATAGTGTCTGTGAATTTTTAAGGTCTCATATTTAGGCTCTAGCTGATCCTGGGACTGTATCCAGTATGCTTTGGTCTCTAGATATGACTGGGAAAGTTTCGTAGGGGTTGGAATGTCCTCTTGCTCCTGGGAGACTTGAGTCCGTTTGTCCACTGTACTTTTGGCGGGATGGAGCCCCGTGGTAGAGACCCCTAATTTCTGCTGATGGAAACATTCCAGGGGTCTCCAAAGCTGCTTCTGGTCCTTACTAGTCCCAGTCACTGTCTCAGAGGTGATTATATTCTGTGAATGAGAAGTCCTTCTGAAGACGCGGATCTGCTTCTGTGACACATGCCCCAGCTCCTGAGAGGATTGCAGACGGTGGACACCAAACCGATGCCAGGCACTCTGTACAGCCTCAACTCCCTTGCTTGCCTGTGACTCCATGGACATCTTCTGTCTAAGATGGTGGCCTCTCCAGGCTGACTGAATGACCGTGGCTGCTTTGGTCAACATCATATCCATCTCATCTACCAGAACATTACTAAAAGGCCGGGTTTTGGAGTTACACCTGAGCATGTAGGGCTGGAGATAGTAGGTGGGGATCTGATGGAAAGTATTATTATCATGCTGCAACTGAACCTGGACAGCTTGAGCCTTTTGGTTCAATGCGGGCTGAGGAGGGCAAGAGTCTTGAGTGCGACTTAGACTTTGACCCTTGGATTGTCTTGGCTCCTTTATATTCTTGGTAAATTGGGAAGTCAGCCTTGCCTAGAAGAATGTGTAATAATAATTGTATTAACATCAGACATTTATATCATGCCTTAGGTTTACAGAACAATTTGTATGTATCATCTCATTTCATCCTGACAATCTCATGAGGCTAGTTCTATAGGAATTGCATCCATTTTATGAGTGGGCAAACTGAGACTGAGAGAAACTAAGTGAATTATTTACCTATTCTCACACAGTTATTAAATGCCAAAGATGAAATTTGAACCTATGCCTCTCCTAACTCTAAGTCCAAGACTCTCTGCACTTCACCATTTTCTCAACTCTTGTTTTCCTCTATTTCTCTGCAGTCTTTGACATTATTGACCATTCAGTTTATTTTTGATCGTAGAAGTAATAGAGAGCCATTGGAATTTACTGAGTAGAATTTACTGACTGGCACAGTTTGACTTTCACTTTAGGAAGATCACTTGGCAGCTGAGTGTAGGGTGGATCTAAGTGGGGAGAGACTTGAGGCATAGAGACCTGGCTAGATGGGATGAGGGTCTGTATCAGAGTGGTGGCAGGGCCAAAGGAGAGAGGGCATATATATGAAAAGTATTATGAAGGTAGAAATGACAAGTTGGCAACAGATCAGGCATGTGGTGTGAGTGTTTTGAATTATACTGAGGTTTTGAGCCTGGGTGACTGGGAGGATGGGGGTGTCTTAGACAGTAACAGGGAAGAGGGAAGTATGGGTGGGTGGAGGGAATGAATTCAGTCTTGGATATATTGAGTTTGCGGTATCTATGGAACAACTAGTTTGAGATATCTTAAAGGTGATTTGAGAGATATTAGCACTAAATATATATGTATCTGTATACATAATATATGTGTGTAGATATACATATCACATCAATATGTAGCTATATATGTAGATATACATATATATGCACATATATGTATATATCTTATATTCCCCCCCAGTCGTATCTATTTATACTGTCAATGCTAACATCTCTCATAAATATAATTTCATCTAATATACGCCATATATGTACATAATATATAATTTTATGTAATATATGACATATTTGAGAAATCTTAAATATGTGTATATAATGCACACATACATATGTACATACGTACATAATACATATAGACGTATTATGTATATATATATGTGTACATACATATACACACATATGATTTGAGGAGAGAGCACATAACATGTAGCACCTGGGATTCTCCGTTCTCACAAGAGGGACCCCCCAGAAAAACTGTTTCAGGTTCAAGGTCTTCAGTATAAGTCTGCATCTACTCAAAATCATAGCTCATAAGCTGCTATGTTTTACTAGTCAGCCAGAGGACTCAATTGGTTCAAAGCAAAGTCAAATTGTGCACTAGCATAGAAAGAAAAGGGACATTAGACAACTTCTTCCATAAACCTGGGATACCTTCTCCCACATATGCATATATTATTAGTGGAAAGACTATATATACCTAAGCCATACATGTGGAGGGATGCATGCATATGTGCGCATACACACACACACACACACACACACACACACACACACACACACACACACACACTAAGTCTACTGCCCTGTGAAAGCTGTTCTCTCTTGGGCCTATACCTGAGTATTATCTCTGCTTCACTTCACTAGGTATCACAACACCAATGCTCTCCATCTCTCTTAGTCTCCTGGACCTATCTACTCTCTTCTAGGCTGGTTTGAGGTCACTGACTGATATGATTCCCTCCTACTGCCTTCTGGGCCTCATCCCCTTAGACCATCTCCTCCAGTGTACTGAGTGTAGTTATTCAAAAGTGTCTTCCTGATTAAGGCAGGCTGATAGTTCTTTAGACATATTTAGAGGATATAAGCCACCATACCAAGCTAACAAAAGGCAGACAGCATTCCCCTGGCTGTGATTAAGTTTTTCTTTTTAACCTCTTTGTCTGACATTAAGCTCACAGTCCTTTGTCACATCATAGATCAGGGGTGAGGAACCTGTGGCCTCAAGGTCACATGTGACCTTCTATGTTGAGGGCCAGGGTGGAGTGCAGTTGACAAGATCAGGATAGACCTTTGGGGAAACTGTTCTGCGAGACTGTGCTCGTTATCATCCGGAATGGCTCTCCATGCCCCCCAGATGTTGCTGTCTCCGTGAGACAAAAAAGAGAATTACAGAAAACAAGGGATATGTAAAATAGATACCCTCTAGGCTCAGTCTTTAAGATAAGACTGATTAAATCATTAGGGCAGGACACAAGCAGAATGTCACATAGATTTGTGGTTTCTGTCTATAAATAGACATCAGCTCAATAAATGGAATTGCTCTTTCTTCTCCTGCCTCCCATGTCTTTCTTCTTCACCACATCACCGAGCTATGTAGGGATGCAGGCGGTCCGCTACACTTCTAGGTCCTTGGATGTGGCCTTTTGACTGAGTCCAAGTTTTACAGAACAAATCCTTTCTTTAAGAGGATCTGACTTAAGGTAAGAAATTCCCAAAGGTATCTTCTGGTTTAGTGTGCATGTGAATTTGACCGAGAACAAAAGGTATATGGAAAAGGCATCTTTTCTCTATCTACTGGATTCTAATATTCTTGCAATGAGTATGTATCTGTTGGAGAAAAGAACAAAAAACCTAAACCCGTAAGCCCATCCTACAGCTTTGGTGATATATTTTGGCCAATAGAAAATCTCAAATTCCCTACAGATGCCTCCTAGCTAAGTCAATATACAGATTTCCGGAGTACTGGTACCTCACATTGCTCTGCCTTGATTTGCCCTGGTTCTTACGTTTCTCCGAGTTTCTGCATCTGCCTGTAATCATGACCATGTTACCTTATTGATGACCTTCCGCCTGCCTAGATGCCTACTATTTCATATTCCTAGTTCTCCCAGGTAAATCCCTTCTATATCCTGTGCTACTGCTCAAGGTCCTAATATTAACATGTTTTAATAATGCAGCTTTTGTCATGTTAGTTAAACTACACCAAAGTCTACAATCGCTCCCTATTTCTCAAAAGATCACAGAATTACAGGAAGAAAATGTTCTGTAGGTTAAACCTCAGAACACTGAAAGGCATAGAAAGGTCCTTGGAACACAAAATGTCAGAGCTAGGAGGGGCCTTAGAACATGGAATGTCAGAACTGAGCTAAGAGTGCCCTTAGAACACAGGATGTCAGAGCTGGGAGGGCCCTTAGAACATAGGATGTCAGAGTTACTGGGGTTCCTTAGAATACAGAATTTCAGAACTGGGAGGGACCTTAGGACAGAAAATATCAGAACTAGAAAGACTTTTGGAAAACAGGATGCCAGAACTGGAAAGGACCTCAGAGATTGTTTAAAAAATATAATCATCTCTTTTTAAAAAAAATAAATCATTGTAGGGGGCAGTTTAAAACCTAGAGAGGTTTACGCCAGCCACTTATACACAGCAGACCAGAATTTGAAACAAAGAAGACGGATGACAGTATCTTAAAAAGGTTCTTCTACCTAGGGAATTTTGTTCCTGGGCCTTCTCCCTCCCTTCCTCTTGCATGAGAAGCAAAAATAATCTTCAGGATGAGAAAACCTGAGAGCCTTAGGCCCAGCCAGTCCTTAACAAGTTGTTAACAATTCTTGATCAATTGATCTTTAATGGTTACATTTTGATAATTGGATATTATAAAAGGGCATTACAGGGACTTTGTCATCCTAAATCAGATAGAATCTCAATGAAAAAATTAGACCATTCCTGGGAGTATGACGCTGCCTTCTTATTTACTGGCTGGTTATTCTGTGTTCCAAAAGACTTGAATCTTGGAGTAAAGACTCTCTTTTTGAAGAGGAGAAGTCTTTCCCAGACAAGGTCCTGGAAACTAACAGAAACTTCTAAGGAAGCAAAACAATAGATGATTACTGGGTAGGAGAGGACCTTGATTGTCTAAAAGATCTCTAGGTTAAAAGCTAAGACAGATGTTACTGAAGGCCATTCTTCCTCTATGGGAGAAGAGATCTCTAGGTCTTCATAATATTTTTCTTTGATCTCATCAGGGTCCATCATAGTGGGAGCATAGGCACTGATGATGGTAGCATGGCGTTTTCCTGAGAGTGGCAATGGCATTGTCATAAACCTGTCATTCACTCCTTTTGGCAGGCATACCAGCTTGCTGACTAGATTAGTTTTGATTGCAAAAACTACACCAGCTTCACAGTGCTCACCTTCACTGTACTCACTCCAGAAAAATGTGTATCCAGCTCTAACTTAATTAAGCCCTGTTTCACTCAGTGCTGCTATTTGGTTGAGATATCTGTTGAGTTCTCTTGCAACAAGATCAGTTTGTCATTCAGGTTTCCTGCATTTTGTGTTGTCTATAAGTGTGAGCACATTCCATGTGCCGATGGTGAGTGGAATCATCTTTGCAAATGTTTTTGTACATTTTGTACATTTTTTTGTGGGATTCTCTACCTGCTGCAGTAATCAGGTCAGGATTGGGTAAACATACAGTTTTTAGGGCACCTTTTCTAGCCTCCTTCCTCATGCCAGGACGTGAGCAGTGCCATCCTTAAAAGACTGATCAGACACCAGGGGGCTGCCGAATCCCTCTGCTGCTTCCAATGAGAAATGACCATATGGCCTGGAACACCTATGTGCATCATTATCATCAATGTGCCAAAAGAGGACAAGGTTATATCTGGGTGACTTTAATTCTAGAGTAAGCTCAGACTACCAGACTTGGCAGGGAGTCCTAGGAAGGAACAGAGTTGGAAACAGCAACAGCAATGGTCATTTACAGCTGAAGACTTGTTCATCGCATGACCTCATGAGCAACACTGTTTGCCATTTACCTAAATGCACTAAAACTTCAGGTATGCACCCTCGCAGCAAACATTGGCATCTAATAGACTATGTGATTGTAAGGAGAAGAGAGAGACAGGAAGTGAGAGTGATGAAGGCAATGTGTGGTGCAGACTGCTGGACTGATCATAGACTTATCCTTTTCAAGCTACATATTCGCATTCATCAAAAGTGCCACTCCCAAGGCAAAATGACAACCAGAAGAATTAATGGCAACACATTAGAGCTCTTCTCTGATTGTGAACAGTTTGTTGCTAACTTGGAGGGAAAATTGAGCCAACACATAATTGGCAACAGTGGAGCAGAAAAGGAGTGGGCAGCTTTCAGGGATTTGGTATACAACACTGCATTTGCTCACCTGGGTCAGAACACTCGCAAACTCCAAGACTGGTTTGATGAAAATGATGGGGAAATTCAGAAGCTGCTAAATGAAAAATGAGAACTCCACAGGATTTACCAACAAGATAGTTCATCTATCTCTAAGAAGGCAGCATTTAATTACATCAAAAGTAAAGTACAAGAAAGTCTTAGAGAGATGCAGGATTCCTGGCTCAGTAAGAAGGCAGATGAAGTTCAGTTTTATGCTGATAGTAATAATTCAAAGCACTTTTACGATTCCCTGAAAGCTATTTATGGACCAAAAACCTATGGTGCATCACAATTACTCAGTGCTGATGGAGCCTCGTTGATGAGTGATAAGGACATGATCTTAGAGAGATGGGCTGAACACTTTTATAGTGTTCTCAGCAGACCATCATCAATCAATGCTGAGGCCATTGACAGTTTACCTCAGGTTGAAGTCAATCTCTCCTTAGCTGAACTTCCAACTGAAGAAGAGGTTTTGAGGGCCACTAGGCTCCTTTCATGTGGCAAAACACCTGGTGCTGATTCTATTTCAGCTGAGATTTACAAGGTGGGGGGACCATTGCTCATACAAAAGCTGACTGAAATTTTCCAGGTTATATGGCAAGAGGAGGTTATCCCACAGGAGTTCAAGGATGCCTCCATTGTTCATCTCTATAAGTGTAAAGGAAATATGTTGTCCATCTCAATAAAGGTAAAGGAAACATGTTGTCCTGTGACAATCACAGGGGGTTGTCTCTCTTAGCCACTGCTGGCAAGATTCTCCCTAGAGTCCTCCTTAATAGACTAATCCTTCACCTGGAAGATGGTCATCTACCTGAGAGCCAGTGTGGCTTCAGAAAGGGCAGAGGAACAGTTAATATGGTGTTTGCTGCGTGACAGCTCCAGGAGAAATGCCAGGAGCAGAACAGAGGTCTGTACACAATGGGTATAGATCTGACCAAGGCCTTTGACGCTGTTAGTCATGAGGGCTTATGGAAAATTATGTCAAAATTTGGTTGGCCAGAGAAGTTCATCAGTATTGTATGTCAATTTCTTGATGGCATGCTTGCTGAGGTTCTGGATAGTGGACAATACTCTTGTGCCTTTCCAGACACCAGTGGAGTGAAACAGGGCTGTGTGCTTGCTTTTTTAGCACAATACTTTTTTAGCACAATGTTTTCAGTCATGTTGTCAAATGCTTTCAATGAAGGTGAATACGGCATCAAGATCAGCTACTGTACTGATGGTAAATTCTTCAATTTGAAAAGGCTACAAGCCAAGATCAAAGTGGAGGGATTGTTGGTGCATGATTTTCTATTTGCAGTTGATTGTGCAGTCAGTACAGCCTCTGAAGCTGAGATACAACAAAGTATGGATCAAGTCTCTGCTGCCTGTGCTAATTTTGACCTAATAATTAGCACCAAGAAAACACAGGTGCTCCATCAGCCACCACCACACCATCCGTAAGTGGAGTTATCAATTACAATGATTGGAGAAGTTTTGAATGTTGTAGATAAGTTCACTTACCTTGGTAGTGTACTTTCCAGGGATGTGCACACTGATGATGGGGTTGAGGCATGCATTGTCAGAGCTAGCTCAGTGTTTGAGAGGTTCCAAAGAAAGGTATGGGAGAGAAGAGGTATTAGACTGAATACCAAACTAAAGGTCTACAGAGCTGTTGTGCTGACTTCATTGTTGTATGCCTGTGAAACATGGACAATCTGCCAGTACCATGCTAGGAAACTGAATTGCTTCCATTTGAGCTGTTTTAGGAAGATTCTGAGGATCACCTGGTAGGATAAGGTACCAGACACTGAGGTCCTTGGTCTAACTAAACTGCCAAGCATTCAAACTATGCTTCAGAGAGCGCAACTCTGCTGGGTTGGCCATATTGTTCTAATGCAAAATGCATGCTCGCCAAAAGACTATTTTATAGAGAACTCACATGGAGCAGGTGATCACATGGTGGCCAGAAGAAGAATACAAGGACACTCTCAAGAACTTTAGATTTGATTGTGCAACATGGGAGACACTGGCACAGGATTGCTCAGCACGGCGTGCCTACATCAGAAAGGGTGCTATGCTCTATGGGCAAAGCAGAATTGAAACAGCACAAAGAAAACAGAATGCTCAAATTTAGAGCATTCACTCCATATGTTCACATGAACTATCTGTGCCCAACCTGTGGTAGAGCATTCCAAGCTCATATTGGTCTAATCAGCCACAGTGGGACACACTGAAACTTAACTTTATCATGGTGATGTCATTTTGATCCTCTTCAAGAACAAAGGACGAGAACTATCACCATGGGAGAATAGGTAGTACCACAATTAAGGATGACTGTTAATGGCAGAAGCTGAATGTGGTGGTCTGTCTAACAACCTGCTGCCCACTGAAGCTGTGTATGGAAAGGAGCAGTTACGACCACATTGTCACAGAAAGCATCATCTAGCAGTCATCTCATGAAAGTATCAGGAATAGCAGCATCTTCTTGAGATGACATGCCCTCGTCATATGCCCTGTAAATTCTATGCACCAAGAAAACTGAGGGACTTGAGGGGATAAGAAGTGAACCACACTGACTCCCTCTTGTGACTTAATTCTGGAGCTACTTCAGTTTCATTTCTTTTCTTTTTTTATATTTTTTAAATATATAATTTATTTATTTTTCAGTTCTTTAAGATTCACTTCCACAAGCATTTGAATTCAAAATTTTCTCCCTATCTCTCCCCATCCCCACCCCAGGACAACATACACCCCATCCACCCCTTCCTCCAGTCTGTCCTCTCTCCTGTTATCCACTCTTCTTCCATCCCCCTTCCCCTCTATTTTCCTGTAGGGAAAAATAGACTGCCTGTATAGCTTAATTTCCAGTGGCATGCTAAAACTATTTTTTAATATTCACTTTGAGTTCCATATTCTCTCCCCCCCTCCCTCCCCATGTACCCTCATTGAGAAAACAAGCAATTCAATATAGGTCACACGTGTAACAATGCAAAGCACTTTCATAATAGTTATGTTGTAAAAGACTAACCACATTTCCCTCTGTCCTATACTGCCCTTCATTTATTCCATTCTCTTCCTTGACCTGTCCTCCCACAATATTGTTTACTTCTGATTATCCCTTTCACCAATTTTCTGTCCCTTCCTTATTTATCTTCCCTCTCCTATCCCCTTCCCTCTTCCCTTCCTGCAGGATAAAATAAATTTCCATAGCCAATTGAGTATGTGTTATTCCCTCCTTAAGCCAAATCCCATGAGAGTAAGGCTCACTTATTTCCTTTCATCTCCCCCCTCTTCCCCTCCATTGTACAAGCTCTTTCTTCCCTCTTGTACGTGAGATGATTTGCTACATTCTACCTCTCCTTTTCTCTTACTCCTAGTACATTCCATTCAACAGTAAATTTTATTTTTTTTAGGTATTCTCCCTTCATATTCAGCTCATCCTGGGCCCTCTGTCTATGTATATATGCACATATATGTATGTACACACACATTTATACATATATACACAATACATATACACCCATGTACATATACATACCTACACATATATAATATATACATACCCATACATACCTACATATATATATATATATATATATATATATATATATTCCCTCTAACTACCTTAATGCTGAAAAAGGTCTCATGAGTTACAAATAACATCTTTCCATGTAGGAATGTAAACAGTTCAACTTTACTGAGTTCCTTAAGACTTCTCTTTCCTGTTTACCTTTTCATGTTTTGTTTTGTTTTTATTCTTGTATTTGAAAATCAAATTTTCTATTCAGCTCTGGTCTTTTCAACAAGAATGCTTGGAAGTTCTCTCTTTCATTGAAATTCCATTTTCCCCCTGAAGTATTATCCTCAGTTTTGCTGAATAGATGATTCTTGGTTTTAATTCTACCTCCTTTGATCTCTGGAATACCATATTCCAAGCCCTTCAATCCCTTAATGTAGAAGCTGCTAAATCCTGTGTTATCCTGATTGAATTTCCACAATACTTTAATTGTTTCTTTCTGACTGTTTATAATCTTTTCTCCTTGACCAGGGAACCCTGGAATTTGGTTACAATATTCCTAGGAGCTTTCCTTTTGGAATCTCTTTCAGAAGATAATCAGTGAATTCTTTCCATTTCTACTTTACCCTTTGGTTCTAGAATATCAGGGCAATTTTCCTTGATAATTTCTTGGAAGATGATGTCTAGGTTCTTTTTTTGATCATAGTTTTCAGGTAGACCAATAATTTTTAAATTGTATCACCTGGATCTATTTTCTAGGTCAGTTGTTTTTCCAGTGAGATATTTCACATTATCTCCTATTTTTTCATTCTTTTGGTTTTGTTTTATAATTTCACGGTTTCTCACAAAATCAATAGCTTCCATCTTCTCCATTCTAATTTTTAAAGAACTATTTTCTTCAGTGAGCTTTTGAACCTCCTTTTCCATTTGGCTAATTCTGTTTTTTAAAGCATTCTTCCCCTCACTGGCTTTTTGGGCCTCTTTTGCCAATTGAGTTAGTCTATTTTTAAAGGTGTTATTTTCTTCAGTATTTTTTGGAGTCTCTTTTAGCAAGCTATTGACCTACATTTCATGGTTTTCTTACATCATTCTTATTTCTCTTCCCAATTTTTCCTCCACCTCTCTTACTTGATTTTCAAAATCCTTTTTGAGCTCTTCCATGGCCTGAGACCACTGCATATTTTTTTTGGAGGTTTTGGATGTAGAAACCTTGACTTTTATGTCTTTCTATGATGATATACTTTGTTCTTCCTTATCCAAAAGGATGGAAAAAAATACCTTTTTACCAAGTAAGTAACCTTCTATAGTCTTATTTTTTTCCTCTTTTTTTTGGCGGGGGCGCATTTTCCCAGCCAGTTACTTGACTTTTGAGTCCTTTGTCAAGTAGAGGATATATTCTAGGAACCTGTAAGTTCTCAGTTTCTCCAAGGTGGCACAATCAAGGAAGAGGAGTTTACTCCTCTCCTGGCCTGCACTCTGGTCTGTGAGCAATGATAAGCACTCTTTTCTGCCCAGGATCTGCAAGTAGTATCCCCACCACCAGCTCTACCATGCCAGAGCTCTTCCTCACCCCAGGACTGCCATTCAGGACTCATTGTTTGAACCTAGTCCTGCATGGCTAGTAAGCTGAACTACCTGCTGCCTAGAGACACTTGACTAAGAACCTAAGTTATGCTGACCAGGAAATCTGGTCAGATCCAAAGTTTGTTGCAAGGAGTTTTCTCACAATTGTACATCTCAAGCAAACCATGTGGCTCATCTGAAAACTGACATGAACTGATCAATCAGGTGTTGCTTCCATGCTTTGATTGTTTACAGACACCTGGGTGAAGTGGGACATAGCTTTTTCTGAATTCAAGAAATTATATCTGTCTACCCCTCAGCCTAGAAAGTCCATAATTTTTCATCCAATTAGAAATCAGATAACCTAATATTACATTGTTTCCTCTTGGTTAATTAGCTTTATTTTATTAATTGTTTTTTAATGTATAAAAGTCTGCCTCCCCCTGTATTTGGGGTCCATCCATAAGCTTAGGAAGGGGTGTGGTCCTGATTCATTGGTCAGTTGGCATGCATTGTTTAATAAATCAATATGCTTGGAAGATTGAACCTTTGTTTCTTTAGTTAATTCATCTTTCACCCGCCACAGTTTTTGGTGAGCCATGCTAAATTGAGTCAGGACTCAGATCCCAGATGACAGCCTTCTAGAAAAACTCCCTAGAGAGCTCTAGGAAGACTACCTTTGAAGGTTGGATTCCTGCTCTTGAACCCATTTTCTTCTGAATTCTGGTATTAGAGTATTTTTATTTTTTAGTTTTAAGGTTTAGAATTTGTCTTAGGGGTTGGAAAAGTATTTGGGTTTTTAATAGTGACAAAAGATGGATTCCAGCAGTCATAAGATAACTGTCCCCCTTGGATAGATTTTTGATAGCATGGGAGCAGGGAATGTTCCTGATTCCAGTTATGAGAATGACTAAACAACATGCAATTGAGCTATGTGACATCTGGCGTAAAAGTATAATAGATTCAGCTGATAATTTATTTTAATTAATTAAGTCCTTATCATTGCAAGCAGTCATTAAAAATCTGATTCTAATCAGATGAACTTTTGGTTTTTCTGGACAGTTTTAAGTGGGTTTCTGCCCACCTCCCCCCCAAAATGAGAAAAACCCCTCCAAGATCCTGTTTTCCTATCACTTTAGTTTTAATTCCAATAACTAAAAATAGTCTTCCAATAAAGTAACATTGGAGTTACAGAAATTAATCAGATTATCAAAATTTCTGGAACTGCTAAGAACACCTTCATGGATTTTGGAGGTGTATTTTTTTTTTCATTTTTTTTTATAGTAAAATTTTTTTTTAAATTTTTTTTTATGTTTTACCATCATTTCCTTAAAGTTAAGATTTTATCTCCCCTCTTCCCCCACTACCCCCCTCCCTCCCCGTGACAGCATACAATTCTGTATAGGTTCTACATATACTTTCCTATTGTGCACATTTTCACTATAGTCATGCTATGTAGTCGAACTAAAATAAATGGAAGAAATCATATAACAGATCAAAACATAATACACTGAAACCCACCCACACACAAACATGATTTGCTACGTTCTGTGAATGACTTCCATATTCCTTTCTCTGAGTGTGAAAGGCATTTTGCCTTAGAAGACCGACATTGGGATTTTTTTTTTCTCAGTAAGTTCTTGTGTTATTACAAAGTTCCAAGTCTAATAGAAAAAACTCTCGCACACTGTGGTCATTGCTGTGCACAAAGTTCGCCTGGTTCTGCTCCTTACACTCAGTATCGGGTCATATAAGTCCTTCCAGGCCTCCCTGAAGTCTTCTTGTTCATCATTTCTTATGGCACAATAGTACTCCATTACATTCATATACCATAATTTATTCAGCCATTCCCCAATCGATGGGCATCCCCTTGACTTCCAGTTTTTGGCTACCACAAAGAGTGCTGCTATAAATATTTTTGTACATGTGGGACCCTTTCCCGTTTTTATAATCTCTTGAGGATACAGTCCTAGTAGCGATATTTCTGGGTCAAAGGGTATGCACATTTTTGTAGCCCTTTGGGCATAGTTCCAAACCGTTCTCCAGAAGGGTTGGATGATCTCACAGCTCCACCAACAATGAATTAGTGTCCCAACTCTCCCACATCCTCTCCAGCATTTATCATTTTCTTGTTCTGTCATGTTTGCCAATCTTATAGGTGTGATGTGGTACCTCAGAGTTGTTTTGATTTGCATCTCTCTAAGCAATAGTGATTTAGAGTACTTTTTCATATGATTATAGATATCTTTGATTTCTTCCCCTGAAAATTGCCTGTTCATATCCTTTGACCATTTATCAATTGGGGAATGGCTTGTATGGTTATATATTTGAGTCAGTTCTCTATATATTCTATATATGAGACCTTTATCCCCGAGCTTAACCATAAAAATTTTTTCCCAATTTACTACATCCCTCCGAATTTTGGTTGCATTGGGTTTGGTTGTGCAAAAACTTTTCAGTTTAAAGTAATCAAAATTATCCATCTTGCATTTCATAATGCTTTCTATCATTTCTTTAGAAAAAAATTCTTCCCCTCTCCATAAATCTGATAAATACACTATTCCTTGCTTCTCCAGTTTATTCATGGTATCAATCTTTATACCTAAATCATGTACCCATTTGGACTTTATTCTTGTGTATGGTGTCAGGCATGGGTCTATGCCTAATTTCCGCCACACAGTTAACCAGTTTTCCCAGCAATTTTTTTCGAACGGTGAGTTCTTATCCCAGAAGCTGGGATCTTTGGGTTTATCAAACAGGAGGTTGCTATATTCCTTGCCTACTGTGTCTTGTTTTCCTATCACTTTAGTTTTAATTCCAATAACTAAAAATAGTCTTCCAATAAAATAACACTGGAGTTACAGAAATTAATCAGATTATCTATTCCATTTGTCTACCCCTCTGTTTCTTAGCCAATATCAAGTGGTTTTGATAATTGCTGCTTTATAATACAATTTGAGGTCTGGTAGCGCTAGGCCACCTTCCCAAGCATTTCTTTTCATTAGTCTCTTTGATATTCTGGACCTTTTGTTTTTCCAAATGAATTTTGATATTATTTTATCCAGCTCTAGAAAATAATTATCTGATAGTTTAATTGGTATGGCACTAAATAAGTAGATTAATTTAGGTAGAATTGTCATTTTTATTATATTAGCTTGGCCTACCCATGAACAACTGATGTTTTTCCACTTACTTAAATCTGACTGATTTTGGAGGTTTAGAGATGAAGAAATTAATCATTTTAAGAGTTCAGGGGAGAACTCCTGGGGCTTTGGGTAATTCCAGGAATTTACTTCCTTCTGAAATATCATAGTGAGTGTTGGGGTACCACTCTGTAGAGTTTGTTTTAAGGAAAAATAAAAATTAAATTATGTAAATGTTTTAGGGATAAGCAGAATTTAGATTCCTCTTCCTCTGCCTCTCCCGAAAATTGATAGTCCTATTATTTCAGTGTAATGAAGGCAGGCAGCTAGTTTGAAAGCAACCCCAGAGTGAAGAATAAAAATGTATACAGTTTGCATTTTAAAATTTATCTGAAACTTGAATATCTACCTCTTGTTAATCCTTCTCTGACCATGAAAAGAGAAAAGATTGTTTAAATCAGAGACCACCCTCCATTCCAGCTCAGAGACTCCCTATGACTCTCCCAGCTTAAAGACCTTCCCCCTCTGACCCTGTTAAGCCCCCTCACCTCAGATCAAATTCCCAAATAAAGGTGTTGGGAAAAAATGCTAGAGAAATGCAGGGAAATCTGAGTTACATTCCAATATTGGAAAATTGATTAGCTCTGTGATCTTAAGCAAGATCTTAAGTCTTTATTTCAGTTTCCTAATTTCTAAAGATGAAAATAATGATGGTACCTACTTTCCAGGGTTGTTGTGACAAAATGTTATGACTGTGAAGTGCTTAACAGAGTGACTGGCATATGGTAAGCACTATATAAATATTGACTATTGCTGTATTATTATTTCTTTAATTGGATATAATTGTTCCATACTTGATAACCCTGTACCAGGTTTTAGATATGATTAGTAAAAAATGCCAGAGGGAATAAGATTAATGATTTTTTGTCATAGTTGGTCATTGTACAATGTTAACTGTGTACCATGTTCTCCTGGTTCTACTTTATTTTGCATCAGTGCATGTAAATCTTTCCATGCTTTTCTGAGATCAGTGCTTATAATTTCTTATAGCACAATAGTATTCCAATAAATTCATATACTGCAACTTTTTCAGCCATTCCCCAATTGATGGACATTCCCCTCAATTTCCAAGTCTTTGCTATCACAAAAAGAGTTGTTATAAATATTTTTTGTACATGTAGGTTCTCTTCCCTTTTTAGGATTTCTTTAGGATATAGACCCATACTGGTAATCCTGGATCAAAGGATATGCACAGTTTGATTGCCCTTCAGGCATACTTCCAAATTGCTCTCCAGGGGGTGGAGCCAAGATGGCAGAGTGAGAGCAATGACTCACCTAAGCTCTTAGACAAACTCCATCGAATACCTCTGAAAGGAGGATCTGATCAAATTTTGGAGGTGCAGAATCCAGTGGGAGACAGAGTGTGGACGATTTGGAGCTCAGGACAGACTGGAAGTTCTGTGGGAAGGATCTGTTCTGTGGGGGTTAGCCCACATTGCACAGTGCAGCTTGGCCAGCACAGTGGAGCAGAAGGGCCCTGGGAAACCTGAGAGCAGCAGGTAGAACTGGCAGAGCAGCAGCTGAGGGCGAGGGTAGGAGACCAGCAGAGCCCAGCCAGTGAGAGCTGCTGAGTGCCAGATATCACTGCAGCAGCTCCTGAGACTTTCAGCCCACAAATTAAACATCAGTAGTCACCTACTTGAACTTCTAGGAGCCAGGATGGCAGAGTGATCAGTAAATGCTCTCTTCTCCCCTGTTGATGACTGTGATAGAACCATAAAATATTTCCCCAGAAAAATCCTGTTCCAGCCCCTGGAACAGCAGAGGGGGAATATAGTCTCATAACACCTGAGGCTAGGAAAATAGCTAAGGGGGATTCCTCCTACTGTGGCAAATGTAAACCAGAAGGACAGAGGACCCAGGGTGGAGAAAACTTGCACTAGGACCAAGGCAAGCCTCAGTGCCAGGAGAGGAGCCACAGGAGGGGTGGGAACTCAGATTAGCATCTAGGCATGCTTCAGCACTCCAGGGGAAATGGGAAGACAATAGGGCAGCTGGGATAATCATCCCCTGAACTTGCCTTTGCCTCAGCTCAGCTGAGGAGATCTTCCTGTGACCAGACCACCCCTCCCCCACACTTAACAAGCTAACCTCAGGGCTGATCAGGGAAACAGAAAACAAAAACCTGCTCTTAGCTTTTTCACACAAGTCAGCTCAACAACAAGTTCTGCAGCTTCTAACTGAAAGAACTAGAAGCCACAACACACACTCAACATCATGAAAAAGAAAAAGCAAAAGAAGGGCGAAAAAACCATAGAATAT
Organism: Bettongia penicillata ogilbyi; assembly: GCA_023548195.1. Classification (NCBI taxonomy): domain Eukaryota; kingdom Metazoa; phylum Chordata; class Mammalia; order Diprotodontia; family Potoroidae; genus Bettongia; species Bettongia penicillata. The sequence continues at coordinate 10,028,776 of JAJHZJ010000315.1, read as the reverse complement.
TTATGGGGATAAGGACCAAAACACAAATACCAAAGAGGTCAATAGTGAGACTATACATCCATCTGAAACTTCAGAAGGGACTATGAACTGCTCCCATGCACAAACAGCTCTCCTGGAACAGCTGAAGAAGAAAATAGAAGAAAAACTGACCAATGATTTTTAAATTATGAAAAAAGAATTCACTGATGAGAACATCTCTTTCAAAAGGAAAATTGAACAAATGGAAAAGGAAGTACAAAAATTAACTGGAGAAAATAACTCCCTAAAAGGAACAGTTGGTCAAATGGAAAAGGAAGCACAAAACCTAAGTGGGAAAATTGCACAAATGGAAAAGGAAGTACAAAAATTAACTGGAGAAAATAACTCCTTAAAAGGAAAAATTGAACAGATGGAAAAGGAGATGCAAAAGTTAACTGAAGAAAACAATATGATAAAGATTAGAATTGGGCAAGTAGAAACTAATGACTCAATGAGACAGCAAGAATCAGTCAAACAAAATCTAAAGAATGAAAAGATAGAAGAAAATGTAAAATATCTAATTGGAAAAACAACTGGAAAATAGATCCATGAGAGACAATTTAAGAATTATTGGCCTGCCAGAAAGCCAAAAAAAAAGAAGTCTGGACAATATCTTCCAGGAAATCATCAAGGAAAACTGACCAGAAATGCTAGATCCAGAGGGCAAAATAGTCATCAAAAGAATCCACCGTTCACCTCCTGAAAGGGATCCCAAACTCAAAACCTCAAGAAATATCATTGCCAAATTCCAGAACTATCAAGTGAAGGAAAAAATACTACAGGCAGACAGAAAGAAACAATTCAAATATTAAGGAGCTACAGTCAGGATCACACAGGACCTTGCAGCTTCTACATTAAAAGATCGAAGGAATTGGAATCTGATATTCCATAAGGCAAGGGAGCTGGGACTACAACCAGGGATCAACTACCCAGAAAAGCTCGGCATAACATTTCAGGCAAGGAGACAGTCATTCAATGAAGTAAAGGATTTTCAGACCTTCCTGACAAAAACACCAGAACTTAATAGACAATTTGATCTTCAAATGCAGGTCTCAAGAGAAGCATAAAAAGGTAAATATGGTGGTGGTGGGGGGAAACTTGTTACTCAATTAGGGCAAACTGTTTATCTCCCTTTAAGGGAAAATGATATCTGTTAATCTTGAGAATTGTGCAACTATTATGAAATATAAAAGGGACATACATAGAGGGAATGTGTATAAAGTAAATGATATCATGTTAAAAATATGATTTAAGTATGCCAAAGGGATTGGAACAGGAGGTGTGAAAAGGAGGAAATGGTAAATTACATCACAGGAAGAAGTACAAAATTATAGTAGAGGGAAAGAGGGGAGGGTGATGAGCATTGTTTGAGAGGTACTCTCATCTGATTTGTTTCAAGGAGGGAACAATAAACTTAAGTAGATAATCCTAATTAACTCTATAGGCAGTAGGTGGGGAAGGGGAAGAAAGGGGAGGGAAGCTAAAAGGGAGGGAAGAAGCAGTAAGGGTAAAGGGGAGTAAAAGGGAGGGGGGCTAAAAGAAGGAAGGGAAGGCTGCAGGAGGAGGTGGTGAAAAGTGAAAACTATTGAGGAAGGGAAGGGAGATGGGAGAGCTAAAAAGCACAAACAGCGGGAAAGAGGATGGAGGGAAATACACAGATTGTAGTCATAACTGTGAATGTGAATGGAATGAACTCTCCCATAAAACAGAGATGGATAGCAGAATGAATTAAAAGCCATAATCCAACAATATGTTGTTTACAAGAAACACACAGGTTAAAGGTCAAAGGTTGGAGCAGAATATATTGTGTTTCAGTTGATGTAAGAAAAGCAGGAGTAGCAATCCTAATCTCAGACAAAGAGAAAGCAGAAATAGATCTAATCAAAAGAGATAAGGATGGAAACTATATCCTTCTAAAAGGCACCATAGACAGTGAAACAACATCATTACTAAACATTTATGCTCCAAGTGGTATAGTATCCAAATTCTTAGAGGAGAGGTTGGGGGAGTTGAAGGAAAAAATTGACAGCAAAACTATATTAGTAGGGGACCTCAACCTCCCCCTCTCTGAACTTGATAAATCTAACCTTAAAATAAATAAGAAAGAAGTTAAGGAGGCTAAAACCCTGGATAATGTAGATACGATAAATCTCTGGAGAAAATTGAATGGGAATAGAAAGGAATATACCTTTTCCTCAGCGGTACATGGCACATTTACAAAAATTGACCATGTACTAGGACATAAAAACCTCACAATCCAGTGTAGAAAGGCAGAGATAATCAATGCATCCTTCTCAGATCATAATTCAATAAAAATTATATGTAATAAAAGGCCATGGAAAAATAAATCAAAAATCAACTGGAAACTAAATAATCTAATCCTAAAGAAGGAGTGGGTTAAAGAAGAAATCATAGAAACAATCAACAACTTCATTCAAGAGAATGACAAAAATGAGACAACCTACTAAATCTTATGGGATACTGCAAAAACAGTTCTTAGAGGAAGTTTTATATCTTTGAATGCCTGCATAAATAAAATGGAGAAAGAGGAGATAGATGACTTGGGCATGAAGCTGAAAAAGCTAGAAAAAAACAAATTGAAAATCCCCAAGTAAATACCAAATTAGAAATACTGAAAACCAAAGGAGAGATTAATAAAATTGAAATTAAGAAAACTATTGAATTAATAAATAAAACCAAGAGTTGGTTTTATGAAAAAACTAATAAAATTGATAAACCTTTGGTCAATTTGATTTAAAAAAGAAAGAAAATCAAATTACTAGTATTAAAAATGAAAGGGGTGAACTCACCTCCAGTGAGGAGGAAATTAAAACAATAATTAGAAATTACTTTGCCCAACTTTATGCCCACAAATTAGATAATCTAAATGAGATGGATGAGTATTTTTAAAAATGCAAATTGCCCAGATTAACAGAGGAGGAAGGTGAATACTTAAACAAACCGGTCTCAGAAAAAGAAATTGAACAAGCCATCAATGAACTCCCTAGGAAAAAATCTCCAGGGCCAGATGGATTTACAAGTGAATTCTATCAAACATTTAAAGAACAGTTAATTCCAATACTATAGAGATGATTTTTGAAAATTGGGGAAGAAGGAGTCCTCCCAAATTCTTTCTGTGATACAAATATGGTTTTGATACCTAAACCAGGAAGAGCCAAAACAGAGAAAGACAATTATAGACCAATTTCTCTAATGAATATAGATGCAAAAATTTTAAATAAAATTTTAGCAAAAAGAATACAGCATCTTATCATAAGAATGATACATTATGGTCAGGTAGAATTTATACCACGAATGCAGGGCTGGTTCAATATTAGGAAAACTATTACCATTATCAGTCATACCAAATTGCTTTCCACAATGGCTGGATTAGTTCATAGGTCCAACAATCCATTAGTGTCCCAATGTTCTCATACCTTCTCCAACATTTATCATTGTCCTTTTCTGTCATATTAGCCAATCTGAGAGCTATAAGGTGGTATCTCAGAGTTGTTTTAATTTGCATTTCTCTAATCAATAGTGAATTAGAACATTTTTTCATATTGTTATAGATAGTTCTCATTTCTTCATCTAAAAACTGCCTGTTCATATCCTTCAACCATTTATCAACTGGGGAATGACTTTGCTTTTTATAAATTTTACTCAGTTCTCTATATATTTGAGAAATGAGACCTTTATCAGAGACATTTGCTGTAAAAATTGTTTCCCAGCTTTCTGCTTTCCTTCTAATCTTGGCTGCATTGGTTTTGTTGGTGGAAAACTTTTTAGTTTAATATATTATATCATAAAATTTGAGAGATCATTTTATGAGAAATGCCATAATAAAAACAATTTTTAAAAAATCTGGATGCTGTTAGAATATCAAGCTTTTAAAGGAATGTGATAAAGCACATATTTGAAACAAATATTTAATGGGATATATTTTGCTTTAAAATAGATAATAATGATCATAATAAGTCAGTATAATAAAGAATGAACTTTGAGAATTTTTTGTTAGCACTTATAAGAATTATGAAAATATATAGGGTGGTTTAAAGATGTAACTTTACATCTTTACATTCCATCACATCATTGCATTCCTTTACATTAATATGAGTCAACTATCAGAAATTTGCCATATGTCTGAAACAACAGAGTGTAGTTAGTTTTAATTTATAAATGAGGGATAGATGAAATGTTAACTATTAGGGAAACATAAGTATATTCAAGCTTTTAGTTGTGATTAGTGAAATTCTGCTGTTTGAGGTAAAACTCTTGGGACTATAATTTACTATTGTTTTGAGTTTTGATTACAGGGATGGTTGTCTGAATTATCATGAAAGCAGTAGAAGAAAATGACATGTACTGCAGTCTGAAAAATGCTAAAGATGTGCCTAGGAAAAGTTTTGGGGATGACCTTGGCATGGCCTAAGGTAAGAGCCTCTTGACTCAGTTTCCCTAAAGTGCTATTATCCTTTCTGAACAGGAAATTTCCTCATTTGGTTAATCCTGAGCTTTGCTTTTGATACCTTGTGACTACATGGTTGACTGTCAGATGTGACTCATGTCTGGAATCAAACAGAGCTAAGGGAGTTTTTTTCCTGTTATGGTATATTTCAGGTCAGTTTGTGCCCTTGAGGGGACAAATCTTGACACTGTTATAATTATACACCTCCTTTTCCTTTCACGGTGAATTTCTATAATAAGGGCAGGTAGGATGTAGAAGTTTTGTAAGCACAATACTAAATCTATTAATTAACAGATTGCTATTGGAACATCTCTGAGTTACTATAATAAGATGCAAGTATGAAAAGTCTTATAATTTTAACCTGTAATTGTGGTCAAATTATAATATAAGGATAATATCATTCAAAAGGGGGAAATTAGACCAAGAAATAAGACAAAGATATAAAGTAAAAGTTTAAGTGGCATAACAATTTTGAGAAAACAACAAGATTAGATTTTTTCTTTAACAACTGCGTATATATATATATATATGTATATATATATGTAGTTCTTAGAGAAAAAATAGAGACAATCATACATATATGTATATATATGTATATATATATAATATATATATATATATATATATATATATATAAAACATTGTCTTCCAAATGTATCTAGTATAGAAATGCAGATTTTGATTATGTTTTAGGTTCTCAAAATTAGACTAAGGATTTTACATATAAAATTTTATTAATTGTAAAGAACATGAAATTATTTTCCCACTTCCAAAGTATCTGTCTGCTAATTTTAAAAGACAAAAGAGCTATAGTTAGACCTTTATGAATTCTTATATCAGGCACAGAATTTAGGTAAAGATAGACACAGCAAGTGGTATACAAAAATCTGAAATTCTCAGGCTTGGAGAACCAAATTTAAGGGATTGTAATAAATTATATAATTGTATTACTGCTGGCAGACTTTGGCAGAATTATCTAGGAGCCTCTAACAGTGATTTGGAACCAGAGAAGCAGAACTCCTTCAGAGTTATCCTGAGAATGAAGCCTCTTCCACAAAGTGCTAAAGATTTCCAGAAACCAAATGACTATTTGAGACGTCTGGGACTCAAAAAGTGCTGATTAAATGGACATTGGGAGTGGGTCACTAGGATAAGGAAACAATATCAGTTGATACTATCATTATTGCATTATTGCCCTTCTGTTTCACAGTTTATGTTTATATTTGAGTTTTCTTGGTTGCCTTGATGACATATAACTTTTCCCTTCTCAAAATTAGTCTATTGTGAGCTCTCAAAGTAGTTTGGTATGTAACCTGACATGTAATTCTGATTATGAATATGTGAAAAAAGTATAGATTTGGTTTATAGATAAGCAGTCCATGATGTGGGGAGAGCAAGTTGCCCACTCCCTCATAAATCAAAAGATAGGAAATCAAGAGAATTGAAGCGATTAGAACAGCAAGTGGTTAATTGTGGAAATTGAGTGAACCACACTGACTCTATCTTGTGACTCAGTTCTGGAGATTGCACAGTTCCATTCCTGCTCAATTATGGGTCTAGTTCAACTTCTGTCTTGTGAGAAAACTTTATTCAGTTGTGGGAATTGGGAGAAAACTTTATTGCATTGTTTGAACCTAGATCTGAGTGGCCGGGAAGCTAGACCACCTGTACTTGTTGCTTAGAGAGCCTTAACTAAGTCTTAGTCCTTAATTTTTCCTCCAATTAGAAATTAGATGACCTAATGTAGTGTTTCCTTTTAATTAATTGGCCTTATTTGCTTGTTGTTTTTTAAGGTATCCTCTGAGTATCGTCTCTAACGTATCATCTAACGTATCATCTATCTCCTCTTGTATTGGGGGTCCAACTATAAGCTAAGAAAGGGGCCTGGTCCAAATTTGTTGGGCAATTGTCATGCATTGCTTAATAAATTGATATGCTTGGAAGATCAAACCTTTGTTTCCTCAGTCATTTCATTTTTTACCCTCCATCCTACCTAGAAGAAGCTGCATGCCACATGAGACCAGCCAGGAGCAGGACCATGGAGAACAGCATAGCAACATCATCTGAAGACATCTTCAGCCCTGTTGAATCAGGGTCATGAATACTCCATACTCCAGGTCTGATCATGTGTTTCCCACATATCTTCTCTTTAGGTATACTGACTGCACATGTTCCTTATATGTGGGCCATGAATGCTCCTTAGATGTGTCTGTTCATGTGTTTATTTGTGGAACTATGTGTCCCAGGTTTAAGGGAGAAATCTTCTGTTGCTATTTGACTTCTATGCTACTTCATGAAATATCTTCAATTTGAATTAATTGTGTCCTCAACAAACTCAAAAAAGTAAACACATTGTTGGAGGTCATGAACTATGGTTTTAAGAGGATTTAGGCATGAGGATTTCCTTCTCTCTACTGACCAACCACAATATTATTATTCTTTTTGCCTTTAATTATTTTTAAATTCTGAACTTAAATACCAAAGAGAATGGGCATGTGCACATACACAGTAGAGCAGAAAGAAATGACAGAACTGGAAACTGTGATCTCTATCGTGGACATCTGTCTTTTCTTTCTATATATATAAGTAAATTCAATATGTAGATTTCAAAGCTGTCCTACTTGTCTGTGCTTCCTCTGTTCTCGTCTGGGCATTTTGTAAAAAGATGCCACTGACTCACTTTTCTTTATTTTCTTTTTGTTGTCTTCTCTCTTTTTCCCCTCTTCTTCCCATCCATCTTCATTAAAAAAGAAAAGAACAATCCTCGTAACAAATAAGTATAATCAAGCAAAATATATTCCCATATCGATTCTCTGAATATGTGTCATATTCTGAAATTTGAGTTCATCACCTCTCAGTCACAATCTGGAAAGAATGTTTCCTCATCCATTCTGTAGAACTGTGCTTAGTGATTGACTGTTAGGAGTTCTTAAGTCTTGCAAAATTGTTTGTCTTTACAGTGGCTTCACGTGTTACTATATAAATTGTTTTCCTGGTTTTCACTTTCCTCTGCATCAGTTCTTATGTCTTCCCAGGCTTTTCTTAAAACTTTCTTCATTTCTCACAGTATAATAATATTCCTTTAAATCTATGTTCCATAATTTGTCCAGCCATTTCCCAACTGATGATGGGCATCCCCTCAATCTTCCATTCTTTGCCACCTCTAGAAGAGCTACTATAAATATTCTGTACATATGGATTCTTTTCCTCTTTTTTTTTTTTAGTTTTTTGGGGTATAGGTCTAGTAGGATCAATTTCATTCCTAAGCCTCACACAATTGCCTTTTCAGTAACCATAGGGTTTATTAAAACATTGTAAAAAAAAAATGTAAAGGAATTATTGAATCCAAACATTTCACCCAAGCTTCCTCTCAGTCAGTAGATTATAGGAAAGAATAAGGAAAAGAATGGTCTGTTTGGAATCCACTGAAATTGGCCACAAACAAATGGAAAAAATAGTGGGGAGGCACATTGGAGGTGACTTCCGTGAATGAGGAGATTTAATGCTGAGATTCACAAACAGAATTTCCTTTCTTGGAAGCTGCCAAGTCCATTCCTCCTCTATCTTTGCCTCTGGTTGATATCAATACCCTAAAGCTGTGATTCCGTTTTTGCTCCAGGGACTCCAACTCAGACAACACAGCTCTCCAGGACCTGTCTCACTTCTGATGGCAAAGCATTTTGTTGTTTAAATGGGTGCATTTGGGAAAAACATATTGCCATTCAACACCCTGACTGTTCTTAGTCTACGATCATGTGGAAGAGATATAATGGTGAACTGGGAATCTTCATCCAGGAGCATCATTCATATGTCTATCCTTTTGCATTTAAAGGTATTTCTCCAGATGATTTACAGAGCTGATTGTTTCTGAATTGGATTATTAAAGTTAATCATTACTCTGTCTAGGAATTTACAGCCTTGGTTTGTTTTCTTTTCCCCTGGAGGTATTCTATGAATTCTTTAAATTGGAACTTCATTGTCTATGTTCAGAAGTTCTGGGAAGTTTTCTTTTATTATGGTATTAAGGTTTTTTTGTCCTGTCATGTTTTTCTGGAACACCTATTATGCTTGGGTTGTCTGTATGCATCCCGTCTTTGACATGTGTATGTTTTGCTTGCTTAATGATCATATTTTCTTTTAATGTTCTTTCATTTCTTTCTCTTCTTCTCTTCTAGATTGACCTTCACTTCTGTGTATTTGCATTCCCTATTTATTGTTCCCTCTTATTTCTTTGATGAGGCTTGCCTTAAGTTTTTGTATTCTGTTTATCATATTTTCTGTGAAGGACATAAATTCTGCTCTCACAATTCTCATTTCTCATTTAAACACTCAGAAACAATGTGTTAATAGTTTCATGTTCTCCTCAAATTCCACTGGATCCTCTTTCTCAAGTGTTGAATCATTTCCCCTTCATTTTCCAGTATTTATTCATAGATACCTGCACTCATTTACCAGACCTAGAGGCCATATTTCCTTCTGTTGTTACTGTTTTTCTTGCTTTTTTACCTGTTTATGTTCAATGTCTTTGAAAGTTCTTCCTGAAATTTCTGGTACTTTTCCTCCTTTATTTTCCTTATCATTCACTTTTGAATCCCTCTTCTTTGATTATGGCTTTCATAGGGGCTAGAACTCAAAGCGTCTCAATCTCCTTCTACACTGGGCAATTCACTGTACACTAGCATAGGTCTCTGCCCCAAGTGGCTTTTGGGTGGTCTGAACTAGTCCCTGCTGGATATTGTGCTCTTCCCTCAGGCTTGGTAGAATGCTGTGCAGCTCCTCACATGCACAGTGTCCTGTCCTGGTGACCTGTGTCACTCTCTCAGTTCCTAAGTTCTTTGGCTCAGGATCAGCAATTCAGAGCCTATCTTTCCTAGTACTAGCAGAGACTGACTGCTCTTGGCAGAGTCTGTTTTTCCCTGGCACTGATATTGTTGTTTCCAGGTTTCAGCCCCTAGCAGAGTTTTGCTCTTGAAGGGTTGTGGTCAAGCTGACTGCTGACATCCAAAGAAACTTCCAGCCTGGAGTCAGCGCTCTAGGGGGGACCAGAGTGCAGTAGGAATTATTGGTGTAAGCCTGTGTGTGGGCTTTCCAGTGCATCCTGAGACATCTCCAGTCATCCTGATGAATATCTGGTCACTGGATCCAGATGGTTCAGGAGGAGAAAGTGAGGCTGGGGACCTTGCACAGCCCTCTCTCACTCACATCAGTCAACTGCAAGTCATGTCATCATTTCCCTGATGATAGAGTTCTCCTCAAAAACGAAGGACAAACACACCTGCATGGGAGGTAAGGGAAGGGTGCTGAGTAAGCTCAGGGTCAGTGAACATCAGTTTTTGGGTCTGGGGTTTTTTCTCCTTCCTTTGGATTCTCAGTGTCCCAGAGACAATGGAAACAGCTGAAGTTGCTTTATCTTTGGTGCATCATTTCAGTTTTAGAGACGTTTAAGAGGTAGTAGGGATTGGAGAAAATGTTAATCTGTCATCTTGTTTAGTAATAGCCTCCTGATCTCTCCTGCCTTCAGTCTTTCCATGATCTGCTGTTTGCTACCTGTGTCACCTTGGTTCAGTCACTTGGGGTCTCAGTTTCCTCATCTGTAAAATGAGGAGGTTAGGCTAAGGTCCTTTCCAACTGTAAATCCTATGCTTCAGTGATCTCTCTCCAATCCATCTTTCATACAACTGGGAAAGTAATTCTTCTGCATGCATAGCTCTGACCATCTCATTTCCCTGCTCAAAGATTTTTAGCAGTTCCTCCTTGACTCCTGAGTAAAACTTCCATCTGAAATGCTTCAGCCTGCGTCTGTAGTTTTCTTTTGTCTCTGTGTCTTTGGGCACCAAAAAAGACACAGAAAGCAAAGCTATTAGTGATAACTGATAAGAGAGCAAATGTTCAAGCTTTCCTCTCAATAACTTTCAGTTCAGGGGTAGGTCCCCTCTGTGAGGGACCTCATTCTAACTTATGGTGATCTACCAGTATATTTCCTAAATCTTTGCTTCCGTAGTCTAGGCAATAACCAGGCAATGACTGTGTGCCCAGCAATCACTAAAGAGTTCTGGAGTTCCGGGATTCATAGTTTTGTTTTTTTTTTAAACTCCAAGTTTCTACCAGAGTGTTATACTACTGATCTATACCAGCGAATGGCTAGGGAAAAGACAGAGGTGACTGCGTTCTGGATGTAAATGTCTCTCCAAATGATGTAAATGTGAAAATTATCTATTCAAGACCTCACAACCTTTATCAGGTGAGAATGACTCAATCATACCTGAAAGGACCTCACACTTATATCTGAAATTCTTGTTCTTACGCCTTAATAACCTCTAAATTTGCTGCAGTCTAAATGGGGCGCTTTTACTGTTTAGTCATTTTCAGTCATATCTGACTCTTGGTGATCCTTTTTGGGGCAGACATATTGGAGTGGTTTGCCATTTCCTACTCCAGCTCATTTTATAGATGAGGAAACTGAGGTAAACACGGTTAAATGACCTGCCCAGGACCACAAAGCTAGTATGTGTCACAGAACAGATTTGAACTCACAAAGATGAGTTTTCTTGACTCCAGGACAGGCACTCTATCCACTTTGCCACCTAGCTATCCCAAATGGGGCACATCTTTATATAAATTATGAAGTTATATTGGGTATCCCCAAAGGCTTAGAGTAATTTTAAGCTATGAGAGCTTAAAACTATACTAAATCTTCTACGACACCCCTATAGTCATTCACAGACTTTAAACATGGCAAGTGGGGAAAAACTAAAAGAAAAATGTTGGGGTGATATGGAAATTTGATTTTTGCCCATATGCAGTGGAAATGAATTGATGAAGCTTAGGCTTAGATCACCACCTGGTGGCTTACGTAGACATAGCACTGCCCATAGTCATCTGTGAGAGAGCAGTACTTGAAGATTGTGAAAGCCTTGCTATTAATACTCATGATGTGCAGAGAAGTACTCCTGATATTAGGACATAAACAGTCAACCCTTCAAGAGCTAGCTCAAAGAAACTGGCCTGACTTAAATTTTCTCCAGAAGTCTGTGGTTCAAATCCAGATAAAGCCCTCACAGAATATGACAGAATTGTTTCCCTTGTCCCACATTCTCATTCATAGTTTGGGTCCCCCAGAAAGTAGCTGCTGCCTTGGCTTCTACTGTCAGTGACTAATGCTAAAACTAGGTCACAAGACCCCACTGGTGTGCTTCCTATTAACAATCAGTCAACAGATTTGTATCCCTTTTAGGAAAGGTATTTACTAAGATGCCATAAAGCTGGAGTGCAATCTCCCATTAATAGATGTAGCATCCCTAGAAAGAGTGAGTAGAAATTTAGAGTAGAATGGTAGTAGGACATACATGTAGGAAACATGTGGCCAAAGAAAATCACAATTCCAGAACTGCAGGGCCTCCGAATCTTTTCTCTCCTGTGGAATCCTCACAAAGATCTCTCCTGAGTTCAACATCTCTGCCACATGGATTATTCATTAGTTGGATTCCAAAGTCTTCTCTTCTCTGTGACTTAATTCTCAATTGCTAGGGCTAGTTCTTTCTTGATTCCATAGTTGGTTCTCCTCTTTGCTGCCAGGAGTTCCACTCTTTGAAGGTGTTTCTGGATTCCAGTAACCATTTTTCTGTATACTTCTCTGACTAGAGAATATCTCTCCAGTTGTTGGATGGGATGTCTCCACCTGGTCAAGTAGTTCTGCAAGAAGCTACGGTCAATGAGGGGAGAGAAGAGAAAATCTCTTCCTTCTCTCCAAAAAGACGAAGAACTGGGTTCTTGCCTGACTGCTTGCTCTCCCTCTTGACTGCCCCAAACTTTCTTTTTTCTTAGATAAATTTTTTATTATTTTTTTTTGTTTTTTATATCATCATAGCCATCCCCAGCATCCTTTTCCCTCTCTCTCCTAGAGAGTTATCCCATATAACAGTATTTTTTAAAGAGGGAAACAAATCAGTAAAAATGATCAATGTATCGAAAAAATCCAAGAATATGTATTATATTTAACACATATTGATCTTCTACCTTCATGGAGTAAGTTGTGCCATAAACTTGCAAACTGCACCATCTTTAGAGATTAGGTATCTGAAACTCTGAGGGGAAGTTCTCAGTCCAATCAATCATGTTAACCTTTTAAATTCAGAATGAACTGGTCATACTTTGTAAAGGGATCACTGGGGATTAATATCTTATTATCATACCAACACCGTTCATTCTCTGTGATGATCTGGGCCCCTTAAAGTAGAAAAGATCAGAGCTGGAAGGGCCCTTAGAACACAAGAGGTCAGGGCTGATAGGGCCTTTGGAACACAGGAGGTCAGAGCTGGGAGGACCCTTGGAACACAGGATGTCAGAGCTGAGAGGGTCCTTGGAACACAGGATGTCAGAGCTGATAGGGCCTTTAGAACACAGGAGGTAAGAGCTGGGAGGGCCCTTAGAACACAAGAGGTCAGAGCTGGGAGGACCCTTGGAACACAGGAGGTCAGGACTGACAGGGCCCTTGGAACACAGGATGTCAGAACTGAGAGGGCCCTTAGAACACAGGAGGTAAGAGCTGGGAGGGCCCTTAGAACACAAGAGGTCAGAGCTGGGAGGACCCTTGGAACACAGGAGGTCAGGACTGACAGGGCCCTTGGAACATAGGATGTCAGAACTGAGAGGGCCCTTAGAACACAGGAGGTAAGAGCTGGGAGGGCCCTTAGAACACAAGAGGTCAGAGCTGGGAGGACCCTTGGAACACAGGAGGTCAGGACTGACAGGGCCCTTGGAACACAGGATGTCAGAGCTGATAGGGCCCTTGGAACACAGGATGTCAGAACTGAGAGGGTCCTTAGAACACAGGAGGTAAGAGCTGAGAGGACCTTTAGAACATAGGAGGTCAGGGTTGATAAGGTCCTTAGAACACAGGAGGTCAGAGCTGAGAGGGCACTTTGCAACCATTTAGCCTAATAGCTGGACTAAAGGTTAGACTAATGAGGCAGCAAATGGAAGGGGCTTAAGAGAATTATAGTTAGAAGGCACTCCTAGGAGCACCAAATCCTACCTTTTCCTAAGCAGAAACCTCCTCTATAGTATTCCCAACAAGTGTTCACCTAACTTTTGTCTGAAGACCTCTGGGAATGGAGAACCTTCATTTTATAGCTCTGATTTTTAGGAAGATTTGTATTTTTAAACATCAAAACCAAATTCTCCTCTTCAAATGCTTCCATTCATTTCCCCTAATTCTGCCTTCTGAAGCCCGGGAAAACAAATCTACTACATTTTTGCTTTAAAATATTCTTTTTTCCCCTCTTTTGGTATGAACCTAATAATCATAATAAAGAAACATTACAATATACAAGGAACAAGAAATTAGCATTCTAATCATCAACTTTTGTTACAGACTTTGTTTTTTAAAAGTTCATGTTAAATTTACCAAAATAGTAATATGATTGCCTTATGTCCCTTTCTGCACTTCTTTTGTGTACTTCATTTTTTGTTTTACTTATTCTCTTTTCTTTTACATACATACACACACACACACACACACACACACACACACACACACACACACACACCCCTCACTTCCTACTAACACATTTCTACCTCCCCCCTCCCATATATACACACAGCTAATAGAAGTTTTCCTTTATAATCAGAGATAAGTTGGAGTCCCTTGAACTGACTCTGGCGAATAGTTATTAAATATTTGGGGTGGGCATTTACATCTCAAACAGTGGCAAATGCTACAAATCAGGGCTTGAGTTATTGTTTTATTGATTGTCTAAACTTTAGAAAGCAAAGGAAGAAATGTTAAAATGCAGATTAAACATAAATGTGTATTATGGGGGGGAGAAGCCAAGATAGCGGAGTAGAAAGACTCATGTATGCTAGCTCCAAACCCACAGCCCATATATTTTCTGTAAAAAGAACTCCCCCACAAATTCTGGATCAGTGCAAGCTGCGCAGAAACGCAGGGGAGGAGATTTCTGTTCCAGAGAGCCCTGGAAAGCCGTCCCCAGGGGTCCATCGTGCACCAGACAGCAGAGCCCACCCCTGCACTGCCCTGGCCATGGCCCTGAGAGAGGCAGATCCGAGCAGGCTTCAGGGATGGAACCTCTGGCATCCACGAAGGTCTCTCCACCCACAGGCGCTACAGGTCAGTGAGAGAGACTTCTGGGCTGGCTGAGAGGGGAGCGGGGTGTCTCGGTGGCTCGGGCCCCCTTGGGAGGCAGCAATGGAAACAGGGACAACAGCAGACCCGGGCTCCTGGAGCAGACAGGAGCTCGGGTCCATTACCAAAGGTCTTCGCATAAACCCCCTGAGGGAACTGAGCCTGGGAGGCGGCCCTGCCCCCACCTGAGCACCAGAACTTAAGCTCACATTGAATAGCAGCTGCACCCGCAGCAGACAGCCCTGAGGCTGGGGAGCAGCATTTGAATGTCAGACCCCAAGCACTAGCTGGGTGGATCGAGGCGGGGGTGGACAGGAATCTCAGAAGTCAAGTAACTGGCTGGGAAAATGCCCAGAAAAGGGAAGAAAAATAAGACCATAGAAAGCTACTATCTTGGGGGACAGATGTTCCCGCCTTTCATTTCTGATGATGAGGAACAATTCTTACCATCAGGGAAAGACATAGAAGCCAAGGCCTCTGTATCCCAGGCATCCAAGGTGGATGTCCGGTGGGCTCAGACCATGGAAGAGCTCAAAAAGGATTTTGAAAATCAAGTTAGACAGGTGGAGGAAAAACTGGGAAGAGAAATGAGAGAGATGCAAGAAAAGTATGAAAACGGGTCAATACCTTCGTTAAGGAGACCCAAAAAAATGCTGAAGAAAATAACACCTTGAAGACTAGGCTCACTCAATTGGCAAAAGAGGTTCAAAAAGCCAATGAGGAGAAGAATGCTTTCAAAAGCAGAATTAGCCAAATGGAAAAAGAGGTTCAAAAGCTCACTGAAGAAAAAAGTTCTCTCAAAATTAGAATGGAACAGATGGAGGCTAATGACTTTCTGAGAAACCAAGAAATCACCAAAAAAAACCAAAAGAATGAAAAATGGAAGAGAATGTGAAATATCTCATGGGAAAAACAACTGACCTGGAAAATAGATCCAGGAGAGACAATTTAAAAATTATGGGACTACCTGAAAGTCATGATCAAAAAAAGAGCCTAGACATCATCTTTCATGAAATTCTCAAGGAAAACTGCCCTGAGATTCTAGAACCAGAGGGCAAAATAAGTATTGAAGGAATCCATCGATCACCACCTGAAAGAGATCCAAAAACAGAAACTCCTAGGAACATTGTGGCCAAATTCCAGAATTCCCAGCTCAAGGAGAAAATCTTGCAAGCAGCTAGAAAGAAACAATTCCAGTATTGTGGAAATATAATCAGGATAACTCAAGATCTAGCAGCTTCTACATTAAGGGATTGAAGGGTGTGGAATAGGATATTCCAGAAGTCAAAGGAACTAGGACTCAAACCAAGAATCACCTACCCAGCTAAACTGAGTATAATACTTCAGGGGAAAATATGGTCTTTCAATGAAACAGAGGACTTTCAAGCATTTTTGATGAAAAGACCAGAGCTGAAAAGAAAATTTGACTTTCAAACACAAGAATGAGAAGAAGCATGAAAAAGTAAACAGCAAAGAGAAGTCATAAGGGACTTACCAAAGGTGAACTGTTTACATTCCTACATGGAAAGACAATATTTGTAACTCTTAAAACTTTTCAGTATCTGGGTAGTTTGTGGGACCACACACATACATACACACATGCATGCACACACACATACACACATGCACGCACATACAGAGACAGAGAGCACAGAGTGAATTGAATAGGATGGGACCATATCTTAAAAGAAATTAAGGTAAATGGTGAGAGAGAAATGTAGTGGGAGGAAAGAGGGTGAAATGGAATGCGGTAAATTATATCTCCTTCAAGAGGCAAGCAGGAGACTTTTTAGTGGAGGGAAAAAGAGGAGAGATGAGAAAAAAACATGAAGTTTACCCTCATCACATTTGACTAAAGGAAGGAATAAAATGCACACTCATTTTGGTATGAAAACCTATCTTACAATACAGGAAAGTGGGGGAGAAGGAGATAAGCAGGTTGGGGGGGATGATGGAAGGGAGGGCAATGGGAGGAGGGAGCAATTTGAAGTCAACACTCTTGGGGAGGGACAGGATCAAAAGACAGAATAGAAACAATGGGGGGCAGGATAGGATGGAGGGAAATACAGTTAGTCTTACACAACACGACTATTATGGAAGTCATTTGCAAAACTACACAGATAGGGCCTATATTGAATTGCCTGTCTTCCCAAAGGGAATGGGTGGGGAGGGAGGGATGGGGAGAATTTGGAACTCAAAGTTTTAGGAACAACTGTTTCATATTGTTCTTGCTACTAGGAAACAAGAAATACAGTTAATGGGGAATAGAAAGTCATCTGGCCCTACAGGACAAAAGAGAAGATGGGGACAAGAGAAAGGAGGTATGACAGAGGAGAGGGCAGATTGGTGGTAGGGGAAATTAGAATGCTCAGTGTATTGGGGTGGGGAGAGGGGATAAATGGGGAGAAAATTTGGAACCCAAAATTTTGTGAAAATGAATGTAAAAAGTTAAGTAAATAAATTTATATTAAAAGCAAAAAAAAAAAGGAAAAAAAAATGTGTATTATGCCTACATTTTTCCCCATGCAGAGTCATTTTAAAAATTAGCAGCATACTCCTGCTTATAAAAGAAATCTAGTCAAGCAAAACAATTCCACACATTGGGCATGTCTGAAAATGTATGTGTCATTCCATAGCTCTATTTCAACACCTTTCTGCCGAGAGAGGAGGAATACTTCCTCCTCAGTCTTCTGAAGTCATGCTTGATCATACAGTTTGTCAGTTTTGATTTCCTTTGTGTTACTGTGTTCATTCTGTAAATTGTTTCATCCTTCTGGCATCTCAAGCTCAAAATGTTCAAAACAGAGCTTTTCCCTGAAACCCTCCCCTCTTCTCAATTTTGCTATTATTATTGAGGGTACCACCATCCCCTCCCCCCCGGTCCCCCCCTGCTCCAAGTCACCTAGGCTCGACACCTACTTGTCATTCTCTCATTCATCTACCCACCCCCATCCAATCTGTATTTCTCTCTCTTCATCTTTCCTCATTCAGCCACCACCCTAGTGCAGGTCCTTACCACCTCAGTCCTGGACTATTACAATAGCCTTCTGATTGATGTCCCTGTTTCAAGCCTCCAGCCCATCCTCCACTCTACTGCCAAAGTGATCTTCCTAAGGGCATTGATCTGATCGTTGGATTCCCTTACTCAGGAAACTCCAGTGACCCCCTCGTATAGAAGACGCTCTCTTTGCCATGTAGAGCCCTTCATAACCTGGCCCTGTCCTTTCTAGTTTTCTTACTCTACTACCTCTCCCCTCCACGTACTTTATGCTGCAGTTACATTGAACTCCTTGCTCCTCGACCACAAAACTCATTCAAATCTTTGCATCACCTGTCCCTACTGTTCTTGGAATGTTTTTTCTCCTCTCCTCCACCTTCTGGCTTCCCTAGCCTCCTTCAAGACTCAGCTCAAACCCACCTTCTATAGAAAATCTTTCCCAGTCACTCCTCACTGCTAACTCCTTCCCTCTAAGATTACTATCCATTTACATTGTGTATATCTTCCAGGCACACAATTACTTTCATGTTGTCCTCCCACTGGAATGGAAAGTAGTTAAAGGCAGAGACTGGTTTTGTCCCCTTTTTTTGGATCCCCAGTGCTTAGCACAGTGCCTGGCACATTTGAAAAATGCTTGTTGATTGAACAGCTCATCTCATTCTATGTCAGTTCATTTAGGTCTTCTCAAGATTCTCTGACTTCTTCATATTCATCATTCCTATCACACAATAATATTCCATTACATTCATACACCACAAATCAGTCGTTTCACAATTAATGAACACTCATTTTTCTTCCAGTTCTTTACTATATTTAGAAGTCTGCTAAAAATTGTGTATAAATGGGACCTTTTCCCTGTCTCTTTGTTGTTTTTCCTTCATTTTGGAAAGGACCAGTGATCTCACAGGCGATATTTTGATTTGTATGTGGATTGGATTGAAGTGAGACAGAGTTGCACCAAGTCGTCAGCCTCACTCTCTCTTCCAGGGTCATCAAAGTCCAGTGGCAAGGCAAAAGTCAGGATGACTGGCAATGGCCTGGAGTGCAGTGGATGACCTTGGCATCTTCTATGTGTGACCAAGCTCTACGCACTATGGGTCACCTGCTTCAGCGGCCTTCATGGCCATTGGAACAAATTGTTCTCATCCACCCATTCTGCCAGGGTAGTCTTCACATGCTTGGGATAGATATCCCTCTAACTCACCACAAGTTTTGAATTGTGTCTTTTACCCTCAATCTGGTTTAGTCCATCTACCAGGATAGCTTCCCAGGGTGCGGCTGATGTCCATGCTACAGCTTCTTGGAGACATAGGTGAGAGTTGAGTAAAAGGTGGGCAACAAAGGTGGACACCAAAACTTTTTCAGCAGCCTTGAAAAGGTGTCAACCCCTCACACCAGAGGCGCTAGTTCTCCTGAACACCCTACATATCCCCTAGCAGAGAGGAGGTGTTTAATAAATTCTTATTGTCTGACCAGTTGATTTACCCAGGGTCACTCAGCTAGTGTCTGTGTCTGGATTCAAACTCAGGTCTTCTTGACTCTGGAGACAGCTAGGTAGCACAGTGAATAGAGTGCCAGGCCTTGAGTCAGGAGGACTTGAGTTCAAATGTGACCTCAGACACTTACTGGCTGTATGATCCTGGGCAAGTTATTTAACTCTATTTGCCTCAGTTTCCTCATCTCTAAAAGGAACTGGAGAAGAAAATGGCAAACCACTCCAGTATCCCTGCCAAGAAAACCTCAAATAGGGTCACAAAGAGTCAGATACAACTGAAATGACTGAAGCATAACCATTTCCTAGCTCCAGGCCCATGTGCCATCTAGCTTCTATTAGGAGTAGTGACCAGGGATGACAGTTAAATGTGTGTGTGTGTGTGTGTGTGTGTATGTATGTATGTGTGTATGTATATATATATATATGTATATATATGAGAGAGAATTTATTATGCCCTTACTATATGTCTGGCACTATGAAAGTAGGGATATAACTGATAAAAAGATAGAGCAGTCAGGAGAGTGAGTTGAGCTGTAAGGAAGTGAGCACAGCTGCAGCCGGGGTCCTTGTTTCAAATCACCTGTCAGGCGCAAGTCCCAGGGCCAAAGCATCTCAAGGTAAGGAGGTCACCGGAAATCAGTTATAAGGGTAACTGGAATAATAGGGTAATTGATTGAGATATGTTTTCCACGAATATTGATTTGAGTACTGTTCTGAGAAGGCAGTGCTGAAAATCAGGGAAGAGGGACGATGATATTATGGCAAGCAAACCATTCAGAGCTTAGAGTCATAGGGATGGGATGATCAGTTCCAGACAGAGGTAAAAGCAGGTCATAGCATATAGAAGAACATGTATATAGATTAGTCCTTTTTTGAGTATAGTTCCAAATTGTTTGCCAGAACGGTCAGATTTTATTTATTAATTTTGAAACAATATCCATCAATAGTATTAGTTTCTTTCTTTACTTTATCTCTCCCTGGTTTAAATATTTGGGCTGTATTTGTTTTATATTAACCTTTTCTAACTTAAAAAAATGCATATTGAGTTCATTATTCTTTTCTTTTTTCTATTTTAATATGTGTTTAATTCCAGAATGGTTGGACCATTTGACAGTTCCACCACTATTGCTTTCATGTGTCTGTCCTCTCACTTAGCTCCCAAAATTTACCATGTTCATCTTTTGTCTTCTTTGCTAATGTGATGGGTATGTGGAAGTGAAACATTAGAGCTATTTTAATTCATAATTATCTTATTATTGGTGATTTTTAGCAGTCTTTCTTATGGTGGCCAAAAGTTTGCATTTCTTCTTTTAGAAATTTCTTCATATAATTTTACCATTTAACTATTAACAAGAGCCGTTCTCTTGTTCTTATATATTTTTATCCCTATATATCTTAAATATCAGACTTTTACCAGAGATATTTGCAGTAATGGTTTTTTCCAGTTACCTGCTTCTCTTCTTATTCTAGCTACATTGATTTTACTTTAGCAAAAGCTTTTCAATTTTCTGTAATCAAAATTTGCTCACTTTATCTTCTACAATCATCTCCTCTATCCATTGCTATGAAAGTTATCTCCTTCCCATATCCATTTTCTTTTATGGTGTGACCATTTAGGCAATGTATCCATTTGGAGATTATTATGGTATAATGTATAATATATTCTTCTACACCTAATTTCTACTAGGTTGCCTTCCAGTTTTCCCAGGAGTTTTTGCTGAATTGGGGCATCCTTACCTCTGTAGTAGCATACCTGTAGTTATCAAACACTATCTAATCCATTGTCTCCATGACAGTCTTTCAAATATTCAAAGACAGCAATCATATCCCCCTTGTAAGTCTTCTTTCAGCTAAATAGGATCACTTTAGCTAGTAACTGAGCTGAGAGATGAACTCAGATTCTCTATTAGCCTAGTGATGTTTTTAGCACATAACACTAACACAGTCTAGAAGAGGAAGTGATATAAGCAGACAAAATACTTATAATACAAGTTAGGAAACAGTAAGCGTATTGTTGTTTTCCTTTGTTTTAGAAGATGACCAGTGTCATCACGAGGTCATGTCTTGACCCCTGTGTGAATTGGATTGAAGTAAGGCAGAGTTGTACAAAGTCATCAATCAGCCTTGCTCTTTCTTCCAGAGTCATTAAAGTCCAGCATCAAAACAGAAGTCAGGACAACTGCAGTGGATGACCTTGGGGTCTTCAATGTCTAACTAAGCTTCAGCCGCCTTCATGGACATTGGAACAAATTGTTTTCATCCACTCATTCCACCAGGGGAAATCTTCACATGCTTGGGGTAGACACTCCTCCCGCCTGCCCCTCAAACTCACCAATGGGTTTGAGGCCCCTCAGTTACCCTCAATCTGGTTTAACTGGTCTGTCAAGAAAGTTTGTTGGGGTGTGGTCACTGCACGTGCTACAGCTTCTTGGAGTCACAGGTGAGAATTGAGTGCCAGGTGGATGAGTGAGCAAAGGTGAGTGAGCAGCCCTGAAAAGATCTTAGCAAACATATTGCAGAAATCCAGATAGGGAGGTAGAAGAAAAAACTTAGGTGATCTGGAAAGGCTTCAAGGAAGACGGGGCACCTAATCTGATGCGAAAGATTTCAAAAGGTGGACAATGGAGACAGAAAGATGGGATTAGGAAAACTTGTCATCAAGGGGTAGAGGGCATGACAGTGAAAAATCTCTGAAATAAGTCTACAAATACAAATTGGGCTCAGGTTACAGGAGGTTTTCAATGACTGAATCAACTTCATGGTTGTTCCTAAGAGGATTCTTCCAATTCAAAGGATTTTTAGCATTTTATCTAAGGCTATGACTGAAGGGATAGATTTGTCATCTTATTTAACTTTATATAGGATATTGTTTCAGTCATATCTGACTCTTTGTGATCTCATTTGAGGTTTTCTTGGGAGAGATACTGCAGTGGTTTGCCATTTCCTTCTCTAGTTCAGATGAGGAAACTGAGGCAAAAAGGGTGAAGTGCCTTGTTTAGGATCACAGAACTAGTAAGTGTATGAGGCTAGATTTGAACTCAGAAAGATGAGTCTTCCTGACTTCAGGCCCTGCAATTTATCCACTTCACCACCGGGCTGCCCACTTCACATACATAGTAAGCACTTAATGAATGTTTGTGGACTTGACTTTATGAAAACATATTTAAAAATCTTTTTTTCTTGAGAAATACTATTTTTCTCTAAAGCTCTTCCCAGAAGTGAGGGGAAGGGGAGAGGAGGAGCTTAGAAAGGTAGATGAGATAGGTCAAGACCAAAAGGAAAAAGAATTTCTCATTAGGGGAATAGATTAAGGGTGGCAAACAAAAACTGAACAGACTACCTTTCTTTCTAGATAAGAACATCACTGAACCAGACCAGGATAGTGACACATCTAGGGATAGTCACCTTCTTCTACGTTCCTCCAAAATCAGACTAGGATTCTACCACATGAAAGGGTTCTCTTTCATTCAACAAGAGGGACTTTATCTGCCTCCTCCTGAATTTGGACTCTCAATATAGATTAATTCCAGGCTGTATTTTAAAACATCTTTCCCTTGTTCAACACTCCTTTAACTGTTGCCTGAAATTGTCTTGGGGCAGAGAGTCACGTTATGAGGCATGGAGGATTATACCAGTTTGTCCATCTCTCTTTTTAGACTAGAAACAATTTGGATATAGAATGTTATGTTATATAAATGTGTTTCTTGTAAAATTAATGTTAATATTTTTCTTTCTAAATTTCTTCTTGTTGACATATAAGTATATATACTTATAAATATTTAAGTATATATACTTGTATATTTATACATATATATAAATTTATATGTATTATATACATAGATAAGTGTACATAAAACATGTATGTGCATTATATACATAGATGTACCTAAGTGTATATATATGGGCATGTGTAAATATAGTGTTTTATGTACATACATACATACATAAATATATACATATATGTCATACAAAATGGATTTTGGACAATTTGGGGAGGGAGGATGCTAGCAGCTTGGAGTATTGGGAAAGGCTGTTCCTACATAACAAGGCCATTTTGGACAGAAGCAGTCCTTTACACTTCCCTGAAATGGATACATACATTTGTCAAGTAAGGCTCATTCCCTCATGCACAGTTCTTGACTTTGAAGTGCTCTATCTTATTTTTCAACCCTATGTTTCACTGCTTCATTTCCTTCCCTTCAACTCTTCTTCAAAGTTCATTACTTACTACATGTGGCAGCCAGCTCATATCCACCATGTGCCTCTCCATTGCCTTTTGGGTAATACTCACTTGTAGTTCCTTGAGGGCAGTATTGTTCCATGACTTGTATCTATCTGGCAGCACAGGTAGGCTCTTGGTGTTTTAAAAAAAAATTGGCTTTGTTTTTCAGAGAAGACTGGCGTCATTAGAAGAGCTTTGTAATTTTCTCAACACAATCCAGCTGGCGCTCCCTTTCCTTGTTTCATTCTGGGCCTGCCTGAAGAGTTGTTCATTAGTCTTGTCTGTCCCCAGAAATATAGACTGGATAAGCTCTCTAAGCTGTCTATTTAACTGCATATCATAATCTGGACAGTAGACATTCTTTGTCCATTTAATTTTCTCTACTTTGGCAGTTTGGCCAAAGTCTTTCGAGTAGTTACAGGTCTCTTCCAAGAAGTTCCTCAGTGTTTCCATGCTTGATGCAACTGGCATAATGTCATTCCCAGACATGAGAATCTGAAGGATCTTCCCAACCAGTCAACCAACATGATCCATCCATGTGTCATAGCACAAATAGACTTTGCCTCAATCAAATTGAGACCTGTTTAAGACCTTAGCTTGAAAGGGCCAAGATTCCCCACTGCATCCTGGGTCATCTCCATCTGATCTATATCTGGCCACTGGACCCAGAAGGCTCTGGAGGTGAAAGTGAGGCTGGTGACTTTGCCTAGCCCTGCCTCACTTAAATCCCATTCACTTGTATGTCATGGCTTCCCCTTCCTGGTATCATAGTCTTCTTTGAGAACAAAGGACAAACATTATATGTACCCTGGAAGAGGTCTTCTACCTCTGCAAAGAAGGGAGGGGGATATATTTTCTGGTTTCTTTTTGGGGCCAAGATTTGTTATAAGACCACAGTGCAGTTTCATTTTCGCTGTTACCATTCCTTCTATCTACGTTGTAGGTGGTAGCCTTGTTTTCCTGGTTCTTCTAACTTTGCTTTGCATCTGTCCATACAAGTTTAACAAAGACTCTCCTGTTATCCTTGTGAGCAAGAAGGAAAAAAATGGGCCAGAGAAGAGTAGTGAAGTGAATTCAGAATTGGTTGAATGATTAGACCTAAAGAATAGCCATTAATGTCAATTCCTTCTTGTTGTTTTTCAGTTGTGTTCAACTGTAGCACACCCATATTGTCCAGTGTCTTCTTGGCAAAGATACTGGAGTGGTTTGCCATTTTCTTCTCCAGTGGATTAAGGCAGACAAAAGTTAAGTGACTTGCCCAGGACTACACAGCTAGTAAGTTTCTGAGGCTGGATTTGAACTCAAGTCTTCCTGACTTTCAGGTCCAAAACTCTATCCACTGAACCACATAGCTCAGTCTATATCAACTTAGTCTATGTCAACTCAAAGAGAGGCCTCTAATGGAATGTTCCAGGGATCTGTATGTGGTCCTGAGCTACTCAATACTTTTTTTAATTACTTAGGTAAAGATATCAACGACATAATTTTTAAAAAAGCAACTTTAAGATGATACAGAGCTGAGAGGGATAACTGACATGTTGGACAAGAGAGTCAAGACCCAAAAGATATCCACAGGTTAGAATGTCAGGATAAATCTAATAAGATGATATTTAATAGGGATAACTATAAAGTCTTCTACATGGATGTTGTTGTTGAGTTGTGTCCAACTCTTTGTGACCTCAATTGGGGCTTTCTTGGCAAAGATATTGGAGTGACCTGCCATTTCCTTCTCCAGCTCATTTTTTACAGATGAAGAAACTGAGACAAACAGAGTTAAGTGACTTGTCCAGGGTCACACAGCTAATAAGTTCCTGAGGCCAGATTTGAACTCAGGAAAGTGAATATTCCTGATTCCAAGTCCAATGTTCTATGCACAGTGCATAGCTAGCTGCCCTTGGATACCAGGAATCAAATGCACAAATAAAAGATGAGGAAGCTATGGCTAGACAAGAGCTCATGTAAAAAAGAAACACAGGGGGAAGATACATATTATCAGCAAGATGCTGTATGTATATTCCCTCCCAAATCCTCAAAATAGCAAGAAATGAACCAAATCAATAGAAACTACATTTTATAGGAAGAAGAAAAGATAGAGATGTTTATATACAATGTCAATCTCTCTGAAACACCAGGGGATGTTTGAAGTACCCAGGGTTGCACTAATGCTAACCACCTTCATACTGACCTGGATGCAATATGAACAGCCCAATAGGCTTGTGTCTGTAGTTCCAGATGAAGGGACTCTTACTCCTTCTTCCCACATTAGTGACTTCATCTAAATGCCCACATTCCAAAACAGATAGAAAACATAGATCCTATCCAGTCACAAGGGTATATAACAATGATGGGGAAGACCTGGAAGTATAAAATCAGCAAGAAGGGATGGGGATTCCATTTTTGAGGGAAATGGGGCTATAAATCTGGCTACAGCAATCTTCCCATGAACTTTACACATGATATGGACCCACACAAACCCCAATATCTTCTAATTTGAGCTGAAGTCTCAGCCAAAGGAGTCATGAGAGGATAAAATGAGTATGTCACTAAAGTGGAAAGTAAAACAGCACAGAGGGAAGCCTGATGCAAACTGCCAAGTATAGAAAAACAAAATAGCCCAGAGAGAAAGGCTGGGAATGAGCCCAGCTCCCAAACAGATAAAACAACAGTGTGACTCATAAAGGAAGAAGGAAAAATGAACAAGCATCCTATAAAAGGCCAAAGTACTGTGAATGATTATTATTCTTTAAAGGAAGGTTAAAAAATAGATCAAGATAATGAATTTTTCTAAATTCCCCAGAAATAAAGAGACAACAATAACAAACTCTGCAATAATTCAAAGGTGAAATAAATCTCTTAAAAGTCAACACTAAGTTGGAAATTGGGTCAGAAATGAGAGCTCTTTAAGATTAACAAGGCAAAATTTACAAAAATAAGAGCCATTCCCCAGTTGATAAATGGTCAAAGAACAGGCAGTTCTCAGAAGAAGAAATTAAAGCTATCTGTAGTCACATGAAAAAACACTCTAAATCACTATTGATTAGAGAAATGCAAATTAAAACAACTCTAAGATACTACTTCACATCTATCAGATTGGTTAAAATGTCAGAAAAGGAAAATGACAAATGTTGGAGGGGATGTGGGAAAATTGGGACACATTCATTGTTGGTGGAGTTGTGAACTGATACAGCCATTCTGGAGGACAATTTGGAACTATGCCCAAAGGGCTATAAAATTGTGCATACCCTTTGATCACTGGGTCTATGTCCCAAAGAGAGCAAAGAAGAGGGAAAAAGACTTCTTTGTACAAAAATATTTATAGAAGCTCTTTTTGTGGTGGTAAAGAATTAGAAATCAAGGGGATGCCCATCAATTGGGATGTGGCTGAACAAGTTGTGGTATAGGATTATGATGGAAAACTATTGTACTATAAGAAATGACAAGCAGGATGATTTCAGAAAGACCTGAGAAGACTTATATGAATTGATGCAAAATGAAATGAGTAGAACCAGGAGAACATCGTGCACAGTAACCACAGTATTGAATGGTGACCAACTGTGAATGACTTAGCTATTCTCAGAAATGTAATGATCCAAGACAGTTCTTCAGGGCTAACAATGAAAAATGCTATTCACCTCCAGAGAGACAACTGATGAACTCTGAATGCAGATTGAGGCATGCATTTTTACTTTATTTTTCTTGTTTTATTTTGTTTGTGTTTCCTTTGATAATATGACTAACTCTGAAATATGTCTTGCAGGACTTTGTATATATAATTGGTATAAAACTGCTTGCCTCCTGAAAGAGGGGGTAAAGGCCAAAGGGAGAAAAAGAATATGGAGCTCAAAATTTAAATTTTTTTTTACATATAATTGGGAAATGTTTAACAAAATAAATAAAAAAATTTTAAAAGAAAACAAGAAAAATAAGACAAAGACTAGACAACTTAGAATATAAAAGAACACTTATCTTTCTAAAATAGTAGAGGCTCTGAAAAAATGACAGATTTGGAACTCAAAAATACAGAAGTAAAGGGGAAATTGGCAAAATATAAGCAAAATACAACTTTGAGAGAATACATGAATTCTATACAAGTTTAAGCAACTGGTCTTGGATACAGAATGGACAGAAACAATCACCCAGGGAAAAAAAAGACTAACTTAGAAATCTCATTATGACTGCAGGAAATAATTCAAGAGAATCATTCAGAAATTTTGAAGACAGATAACAAAGTACTTCTCAGTTAAATTCAGATTACTCACATACAGACTTCTCAAGCTTAAAACTCCAGGTCATGTGATGATTACTTTTTGAATTTCAATTCCAAGCGATAAATGTTGTAAGCAGCCAAGAGAAAGGACTTTACCTATGATGGGAAGGACAGTTAGGTCGCACAACGGATACGGTGCCAGACCTGGAGTCAGGAAGTTCAAATCTGGCCTCCGACATTTGCTTGCTATGTGACCCTGAGTAACTCAACCCTGTCTGCCTCAGTTTCCTCCTCTGAAAAATAGCTAGGGAAGAAAATAGCAAACCAGTTTAGTATCTTTGCCAAGAAAACCCCAGTTGGGGTTATGAAGAGTTAGACGTGATTGAAACAACTGAAAAAATATTACAAAATTGGTTTGGAGGTGCTTGTTGGTATCAACTATTCTTCTAATTTGGGAAATACCCCTTTTTAAAAGCTACTTATATCTGGCCAACTAAAATTATTTTCAACTAATAATCTTGAGGGAAAGCACAGAGATGGGGGCTTGGGTTGGATGGTATTAGAAAGTTGCCCTCAACTCCTTAGACCCCTACAACTGCAAGGGAGAGATTCAGCCTTGCTGAATGAGTGTGAGCTAATGATCCTCAAAGTTTATTTAGGCTACATATGGAACAACATTCAGGGATAAATATTGAGCCCTTTACATTTTCACAAGGGAGATCATGAGGGTCTAGATTCAGAGAAGGAGTAGAGTCATACAAAACTGAGCTGAAAAGAACCAGCAGCCTAGAGTAGCCAATGAAAAGAGAAAGAGAAGGCAGGACTGAGATGCTGCAGAGAAGAGAGATGGTGAGAAGGGCACTGGCCCTTGAGACACCTAGAAGTGAAAGATTTGGGCTGGAAGATGGCAGAGTAAAGGCAGTGACTTGCCTGAGCTCTCCTAAACTCCCCTTCAAACAACTTTAAAATAATGCCTCGAAATGAATTCTGTAGTGGCAAAACCAACAAAAGGAAGGGAAGAAACAATTTTCAAGCCCAAGAAAACTTAGGAGGTTTGCAGGAAAGGTCTGTTTCACCAGGGTGAGAATAGAGTGCAGTCTAGCACAGGCCATGCCCAAGTAAGCCAGCATCAGGCCTTGGGGGAGGCTGAATAGGAATGACTTGCAGGGTTCTCAGCCCACATATGGTAAGAGTGTTAGTGGATAGCTTGTCAAAAGGAGATTACAGGGACCTTTTGGTGGCACTGGGTGCAGGACTCTGTTGCATTGTTAGTTCCAGGTCACAATCCCAGTGCTAAAAGCACTAGCACACTAGTTTGTGGGCAGGGGGTAGGGATCCTGGTCACAGTTCCAGAACAGCAAACAGTGCTTATGGTCACTCACAGATCAGAGTACAGACCAGGAGAGTAGTGACCACACTTCTCCTTAGATCACATTGCTTTGGAAGAACTGAAAACTTACAGACTTCTCCAAACTAGCTCTGAAAGCAGAAGTACAAAAAACTTGAAGCTTGAGACAGTGCCACCTCTACCATGGGAGCAGAATCCAGCTTTATCGTTTGAGGCAATAGAGGTTAAGTGACTTGCCTAAGGTCACATGGCTAGTAAGTGTCTGAGGTCATATTTGAACTCAGGTCCTCCTCACTCCAGGGTTAGTTCTCTATCCTCTGTGCCTTCTAGTTGCTCTTCCCATTATGAAAAAAGTCTTCAGCTTGGTAAAGGAGGCACAAAAATCCACTGAAGAGAACACCTTAAAAAGCAGAATTGGCTAAATAGAAAAAGAGCCACAAAAGCTCACTGAAGAAAATAATTCATTAAAAATTGGAATTGGGAAAGTGGAACTTAATGACTCCATGAGACATCAAGACATAATCAAATGAAATCGAAAGAATAAAAAAAATAGAATAAAATGTAAAATATGTCATGGGAAAAACAACTAATCTGGAAAATAAATTGAGGAGATATATAATTAAGAATTATTGGACTACCTGAAAGCCATGATCAAAAAATATCATAGACATCAAAAAATTATCAAGGAAAATTGCCCTGATATCCTAGAACCAGAGGGTTCTAGGTGATCTACCAGTCACCTACTCTAAGAGGTACCGAAAAGAGAACTTCCCATAATATCATAGCTAAATTTCAGAGCTCTGAGATCAAGGAGAGAATTCAACAGGCATAAAGAAACAATTCAAATGTTGTGGAACCACAGTCAAGATAACACAAGATTAAGCAGCTTCTGCATTATTGGATCAGAGGACTTGAAATATATTTTGGAAGGCAAAGGAAGTAAGACACAACCAAGAATCACCTGCCTGGAAAAAACTATAGTTCTATAAGGGATAATGAATATTCAATGAAAAAGAGGACTTTTAAGCATTTCCGATGAAAAGACCAGAGCTGAATAGAAAATGTGGCTTTCAAATACAAGACTCAAGAGAAGCATAAAAAGGTAAACAGCAAAGAGAAATCATAAGGGATTCAATAAGGCTAAACTGTTTACATTCCTAAATGGGAAGATGATATTTGTAATTCCTAAGAACTTTATCATTATTAGGGTAGTTAGAAAGAGTATATATAGACAGAAGGCATGGGTGTGTGTTGACTATGACGATATGATATCCAAAAAAGCAAAATTAAAGTGTGAGAAAGAGGAATTCACAGGAAGAAGGGAAAGGGGAGAGATAGAATGGGGCAAATGATCTCACATAAAAGAGTCGTGAAAGAGCTTTTACAGTAGAGGAAAAATGGGGATGGTGGTACAGAGATGTGGACAGTGCTTAAAACATTCCCATCAGAATTGGCTCGAGAGAATAGCACACACACTCAATTGTGTATAGAAATCTATCTTACCCTATGGGGAAGTAGGAGAGGAAGGGAATAAGAGAAGGGAGGGAGCTGGTAGAAGAGAGGGTAGATTGGGGGAGGTGGTAGTCAGAAGCTAAACACTTTTGAGGAGAGACAGGATGAGAGGAGAGAGAAAGAAGGATAAACTGGGGGAAAATAGGATAGAAAGAAATAAATAACTGTGAAAAAATTTCAATAGCAAATTTCTCTAATAAAGGACTTATTTCTCAAATGTATAGAGAACTGAATCAAATTTAAAAGAACACAAGTCATCCCTCAATTGATCAAAGGATATAAACTGGCAGTTTTCAGAAGAAGAAATCAAAGCTATCTATAGTTTTGGGAAAAAATGCTCCAAATCACTATTTTTTGGGGGTATCTGAGACAACTGGGGTTAAATGACTTGCCCAGGGTCACATAGCTAGTAAGGGTCAAGTGTCTGAGGCCAGATTTTAACTCAGATCCTCCTGACTCTGGGGCTGGTGCTCTGTCCACTGTACCATTTAGCTGTCCCTCTAAATCATGCTTGATTAGAGAAATACAAATTAAAACAACTCTGAGGTACCACCTCATAACTATCAGATTGGTTAATAGGACAGAAAAGGAAAATGACAAATGTTGTAGGGGATGTGAAAAAATGGGACGCTAATGTACTGTTGTGAAGCCATCCAATCATTCTGAAGAGCAATTTAGAACTATGCCCAAAGGGCTATAAAACTACGGATACCTGTTTACCCAACAGTACCACTACTAGGCCTACATCCCAAAGAGATTTATTTTTTTAATTTTAATTTATTTGTTTTCAGTTTTCTACAATCATTTCCATAAGTCTTAGATTTTCTCCCCCTTATTCCCCCTCCCTCCCTGAGACAGCATGCAATCTTATATGAGTTCTACACATACATTCTTAATAAATACATTTTCACATTAGTCATGTTGCATGGAAGAATTAAAATGAACAGGAGAAACCATGAGAAAAATCATAACAAAACAAAATGTAACACAAGAGAAAATATTTTTTATTCTGCTTTCCAATTCTATAGTTCTTTCTCTGGATGTGGATGGCATTTTGCCTCAGGAGTCCTTTGGGAATGTTTTAGGTCCTTACATTGCCATAAAGGGTTAGGTCTACCAGAAAAATGCCTCTTACATTGTGGTTGTTACTGGGTATAATGACCAAAGAGATTTTTTTAAAAAAGGAACAAAATATTTATAGCAGCCCTTTTTGTGGTGGCAAAGAATTGGAAATTGAAGGGATGCCTATCAATTGGGGAATGGCTGAATAAGTTGTGGTATATGAGTGTGATGAATTATTATTGTGCTATAAAAAATAATGAGCAGGATACTCTCAGAAAAATCTGGAAAGATTTACATAAACTGATGCAAAGTGAAATAAGCAGAACCAGAACATTGTACACAGTAATAGCAATGTTGCACTATGATCAACTGTAATTAACTTAGCTCTTCTCAGCAATACAATGATCCAAGACAGTTCCAAAGGACTTACGATGAAAAATGCTATCCACTCCCAGGGAAAGAACTAATGGAATCTGAATACAGACCAAAGCATACTTTTGAAACTTTCTTTATTTTTCTTTTGGTTTGTTTGTTTTTTTTTATTTGTACTTTCTTTCACAACATAACTAATATGGAAATATGTTTTACATGATTACACACATAAAACCGATATCAAATTGCTTGCCTTTTCAATGTGGGGCAGGGGGTTTGGAACTCAAAATTTTTAAAAATGAATGTTAGAAATTGTTTTTACTTATAATTTAAAAAATTTAAGAAAAATAAAATAGAATTTTTTTTATTAAATAGACTTTGGCTGGTACAATCAATTGTACTCATCTACTCAAAGAATGAGGAAAGTTTCAAGAAAAAACTGCTCTTTTCCAAATTTTTCCTTCTGTTGCTTGCCTATATAGGAACAATATTATATGGTACAGTTAAAGAGATGGTATGGTAGACAGTGAGCTGGCCCTGGAGTTACGAAGACCTGAGTTCAAATCCAATCTCAGACACTTGCTATGTGATCTGGGCAAGTAGCTTAACCACTGCCTGCCTCAATTTCCTCATTTGAAAAATGGAAAAAATAATTGAACCTATCTCCCAGGATCAAATGAGATAATGTTTGTAAAGCATTTTGAAAGCATTTAAGTGCTATGTAAATGCCAGCGATTATTATTAAAGATTTAAAGAGAACTTGAAAGAACTGGAGGAAGGAAATTGAAGAACTGAATAGATATTCTGAAAACTAAAACCCACATTCTCCTATCAGTGGATCATTTTGTTGATGTTATTGGGGCAACAACACAGAGGAATTGTGCCTAAGTGGGGAGAGAGGATAAAGAGAAAGAGTAGAGACAGATGTCTTTCCACCCATCATGATGTAAGCTAAGAAGTCATAATGACATTTTCATTCTTTTGATCATCAAGGGTGCCTCATCTCTGGAGGAGAGTGAGTCTAGGCGTGGCCAGCATCCAGGATGGAAAGTGGGGGGATGTCAATAAAGAAGCCAGATATACTGGCTTTAGGAGAGGAGGGTGGTGATGGTCAGGCCCTGTGCTGAGTCACATGACTCCAGATTCAATGACTCCACTCTCTTTATAAATGGATATTTCTATGAATGAGGGATCGCAGAGGGGCCCTAGACCTTCTTCTATTACTTTCAGTCAGTTCCAGTGGACAGATGGAAAATGTAAAAACCATATCTCCTACAACCAAACACAGAAATGGCATTAAATACAATCAATAAACTCAGGTCACACAGATAAGAGTCTTTCTAAGGGTTTGACCCTAAGTTTCTGACAAACATTCACTTTGCTAAAATTCATAAAAAGAAAGGACTGAAAAGTATTCAGGCCAACAATTCCAAAGCCATCAGTGCCTATACAAGGACCATCCAAGTCCATAATACCAGGTCCAGGCTCCTCAGGCCCAATATCACCAAGCCCAGAGACCTAAAGGCCACTAGATACATCAGCCCCAAAACTCCAACCAAATACCCAGACCCAAAGACCACAAAACTTGACTCTTAAGGTTGTCAGAACTACAGATTCTAAAGTTACCAAGCCCACTGACCCAAGTCTACTGACATGAAGTTGACTACTGACCCAAGAGTCACCATATCCAAAGCCAAGGTTATTGTATCTAACTCTAAGGTTACCAAGTCCAGTGATTCCAAAGCTAATGATCCCACTGACCCCAAAGCTTCCAAACCCAAAGCTGCCAATGCAAAGACTCATGAGACTAACATTACTAATCCCAAATGTCCAAAAAAAGATGTTTCAGGACAGAAGATCATGTTTAAACCCTAGCCTGTCATTTTTCTTAGGTAGGGTATGATCATTTGTTCTTTTGGACAAATAAAATAAATAGTAAGTCATAAGAATAAAAAATAAGACTTCATAAAAACAGAGAAACAGAAAAATAGGGGGAAGGAAAGATGGGATGAGATCTACAAATGAGTTAACTTGGGAATGGAATAGAGGAGGGAGTTCAACTTTGTCTTCTAGAAGCTCCAGCCTCCATTAAGGATACAGAACATATGGGGAAAAAGTATGTAATAAGCCTTGAAAAGGAGATGAGAAGGAGAAATTATAAAATTGTAAAGATTTCTGTATTTTATTCTAGTAAAAATGAGAGTTGTTAAATATTTTTGATTAGGGAGTGACATGGTCAGACCTGTGCTTTATGAATATAAACTGTCTGGAGAATGTATTAGTGAGAGGAGAGACTGGAGGTAGAGAGACGAATTAGGAAGAAATTATAATAATCCACGTGAGAAGTGATGAGGAAATGTTGAAAATTAAAATTAAAGTAATTTATTTTTTTTAAAGAAGTGATGAAGACCTGCTATGCATTAAAGGCTCATGTGAGTGGAGAAAATGAAATGGATATGAGAGATATGATGCAGGCAGAATTGGAAGAGTGGCATCTTGTTGTATATAACAAGAATGGGGCAATGACGGAAAGGCAGAAGTCAAGGATTATTCCAAGTTTGCACACCTGGGGTGACTGGAGGGATGTTGTCATCAACAGAAATGGGAAGTTTAGACAAGGGATGGGTTTTGGGGAAAACTGAATGAGTTCTGTTTGGAACATGTTGAGTTTGTCTATGGGACACCCAGGTATAGGTGTCCAATGGGAATTTGATGATAGGAAACTGGAGTTTAAGAGAAATTAAGGCTAGATACATAGATTTGATAGTCATCTGAATAAAGACTGGTAAATCTGGTAAGGTCATTAAGGAAAGAAATATAGAGAGAAGAGACCTCAGAACAGAGTCTTAGGGGCACCCAGAATTGAAGGAAAAAGAATGACGAAGCAGCAGAGAGCAGCAGACTGAGAAGTTGTGTTCCTACAAGTAGAACCAAGAAATTATAATGGTTTACTGATAGATGTTAAAAACTGGCTTTTGGGGGGTGCATGTGGGTAGAAAACATTTTTAAGTTTAACATACATTATTTATAACATTTTCTTCCTCACTTAAGTCTAATCAATCAGTAGAATGAATGGGTAAGCTCTGACTTGAAGTATTTGCCAATTTCTGAAGTGTAAATGCTCACCCTGAAAATTTAATAATTGGCTTTCTTGAGCCAATTTGAGCTGATCCTGGAACTCCTAAAGCTTTTCAGTGCCATAGATGCAAAGGAGGTGAGAGGACGCAGTAGGAGGGAGCAAAAGCCACAGAAGTCAAGAATAATAAGGATTGAGAAGAGACCATTAGATTAGCAGATAAAAGATCATTGGCAGTCTTGAAAAGTCATTTTAATCAAGTGGCAGATTCAGAAGTCAGATTGCAAGAGGATTACAAGAAGTTAGTAATAGGAGGTGAGGAAATAGAAGAAAGGAATGTAACTCACCCTTTTTCAGAGTTTGGATATAAAAGGGATAAAGATGATGATGATGATGTATGGCAGAGTCAAATAAAGATTTTTTAAAGGCCAGGAAGACCTAGGCATGTTTGTAGGGAATGGAGAATGAGTTAGTAGATAAAGTGAGACTGAAAATGGAAACATCCAGAGGAGAGAATAGGGGATATGATTAAGATGGTGAGTGGAGACATTAGCCTTGACAAAAAGATCCATCTTTTCATCAGATTAGAGGAAAGGAGAAAATAGGGAATGATGAAGAGGATTTGAGAACAACAGACCATAGATAGACCTGAAAGGGATCTTAGAGATCATCTAATCCAATCCCTTCATTTTACAAATGAGGAAACTGAGTTATAGAAAGGTGAAGTAACCTGCCTACAGTCATACAAAATAGTAAGTGGCAGAGCTAGGAGTTAAGGTTTAGAATGGGCAAGAAAATGGAATTCATGATGGATAATCTCCATTTTATTTCCCCTTTAAATATTCTCTTCTCCTTTAAATATTTGGATGATCCTTTTTTTTTTTTAATACAATAGTGTCATTTTTCAACAACTCACCATCCTTCCTACTAGGATTTTTCCTTGTAATAAACAGATAAATAAATAAAGCAGTCACGAGAAACAAATCATCACATTGGTCATACTGAAATGTAGACCTCCTTCTTGTACCTTAGTTGGACAACTCTCTGCTAAGAGGCAAGAAGTAAGTTTTGTTATCTCCTCTGAAGTCACTTAGTTCAGTTTCTCATTGCCCCTTGCCTGGACTGTTATAATCCCTTCCTAAGTAGGCTCCCTACCTCAAATCTGTCCCCACTTTCCTCCACATGGGCGTTAAGATGCCTTTCCTAAAGCATAGGTTTAACTATGCCACATCCTCCTTTCCCCACTCAGTAAACACTAGAATGTCACAATTACCTCTAAGATGAAACATAAATTCCTCTGTTAGGCATTTAAAGTCCCTTACCTCAATAAAACAAATATATAATAAAGGCACAAATTTTTTGGTTTCCCAGTGCATATAAAAGCTAGGTTTACACTATACTGTAGTCTATTAAGTGTGCAATAGAATTATGAATAAAAAAGACCAATGTACAGTTATTTTATTACTAAAATATTCTAACCATCATCTGAGCTTTAGGTAAGTTTAAACTTTTTGCTGGCGGAGGTTCTTGTGTCAATTTTGATGGATGCTAGCTGAGCAGGACGGTGGTTGCTGAAGGTTGGGGTGGCTGAAGTAGTTTCTTAAAATAAGACAAAAATGAGGTTTGCCACATTGATTGACTCTTCCTTTCCTGAAAGATTTCTCTGTAGCAGGCAATGCTGTTTGATAGCATTTTACCCAGAGTAGAACTTTTTTCTAAGTGGGAGTCAATCCTTTCCAACCCTGTTACTGCTTTGTCCACTAAGTTTATATAATATTGTTCAATATTGCTGTGTCTCAGGTAATAGGGAGGCCAAAGGAGAGGGAGAGAAATGTGGGATGGCAGGTCAGTGGAGAGGTCAGAACACACACATTTATTGATAAGTTCACCATCTTACATGGGCATGGTTCATGAAGCCCCAAAACAATGCCAACAGTAACATCAGAAATCACTGATCACAGATCACCATAACAGATATAATAATAACAATAAAATTGAAATAGTGTGATCATTAACAAACTGTGATGCATAGATACAAAGTGAGCAAATGCTGTTGGAAAAATGGCACCTATAGACTTGCTTAACACATGGTTGCCACAAACCTTCTATTTGTGACCAAAAAACAAAACAAAGCAAAAAAACACATTGTTTGCAACACTCAGTAAAGCAAAGTGCAATAAAACAAGGTTTGCCTGTTTTGTTCCCTTCCTCCATTAGATTGTAAGCTCCTTGAAGGTAGACACTGTCTTTCCTTTTTCTTATTTATATTCCCAGAGCTTTGCATAGTGCCTGACACATAATGGGCACTTACTAAATGTTTATCTTGTAATAAACACACAAATGTTTAGATAATATCGGAACTTTTTTTCTAAGCCCAACAATTTGCTATATACAAGTGTAATGGGGATGTATCTGGTGCATGTTCAGCATGTGTCAGGTGGTATCTCTCCATGTGGAGGAGGCCAGGGAGCTTATTTCTCCAAGAAATTTTGAGATGGAATGAGGTGCAGAGAAATGGGGGAGCATGCATGGACATTCTGTAACTCATTCTGGTTGTTTAACCATATGTTAAAGAGAAGGTTCATTGATTGGCTTAGAGGAAATAAAAAGGGCCCATCAGCTTCAGCATCTGGCATGAGACAATGCAGTAAGAAGAAAGGTTTCTCAACTCCCTAAACAGGCCTGGATCTTTGAATTCTATACTTGTTTTAGATGAACAAGTAATCTAGATAAACAAGATGGAGCCTCTAAGACCTTAAAATTTTTGAAAGGTCAGGAGGGCACGCTGGTATCCTGTAGTCCTGTAGTGTCAATGCTCTAAGGATCAAAGAGTGACTTTAAAAACCCTAGGCTAGCAGAAGTTGAGACAAGGATTTATTAGGGTCCTATTGTGTCAGAAGTAACTACTATTCCAGAGATGGAGATGATGTAGGGGAGGTATCATAGGTGCCTCCGAGATATGGTTTATCTGTTCTTTGTTTCCACCATATCTTCAAAGTAAATATTGCTTTAGTGAAACTACTTGCTGTTAATGGTTAAATGAAACTGGGTTCTACTCACAGGCTCTTACATTGGAGAGAACACAGCTGGGAGAGGCTTGAATTGGGAGTTAGAGAAAAAATATCTTGTCAATTTCTCAGAGTAATCTAGAACCCCAAGGAGGAAATATAGCTAGTCAGGCTCTTGGAGAATGAACCACAGCATACTCACTAAATAAGAAATTCATTAAAAATAAGGAAAATGAAGACTTATCAATGAAAATGAAGACTTATGAAAAAATTTAGTATGCATTAGGTGATTCAAACAAGAAGAAGTAATTATTGCAATCGTGTTCTCAAGACAAAAATATAAATAAAAATTCACAATGTCAAGTCAGATAAAGGAAATGATTTTATACTTAAATGCATCCTAGAAATGAAACAATATCATTATTAAATTTATATACACCAAATGACAAATTCATAAGGAAAAAGTTAACCAGATTGAAAAAAAAATGAAAACACATAGTAACAATAATTGTAGAAGATGTCAATGTTCCTTTATCAAAGCTGGATACATCTAACAGAAAGATAAACAAGTAAAATATTGAACTGAGCAGACTATTGAAAACATTATATTTGAAAGACTTGAGGAGTCTTCTGAATGGGAAGATTATGGAATGCATATGAATATATGTTTCTTAGCATCATACAGCAAATACGTTTATAAAAATGTAAAAGGCAGAAATATTAAACTTTTTTATATTCTATAATGCAATGAAAATATCAGTGAAAATGGGAATCCAATAAAAAAATACAAATCTAAAGGGAGACTAAGTAACAACATCCAGAACA
The DNA here is from genome assembly GCA_023548195.1 of Bettongia penicillata ogilbyi. NCBI lineage: Eukaryota > Metazoa > Chordata > Mammalia > Diprotodontia > Potoroidae > Bettongia > Bettongia penicillata. The sequence goes on along the minus strand of JAJHZJ010000315.1, from coordinate 9,990,021 downwards.
ATAAGCGGTCAAAGAGCAAGTCATAGAAACAATGTGAAACAAAATGAAAAACAATGATAACAATGTGACAACATACCCACATATTGAGGATCTAGTTAAGTCAGTCCTTAGAAGAAAAATTGTATGTCTGGAAAAAAAGATTAACAAATAGAAAAACAGAATTAGTGAATTGTACACATATTTTTTAAAAATTAGAAAATCAATAAAATAACAAATTCAAGATGAATATTTTAAAAATGTTAAAAATTAGAGTAGATAAAATGGAAAACAAAATTACTATAGAAATGACAAAAGTAGAATATTTTTAAAAGGCTAAAAACATCAACAAACCTTAAGTTAACTTGATCCCAAAAAAGGAGGAAAGCAGAATAGCAATTTTCATTTATTTATTTATTTATGATTTTTTGATTATTTATTTAACTTTTTACATTCATTTTCACAAAATTTTGGGTTCCAAATTTTCTCCCCTTTTATTCCCTCCCCCCACCCCAATGCCTCAAGCAATCTAATTTTCCCTATCTCCAATCTGCCCTCTCTTCTGTCATCCCTCCCTTCTCTTGTCTCCATCTTCTCTTTTCTCCTGTAGGGCCAGATGACTTTCTATTCCTCATTAACTGTATGTCTTCTTTCCTAGTTGCAACAACAATACTAAACAGTTGTTCCTAAAACTTTGAGTTCCAAATTCTTCCCATCCCTCCCTCCCCACCCATTCCCTTTGGGAAGGCAGGCAATTCAATATAGGCCATATCTGTGTAATTTTGCAAATGACTTCCCTGATAGTCGTGTTGTGTAAGACTAACTGAATTACCCTCCATCCTACCCTGCCCCTCATTGTTTCTCTTCTGTCTTTTGATCCTGTCCCTCCCCAAGTGTTGACTTCAAATTGCTTCCTCCTCCCTTTGCCCTCCCTTCCATCATCCCCCCTGCCTTGCTTATCTCCTTCTCCCCCACTTTCCTATACTGTAAGATAGGTTTTCATACCAAAATGAGTATGCATTTTATTCCTTCCTTTAGTCAAATGTGATGAGGGTAAACTAATTGTGTTTTTTTTTGTTTTTTTTGTTTTTTTCTCAGCTCTCCTCTTTTTCCCTCCACTAAAAGGTCTCCTACCTGGCTCTTAAATGACATATAATTACCCCATTCCATTTCACCCTCTTTCCTCCCACTACATTTCTCTCTCACCATTTACCTTAATTTCTTTTAAGATATGGTCCCATCTTATTCAATTCACTCTGTGCTCTCTGTCTCTGTGTGTGTGTGCATGTGTGTATGTGTGTGTGTGCATGCATGTACATGTGTGTGTATGGTCCCATCACCTACCCAGATACTGAAAAGTTTTAAGAGTTACCAATATTGTCTTTCCATGTAGAAATGTAAGCAGTTCACTTCTGGTAAGTCCCTTAAGACTTCTCTTTGCTGTTTACTTTTTCATGCTTCTTCTCATTCTTGTGTTTGGAAGTCAAATTTTCTTTTCAGCTCTGGTCTTTTCATCAAGAATGATTGAAAGTCCTCTGTTTCATTGAAAGACCATATTTTCCCCTGAAGTATTATACTCAGTTTAGCTGGGTAGGTGATTCTTGGTTTGAGTCCTACTTCCTTTGACTTCTGGAATATCCTATCCCACGCCCTTCAATCTCTTAATGTAGAAGCTGCTAGATCTTGAGTTATCCTGATTGTATTTCCACAGTACTGAAATTGGTTCTTTCTAGCTGCTTGCAAGATTTTCTCCTTGAGCTGGGAGTTCTGGAATTTGGCCACAATGTTCCTAGGAGTTTCTCTTTTTGGATCTCTCTCAGGTGGTGATCGATGGATTCTTTCAATACTTATTTTGCCCTCTGGTTCTAGAATGTCAGGGCAGTTTTCCTTGATAATTTCATGGAGATAATGTCTAGGCTCTTTTTTTGATCATGACTTTCACGTAGTCCCATAATTTTTAAATTGTCTCTCCTGGATCTATTTTCCAGGTCAGTTGTTTTTCCCATGAGATATTTCACATTCTCTTCCATTTTTTCATTCTTTTGGTTTTGTTTGGTGATTTCTTGGTTTCTCGTAAAGTCATTAGACTCCATCTGTTCCATTCTAATTTTGAGAGAACTATTAAATTCAGTGAGCTTTTGAACCTCTTTTTCCATTTGGCTAATTCTGCTTTTGAAAGCATTTTTCTCCTCATTGGCTTTTTGAACCTCTTTTGCCAATTGAGTGAGCCTAGTCTTCAAGGTGTTATTTTCTTCAGCATTTTTTTGGGTCTCCTTAACCAAGGTATTGACCCATTTTTTATACTTTTCTTGCATCTCTCTCATTTCTCTTCCCAGTTTTTCCTCCACCTGTCTAACTTGCTTTTCAAAATCCTTTTTTAGCTCTTCCAAGGCCTGAGCCCACCTGACATCCCCCTGGGGTGTCTGGGGTACCGAGGCCCTGCCCTCCACGTCTTTCCCCGATGGCGAGAATAGTCCTCATCATCAGATCCAAATGTCGAGATCATTTGCATTTGTTGGAAAAAACTATAGTCTTATTTTTCTTCCCTTTTCTAGGCATTTTCCCAGCCAGTTACTTGACTTCTGAGATTTCTGTTCACCTCCGCCTAGATCCGCCCAGCTAGTGCTTGGGGTCTGAGGTTCAAATGGGCTTTCCGCAGCAAGCTTTAGTTCTGGTGCTGGGGTGGGGGCAGGGCCACCTCCCAGGCTCGGCCTCCTCAGGGGCTTTATGCAGAGACTTTCAGGAACGGAGTGGGTGGGTGGGGGGCCACCTCCCAGGCTCAGCTCCCTCAGGTTGTTTATGCAGAGACCTTCCATAATGAAGATCCTGCCTGCTGCTGGGGGAGTCCTGGGCCGCCGCAGCCGCTGCTGCCTCTGCTGCCACCCACGCCTCTGCCTCCGCCGCTTCCTGCCCCCGTCTCTGCCGCCGCCGCTTCCTCCTGAGGGTGCCCGAGTCACGGAGACACTCCGCTCCCCCTCTCGTCCAGCCCAGCCTTCTCTCTCACTGACCTGTAGTTTCTGTGGGCGGAGGAACTTTCCCGGCTGCCGGAGCCTCCGTCCCTGAAGCCTGCTCGGGTCAGCTTCTCTGGGGCCGCAGCCAGGGCAGCGCTGGGGGTGGGGTCTGCTTTCCGGAGCGTGACAGACCATGGGGACGGGTCTCCAGGGCTCTCTGGCATGGAAATCTCTTCCACTCTGGTTCTGCACACCTTTCAGTGATCCAGAATTTATGCAGATCTCTTTTTACATTAATTCTATGGGCTGTGAGTTGGAGCTTGTAAACGTGCATCCTTCTACTCCGCCATCTTGGCTCCGCCCCTCCAGAATAGCAATTTTTTAAAAACACACAAAAAGGTAAGTTTGCAATAAACAGAGAAGAAATAATAAGGATAATCAGAAATTACTGTAGAGTTTATATGCTAGCAAAACAAAATTTAAAAGAAATGAATGATTACTTCCAAATATAGAAAACATCCAGATAACAAAACAAGAAATGGAAATTCAATCAACTAAGTTTCAGAAAGAAAAAAATAAATAAGGTATAAATTATCAAAATTAAAAAAAAATACCATTGTCTACGTAGATTTATAAATGAGTTCTATCAGACATTTGAGGAACAATACTTGTGCTACAAAAGTTATTCTGTAGTGGGTTAAACAAAGGAATTCCCTTACTGAGTTCAACTTGATGATATTGTACGATACTTTTGAAAGCATCTATTTATGAAGAATTGGGACATGCCTACTGATAGCTCCCTGAGAATACTTAACATATTTTGTTACTTTTGAAAAAAAGGAAGAATTAGGTAATTGTAGAGATGTTCATTGTTCTAGACTAGGATGCACCAATATAATAAAAATGACAATGCCATCTAATTAATATACAAATTTAGTGTCATGTTATGGTACAGGCTTAATGTGTAAGCTAGGCTAGTTTTTTCCTAATGAAGTGGTGAGATTATTTTTTAATTGGCCTAAGTGACTAAGGCTTTGGCCATTGACATAGCTTCCTGGTGGCCTAAATAAAAAAAACAATTTATGAAAAGATTGGAGTTCTTCTTCCAGGTCTGATACTATCTCCTAAAGGGACAATGAAGCATGGCCTACACAGAAGCAGGGAAACGATACCCAAGTTAATAAAAACTGTATTCTTTTTGAATATCCTTTCCGTGCTATATCTAAATAAGCCTTTTTGTTAATCATCAAATAGTTTATAAAGGTCACATTTTATTCCAATTCTGAACCCAAACCAGCAGGCTGGCTTGAGTCAAACCTGTCCCACAACACACACCAATCAAATTTTGTAGAACTAGACAAAATATTTTTTAAAATTTATTTGGAGGAATGAAAAGGGTTAGTATCTCAAGGGAAATGATAAAAATGAGTGGTAATGAAAGCGGTCTAGTGATTCCAGATCTCAGACTACAAAGCAACAATTATCAAAACTTTTGCCAGTTTAAAGGAGAAAAAATAGATCAATGCAAACAAGAAAGGAATTTTAAAAATTAGACACAGTAGCCCTGTGTTTGATCAACTTAAGAACATAAACTACTTAGTATTCTTCCTGTTTATCAAGAACTGGAAAAAATGAAAAGCTGGTTGGCAGAAAATAGGTTTAGACCAGCACCTTACACTGTATACCACAGTAAGTTCAAAATAAACATTTGACCTAAAAATAAAAGGATGCATCACTTTTTAAAAATAGAGAATGGGAGAAATCACCTTTTACAACTATGATTGAAAGTAGGGGGATTTTTTAAAAAAATAAGTGTTTATTGATGTCTTGTTTGTTACATTATCATAGTTTTCCCAAGTTTCTCTCCCCCTCCCTCTCTCCTCATCCCACTCCCCCTCCCAGAGAGCCATCCCATGTATTAAATAGTATTTTTACAGAGGAAAAAAGATTAGCACAACTGATCAATACATTGAGAAAGACTGAAAACATGACTAATGTCTTACATTTGTGGACTACACACATCTCTTCATTTGAGTCCTGCTTGATCCTTATAATTTTGTTACATTTACTTTTTATTTTTTGAAAAGCAGCTTTTCTTCCCATAGACATTGTAATTATTTTGTATATTATTTTATTCACTTTGCTCCCTTCATTCTATATCTGTTCATGTAGATCTTTCCATGTTTTCTTGAATTCATCACATACATTTCTTACAGCATAGTAGTATGTCATTCCATTCATATACCACAATTTGTTTAGCCATTCCCCAAAAGATCTATTTTGTTTCTAATTCTTTGCTATCACAAAAAGAGCTGCTATAAATATTTTTATATGTGGAGGTGTTCTTCTTACCTATGACTTCCTTGGGATATAATCCCAGTAATGGAGTCTCTGGTTCAAAAAGTATAAATATATTAGTCACTTTATTTGCATAATTCCAAATTGCTTTCCAAAATGGTTGTACCACTTCATAGCTGCAGCAACAATATATTAGTGCACCTATCATTCAAAAAAAAAAACAACTCCAAAAATGACTATTGCCATTTTTTGGTAATTTTTGACAATTTTCAGACTTCAAGGTAAAACATGAGAGTCGTTTTATGGAAAGAATTCTTACCAAGACAATGGATGGATAGTGATGAACATAAAAAAATAATTACATAATTTCAAATGAAATTTAAAAGCTTTTTACATGAACAAAATCAATCTAGCTATGATAAAAAGGAGAACAGTCAATTTAGTAAAATCTTAGCATCAAATATCTGATAAAAGTCTAACACCTGCAATTAACTAGTACTGATGCAAATATTTTAAGACCAAGAGACATTTTTCCAATAAATAAATAGTCAAAGGATGTGAACAAATAATTTTTACAAAGTAGTGCAACCTATCAACAATCACTTGAAAGACTGCTTTCAAATCACTACTGCTAATAATAAGATAAATGCAAATTTCCCTCACACTTAACAAATTGGCAAAAATGATAAATATTAAAAATAGTCCATGTTGGAAAGGCTGTTGGTATTAGTTCATCTATTCTGAAGAACAATTTATAATTATATCAGAAGTCATTAATTTGTTCACTGTCTTTGACAAAGATATTCCAGTGCTAGATATATACCCCACTGACATTAAAGACAGTAAAAACAAAGTCCCATATCTACCATATATTCATTCACAACAGTATTTAGGGGCAAATAAAAACTGGGGAAAAAATGAGTATTTATTAACTGAGGAAATAGCTGAACATGTAGCATGTGGATGTCATAGAATATTATTGCACTATAAGTAACAACAAACACAATAAAGTCAGAGAAATATGAGAAGCTTTCTATGAACTGATACAGAGTAAAAGTATACAGAAACCAGAAAAAGAATAGACACGATTATATTAATGCAAAATGAGAAGGATGCTAAGGCCAAGCTAGACTCTAAGTAACTGTTTTAATGAATCTTGATGCTGGAAAAAAGAAGAGGAAATGTATCTACCTCCTCTTAGGAGGTAGAGGAATATAGGTATGAAATGTTTATACACAGTCAGATAAGGTGACTTGTCAGTAGCTTTTGATTAACTTTTTGGGAGGAGGTGGCAAGGGACAGATAACAAAGGAGGGATTAGTGAGTGACTGGTTTCAACACACCCTGAAATGATGGTGATATAAAAACAAAAAGGGAACAAGCCTTTATGAAGCACCTACTGTGTGCCAGGCACAATGCTAAGAACTTGACAAATATCTGAGACAAAGTTTAAGTGACTTGCCCTAGGTCACATAGCTAGTAAGTGTCTAAGGACAGATTTAATCTCCCATCTAGCCCAGCATTCTATTTGCTAGGCCACCTACCTGCTTCTAGGTGACATCAATAAAATTCTCTGTCTCTCTCAGAGAGAGAGAGAGAGAGAGAGACAGACAGAGAGAGAGAGAGAGAGAGAGAGAGAGAGAGAGAGAGAGAGAGTCATTGTGTCTCTTCTTTCTGGTTGCTGCATACTTTTACTCTGTATTGAGAGAGAGAGAGAGAGAGAGAGAGAGAGAGAGAGAGAGAGAGAGAGTCGTGTCTCTTCTTTCTGGTTGCTGCATATTTTTACTCTGTATTGAAAGAGAGAGAGAGAGAGAGAGAGAGAGAGAGAGAGAGAAATAAGAAAGGCCATTTTTTCACATGAGATAGGGAGAGAGTTGGGGAAAGCATCTGAGTGATGAGAGATGAGAAGAGAAAAGAGACCTTTCAGTTAATGGCCTCGTCCCTCCCCCCCATATAGGCATACCACTATGAATGTTTGCTCATTAAAGGTATTTATCACTGTGATGGCAGACAGCACAGAGGGCAGGTTGAGGAGGGAATTCCTTTAATATGGTCAGGTTCCCTCAGATAATGCTGTTGTGGATGACATTATGTTGTTTGCATCATATACCTGGACATTGTAGACATTCCTGGAAAATATCAGTGATCATTCAAAGGAGTTGTTCCTGTCTATCCACAAAGAAAAGGCCAAAAGGATGAAAAATGTCTATTGCTCAGATTTCATCATGGACTTTACTATACATCGTTGTAGAACTTCTCCAACAGTATGTCTGGGACAGGCAATAGAGACGGACAATGAGCTGAGGGCCCAGCATTGGAAAGGAGAGGGCTAGATTGTTTTCAGGAAATTGTAAAGCACTTTGACTGATTCCAAACTCCTCATAATGGCAAAGCCCTATCATTTCAATAAAAGCTTTTTATTGATGTTATCCTCTGGCGGTGGGACCTAGAACCCCACTGTCTCTGATGAACTGAAGATGGCAGTGGAAAGAAGCAATGTGGGTGGGTGCCAGCTGCATTATATAATCAAGAATCAACTTCCAACACAAGAAAAATTAATACACAATTTGTTCAAATTCTTTGACAAAAATATGATAGAACTATATAATAGAGAATGAAGAGGGGCTGGTCCTGTGGAAAGTGCAAAGGATGACAGGTTGTTAGCTAGAGTACTTCACTCTTCTCCTCATGGCACTGGGAGAAGTTGAGGAAGGTCTTCTACTGGGTGGACCCTCTGTGGCAAACTGGAAGGGAAAACATGGATGAGAGTCACACAGGAAGGGTTCCAGTATGCATCATTAGAACTGAATCAAGATCGCAGATCCATTTGAACATTTATTTCTTTGGAGTATTTAAATTTTTATTTATGTAAGCCTTGAGAACCCTTTTAAATTGACTGCAATTTACAAATATTGCTTACTACCCCCATTTGGAAGGTAACACAACTGAGGCACAGAGGTCAAGTGATTTGCCCTGGATCATCCAAATGTCTCCTGATTCCAAGTCCAGTGCTTTTCCCACAATGCCTTTAGGTTAGATGGGAGCAATGGAAACTGACTGAGAAGAGGCCAGAGTAAGACCTCTCTGAAGCCAGCTACTTAGACTTGGGACCTCTTTAACTCTATGACTCCCTATTTCTGAAAGATAGTGTGGCCCCTGAGGCAGCCTGCTCCTCCACAGCCATGGAAGATGCTTTGTCCTGAGGAGAGATGCTAAAGACCCCAAGGGATGAGGGCTGGCAGATGATGGAGGATTGCTCCCTCAAGAGGGCACTTGTGCCCCCACTCTGACCTTGAAATATGGAAGCCTGGCATTCAATCAATGTGGACTCACCTAGAAAGATGTTCAGGCATGCAGGAAGAGGAAGAAGAGTGAGAACAGATGGGGGTGGGGAAGGAAGTCCTGAAGCATCCTTTCTACTTCCAAGAGTCAAGAAGGAAAGGATCCATTTTACAGAAAGGACCGACAAAGTCTTGGGAGGGCCAAGCAGAAGAAAACGGAGAGTGGGGTTATCTTGAGCAGGTAAGATCTGTAGGAATGGCATCCCAAGGCACCTAAAACACATACATATTTCCAGTATTGAGACAAAGGAGTAGAAACCCATTTTACAGAACAGACCATCAGGATTTCCCTAGAGATGTCAGGGTAGGGGAAAAGGAGCACTAGCACCTATCAGCTTTGTCCACCTGGGTGGGGTATAGACCCTGGGCTCACCTGTTACTGCCCTGGACCCAGCAACCAGAATGATGCATCCCACACGGAACCCAGGAAATGGCGGGGGCATTATGACCTGCTGCAGGTTCTAACCAATCCCAAATCCTGCCAACCTGCCTTCCTATCCCATTGAAACCAGAGAGATTTGGGGGAGAGAAAGGAGAGAAGGGAATAAGCACCTACAAGGTGCCAAGCATTGACCTCTGCTCTTGACAAAGGGGCTCAGAAACAGGGTGGAAGAGGGAGACTTGGTAATAGAGAGAGCAGTCTGATTGGTAGAAAATGGGGTTGTGGGGTGGCAAAAGAGAGTTGAGGACCCCTGAATGATGGAGAAAGTAAGTTGGTGAGCACATTGTAATGAGATGGCTATTGAGGACTGCTGAGTGAAGGCAGAGGCAACACACTCCCCACAACCCACCTCCCAGCAAGGGAAGAGATGACAGTGGGGACGCCTGGGTTGGGAGGATAGCTGAGGAAGATTACTATTGGAATCCTGGTAGGATTGGAGTGGGGGTGGGGGTGGGGGTGAAGGGGAGGCAGTGTCACAGATCACCAGATCTCACAGTAAAATGGGGCCTCAAAGGTCATTTGGTCCACTAGAACCTGAGCAGGACTTCTTTCTGCAACATCGCTCAAAAGGAGTCATCCAGCCTCTGCCTAAAGACCTCTAGGGACAGGAAACTCAATTCCTCATTTAAAAAAATTGTATTTTCATATTAAAGTTAAGAAACATCAAGTAAAATAGACATTTCCAAATACATGGTAGAGCAAAAAAAGAGGATTGTACATGAAACTGCTGGTCTTTATTATCTATATGCTTTTCTTTTTAAGTATTTTAAGTTCAACCTGGACTTTCAAAGGTCATCTTGTTTCTCTTTTTTTCTTCTGGTTCCTCATATTCTCTGTATTTTAAAAAATGATGCATCCATTACTCTCCTTTCTTCCTTCCTTTCCTCCCTCTCTCCTCTCTCTCCTTTCTTCTGTCCCTCTTTCTCCCTCTCTCTCTCCCCTCTCCCTATCTGTCTGTCTCCGTCTCTGTCTCTCTGTCTCTCTGTCCATCTCTTTCTCTGTCTCTCTGTTTCTCTGTCTGCCTCTTTCTCTCCACCCTTCTTCTCATTCCCCACTCCCTCGGTCTGTTTCGATACCCCTAGGGGTGGGGAACCTGGGACCTTGAGGTCACATGTGACCGAGTCCAAGTTTTACAGAACAAATCCTTTTATTAAGGGGATTTGCTCTGTGAAGTTTGGATTTAGTCAAAGAGGTACACTTGAGGACCTAGAGGGCCACATGTAATCTCAAGGCCAAAGGTTCTTCAGCCCTACACCCTATCTCCCCCAACCATAACCTTCCCAAACAACGCCTTGGGGGAGAAAAGGAAAAAGAAAACCCAAGCCTTTGTACCAAATATACATGAACAAATTCCCCTATTAACTGTGTCTGCCATTACTTTCTTTCTTATCAGGAGATGGCAGCCTGCCTCACTATCAGTTCTCTGGAGTTATGGTTGGTGGTTGCATCGATCAGAGTTTTTGAGTCTTTCGAAATTGTTCTTTATAATGTTATCTTATAAATTGTTTTCCTGGTTCTTCCCACTTCACTGTGCATTAGGTCATGTAGGTCTTCCCAGCTTTCTCTGAAATTATCTATTTTGTCATTTCCTACAGCACAATAATATTCCATTACTTTCGTATGCCATAATTTGTTGAGGCATTCCCCAATAGATTGGCAACCCTTCCGTTGTTACTACAAAAAGAGCTGCTATAAATATTCTTGTATATACAACTCCTTCTCCTCCTTCTTTGCTCTCCTTGGGGAATGGGTCTAGTTGTTGAATTTCTGGGTCAAAGTAGTGTAGCTTGATCACATTTTACTAATTTTGGGTACATAGCTCCAAATTGCTTTCCCAGATGGCAGAACCGATTCATCTTTCCACCAACAGTGCCTTATTGCACCTGGCCCACCAATGGAAGTCCCACCAATGGAAGTCCCACCAATGGAAGTCCCACCAACAGTTGTCATTACAACAATGATTAGCATTTATATAACACTTTAAGATTTACAAAGTACATTATATATTGTTATTTGATTGTCAAAAAACCCTGTGATGAAAGCACTATTATTATCCCTATTTTACAGATGAGGAAACTGAGGCAGAGAGAAGTTAAATGATTCAACCAGGTTCTCACTGCTAGCAAGTATGTGAAGTAAGATTTAAATTCAGGTCTTCTTGACTCTCGGTCCAGCAACACATCCACTGCAACATCTATTATTTCATTTGATATTCACAACAACCCTGTGAGGTAGGTGTTAGGATTATCCCCATTTTACAGATGAAGAAACAGGCTGGAAGAGTTTAATTGACTTGCTCAGAGCCCATAGCTAGTAAATATGTAAAAGTTTTAACTGTATTGGTTTTGTTGTATTTTTTCTGGAGCACTTATATATAGCTATTGATAGCTTAGATTTCTTCTTTTGAGAACTTTTCACAGCCTTTGATTACTTAAGCACTGCAGAATGGTCCTTGTTCTTATAAATTGGAATCAATTAATTAGATATCTTTGATGAGATATTTATTAGAAAAACTTGCTGAAAAGATTTTCCCCAGTTAAATGTTTCCCTTCTAATTTTAACTGCGTAGCTTGTGTTTACATAAAACCTAAAGCAATTTAAAAATTTTAATTGTATCTTAGTCTATGAACAAAGATGTTTTCTCTTCCTCTCATTAAGAAAAAGAAAAGAAAAACAAAATTCTTGTAACAAATGTGTAGTCAAACAAAACAAATTCCCTCATGGGGACTGTCCAAGAATTATTTTGGCATTCTGAACTCAAGGTCCGAATGCTTCATCATTAATTCTCTGGACTTACAGATGGTTAATGCATTGACCTTTGCCCCAGTATCCAGGCCAAAGTTCTTGAGTCTATCTAATTTGTTTTATTGTTACAATATTGTTTTATGGTACAAATTATCCTCCGGATTCTGCTCTCTTCACTCTGAGTTAGTTCATACAAGTCTTTCCAGATTTCTCTGAAACTGCTCCTTTCATCATTTCTTAGCACACAATAATATTCTATTGCAACTGCAATTTGATGGATCCCTCCTGAGTTTCCAGTTCTTTGTTACTACAAAAAGAGCTGCTACTCAGTACTGATGGAGCCACACTGATTAGTGATAAGGACATGAACCTAGAAAGATGGGCTGAACACTTCCATAGTGTTCTCAATAGACCATCATCAATCAGTGCTGAGGCCATTGACTGTTTACTTCAGGTTGAAGTCAATCCCTCCTTAGCTGAACTTCCAACTGAAGAAGAGGTTTTGAGGGCCATTAGGCTCCTTTCATGTGGCAAAGCACCTGGTGCTGATTCTATTTCAGCTGAGATTTACAAGGTGGGGGGACCATTGCTCATACAAAAGCTGACTGAAATTTTCCAGGTTATATGGCAAGAGGAGGTTATCCCACAGGAGTTCAAGCATGCCTCCATTGTTCATCTCTGTAAAGGTAAAGGCAATGGATTGTCCTGTGACAATCACAGGGGAGTCTCTGTCTTAGTCATTGCTGGCAAAATTCTTGCTAGAGTCCTCCTCAGTAGGCTGATCCTTCACCCAGACGATAGTTATATACCTGAGAGTCAGTGTGCTTCATAAAGGGCAGAGGAACAGTTGATATGGTGTTTGCTGCCTGACAACTCCAGGAGAAATGCCAGGAGAAGAACAGAGGTCTGTACACATTTGTAGATCCGACTAAGGCCTTTGACACTGTTAGTCATGAGGGCTTATGGAAAATTATGTCAAAATTTGGTTGCCCAAGAAGTTCATCAATATTGTATGTCAATTTCATGATGGCATGTTTGCCCAGGTTCTGGATAACGGACAATGCTCTCTCATGCCTTCCCAGTCACCAGTGGAGTGAAACGGAGCTGTGTGCTTGCTCCCATGCTTTATAGCATGCTGTTTTCAGCCATGTTGTCAAATGCTTTCAAAGAGGATGAACGTGGTATCAAGGTCAACTACCGTACTGATAGTAAGTTCTTCAATTTGAAAAGGCTACAAGTCAAGACCAAAGTGGAGGGAGTGTTGGTGCATGATTTTCTGTTTGCAGATGATTGAGCACTCAATGCAGCCTCTGAAGCTGAGATGCAGCAAAGTATGGATCAGTTCTCTGCTTTCTGTGCTAATTTTGGCCTAATAATTAACACCAAGGAAACACAGGTGCTCCATCAGCCACCACCACACCATCCCATACATGGAACCATCAGTTACAAGAAATGGAGAAGTTTCGAATGCTGTGGATAAGTTCACCACCTTGGTAGTGTACTTTCCAGGGATGTACACACTGACAATGGAGATGAGGCATGCATTGTCAGAGCTAGCTCAATGTTTGGGAGCTTCCAAAGAAAAGTTTGGGAGACAAGAGGTATTAGACTGACTACCAAATTGAAGGTCTACAGAACTGTTGTGCTGATTTCATTGTTACATACTTGTGAAACATGGACAGTCTACCAGGACCATACCAGGAAACTGAATTGCTTCCATATGAACTGTCTTAGGAAGATTCTGAGGATCACCTGGCATGATAAGGTACCAGACACTGAAGTCCTTGCTCGAGCTGAACTGCCAAGAGTTCAAACTATGCTTCAGAGAGCAGAACTTTGATGGGCTAGCCACATTGTTCAAATGCAAAATGTACGCTTGCCAAAAATATTATCTTAAGGAGAAATCACATGAGGCAGGTGAAGCAATACAAGGACACTCTGAAGGTCTCTCTCAAGAACTTTGGATTTGACTGTGCAACATGGGAGACACCAGCATGGGACCGCTCAGCATGGCATGCCCACATCAGAAAGGGTGCTGTGCTCTTTTAGCAAAGCAGAATTGAAACCCAAAGAAAATATAGGATATGCAAATCTGGGGTATCCACCCCAAACATGCACACGACTCTCTGTGCCCAGCCTATGGTAGAGCATTCCGAGCTCATATTGGTCTGATCAGCCACAGTCAGACACATTGAAATTTCACTTTATCATGATGATGTCATTTTGATCCTCTTCCAAGATGGACAACAACCAACCAAACATTTTTGTACGTGTGAGTTTTTTTTTTTCCTTTTTCTTTGACCTCTCTGGGACATGGGCCTAGTAGTGAGTGGTATTTCTAGGTGAAAGGATATGTATAGCTTAGTGACGTTGTGGGTATAGTTCCAAATTGCTTTCCAGAATGGCTGAACCTGTTCACAGACCTATCAGCTGTGCATTGATGTGCCTGAACTGTTTTCCTGTCACCTTTCCAATATTTGTCGTTTTCCTTTTGTGATATCTTTGCTAATCTAAAGGTTATGAGGTGCAATCTTAGAGTTACTTTAATTTGCATTTCGTTAAGTGTTAGAGATCTGGACTTTTTTTCTTAATGGCTATTGATAGTTTAGGTTTCTCCACTTGAAAACTACCCACTCATAACCTTTTGACCATTTGTCAGTCATAGAATGACTCTTGTTCTTATAAATTTAAATCAGTTCCTTATATATCTTGGAAGTGAAATTCTTATAAGAGAAACTTGCTGAAGTGATTTCTTCCCCTCCCAAAATCATCTACTTCTCTTCTCATTTTAGCTGCATTAATTTTGTTTGTGGAAAAAAAATTATGTAATCAAAATTTTCCGTTTTTTGGTCACAAACTGTTCCATAGATCTGAAATTTCTTCTGTGCTCCTCTAATTTATTACTTCATATCTTATGTATAAGTCATTCAGTGATTATCTTGGTATATATTGTGAGATGTTTGCTTATGCCTAATTTCCACCAGACTACTTTCCAATTTTCCTAGCAGTTTTTGTCAAATAGAGTTCATGTCCCTATAGTTGGGATCTTTGGGTTTAGAAAACACTAAGCTGGTTCATTTGCTGCTGTATGCTGTGTACCTAATCTGTTCCACTGATTAACCTCTCTATGTTTAAACCAGTACCAAATCATTTTTATTGGTTTTTTTCTTTGTAGTATAGTTTGAAGTCTGTTACTAACAGGCCTCCTTATTTTCCTTTTTGTTTTCATTATTTCCCTTGAGAGTCTTGACTTTTTGTTCCTCCAGATGAATTTCATTATTTTTTTTTGGCTCTATACAATAATCCTTTGATATTTTAATTGGTATGACCCTGAATCAATATATTAATTTAAGCAGTATTATAATTTTCATCACAATAAAATGGGCTAATGGGCATGGGCTACCTATTAGCAATTAATGCTTCTCCAATTATTCAAGTCTGTCTTTATTTCTACTTTGTATTTGTATCCATAAAATTCCTGTGAATATCTTGATAGATTGACTTTCAAGAATTGTATATATTCTGTAATTATTTTGAACAGAATTTTTCTTTCTATTTCTTCTTGGTAAGTTGTGTTGATGATATATACAAATGTCAATGATTCATCTTACATCTTGCAACTTTGCTAATTTTAGAAACTATTTCAATTGATTTTCAATTGAGTCTTCTAGATGATTCTTCAGGATCCTCTAAATGGATCAGCAAAACAAAACAACATGCTTTAGTTTTATGTCTTCTTTACCTATCTTTAGTCCCTCTATTTCTTTTTCTTGTCTTTTAGTATTCTAGTTAAATTCTAGTATTCTATTCTAAATCCTTCTAGTAATAATGAGCATCCTTGTTTTACCCCTAATTGTTTTTGAAACACTTCCAAACTTTCTCTATTACATAAAACGTTTATTCTTGATTTTAGAAAGATACTGCTTATTGTATTAGGGAAAAGTCAGTTTACTCCTATGTTTTCTAGTATTTTTTTTAAAACAGAAATATGTGTTGGATTATGTCAAAATCCATGTCAGCAACTACTGATGTAATCAAGTGGTTTTTATTGGTTGGTATTAATATGCTCTATTATGTTCACAGTTTTTCTCATATTGAATCAAACCTGAATTACTGGTAGAAATGCAAGCAAGTCATGGTGTATAATCTATTAAAACCTTGCTGTAGCCTATTTGCCAACATTATACGTATTATTTTTATGGTAATGTTCATTAGGGATATTTGTCTGTAATTTTCTTTATTTGCTATGTCTCTCCCTGGTTTAGGTATCAAGACAATATTTGTAGCATTGAAACAGCTTGGAAGGGTCTCTTGTTTTCCTGTTTTTGCAAGTTTGCAAAGTTTTGCAAGTTTCCCTTTCTTTTTTTCTTTTTTTCCTTCCTTTTAATTTCTCCTGGAGTTTATTTATTTTTTTTTGTTTTGTTTTGCTTATGATTACTCTATTACCTATCCCTTTCTCGTCTCCTTATACCCCTCTATTTCTATGTTGCCCTTCATAACCTAGTTCCCTCCTATTTTCCGGTGTTCTTGCACCTTACTCCTGATATGTACTCTTCAATCCAGTGACGCTGGACTCATAACTGTTCCACAAGGGACATTCCATCTTTTGGCTCTGGGCATTTTCTCTGACTGGCCTTCATTCCTAGAATATTTACCCTCCTCATCTTCATCTACTGTCTTCCTTTAAGTCCCAAATAAAATTCCATCTTCTATAGGAAACCTTCCTCTTAATTTCTTAATAACCCCTTCATTCCATTAATTATCTTCGTTTTATCCTCTGTGTAACTTGCTTTGTATGTATTTGTTTACGTATTGTCTCCCCTATTAGACTGCAAGCTCCTTGAGAGCAGTCTTTTGCCTCTTTTTGTATCCCCAGTGCTTAGTACAGGGTCTGGCACATAGTAGGTGCTTAATAAATATTTATCATTTGATTGCTACACTCCTCATAACATTGTATGCTAGGTTAAGGATTATTATCCTCATTCAGGAAAATGAGGGTCATACAGGTGAAGTGACTTACGGAGTATCACACAATTTTTCATTACTCATCTCTATGATGCTTTAAGGTATAGAAAGATCTTCACTTATAACAGCCCTCCCTGTGAGATACAAAACTGAGGGATGCTGAATGATTGGATAAAGGGATTGGCACTGTTTAACTTCAGAAGAGAAGTCTTTAGGAGACACCTGGTCACTACCTTCCACCTGATGGGGGAGTAATCTTGTCCTTTGTGGGCTCAGAGTTGTCCAAAAGGAAGTCGGCCTACCGTGGGAGATAATGAGCTCTATTCCATAGGAGTCTTCAAACAAATACTGGATGACCTTGCTGAATGCTTGTTGAGGTTGTGATATAGGGGATTCTTGTTCAAGATAGGGTTTGATGATGGCCTCCAAGTTTCCCTTTAACTCTGAAATTCTTTGCTTTTGTAAACTTGTCTCTGGTTACACAACCAGAGTATGTCAGAGACCTTAGGTCTGGGGTGAGCTGGGCTGGGTTCCCTGTGAGTTCAGCCATCTGCAAGGGTGGAGAATTGGAGCCCTCTCTGCTTAGGCCTCTCTAGGCCTCTTCTGTCTCCCCCCACACCAAGGCTGAGCCCAGGGACCAGTGGGAACAGGGTTGGGTGGAGATGGCAGAGGTCCAGCTCTGAGTCACTTCCCTGGCCCTGAGTACCGATTACACTGGTCTTGGCACAGAAGTCACTCTCCACACCTCCCTCCCCCCATTGTCCAGTTTTCCTTGCGGCTTTGGAGTGAGAGGTAATGTCATGCCAATTCCCACTGTGACCAGAACAGGGGAGGGCCTGCCCCTATTTCAGTACTGCCTAGGGCTTTAGTCTCTTCTATTTCGGGTGGGCCAAGAACACTGCCAGAGCCAACTTACAAACCAGAGAATCACAGACTAAAGGTGCAATGGAACTTGGAGAACATTTGGTCCTACTACTTCATCTCATAGATGGGAAAACTGAGGCCCAGGATAGGAAAGGACATAGCCAGAGTCACATGGATTAGTATCTAGAGATAAATTGAGTTCAGATGTAGGCTCTGCTACTCATTTGCCTGTGTTATCCTGGGCAAGTCCCTTCTGCTCTCTGGGCCTCAGTTTCCCCACATATAAAACAAGGAGGGGATCCTGACTAGATCAGGATCAAATCCTTTTATTAAGGGGATTTGTTCTGTGAAGTTTGGTTTCAAAGGGCTGAACTTGAAGAAGTAGAGGGCCCTATGTGGCCTCAAAGCTGAAGGTTCTCCACCCCTGGGATGATCTCTAAAGTCTACCAAAAGAATTATTTCCTTTTTCCCTTACTTTCCAGGTCAGATCTCTTTTCTGCTCCTCCTCATGCCTCCTTCCCTCTGCCGGTAGGGGGTGCTCCAACGTTAATTCATGAAAGGTGATAACTTGATGGAGGTGGAAATCACCTGTGAGATGGGCAAGTACCTCACCCCTGAGGCTCAGTTGCCTGACCTATTTATCTCATAGTGTGGTGAGGGATGCCTTCTGTTTCTTGGTTCTGTTCCTGACTCATCAGACTTGGCCACCTTCTAGCCAAGAGCCCCCTCTCACCCTGGAGATACTTCTGCTCCTGTGGACCCTTCCAATGACAGGTGCACCAGGACCACCAGCAAGCTGTTTGGCCATTGCTTCCAGCACCACCACCACCATGATGGGGAGAGTCATGGAGACAGAGTGGGGATTGGATTTGTACTAGTGGCGATTGGATTTGGAGTAAGGCAGGCCTGGGGTGAATGCCCAGGGGACATTGTGTCCTGGTTGGAGCCCAAGGTTCTGCTGTGGATCTACCATTGATTCCCTGTGTGACCTTGGGCAAATCATTATTGTTTTCTCTCCTCTTAAATGAACGAGTTGGATCTCTAAGTTACCTTCTAGTAAATAACACCCCACAAACTATCTAGAACTTTGCAAACTCTATTGAATTTTTGCAGGATCACAGATTTATAGCTGGAAGGAACCTTAGAGACTAAGTCCAACCCCCTCATTTTACAGGTGAGGAAACTAAGGCAGAGAGAATTAAATGACTTACCCAGCATCACACAGTTAGTAAATGCATATAAGGGGATTGAAATGGACATTTTCTATCCAGTACTGGACCTAGTGGCCTCAGCTACATGAAAGGTTGTTGTTTTACCAGTAATGGACATCTTGGGATGAATTTTTAGCCTGATCTGAATGTGAGAAAAGACAGAGGTGTGTTTGGAATCATCTTGAGCCAACTAAACCCATTGTTACATTTTTAGCATTAGCATTTATACATTCCAAATGAGAAAGCCCTATATATAAATCAAGGCTTGATTTATTCTTTCACTGATTGTCTAGACATAAGAGATGGAGAAAATGTGAATGATGAAAATTAAGTTTAAGAGCGGCCATGCATACATCTCCTCCCTCTTCCCTACCCTCACCCCCCACCCCAAGCCAGCACATCACTGGAAAAGCCCAAGATGACATTGCAGGGCTTAGCCAGTAGAGAAGGGACTGGGGGTGAGGGAAAGGGGAGCCTTTCCTGTAACCTTGAAAGCATCCAGTCAAGGATGATACTGAAGAAAGAATCATAGCTTACATCCTTTCACATTCAGAATCATTCAAGGTTTACAAAGCATTTCCCATGCACTGTCTTTTGGGACTCTCACAACAATCCTATGAGGCAGATGCTATATTATACCCATTTTGCAGATGAGGAACCTGAGGCAGGCTTAAGTAACTTACCCAGGCTTATACAGCTAGTAAAATCCTAGGGTCAGAATATTGACTATTCTTTCTAGCCCCAAGTCCCAGTTTTCTATCCACTACTATGTATCCTTCCTGCAGTCTGTCTTCAGTGACCTCTATGACAGCTTCAAGTCTCCAGTTGCCATCTGCCCAGCTCACTCTCTTCCCAACAGACTGTACTAATCAGACTAGAGGGACTGAGGCAGTCTAGTTTAGTGAAAAAAGATATAGGAGTAAGAGACAGCAGAACTGGGGTCGAGTCTTGTCCCACTACTATGAAACTCTCCCAGCTCCTAGCTATGTAACCCAAGGCAGTATCCTTCCAAATGGGACAGTATGACTAGGTTCAGTACTCGAGCTCATTTCTGTTTTTGTATCATCAGAGCCAGGCACATAGGAGAAGCTTGATAAATGCTTGCTGACTGAAATGACATAGCAGAGAGTTCTGGACTCGAGTGAGGAACACCTGAATTCCAAGCCTGCCTCTGACATTTATTATATGACACTGGGCCGTTCATTTAACTTCTCTCATCTTCCATTCCCTCATCAGAAATTTGGGAGTAATAATGGCACCTACTTCACAGGGCTGGGATAATCAAATGGTGTAATATCAAGGGTATTGCAGAACTTAAAAAGCTGTATAAATGTTAACCAATGTTACTGTCATTCTAGATTGTAAGGTAAACTAGGACAGGGGCCAGATGGTACCCATTTCTAAATTGCTTTCAGTGTATTCCAGCACACAATAGACGTGAGCATTCAGTGTTTGCTGAATGAATAAACAAACTTGTGAGTATTGCTGAATGAAAACTTAATATTTTTAGGGAGTTAGATTTAGCATTGACCAAACAAGTCTCTCCCTAGGGATCTGGGCCCCTGGACAGTGAAGACAAGCAAATTTGCAGTCCTGGCTTCCATTCCTGACTCTCACACTTCATAGCTCTGTGACCCTGGGCAGCTCCACTCAATCTCTCTGAAACATTTTTCTAATAAGAAAAAGGAGGCTTATCTTTCCACTGTCTATCCATCTCTCATGGCAGATGCACATGTCATAAGAGTGCCTTGTACACCTTGTCCTAATGGTCCTTCCAAGCTGTGAATGGTTTTCCCCTTTCCTTCTGCCTTTTGGAAGCTCTGACTTTTTTCAAGTGCCATCTTCTCCATGAAGTCTTTCTTCAGCTTTGAGAGTTCTCTGTCCCCCAAATGACCTAGGATTCACTTTGTAAAAATTCCATATATTCTTTATATGTGTGTACATATACACATAACGTGCTGAATATTTCTTATATATGCATTTATATAGTGCCTACTATGTGCCAAGCATTGTGTTAAGTGAAACAGTCTCACAGCTTGATTGCACTGGTGTCCACAGAAGATTGACAAGTTTAAAAAAAATCTCTAAAACCCAGAGGAAAATTTTCCTTGGAGAGCTAATGTGCAGAATGAAGTGTGGATGGATCCAATCTGGAGACCTTATCTATGCTATGAGGCCCTACCTATGCTAATGAGAGCAAAATTCCCCAAAGTCTGGTCTGCACTTCATAACTTACAGGGATGGTGTGAAGGAATATTTTCTTCAATGAGTTGTTAGGCTAAATCTCAACTCTGTGACCGTGGACAGATTCCTTTTTCTGGTCCTCAGTTCCTCCATACTTAAATGAGAGGTCTTAGATTATGTCTAAGATTTCTTCCACCTTTAAATCCTTTGCTCTTTTCCAAGGCTGTGAGGTCCTCTCACTTGAAGCCCAAGTGAGATACACATGTAAGCTATTATCATCCAGGGCAGCTAGTTGGGGGGGCGGGGTTGGAGATGATCTCTATTAGGTGACAGCACAACACAATTTGATGGCTAAGTCACCATAGCTATGCGTTGGTGGAATTTCGCTTTCTTTCTAAAACCTCTGTTCAGGAACACGAGTCTACAGTCTTTGAGAAAGGAAGAAATCCGACTCTGCAACCCACCCCCAACCCGGAGTTACATGGCCCCCCCAGGAAACCCACACTCCAGGAGGGCTGGACGTCCTGGCCCCAAGTTTCCGGGTTCTATAATTGCGTCCAGGGCTCTGCCAATCAGCAAGCTGCCTGCCAGGGGCCCCGCAGGCCGGCCGGCATGCCTGGGCCTCCGCTCCCCACCCCATCCCCCACCATAGGGGCTGTGGATGGGGGTGGTCCACTAAGAGCCGCAGCCCCGGGTGCTTTACGTCAGTGGGGTGTACTTTCCCCACCCTGCCTGCAGCCAGATGTCCCAGCTCCCGTAGGGTTCTCCCTCCAGGGGCCCTCTGAATAAATTCTGAGTTTCAAGAATCCCGGCGCTCCAACTTCCCGGGGAGAACCAGAATTGGTCCACCACCAGCCTGACCCCTCCGAGTCGCAGGGCCGGAGGAAGGAGGGAAGAAGGGTATGGGCCCTAGGACCAAAGGGGAGGGGAGACGGTGGGGAGGGGCTCCAGGTCCCTCCCCCAAAAGAAGCAGGCGGAGCCTGAGCTCGTGGTAACAATACTTTACTGAACAGAAGGTCAGAGTACAGTATTACATACTGGAATGTGGAGTAATAGCAAAAGGGGGGAGGGGGATGGATGGGGGTGGAGGCTTTTTCTTAAAAGAAAACCAACCCACCCACCACGTTGTTCCCAGTATAAACATAAATAGGGCAATTCGAACACTTCAAACAAAAAAAATAGCTTGAAATTCTGTAAGTGTCACATTTACACTTTGTACAAAGGGGGCGGGAGACTTAGGTTTGTGCAAACCGGACACACGATAGGGGTGAGGGAGAGGGGGCGTAGAAAAAGGGACGGAAGGACGGACTAGACGATAGCGGCCCAAGCAACTCACGGGGCTTGTAAACAGGGGGCGGGGAGCCCCCCAGCAGCGACAGCCCGGGGACAAGGGATCGGTCTTCAAAGCTCAGACCTTCGGGGCTGGGAGCTCGTCTCACCCTGGTGCACGCCACGGTCCCTCTCAGCTAGAGCCCCCAACCCTAAGCCCAGACTCCCTAAGTTTACCCCCCACCCTATCCTGTTTCCTTGAAAGGTCCAGTAGCGCCGCTCGGAGTCCACTGCAGTCCACCCGGGGATCACTCTGGATCGGGCGAGTCGAGAGCCTGAAGCGCTGGGGGTCGGTGCAGCTGGACTGCGGGACTGCGTACGCACGGGCTGCTCGCAGCCTGGGGCCTCCGGTAAGGCGTGAGCCCTAAGGTTCTTGCCCCGAGCCAGGCGCCCGGGGACAGTCGAAGGGTCCTGGCCCCAGGAAGTAAGAAGATGGTCAAAAAAGAGGGGTCGGCCGGGCCAGGCATGCGCCCTAAGGAGCAGTCCCACGGAGACGCCGGAGCTCTGTCCGAGAGTCTGGTCCCGGCCCCCGCGGGTTAGGGGAAGAGAAGCAGCCGAGCATGCGCCCTGATGGAGAAGCAGTCCCGAGCTGGGCTCTCGAACTCCGCCAGTCAATGAGTGGGTGGCCCCGGGACCCCCGTCCCGCACCCTGGGCCTCGGGGAAGCTTAAGCTCTCGGCCCCCCTCAGTACGCGGGCACCTGGTGCTGGGGCAGGAGCTGGCAGCCGCTGTTGACGTGACTGAGCACCTTCTGCTTGAGCTGCGCCACCTGTTCGCGTAGAAGGTTGGCCGTGGACGCCAGCTCCGTGTTCTGGCTCTTGAGGCTCTTCACCTTCTCCTCGAGCCGCGAGATCCGCTCCAGCTTCCGCTTGCGGCACTTGGAGGCTGCGATGCGGTTCCGCAGCCGCTTGCGCTCGGCCTTGATGCGCTCCTGGGTGTCCATGTCGATGGGTGACAGCGGCGGACTCTCGCCGAAGCTGGGCACATCGGGCACGATCTGCGGCTCGTCCTTGAGCGCCTGAAGCCGGGGGTGCGGCTGGGGAGGGCCGGGGCCGGGCCCGGGTCCCAGGCCGGCAGGAGGTGGCGGGTAAGGCACCGTCTCCGTGCTGTAGTTGACCGTGGTGCCGCCCAGCGCGCTAGCCGAGCCCGTGTAGCTGCTCAGGTTGGCGTAGACGGGCGGTTCGGGCTGCGCCAGGGACGCGGCGGCCGCGGGCCCCGCGCTCAGCTCCACGCCCGCCCCGCCTGGCGTGGGCGCACAGCCGCCCGCTGCCCCCGTCGGCCCTCCGGCCCCGGCCGGCCCCGCGCCGCCCCCGCCGCCTCCGCCGCCAGCGCCGCTCAGCTGGTTCTGTTTGTGCAGGTCCTCCAGGGCCTTGACGAAGCCCTCGGCGAACTCCTGCTCCTCGCTGGCCGCCACCTTGGGGTACAGGAACTGGCTGCTGGTGGGGGTCGTGGTCACCAGCCCGTTGGACTGGATGATCAGGCGCTCCAGCTCCGGGGACGCCAGCTTCAGCAGGCCCAGGTCCGGCGACGTGAGCAGTCCCTCCGTGGCCGCCGAGGCTCCGGCCCCGCCGCCCGCTCCGCCGCCCGCTCCGCCGCTGCCGCCGCCGCCGTCCCCGCGCAGGTGGTGGGCGCCGTGGGGCGGCGGCGGCGGGGCGGCCTTCAGGGTGGCCACCACCTGATCGCTGAGGTTCAGGGTGAGGCCGTCCTTTTTCATCATGCTGCCGCCGCCGCCGCCGGCGAAGGGAGACGCGGCCGGGGGAAAGAGGCGGCCGGAGGAGGCGAAGCCGCCGCCGCCGCCGCCACCGCCGCCGCCGCCGCTAGTGCTGGTGCTGCTGCCGCCGCTCAAGCTGCTTAACACATCATCATGGTAGAAGGGTGTTTCCATTCTCCACCTCCTCCCCCGCAGCGGCCCCGGGGAGGAGGGAGAGGAGGGGGGCAAGGGGCGGGCCGGGAGGGGGGAGGGACGGCCCCGGGGGGAGGGACGGGGGCGGAGGAAGCGAGGAGGGAGGAGGGAGCGGGCGGGGGAGGGGGCTGGGGGAGGACTCGCTCGATCAGCCCCCCCACCCCGGGACACGCTCCCTCCGAGCGGCTGCGCTCTAGTCGCAGCAACCCCTCCCCGAAATTGGACTGGCTGTTTGGTGGGGGTAGCTGCGGACGACCCTCCCCACGGTACGCGCGCGTGCGCGCGCGGGGACCTTATCTTTATCCTCGTCCCCGCCTCCGCCTACCCCCCACCTTCTCGGGTGCCTGGGTTCGGGAGGCCGTTGCCCGCGCAGTCCCCAGCTCCGGCATCTTATACCCTCGGCCAGCTACGATGAGCTCACTTCACCCGCTCCCCATTGGATGCAGATGACGTCTCCCTCAGGCCCCCCCTCATTTACATAGGGGGCAGGGCAGCCGGCCACCCCCAACCCCCCTCGCGGCCTCCCTCTCCAACCTCTCCGACCCACCCCCAGCCTCCCCCCACCTCCGGTTGTCCCGGTGACGCTCTGTAAACTGCACAACAGCGCGCGGCCTTGTGGGTTGATGTCATGGGGGCGGGGCCCCCCGGGGAGGGAGGGAGGAAAAGAAGGGGGTACGGTCACGTGGTATTTTCTGGAGCGGAGCTGGCCTCGGCACCGGAGCACGTCAGGCCCTATTTATAGGCACAAAGGGAGTTGCTCGGAGCTGGACCCTAGAGCCCCTCCTCGGGCTGGCTCAGGGACCGCCCCCACCACCACCCACTGAACGTCACCCTTGGGGCACCCCACCCGCAGTGGCGTGATGTCCCTTGGCAGCTCCCAAGTCTGTCCTGGACCAGCCACGTCTGGGTACCCCCCCATACACGCACACATAATATACACACCTTCCTGGGCTTCCATCCAGCCTTCCCCCCAAGGCTGAGCCCCTTTTTGGCCCCAGCACCGGGAGCATTACACCCCCTCCTCATCATCTCTGGGGCAGGAGACTGTGGGATGACACCGGGGCCTCTATCCCTCAGTGTCTTAGCTTAGAAGTTCTAAGCCTTGGTCCAGACCCTAAAAGAGTCCTTGAACTTCAAAAGAATTAAATTTTTATTTTCATTCATCTCTGACTGAAATGTAGCATTTCCTTCTATAAAGAAAATGGGCGACAAACATTATTCTGAGAAAGGGTCCACGGAGCAGACAACGTGCTGAGGCACTCAGCTCTATAACAAAGTTCTATAATCAAAGCTCATGACAAAAAAGTCAAGGATCCCTGGCCTATCCGGAGGGGCACCCCCTCCCCAAGCTACTTTGTTTTGGAGGAGAGAACCCCCTCAGAGTCCAGCTGTTAGCTCTGCCCCCAGCTCTCAGGGCTGTCAAGATGAAACAGCGTCACCATCGTGGCAGCCCTTATTATCATCATCATTATTATGGTTGCAGCCAGTGGGAGGTGAGAGGAGCCACCCCACACCCAGAGGGAAAAAGGAAGGCGGTGTAAAGAGTAGCTTTAACCCTTGGCCCAGGGGGCCTCCTCCCTTTAGCTTATACCAGGCAGGGGAACTGAAACCATAGAAACTAGCCCTGTGGGAGGTAGGGAGCTGAGGGGCCCTTGGGCTAGCCAGGTGGAGCCCAGGTCCTGGCATAGAAAGCAGACACTGCCAAACCTCCCACTGCCACAGCACCAAAGAACTGGTTGCTCTGGGTAAGTCAGGTCTCCCTGATAGGGGCCCAGGGGCAGAGAGGTTGACTGCTATCAATAGAGGTAGGGTTGGGAGAGGGGGTACCAACAGAGATGTCTCCATAGAGGGGCTGCTGGCTTCTTCGCCTGGCTCCAAAGGGCCTCAGCTCCCACTCCACCCCCTGTCTTGGCCCCAGCCCCAGCCCTGAGGGCCAAGCCCATCTGGATCCTGGCAGCTGGCACCAGGCTGGGACACTGTGAACTCAAGGGGGTGGGGAGCTGGTGTCCTTCTCTCCCCCCACTACATAGGGCTTAGTCTGCCAGCCCTCCCCACCCTCTGGTGGTGAAGGAGAAAGGCCTGGAAATTTCCCTGCTCTGGGAGAGGTGAGGGAGGCTTCTAGGGGAAAGTGGAGGTGGGCAGCCCTTTAGACTCTAAAGTGTTAACTTAAAGAGCAGAAATAAAATACTCTTGGGGAACTTGAAAAGCTCTTTCCTCTCCAGTTTCAAAAGCACCACTCTAAACACACACTCCCACGTCCACACTGTCACCCACACACTCACTCAGATCAAATCAAATCCACACATACAGTCACACCCATAGGCAAGTTTATGAGTGGAGGAGGAGCATTGAGGGGGTAGAGGGGCTTTTGTAGGAGGGAACCCCATAGATGGGTGACGATAGACAAGATAGGAGCCCCTGGATAGCAAAAGGAGAAGTAATTTGGGGTGGCAGAGAGGTGAGGTTGAAGTCAGGAGACCTAAATTTTAATCCCAGCTCAGATACTCAGCCAGTTCTATAACCTTGGGCAAGTTATTTTGCCTTTCTGGATCTCAGTTTCCTCATCTGTAAACTGAGAAGAGCAGACAAAAACAGGTCCTTTCCAGCACTAAATCCTATGACCTAAATCCTAAATCCTATAAATGAGGCTGGGGTAGGAGGACAGAGACGATGGTCCAGGGGAGTGGGAGCTGAGGACCTAGAAGAGAGAGGATGAAACGGAGAGGTCAGGATTTGGCATTTGGAGAGTAAGAGATTCTAGGGGAACGGGTGGGGTGGGGGAAGTCCAGGAGCCTGCCATCTGCAGGAGTTGGGGGTGGGGTGGGGGCAAGGAATGAGAGAGGAGGGACTGAGAAGTCAAATTGGGGAGCTGTAGAGGTGAGGGCTAGGAATAAAGGGGCAGAGATCTGAAGAGTCTGAAAGCAGATCGGTGGGGCTGGGCTCTGCCTGCATTTTCTTTCCCTTATGGCCCCTCAGCTCCATCTTCACTTTCTGAGGGACCATTAGGAGGCCTCTGAGAAGACCCCAATTTCTGAAGCAGGACCTTGGTCCTGAGGGAGGATCTTGAAGCTTCCAGGTTAATTTCAGAGAAAAAAGGAATGAAATGCCCAAGGTTTGGGATTCAGAAAACCTGGGTTTGCCTCCTATCTCAAACACTAACCATCAGTGTGACCTTGGGCCAGTTCTTTCCCCACTCTTGGTCTCAATTTTTACATGTCTGAAATGAGAGGTCTGGACTAGATCTCAGGTCCCTCCCCTCTCTAAATCTGATGATCACAGGCTGACCCCAAGGGGCAACCTGAAGCCCTGGGAGCTACATCAGGCAGTGGAGTTCAGACCCCACCCTTTCCCCTTCCTCTTCCTTCACCCACCCCGTCTCCTCTGCCAACTGAGGCCTGAATGATCAGACCAGACAGGGAGGGGTTAAGGCTTCACAATTAGAGGCTCGATTTAGAGATGAGGTTTAACTAGTTTGGGAATAAACCTCAGGAGGGTGGGTGGTTTTCCCCCTCTGGACTCGTAGGAGCAGAGGGCCTCTGTGGGTGTTTTGGGGTATGGTTAGGTATTGGCTCTGGCTGTGTTTGCAGTTGTATGCCTGTCTCTGTGAGGTTTTGTATCTGGGTACATCTCTGTGGATAGCTGTCACCTTTGGTTATGTCCAAACGTTTTTTGTGTATACCTGTACACGTGAGTATGTCTATATGTTTGGCCTTGGGTGATTGTCTTACAGTTTCTTAGAGTTAGAAGGGACTTTAGAAGTTGTAAAGCCCAACCTCCTCCATTTTACAAATGAGGAAACTGAGGTCAGGTGACTTACCTAAGATGACTCAGGTAGAAAGTGATAGCAGCTTGGAGTATTAGAAAAACTGAAGGAAGTTCAATCAGAAAGTACTGAGATCCAATCCTACCTCCAGCCTACAATTAACTCTCTGGGTGACTACTGCTAAATCACATGCTCTCAGGACTTTGGTCTCCTCACCTGTAAAAGGGCAATGTGTTGTTCAGTTGTTTTTTCAGTCATGTGACTCCTATTTGGGGTTTTCATGGTAAAGATACAGGCATGGTTTGCCATTTTCTTCTCCAGTTCATTTTATAAATGAAGAAATAGAAGCAAACAGGGGCAAGTGACTTGCCCAGGGTCACACAGCTAGTAAGTGTCGGATCTCAGATTTGAACGGAGGTTCTCCTGGCTGCAGGGTTAGTGTTCTATCCACTGTGCCACTTACATGTCCAAAACAGCAGTAGTGATACCTAGAATACCCACCCACTCAACAGGGTTATTGTATAAATTAAATGAGATAATGCGGAATGTGTTTTATAAGCCTTAAAAGTGGTAGTGGAAAGCATATGAAATCTGGAGTCAGAACTGGTTCACATCGTATGTGACCTAAGCAAAATACTTCACCTCAGTCTCCTCATCTGTAAAATGGGAAAGGCTGGACTTTCAGTCCCAAGGCTGTGATGGCACATCTTCCACACATGTGAGCCATGATGGTTGTTATTACCACCTATGTCTTTGCCTCAGTTTAGGGATGTGCGTGGGGTAGAGGTCTGGTGGATTGGGTGGGTTGTGTGTGTGTTCGATTACGTATGTCTGGCTGGGGTTCTGTCTGTATCTGTCACAGTGTCTTTTCTCCATGGGGCAGGATGCATGGAGGGCCTGGGGAGAAGGAGAGTCCACAGCAGCTCAGAGTTCATAGGAATTTCACCAACCACGAAGCCAGGGAATCCTACAAGCTGGTTCCTGCCCAGACCAGCGATGTTTATGTTCTGAACTAACCTGCAGATCAACTCTTCCCCTGAGCTGTTGGCCTCAGGCCCAGGCCAGCCCAGAGGGTTCTGGGCCCAGAGCCAGACCAAGGTCTCTTATGGAGATACCCAGCCCCCACTCTCCAGCCTTTCCCCTTCTTGCTCCTTCAATTGTCCCCACATACAAGGAATGGAGAGTTACAGACTGTCAGCTGGAAGGGATCTTATGCATCACTCCCCTTCTCGACCTTCATGCCCAGACACCTGGGCATTCTCTATGTTCCTAGCACACACCACTCCATCTCCCTCCGTTCTATTGGAAAAGCTGTTCTAGTTGTTTGGGATGTATTTCTGTCTCTAGTTTCCTTCACAGTTCAAAAGCCATCATCTGCATGAAGTATTTCCTGATCTCAGCTGCTAGTGTTCCCTCCCCGCCCAAAAAATTACCTTGTATTTATTTTGCATATACGAATGTAATGGCAGGACTGGCCACAGAGTCCAAATACAAAAGGATTTGTACTCTCTTCCTCAGGACTTTTGCTGAGAGTTGCCAGGGATAGGAGGGTCAGCCACAAGCCGTGTGATGTATGGTTATGTATGTGTTAGATTAGGTTATGATGACCTTATGAGCCCCAAAATGTAGGAAGAACCATCAGAGGTTCCCCCAGCCCAGGATCAGTGGCAGAAACTGTCTAGAACCAATACCTGAGTTGGAAGAGGGGCCAGCCCTGACCCAAGCTGCTTGACCCTATCCAGCACTTGATTGATCCATCAACTGAAATGCCATATTCTGAAAAGAACCAGCCTCACTGAGAAAGGGAGTAACCCTCCCCATCACTGATGCCTCACCCTGAATTGAACTTGGTGGGGACTCTGCCAAGTGAGAAAAGGATTCCCAGCACCACTATCTCTTCGATATGAGAACTAGGCTCTCCAAGTACTCTGATTCCCTGAGGGACAATTCATTTTGGGACTCTAGGCTAAGGGGACCTCCCCAGCAGGGATGGGGTTGGGTGGGAAATTTTAAAAGATACCTAGAATACAAATGTGAATCAGGTATAGAACAAGCAGTTTTATTCCCACATGTAGAAAAGGGAGCAACAATATATTGAGCATAGTGGTTGACTACAAGTGAGAAGTTAATATTCCAGCCTCATTGGGACATTCACAGTGCAGCTACTCATTCTCTGTGTCTAGCCCTCTCAGCACTGGATGGACTCTTTCAGTGACCTTCTTCTGTCTTTGTGATTAGGAGACTTGCCCTCTTGGCAGGTGTGCCACTACTTCTGCTACCGCCAATGTTGTTGATATAAGCGATTCAGTAACCGTTTGTACCTGGCTATTCATCTAGGCAGGGGTGAGAGTTGAGGAAGACACCTATTCACAATCTTACAAGACCCTATACCAAAAAAGACAAAAGGCAGCATCATCCCAGACACAGGCTTGCCTACCAGGCCAGGAGCCATTGTACTGCTGCTGGGGGAGGCAGGAAGAGGAAAAGGGCATCTCTTCCCCTGGCTCCAATGATATCCTTACACCCCCCTTTCCTGACCACCCAGAGGATGTTTTTATACTGGAAAGTCATCAAGGAAGAAAAGTCTTCAGGGCAGGTTTTAGTATATTCATGGAGCTTAGCCAATTAAGTTATCCAGTATCTACTATGTGCCAGGTACTATGTTAAATGCTTTTTACAAATATTACCTCATTAGGTCCTCACAGCAACCTTGGTAGAAAGGTATTGTCACCCCCATCTCACAAGTGAGGGAAAATGAGGCAAACAGAAGTTAAATGACTTATTCGGGCCATATACTCCTAATAAGTGTCTGAGACTGTATTTGAACTCAGGCTTTCCTAGTTCCAGACCCAGTGTTCTATCCACTGTGCCACTCAGTTGTCTGGGTCATTATCACTAGATCACCAGGAGAGAATCAAGATATCTGTACCTGCTCTGAAGGGAAGGATTGAGGAGGAGGGTCCTTCTATCATGCATTCCCAAGGGGGTACTACATGTAAAATGGAGGAAATGAAAGTCAACATTTATTAAGGTCCTACTATGTGGCGAGCAAAGACAAAAATGAAATCGTGCCTGCCTTCAAGGAGCTTATATTCTGTAAGAGGAGAAGGCATGTGCAAAATCTATTAAGATAGAAGAAAATATGTGGAAAATAAACACTAAGGCGGTATTCCCAGTTTCATAGCTGTCACAGTGAAAGCCCTGAGTCTTACAGATAACTGTCATTAATATTTTCTCATCCAACCTACCCTTAATTTACAGATGTCAAAACAAGTCCCAAGAGGGACTTGCCCAATGTCCCACATCAGGTGGCAGAGACGGGAAAAGAAGCTTGCTCTCTTTGTGTCTCACTCTTAGATGCCTGATTCTCCACACTGAGCCAAGATACATTCTTTCCCTCAGGGCAAATAAAAAGTAGTTCTTTGAAGAACCAGGAGACTCCACCATTCCCCTCACCTCCAAATCCAGAAGGGGCCCTGCCCTATAAGATTGAAATTCTACTATGTTCTCAGACCACCTATCATCTGTCACTGGTGTCCTAGGTCTGAACATTTTCCATTTCTATCATGTGTTCAGTGTTCTGGGGGCTATCACAGCTCAAATATTCTGTTTTCTACTCTCCAATCTCTTGCAGCTCTGATGTATATTTTATGTTCCTTTGACTTGTCCACCTCTCACCTTTTCTGGGCTATATTCTCAGGGCCCTTGGAGTTTGACATTCAATGTACTAGATTCCATGCTCCTTAATATGGCTTTTGTCCTTCTATCCCCAGCGCCTGTCACAAAGGTTGCCCTTAACAAAGATTTGTTTAATGAGTAATTGATTTCCAGCCCTAAGAGTCTATATTTTGTGTTCTGTGTTCTCAGGGCTCTCTTACTTCTGACCTGCTATGCCCTAAGATCCCCCTCAACTCTTCCATTCTGTGTTGTAAGCTCTGACATCCTGTGTCCTAAGAGCCCTCCCAGTCCTTGACATCCTGGGTTCTAAGGGCTTTCCCCGCTCTGACATTATATCTTCTTAGGGCCCTCTCAGCTCTGACATCCTGTGTTCTAAGGACCTTCCCAACTTTGACATTGTATGTTCTTAGGACCCTCCCAGCTCTGACACTCTAACGCATTCTATCTGCCTCTGGGTCCCTGTAATCGCTGACCTGGGCAGAGATTTTGCCCAGAGCATTCCTCAAATTTGGATTGGGAATGAGTCTTTCTTGCTTCCACTGATCTAGTGTGGAATATCTGTTGCAAAGTATAGGGAGAGCAGAAAGGAGCTGCGTGTATATTGGGGGACTTTCACCCCTAAGAAAGGGAGACTAGGAGTCCCCACACCTCCTCCAGACCTGTCCATGG
Source organism: Bettongia penicillata ogilbyi (assembly GCA_023548195.1). NCBI lineage: Eukaryota > Metazoa > Chordata > Mammalia > Diprotodontia > Potoroidae > Bettongia > Bettongia penicillata. Next base: position 9,957,703 of record JAJHZJ010000315.1, on the reverse strand, counting down.
GGCAGCAATCTCGGTGAAATTAACCTCATTCAGTCCGGGTAACTGCAACCTGATCCCAGGCTCAACTCAGGCCATCTGCTTCCCGCTCTTCTCAGTAGGGAGGCAGGAATGCCTCATCAGCTCTGTTTCTACAAGGCCAGATCCTGAAAGCAGGATATGCAGGGGGTGAGACGGGGTCAGGAGTTCCTGGCTAACCCCCTAAACATTCAAGGGCCCCCTCTTCCCTCTTCCTAAGGTTGTTCTGGGGGGATAGGGAGAGAAGACGGAAAGGGGAGAGGGAGGGCTACTGTGACTGGTGAGTCTAGTAAAAATAATGGATTCTTCTCAATGAATGGGAGAGAGGCTGGAGGAAAAGAAGGACTTTGGAGCTCAAAATTAATATTAAAATAAATAAATGAAATGCTAAGAGAATAATAATAATGGTTCCTATTTCTATAGCACTATAATATTTACAAAGCCTTCCCCACAAAAACTTTACGAGGACAGCAATACAGGTATATCACCCCCATTTTACAGATGAGGAAACTGAGTCTTGTAAAAGAAGAAGTTACAGCAGAGACAAGACTCCAAACCAGGCCTTTGGGCCATAAGACAAGGGCTTGAATATCCTCAGACTTCCTATAGGACTTGTTATGAACCATTCTGACACACTTGTTATTGTGTGTTATAATATTATATATTACAGTTATCTATTTTTGTGTCTTTCCCCCAAGTAGATTATTAGTTCCATAAAAGCAGGGATGTATCTAAATATCTCTTTTGCACCTGATTTGCACTAGGTAGACCCTAGATAAGTATTTATTGAATAAGAATTTATTAAATTATTAAGTATTATGAATAAGTATATATATTGAACATGAGTTGAATCCACATCTTCTGACTTCTGATAATAATAATTAATAAAACATTTATACAGTGCTTTAAGGTTTGCAAAGTACTTTACAAATATGACCTCACTTGACCTTTACAGCAATCCTGGGAGGTAGGTGCTATTATTATATCCATTTTACAGATGAGGGAACTGAGGCACAGAGACGTTAAGTGACTTGCCTACAGTCACACAAAGTGTATGAGGTCAAATTTGAACTCAGGTCTTCCATATTCCAAATCCAGCTCTCTATCCATTGTGCCACCTAGCTGCTGAAATTCTGACTCTAAATCCTGCTCTATTACATCTTTCTTCCTGCTAATAATCACAGTAATATTCATAATTATGCCTTATGTTTCTTAACTACCTCTTTTTCACACTAAGATTCCTTTCATGACATGGCATGATGATCAGTTATGGAATATCACAATTTCCAAAGAATCCCTACCTGGAAAGACCCAAAGGAGAATGAAAAGATTCCAAGGAGGCAGAAGAAAGTAGAAGCCCCTGAAGTACGCTCTCACTCATGATAGATATGCACTGAGGATGGCTACCTCCAGTTAGGTTGACTCATTGATCCTTCTCCTGAGGGCACACTCCAAAGACAAAAGGGAAAGTCCATAGCTACAAAAACATTTTGCTATTGCACTTTTTGTAATAGAAGAGAACGGGAAACAAAGAGAAGACCCTTTGATGGAAGGATGGCCAAACAAATAGAGATATGGTAAAAATAATGGGGTATTGTGAAGCGATAAAAAATAATGAAAGTGAGGAATTCAGAGAAACTTTAGAGGATTAGTCTGAACTGATGCAAATGGTATTAAGCAAAAACCAGGCAATCAAATTACGTAAGGACCGCAATCATGCAAGGAAAGGAGCACTGGAAGATAGCAGACTTTGAATCAATAGAGTGACCAGTTGGAGTCACCATTTGTCCCTGAAGATGTCCCTGAAGGATAACACCTGAAGGTGAAGAAGGCCTCTGTCTTCTCAGTAGATAGAGAGTAGACCATGGCTATGAAATGAAGCCCATGTTGCTAAACACAGTCAAATGTGCTGATCTGCTTTATTTATCTGTACTTATCTGATACAAAAGAAGGTTCTTTTGGGATGGAAGGGATGGCAAGGAGCAATCATTGGGAAGTGACAGTGACATGAAATGTGCCTTTTTTTTAAACAAGGTAAAGAGAGATCAACATGGTATAGGGCAAAAAAAAAACAAAAAAAACACAAAAACAACTGAGTTTGGAGCCTCACAAAATGGAGATCAAATCTCAGCTCAAGCTACCTGCCTAGCAGCTAGGTGGGGCATTTGATAAAGTGTTGGACTTGGAGTCAGATAGTCCTGAGCTCAAATCCAGCCTCAGACAGTTACTAGCTGTATGATCCTGGGTAAGGAACTTAATCTGTCTGCCTCAGTTTCCTCATCTGTAAGATGGGGATAATAGCACCTACTTCCAAGAGTGGTTGTGATGATCACTTGAGATAATGTTTGTAAAGGGCTTGGCACGGTGCCTGATACATCGTAGGCACTATATAAATGTTAGTTACTGCTACTAATACTATCACTACTACTACTACTACTACAACAATATTTATTCATTGGCTAACTATTACTCACTTCTGGTGATCTGCAGGGCACAAAATATAGTGTCAGCAGGAATGAAATCTTGGACAAGAAGATGATGTCCTTTGGAACACTGCTGGTGTTTTGCACATGATGACTTCCAAGGGTTTCAGCAGAAAAAGTCAGATTTGGATAGTGATCAACTGGTTTAAAAGATAATGGATTTAAAAGATAAAGGATTAGCGATTTCTGGACCATTATTAAAAATATAGTAATAATAGGCTCATGGCTAGGGATGGGGTGTTTACTATCCTAGAGTTAGTAACAACATATTTATCCAGAGTTTTACAAATATAATCAAAAAAATTGAGGTTAGAAAGGAGAACATAAGTAGAGCCCATATGTTCCCCCATATATATGGTTGGGGTTGTGGCTCATTTGTGTCCAGTGCTTCATGACCTCATTTGGCAAAGGTACTGGAGTGGTTTTCCATTTCCTTCTCCAGCTCATTTTACAGATGGGGAAACTGAGGCAAACAGGCATGTGACTTGCCGGGGGTCATACAGCTAGTAAGAGTCTGAGGCCAGATTTGAACTCAACAAAGATGAATCTTCTTCAGACTCAGCACTCCGTATACTGCACCACCTAGCTGTATAGATACATAGCTGGATAGATAGATAGATAGATAGATAGATAGATAGATAGATAGATAGATAGATAGATGGATAGATAGATGGATGGATAGATAGGATGGATTGATGGCTAACTGGATAGAAGATAAATAGATGAAAAGATATATTTATATATAGTTACAGATGTGTGTACATATGTATATATACACACATATATACTATATATGGATTACACTAGCTATATTTGTATGTGCATATATATATTTATGTGTGTATATATCATGCTAGTTCTCATACATCATAACTACAACAAAAGAAGAACACAAGTATAACCACTTGGAAATTCAGAGAATTCAAAAATCAGGAAAGGAAACAATGACAATACCCTTGGCTTCAGTTACCTCTCTATAAATGCACAAAATATGGAGTTGCCTTGATTGGAATCATTGAGATTTGGTGGGATGAGATCCATAAATGTGAACAGTGGTGAAAGATGGAAGAGTATCATATATTAAGAATTTAGGATACTGCTCACTTTAGAGAAAATCTAGGAATTGGGGAAAATATGCATGGTAGAGAAGATTTGCATGAAGATAACTGGAGATAGAAAGAGAAGCAACATTGTCCTCAGAACATACCACAGACCACCAGGACAGAAGAAGGAAATATATGAGGAGAACAATGAGATAAGCCCTGGATTTGGAATTGGAGGATCTGGGTTCAAATCTAGCCAAAGCCTTCACTAACTCTAACCTTGGGCCAATCTTCATCTCTAAAATGAGAGACTTGGAGGGCTTTCCTGGGTCGAAATCTAGAAACTTATATACATCACCAACCTAGTATAGAATGATGGGGATCTTGAATTATGTAGACATCTGCTAAAGGCTGGTAGGAAGCACAGTTATTAGAGCAGTAACTACTGCTCAGGACTTGGGAAGACTTGAATACAAATTTTGTCTCAGACACTTATTAGCTGTGTGACCCTGGGAAAGTCACTTATCCTCCATCTTAGTTTCCTTATTTGTAAAATGGAGGTAATAGCAATATCTACCTCAAAGAGTTATTGTGAAGATAAAATGAGATAATCTTTGTAAACCTAAAAATACTATATAAGTACCAGTTATTATTATTATTAAAAATGTATAGGTCAGACAAAGCTAAAGGGGATAATTTACAGATAGTATGTCAAAATCAACATTGATTGAATCAACATTGATGGGCTCAAGAATTGGTGAATTTTAATAGAGATAAGTGTAAAATCTTTGACTTAAGTTTTTTTTAAAAAAATCAGTTCATAAGCATACACTAAGGAAGACCTAATAGTTGGAACCAGGTCCCAAAAGTCACCAAACTGTATATCCTTTGACCCAGTGATCGCACTCCTAAGTTTATAATGCAGAGGAGCCAAGATGATGGAGTAGAAAGACACATATTCTCTAGCTCTTCCCCCACAGCTCATAAAATACCTGTAAAAAATGACTCTAAACAAATTCTAGAGCAGCAGAAGCCACAAAATGACAGATGGAAGAGATTTCCAGCCCAAGATAGCCTGGAAGGCTGACAGGAAAGGTCTACCACACAGAGCTGAGCAAAGTGCAGCCTGGCATGGTCCAAGGCATGGTGCACCAGGGATAGGATCCAGAACAGGCCTCAGGGGTAGAATCCCCAGCTGCAGTGGAGGTTCTCAGATTCCTCAAATCACAATTGCCAAAGACAGCTTCAAAGGTCAGTGAGAAAGCATTTTTAACTGGATGACAAGGGAATAGGGTCCTTCCCTAACCCAGGCCCCAGGCAGCTACATCAGTGAAGGAGGAAGAGACAGCAACAGCAGCAGTGGCAACAACAACAGCATCCATTTTTTGAGCCCTCTGCCTAAAGACCCCAGAGGGAATTGAGCCACTGATCTGGGTCTCAGCCCTTAGTGGAGCTGGCAAAGGCTCTGGAAAGAGAATTCTACTCACAGATCCTGGGCAGAAAAGCTTTCATAACTCCCAAAATAGTGTGCAGACCAGGAGAGGAGTAAGCTCCTTTCATTGTGCCACCTTGGAGGAACTGAGAACTTACAGGTCCCCAGAGTATACCCCCCTCTTGACAAAGGACTCAAAAGTCAAGTAATTGACTAGGAAAATGCCCAAAAAAGGGAAAAAAATAAGACTATAAAAGGTTACTTTCCTGGTGAACAGTTATTTCCTTCTATCCTTTCGGATGAGGAAGAACAAGGCTTTCCATCAGAGGCCTCCAAAATATATATTCAATGGTCTCAGATCATGGAAGAGTTCAAAAAGGATTTTGAAAATCAAGTAAGAGAGGTGAAGGGAAAGTTGGGAAGAGAAATGAGAGCAATGCAAGAACATCATGAAAAGTGAGTCAACAGCTTGCTAAAGGAGACCCAAGAAAACGCTGAAGAAAATAACACCTTTAAATATAGGCTAACTCAAATTGGCAAAAGAGGTCCAAAAAGCCAATAAGGAGAAGAGTGCTTTAAAAAGCAAATGGGAAAGGAGGTTCAAAAGCTCACTGAAGAAAATAGTTTTTTAAAAATCAGAATGGAGCAGATGGAAGCTAATGACTTTATAAGAAACCAAAAAATTACAAGACAAAACCAAAAGAATAAAAAAGTAGAAGATAATGTGAAATATCTCATTGGAAAAACAACTGACCTGGAAAATAGATCCAAGGAGAGACAATTTAAAAATTATGGGACTACTTGAAAGCCATGATCAAAAAAAGAGCCCAGACATCAGAGAGCAAAATAAATATTTAAAGAATGCACCAATCACCTCCTGGAAGAGATCTGAAAAGAGAAACTCCTAGGAATATTGTAGCCAAATGCCAGAGTTCCCAGGTTAAGGAGAAAATATTGCAAGCAGCTAGAAAGAAACAATTCTAGTATTGTGGAAATAAAATCAGGATAACACAGGATCTGGCAGCTTCTATATTAAGGGATCAAAGGGCTTGGAATAGGATATTCCAGAAGTCACAGGAACTAAGATTAAAACCAAGAATCACCTACCCAGAAAAACTGAGCATAATACTTCAGGGGGAAAAATGGTCATTCAATGATATAGAGGACTTTCAAGCATTCTTGATGAAAAGACCAGAACTGAAGAGAAAATTTGACTTTCAAACACAAGAATCAAGAGAAGCATGGAAAGGTAAACAGGAAAGAGAAATCACAAAGGACTTTCTAAAGATGAATTGTTTACATGCCTACATGGAAACATAATATTTGTAACTCTTGAGACTTTTCTCAGTAGTGGGAGGGATTATACACACACACACACACTCACACACAGAGCACAGGGTGAGTTGAATAAGAAGGGATGATATCTTAAAAAATAAAATTGAGGGGTGAGAGGAATATATATTGGGAGGAGAAAGGAAGAAATGGAATGGGGCAAATTATCTTTCATAAAAGAGGCAAGAAAAAGTTTTTTCAATGGAGGAGAAAAGACTGCAGAGGAGAGGGGAAAAGTGAAGCTTACTCTCATCACATTTGGCTTAAGGAGGGAATAACATGCTCCCACAATTTGGTATGGAAATCTAGCTTACACTACAGGAAAGTAGGGGAGAAGGGGACAAGTGGGGTGGGGGATGATAGAAGGGAGAGCAAATGGGAGGAGGAAGTAATTAGAAGTAAATACTCCTGAGGAGGGATAAGGTCAAAAGAGAGAATAGAATAAATGGGGGTGAGGATAGGATAGAGGGAAATATAGTCTTACACAACATGACTACTATGGAAGTCATTTGCAAAACTACACATATATAACCTATATTGAATTGCTCACCTTCTCAAGGGGGATGGGTGGGGAAGGGAGAAGGAAGAGAAGTTGGAATTCAAAGTTTTAGGAATGAGTGTTAAGAATTGTTTTTGCATACAACTGGGAAATAAGAAATACAGGCAGTGGGATATAGAAATTTATCTTGCCCTACAAGACAAGAGAGAAGATGGGGATAAGGGAAGGGAGGGATGTTAGAAGGGAGGGCAGATTGGGGGAAGGGGTAAGATGGGGAGAAAATTTGGAACTCAAAATTTTGTGAAAATGAATGTTGAAAACTAAAAGTAAACAAATAAGCAATTTTTAAAAATTAAAAAAAATTAAGTTTATAATTCAGAGATCAAATAAAAAAGAAAAAGGTTCATGTGCAAAAAGCATTTATGGCAGCTTTTTGCATAGTAGTCAAAAAAACCCTGGAAACTAAAGGGGTACCCACCTATAGAGGAATGACTAACAAACTGTAGTATATAAATATAATGGAACATGATTGCTCCATGAAAAAATGACAAAATGTTTTGGAGCAGAGGAAACTGGAGGAAGACATCTATAAATGAATGCAGGGTGAAGGGAGAGCTAGGAGAATGGTCTGTATAAAGATAACATTATAGGGAAAAATAACTTTGAAGGATTTGAGATCTCAGATCAATGAAGTGATAAATGGGGAGGTCAGAAGGCTAAAGGTGAAACACCCTGCCTACCTCCTCCAGAGGGAGGAGGGACCTAAAGGCAGAGTTTTGCTGGATTATGCATATTTGTTTTGAGAATTTTCTTTTTTCTTTTATTATCATTCACATAGGGGGGCAATGGAAAGGAGAGATAATAAATGTTGTAAGAATAAATATATTTTAAAAAAAGATAAGAGAGGCATGACTAGATAATCATTCATCTGAAAAAGATCTGGGGGGTGAACTGCATGTATAGATGATAGGAACCACTATCAGAAATACTAATGTGGGTTGTGTGGATTTTGGACCCACTCCTCTAGTCTTTGCTATTGGGAAGGCTGAGGATTGTGGATCTTTTGAGTATGAGAGTTCCGAGATACAGGGGTCAAAAGCCTAATCTAGAAGCCTAACACTAATAGAGTGAGTACTTAAGATCAAAGGAGAGGCAGACCAGCCCCGGTTGGAAAAATCAAGCTTGTCAAAGCTTTGATGCTGATCAATATTGGGATCAGGCATTAATGGCTACTATGCTTCCAACACTGGACAACATACTCATCCAGTCTCAAAGAACTCCCCCCTCCCCCCCACAAATGTGGTCTTAGAATGAATTAAGAAAGGCAGTCCAAGGTCTAGGAAGGTGGCAGAGTGCTATATTTTGCTTTAGACAACATCTGGAAAATTGTATTCAGTTCTAGGCATCACATCTTAAGAAAAAAGATAAGCTGGAGAGAAACCAGAAGATGGTACCAGGATGGGAAAGGGACCTAAAACCAAGCTTCCAGAAGAGAAACCTGGGGGCAGGGTGGTTGGGAGAGGAAATGATAGCCATAGGATAGACTATAGTGTGGAAGAGATGTCACAGATGTCAGAAGACAGAACTAAGAGCCATGGGTGGTGGTCTCAAGGTAGCACATTGATGTTGGATGAAGGAAATGCCAGTCTGACCATGAGCATGATCCCAAAGTGGAATAACCTGGCCCAGGAAGTAGAAAGTTCCCTCTTTAAGTAAAGCATCATAAGATCCTAGAGCTAAGTCTGGCCATCTAGTTCAAACCCACCCACCCAACCATTTTACAGATGAGGAAACAGATCCAAGCAATAGAAGTGACTTGCAGCATCACATAGGGAACAAGCATCCAAGGCAAGATTTGAACAGATGACTCCCTACTCTTTTCACTGTGACACATAAGTCCCTTCCAGCTCTGAGATTCTTTGATTCTGATATCTGTGTCACCTTGGGCAAGTCATTTCAGTCATTTGCCTCAGCCTTCTCATCCTCAAAATGAAGGGGTTGGATTAGACCTGGGGTCCCTGGACTTTAAAGTGTATATATATATATATATATATATATATATATATATATATTCTGATAACAGCATTTCAATCTAACTGTTTTCTTTTGTAATATTCTGTATTTTACTTTGTGCATTTAAAAACACAATTTTGAGAATGGGTCCATAGATTTCTCTAGGCTGACTGCCAAAAGAAGGTAAAGAAAACCTGTCTGGGACCCTTCTACCTCTACCTCCTATGATCCTTTGAAAAGGTAGTTGATTATGTAGCTGGAGTCAGGGGCAGCCTCAGGGCTGCCCTACTATCCAGTAAAGCGGAAAAGAGAAGAAGGTCTCTAGTCCACTGGGCAGGTCCTCTATGGAGATCTACCAAAAGAAAAGAATGAGACATGGGGTAATAACATGAGAAGGCATTCAGAAGTGAGGGAAATGTATGTGTGAAGATCACCACTGGGGCCTACTAGGTATCAAGTAGTATTAGGCTAATAAAGAAAGCATTTTATTAAGTACTTGCTACACTCCAGGCACTGCGCTAAAAACTGGAGACACAAATAGAAATTAAAAAAAAAAAGATAGTCCCCTCTCCCAGAGAGCTTATATTCTAATAATTACAACACAGAAAGGAAGGTGAGAAGGCCAGTAAGTCAGAGGTAAAAACCTACCTAGTTCAGGGAGTCAGGGGCTGAACCAGGATAGCTGAAGCATGGTTGTCGTGAGGGTCCTTACTCAGATGAAGGTAAGGAACTCACCAATCAAAAGAGGAGGAGTAGGAGGCTGATGGACTAGAGGTATTTCCATTATGAGAAGGCCACAGGGACAGAGGTGGAAAAGCAGTCTGGGGCATTAGGAGCTGAGCTGATTAGAAGTGTTAAAAGACTGGGGATATGAAGAAAAATGCAAACCAGTTCTTGCCCTCAAGGATCTGCCATTCCACTGTGAAAACACCCTTACTGAGGAGACTTGTTGACACTACGCTAAGATCATCCATTGCATCCCAGGCCACCTCCAGTCATCCTGACTTTTGTCCTGCCACTGTACTTCCAATGACTCTGGAATAGAGAGTAAAGCTGATGATTTGGGGCATTTCTACCTCATTTAAATCCAATTCACTTGAAAATCAAGATATCACCTCATAATATCACTGGTCCTCTTCAAAACTGAAGGACAAACACCACCTCTATGGTAGTCTGCAATTTACAAAGCACATTCTTAACTATTTCCTCCCGCTCTAGAATGTCTATCCGCCATGCTGGTCCTCTTCTCTTGTTGAAGAGTTCTTTTGCAATTTTCCACTTTGAGCACTGGCTCAAGCTGGCCATGTTTCACTTCTTGCCTGGCTGTGCTTCTGACTGTCTTCATTACCATATTTCCTGTGGGTACTCTATGTTCTCCCTGCCCATTGGCTTCTCTTTACATGCTGTGTTGCCCCATTAGAATGTAAGTTTCTCGAGGACACAGACTGCCTTTCTGCCTATATTAATATCCCCAGAACTTAGCACCATAATAAATGCTTGCTTGTCTTCCTTTCTTTCCATGTGACGCAGACACAACAGGGTTATTATCCCCAGGAGAATCCCAAATCCCACAGAAAAGAAATGATTTCTTCATAGTCATACAACTAAGAAAAGTTCTAGCTGGGACTAGATCCTACTTCTCCCAATTTATCCTCAGCCTATTGAATGTTTTCTACTGCTGCAGTGAGTTAGGTCAAACTCTTCTGAGTTTCAAGGGCTGAAGAGTGCCTTTTGTTCAGTTTATGACAGGCAATTGGATGGATGGCCTATAGAGCTTGTCCATCAGTGTGTAATTCTTGGACCAACACTGTAAGTGGACCCAGGCCAGGACTTGAGCAATAGGAGAGCAGACTGGATTGCCTTCGAGAAATTTCAAAGGTTTCTTAATGACCTTAAGTTTCTCCCTAAAACATGAACCTATTAATTAATATCTATATTATACTGGTGGTGGTATTGTCTAAGTATGGGCCATGGGATACCAGTCTTCAAAGACCTAGAAAGAGTAAGACTCAGGAGGCAATGTAAAGCCACAAGGAGGGTGTAAATAGGCTTACAACACATTACAAAGAGGGAAAGATAAGGGAAGTGTGTTGTGAAGGATGGTATCAAAGACATGTATGATTGACAAAGAAATGTGCCATTCCTGTCAGAGCAAAAGAGAACCATTGGACAACCTGTAGACTTCAGTAATATCTTCTTCCTTGCAAGAGAAATTGAGAGGATCTTAGCACATGCAGTGGACTAGACTTATAGGCTGAAAGGGGTATCACAGGATGGGCAGGGTTAGATGGATTGAAAGCTGCACTGTTGGAGGAAACAACCACTTTGGTAAGATCAGAGACCCTTGGTGGAGCATTTAAGTAGGAGCTACTAGAGCTGAGAAAAACCAGGAAGGCCAAGGTCTGAACTCTGGGCCGGAAAAGAAGGAGCCTAGCTGGAATGATGGGGAGTATATGAGTGAGATGTGTGGGATGGGCTGACCAGGAGTGCTATGGCTTGGATGCATTCTTGAGAATCAGGTTACTCAAGAAAGGTCAGCTTTGCCCAGGCTGCCTCCTTCCAGACTTTTCCCTCTCTGACCAGGGGCCCTCCTTGAAGACCAGACTTTCTACCACTTCCACTTGGCCAGCAGGTGCTCCTTGAGACCCCTCTGTTAAGCACCCTGGGGGATGAAGGAGAGGGAGAAATCTCTACACCCTGTCCTCAGGGAACTTACACTACAGATATGGAGATGAGACAGAGGAGTGATGAAACCTGTGTTTGTTAACCAAACAGAGAATTTAAAAATTGGGAGGTACCTAAAGGTACCTGATCAAGGAATCTCCATTTCAGTATACCCGATAAATGATTGGCCCGCTTCTTTGTGAAGGCCTCCAATGAGGCAGAACCTCTTATCTCCTTAGACAGTCCATTCCATTTGGGGACAGCACTCTGCTAGAAAGTTGGTTTGGGGGGGATGTGTGGGAGTTTACATTTAAAAAATTGTCTTTGTTTCCTCAACCCCTTTATACTGTGTCTGCCCTTAGAGTTTAGTACCATACCCACAAGATAACCCTTTAAGTACTTAAAATGACTTTAATAACAGCTCTTTAAGTACTTAAAATGACTTTAATGTCAGCCTTCAATCTTTCCTAGGTTACACATCCCTAGTTCCTTCAGCTGAGTCACCTAGGACATGAATTCAAGGCCTTTCCACATTCTGGTTGCCTTCCTCCAGACACTCTCCAGTTTATCAGCGCTCTTAACATGTGACTCCCTTCACTGAACCAAGAACTCCAGTGGGGTCTGGCCAAGGCAGAGGATGCTTTCTGTGATCTTCTCAATGAAGGGCTGAGATTGATTTTTTTTGGCCGCCAAACCATGGTGTTACCTATTTTCATGGAATTGGTGGGTGCCTAAAAACACCTAGTCATGCTTCTACAGTTGGTTTCAGTGTGACCTTGGGCAAGTCACTTAACTTAGGAGGTAGCATGAGATGGGGAAAACAGCATATAGCAGCCAGGTTTAGTACATCCCACCTTCCCATCCACTCCAACACACACACACACACACACACACACACACACACACACTACAGCTACATCTAATGACAATAACAATGTATCTGTGATGCTTTACAGCTTTGATATTCTACATTTCCCTCCCATCTCCATCATTCTCTGGTCTAAGGATTTCTCCTAGCTCTGACAACAAATTAGATAGTATTTGTAAGGCACTTTGCTCTACAGAATGCAATATAAATGTTATTACCAAGATTCTGTTTTCTAATGCCCCTCCAAGTTCCTCCTCCTATCCCCCGGCTCTGACATTCTATGATTCTTTGATCTGGACCTCGGTCTTATCATCTGAAAAATGATGCTACCTGCTACTAGACCTCATTCACTGGGCTCAAATAAACAGAGAGGATAGAATACTGTCCTGTAAATTGCAAAGTACCATGCATACATTTTATTATCATGAGATAATAACTGTGATCTGTGGGTAGGCATGTGTGTGTGTGTGTGTGTGTGTGTGTGTGTGTAACATAAAAACCTGACAGTTTTATGACCCCAGCAAAGTCTCAACTTCATCAGTTTCTGAAAAAGATCCTTGAAAACTAGGGCTTGGGGGTGTAGGAAGGTGAAGGGGTGGGATGGGTCAGAATCAGACTTATTTGTGAGGGACTGAATCTTCTAACAAGGAAGAATGATGTGTGAGGAGGTACTGGCTAGTCCTTGGGCAGGCGCTTGCTGGGAGGGTCTGCTTCCCCAGGGCCATCCCCCTTTCTATCCCATCATCTGCCCAGGCAAAATGATCCTGAAGTCTGTGTGTAGGAGGATCCAAGAGGAGAGTCCACAGAGCATCCTAAGTCATGGGCAAGGGGAGGTACAGCGCTCAGAGGTTCCACCTCCCATTCTCCCTTCTTACTGCCTTCCCTTTGCTTTCTTTCACACCTCCTCCCCCACCTCCCTCCCTCCTTTTCCTATCTCCTCCTTCTCTCCCCCTCCCCCCTTCTTTCTCCTCCTCCTCCCCCTCCTTTTCCTCCACCCTCCCCTTCCCCCTTCCTCTTCTCCCACCAGATCCCGGGGAGGGAAGGGGCCCACTGCTAGGGCTTAGTTTAACCCCTTCTAGGCTGAGGACTGACACAGCAGGAGGGTTTTCAGGAAGCTAATGGAAAAGGGCTAAAGTCAGTGAATGAAGCTACAGCCAGCATGTGTTTACTGAGTTCTGTTCCAATCTGGGGCATGAGGGAAAGGTACACCTGGATCCCATAATATCCCAGGGCTAGTCCAGCCCAAGCAGTCAGATCCCATTTTCCCTCCCTGACCAAAGAAAAGACACCCATCAAGTCCTGTTTAAGGGACATCTCACTCAAATAGGAGTGGGGAGAAGAGAGGGGAGAGTAGTAATATAATGTTTACAATAATAATACTTCTAAAGAGCTTCGAAGTTTGCAAAATGCTTCCTTTCCCACAGCCCTATGAGGTGCTTTATGCGCCTGTCATCAGTCTCTTTACAAATGCAGAGATTGAGACTTTCTGGAGAAAAGATGAGGAAGTACCTCCCTCTTTTTGCTAGAGAGGTGGAGACCTATGTGCGTGGAATGTTGCCTACACTGTATCTGTTAGTCCTGCCTGACTGCTTTTCTTTGTGTAGGTGGGAAGGCATATCCAGAAATGGTTGTGATGCCAAAAACAAAAGGCATCGATAAAATGTACTTAAAAAAAAGAAAGACACTGGGGCTGAATGTGCTCCTCCCCTAATAAGTAGCAGAGTCAGAATTCGAAACTGGATCTCCTAATTCCAGATGTCAATGATTTCCATTAGGAAGAAGATTGGGGAGGGGGGAGGTGTGAGAACTGGAGGAAAGGGACCTTGTGACATCAGTTCAGCCCCCATCTTTTCTCCTCATTATTCATAGACTGCTTTTCTTCCCTGCTTTCCTAGGACAGCCCAAAAAACTCATCCCTGGCCTGGAATTCAAGAAGTCTGGCTCTATGTGCAGGTTCACTCACTGGGGGACCTTGGGTTATTCCCTTCCCCTCCTTGGGCCTCCTGGTCCTCAGCTGTAAAATAGGGGTGGGGCTTGGCCTATGGTCCTGGGAGCCAGAAGATTAAGAAAGATCGGAAGTTGTATGAGTTTATATGAATCAAATGAGTCCTCTCTCTTCTGGCCCCTTTCTCTTTTCTCCTCCTCTCCCCTCTTCTCACCCCTATGAAAGGGAAAGATTTAAGGACTAAGAGAGGAGGAGGATGGGGAACAGGGCCATGACCAGAAATTCTAGTCAATGGGACAAATTTGGGAGAGGGGAGAACCAGAGGCCCCTCAGATCTCAAGCGGCCCTCCTGGCACAGGCCCCCAAACCTGGTAACAAAATGTGAGCAGTCAGCCACAGTCAAACTGGCCCTCCCTTGGATGTGTGCGCCCTGGAACAACGCCCAGGTTGTCCTGTCTTAGTTCCTGCTTGGGGTAGGAAAATGAGAGGTAATTATGAGAGAGCATAGGTAGGAAGACAGGCCAATTAAGATGTGTAAGGAGTGCTGAGGAGGAGGGGAGAGAAGGCTGACAGGTAGCAGGCTGGTATCTGCCCTGCCCTGCCCCGGGGGACCAGCTGGGTGGATGTATCCCTTTTCCAAAGGACTTTCTGAAGACTGCCAGGATGCCAATGACAGGCCTCTGGGAGCGGGGGTGGGGGTGGGGAGGGGGATGGGGGAGGGTATATCTCTCTCCCCTGAGGTTGCGCACTTTCTCCCGAGGCCGAAGGTGAGGGTGTGAATGAGGAGCACTTTGGATAAAATGGGCGTAAGATCTTTTGGAGGTGGTATAAAGTCAGGTGTGAGAGGGGTGCTGAGGGTCATTCCCCGCTCCCCTTCGAAGTGTCCCCTACCCTTGGTCTCTCTGTCCTTCCCTAGGGAGAGATAAGGTAGTTGAGGGATGAGGAACACCCTTCACTGGGGTCGTCAAGTCCTAGGCAGTCAAGTCGGAGCGTAGTGGGGCAAGGAGACCTTCATCCTCAGCCCGTTTCTGTTTGGGGCCTCCCCTCCCCCTTCCATCCGCCCACCGCAGGCGGGGGAGCAGCTCCAGGTACTGTAAACCCCGCAGGAGTTAAGCCGGGCTGGCCGCGGGCGGCTGAGGGGGCGGACCCGCGTCAGCCGCTGACGTCAAGTCCGTGCCAGAGCCTGTGCGCAGCTCGGTGGCGGCGGCGGTGGCGGCGGCGACGGGGCGGGCGGGGAAAGGAAGAAAGCCCAGAGTTCAGATCGTTACTGATAGTAGCGCCAGGAGGGCCCTCGACTGGGCATAGACGGGGTGGGAGCGTTGGCTCCCGGAGGCCAGACGTGACTCGATGCATGACCACATGAACTGAGAACACAGAACACCAGACCTGGCTAGCATCTTAGAACCCACCCTCCAGAATGTCAGCGCTTCTAATACAGACGAACGTAGTGGAACGTCACAGCCAGACGGGTCTTAAGCGCCCAAAACGTCAAAGCTGGGAGAACACTTGGAACGCAGAACCCCTAATGCCAGAGCGTGGTGTAATGATGAGCTCTTGGGCTTTGGAGGACGTGGATTCAAATACCAGCTCCGCCACTAACAACCCTGGGTCACATAGGGCAAGGCACTAGCCTCTCCAGGCCCCAGTTTCCACACCTGGAAAATGAGGGGGTTGGACTGGACCTCTAAGGACCCTCAAGTTTTTTACTCCCAATGAGAAGGGACCTCAGAGATGATGGAAACCAACTTTCTCATTTTACAGAGGAAGAAACTGAAGCAGCCAACCATCGGGCATATATTGAGGCCATAACTGTGTACCAGGCGCGGGGAAGGGGTGGAGTGGGGTAGAGGATGCAAATATATAAAAGTGAAACCTGTTCTCTGCGCTCAAGGAATTTACCAGCTATTGGGCAAAGCCAGGCGAAGGGATCGCCCAGAGTTGGGGGCCAGAATGCTAAACCAGGTCTCCAGATTTAACGTTTTAGCTTTACACGAGGAAGGCTCTTAGGCTCCTCCGCTCTTCAGGGGCTTTATCCAGCCTTTCCCGGAAAGCCCCCAGGGAGGGGTGTTGGGGCTGGGGTTCCAGACTAAGCTCCTCGGACCCAACAGCTTGGATAAGGTCCCTACTCTTCCCTGCACTCCCCACTCCCCGCCCCTGCTCCGCCTAGAAGTAATCAGACCTAGGAGGCCCCAACAGGGTGGAGAGAGGGGAGGCCAGGGCTGTCAAGAACCGGTCTCTTCAGGCCCAAGACTGGGTGTTTGGCCCCGCGAGGGCAAATGAGAGCGTGGACTTCTGCCCAGTCTGAGCCCTGTCCCGCCCCTCCGCCCCTCCTCCACATCCCCCTCCCCGCCCCGTTCCTTTCTGCGCTGGGTGCCCTAATCTGGGGCGGTGATCAGGGACTTCTCTAACTGTGGCTGGGCCCTGGGGCTGCCCTCCTGTGGGGAGGGGATGCTGGGAGAGAGGAGGGGTGTCTGCAGGCGGCGCCTCTGGCTGCTGGGAGACTTTAGCTCAGATCCTTATCTGGGGCCCAGTGGGGAGGAAGAGAAGAGGGGAGGGGAGGGACCAAGAGGCCCTATCTTCTTCCTCCCACCCCCCACCCCCACCCCACCAGCAGAGACTGCAACCCGGACATTAATCAGGGGGAACTGGGGCTAAGTGATAACAGGCTTGGGTCTGGAGCTAGGAGGGAAGGGGGGCGGGGGGAGCGAGGGACCAGTGGGAGGAGGAGGGTGTGCCTTGAGTACGTGTGTCCGTCTTTGGATGTCTGTACACTGTGTGTCTGTACCTCCGGCCAGCCCCAGGCAAAGGCAGATTCCAGCCACACCCCCTTTCCTGTGGAGTCCTCTTCCTCCCTTTAGAGGCCAGCCCTTTCCTCACTGCTCCTCTGTGAGGAGGTAATACCTTCATCTTACCGATAAGGAAACTGAGGCCCAAAGAGGGGAAGGGGTTTGAGCAAGGCTGTATTTCTATGGAAAAATGAGTAGTCTCTGTTCTACTCCCTGTCTTGTCATTAAGTGGCCTGGGCGATCTTGGGCAAGTCACTGCCTTTCTCTTTAGCCTCAGTTTTTTCATCCGTAAAGTGAGGGATTTGGATGAGAGAATCTCTTAAAGTCTTGACATTTTATTCAAAGGTCCCTCCCAGTTGACATTTTCAGGTTCAAAGTTCCTTTCAGCTCTGACACTGTGTGTGCTGAAGGCCCTCCCAGCAGTAACATTCTGTATTCTAAGATCCCGTCTAGCTCTGGCATTCAGTGATCTGTGTTCTAAGGTCCCGCACCAGCCCTGACATTTCATATTCTAAAGGTCTTCCCAGTTCTGATAATCCCTGGTCTAAAGTCCTGCCCAGCTCTTACATGCTATGGTTTAATATTTGTCCCAGCTTTGCCTTGTTTTCTAAAGGCCTTCCAAATTCTGGAAACTATATTCTCAGGTCTTATCTTTCCTTAAGATTCTATGTGTTTATGAGCACAAGAAACTAAATACACAGTAAGCTTTTTGCCTTTGGAAGAGGTGGGGTGGAAGGAAGAGACAGAGCAGCTCAAAGGGTACCCCCTTTCCATGTTTATGTTCCCTCTACTTGACCCATTTTCCCTTCCCCAACTCAAACACCTAAGGACCCTTGAGGCGCAAATGGGCTGGTCCCAGGCAGCTGCGGCTGCTTACTGCTTCCCATGGCCTTGACCTTAAGAAGAAAGCTGAGTAGGGCCTCAAAAGGAGCAGGCTTAAATCATCGAGTTTCTGGCAGGCAGTTCTATGTCTTTAATTAAATGCAGGGGCCTGGGAGTGGGGAGGGAAGGAAGGCGGGTCTGGGCTTGGAGCCTGAGAAGCCTCAGTTGGCCCTGAGGCTCTTGGAGGGAGGTACAGCCCAAAGGCTTAACTGCTGAGGGAGAGGGAGAATAGGGAGGCCCCCAGTCCAAGGCCCAAATGCCAGAGTCCTGGGGAGGCTGTGGCCATATTGCTCGGCCACGGCTTCTTTCTGGACTGAGGTTCTTAGGGGTCATAGGAAGATGTCCCTTGGAAAGAGAAGTTGTCCCCTTGGACTAGACCCCTTTCAAGTGTGGGTCACACTTTTCCTAAGGCATTTGTTGCCAAAAGAGGCAAGATTGTGTAGGCCTCTCTCTAGGCCTCAGTTTCCCTCAGTTTCCTCACCTCTAAAAGAGTACCAGATTTGGAGTCCTATGATCTAGGAATCAAATCCCTAGCTCTAACACTTAAACTTGAGGCCTGGCCCAGTACAATTCTCTGAAGCTGTTTTCTTGTGAGTAAAATGGGAATCTTTGCATTTCCTCCCTCCTGGGACCTTTGAGTAAGTACCAAAGTATTTACAAAAGGCTTCCTAGGTGCTTTGTAAATCTGAAAGTATTCTAGGCTTTATTAATAAGTGAAAGACAGGGTGGTGGCCTGCCCAGATTATCCCCCAAGTCCAGCTTAGTACAAATGGTAAAATTGGACCAGGTTCCATGCACACTCCTCCCCCAACACTCACAGACCTCAGGCCTTCCCCAGCTATCGATGCCTTCTGAACCCCAACCTCGTATCCCTAGCCACCTTTTCCACAGGGTACGGTTCAGGCAGCCAAGGGATGATGGAG
The DNA here is from genome assembly GCA_023548195.1 of Bettongia penicillata ogilbyi. Taxonomy (NCBI): domain Eukaryota; kingdom Metazoa; phylum Chordata; class Mammalia; order Diprotodontia; family Potoroidae; genus Bettongia; species Bettongia penicillata. The sequence continues at coordinate 9,938,818 of JAJHZJ010000315.1, read as the reverse complement.
CCTGGGATGGAAGGTGAATCTCTCCATCTACAAATCCCTTCCCCCACCCCCATGGCTTGAGAGGATAGTCCCACGGGGTGGGGCCCCAATCACGCAGGATGTGGTATGGCCGGCCGGAAAGTTGCGACAGGAGGCATGGGGTTTTCTACTTTCTGGGAAAGGAGGCTGGACTCCCTCAACCACTCTTCCTTCCTCCCACCCCCTGTCCCACAAGGGAGCAAGCCAGGGTTGCAGATGTGTGTGTGGTAGAGGACTGGGCAGAGATCAGAAGGGAGCCAGGAGGAGCTCCAGAGGTCTTCCCCCTTCATCAAGCAGACCCCCTCCCTCCAGTGATCCCTTCAGTCATGCCCCTGACCCCCACTTAGTTCCTCCCAAACTAGGTTTCCTGTTTTGAAATGTGGAGGCTGTGATGTTTTGGGGAGAAACAACTCCAACCTGGCCATCTGTCTATCAGTCATTCTGTCTCTTGCTCGCTCACTCCCTACTCCCCTATCCAGGGTGAAGCCAACAAGCTGAGACTCAGGGCTTCCTACCCACTGCCCAGGGCAGAGGAGATGAACCCTGGGTCATAGCCTGTGGTAGGGCAGCTAACTAATCTGCAGGCTTTCTCATCCAGTTCCTAAAGCCCTGGGGCCCAAGGACCAGGTGGCCTTGGAGCCTGACTCGGGCATACTTCAGCCAAGAGCATACCCCTCTCTCTCGGCTCTGTGGGGCCACAGGTCTTCTGGCTCCCCTTCCCTACCCAAGGGGAGAAATGGCAAAGTTTCACTTTGGAAACCCTCTGCCAAAGCTACTCTTATGGCCTGAGCTCCCACCATCGTCCCCATAGTCTTCCCTCAAAGCTCTGGGTGGAAAAATGTCAGGATGAGGGGAAAGGAGAAAGGTTAGCAGAACTGCTCTATACCTCAAAGTGTGGATGGGCTGGCCATTAGCGAGAGCAGTAGACTGGGAATCTGGCAAACTCAGTTCAAATGCTGACCCTGAAACCAAGTAAATCCCTTCTCTCTAGCTTTCATTTTCTCATCTAGAAAAAGAAATAACAAGAACTGGCATTTATATAATATAAGGCTTGCCATTTATTTTGTATATATGTAAGGGGTCTTCCCTTACCACAGTGGACTCAGGTTTTCACATGGATGGTGAGGTTTTGGATGATGAAGTTTTCATGTGTTAACAAGGTATTAACATTGTTGTCCCTTTACAAAGTATGAAGTATTTCTCCAGTTGAGTCAGAATTGGCAGCACCATTGGCTGGGTTGAAAATTCCATGCCTCTGAGGACCTTTAAAAGAGTCACTGTTAGTTCTTCTGACTGGAGCTAGCAATCCAGGAAGACCCTGGCCCCTGAGAGGGAACTGTTCTGGTTGGGGGGAGGGAGATATGAGGAGAAAAGAGGAGGGGGAGGGAGGGGAAAGGAGAGAAGGAACAGGAGAGGAGAGAAAGGGGATTTTTTTCTTTGTAAAGAGAAAACATCCTCATCTTTGACTACATCAGCTGAACTGATACCTCCACATACACATCTGTACATATTGTCTCCCTGATAGAATATAAACTCTTTGAAGACAGGAATTGTGTCTTTTTCCCTTTTTGTCTTTTGTGCCTAGCAAAGGGCCTGGTGAATAGGAAGGGCTGAATAAATGCTTACTTACTTATGGGTTGATTCTCTTACTTGATCCTCTCCTAATAGCTTTGTAAGGCTATAGGTACAGTGTGATACCCTGTGAGTACCATAGGAATACATCACCATCATTTTACAGAAGAGGAAACTGAGACCCAGAGGGGTTTAGCGGCATTATGATGTGGTGGAAAGGGTGCTAGATTGGGAATCCAGGAAGCTCTGGGTTTTCTTTACAATAAAGAGGGTAGATGGTCCTTAAGCCCTTCAGGGATGTGCCAGAGCCAGCTCCTACAGACAGGTGAGAGCTGATGGTTAAATTTTCTGTGTGAGCATTTACTCCTCAGAATGAGCAAATGTGTTTTGTTGGTTATCTAGACTTAAGAAAGGGATGAAGAACATTTTAATCATGCAGATTAAATTTTAAAGGCTGTCATGGCTACATATTTTTTTCTGGAGAGTTTGCATTAAACTTTTAACATCATACTCCTGTGAATTTGCCTATAGTCAAAAAGGTAATTAAGTGTCAGGCATCACTGGAACCCAAGTCTGCCTGACTCTAGGTTCAGTGTTTTCTCTCCTTAATCACTAAGCTTCCCCTAAAGGCTCCTGTTTTTACAGTCAGCCAGAAAACATGCATTTATTTATTTATTTCAAATATTAAATTTTTAAAAGTTTGTCAGATATTTACTTTTTTAAAAAATTTAATTGTTTTCAGTTTTCTACAATCACTTCCATAGGTCTTAAATTTTCTCCCCCTCCCTGCTGCCTCCCTCCCCTAGATGACTTGCAATCTTATATGGGTTCTACATGTACATTCTCATTAAACACTGTCTCACACTAGTCATCAACATGCTGTATGCCAGGCACTATGCTAAAAGATGAGGGTACAAAGAAAGGCAAAAAACAGTTCCAATTCTCAAGGATCTCACATTCTGCTGGGGAGACTGCATGCAAATAACTAGACACATACAAGATATGGAGGGAGTAAACAGAAAACAATCTCTGAGGGAAAGCACTTGGGAGAGATGGGACATGGGCACCAGGAAAGGATTCCTGAAGAAGGCAGGATCTGAATGGAGTCTTGAAGGAAGCTAGAGAAGCTGAGAGACTGAGGTGATAAGAGACAGCATTCCAGACATGGGGGCAACCTATGCAAAGACATGGAGGTGGGAAATGGGAAACACTTCATACGAGGAATAGTAAGGTGGCCAGTGCAATTGGGTCGTAAAGAATTTAGAAGAAAGTGAAGTTTAAGAAGACTGGAAAGGTAGAAGGGGATAGGTTGTGAAGGGCTTTAAATACCAAATATTACACAACAAAGGTGTCAAACACACTGTTCCCAGTTGGCAGATAACCCGCAGCATTCCAGGGTAACTAAACCAGATTAAAACTGGGAAATCTTTAACAAAATAAATAAAAATACAATATAACATAGATGATATTAATATCTAGAGTAGATTGGTGACACAGTGGATAGAGCACTGGGCTGGGAACAAGGAAGGCTTATCTTTTTCAGTTAAAATCTGAACTCAGACACTTAGCTGTGTGACCCTAGGTGAGTCACTTAACCATGCCTGCCTCAGTTTCCTCATCAATAAAATAAGCTGGTGAAAGCAATAGCAAACCACTTCAGTATCTTTGCCAAGAAAACTCCAAATGGGGTCACCCAGAGTCAGACATGGCTGAACAGCAACATAAATACATGGTCTTCTAAGTCAACATGTGGCAGGGGTCCTTAGAGTTTAATGGCCCCCACTTCTATTTGTTTGACATCACTGCTAGAGAGGATTCAGTCTTGATTCTGGAGATAATAGGGAGCCACTGAAGATTATAGGGTAAGTCATGGTGACATGGTCAGTTCTGTACTTTAGGAAGATCACTTTGGCACCTGAGTGGAGCATAAACTGGAGTGAGGAGAGATTTGAGACATGGAGACCAATTCAAGGCTTTGGAAGTCTTGTCTAGAAGGTGATGAGGAGGGTGTATACTAGGGTGACTGAGTGGGGAGAAGGGGGCATGTGCCATAACCTGGTAAGATTTTCAAAGCACTTTCCTCACAATAAACAACGTGAAGTCAAGAGATGGTACAAGCCTTATGAGGTCCTGAATGTTTTATGAGGAAATTGAGATTCCAAGACACATTCAGTGTCTGTCCCAGGGAGTATCAACTGGTAACCATCTCTCCTGGTATTTGAATGTAGGTCTATTCTGACTCCATATGCAACTGTCCTTAACCTTCTGCCAGGTTACAGATCTAAGAACCCAGAGATTCTGTGACCCTTCCTTCTCCTAGGCACATGGCTCCACAAGCCCTAGAATGAGACATTTGGGGGGAGTTCCCTCCTGAGTCACCAGGTCCAAGATGGGCCCTTACACTGACAGGCTTGAGTATTGTTCTCCCTGTTGCTGTGTCCCCAGCCACCCCCACGCCCCTAAGAGTGACCACCAGGCTATTTTTACCCATCCCTATAGCTATTTTCAGAGCCTGAGTAAGTCTTGTCTCCTGTGACCCAACAACCCTCATAGGCTTGTCACCCCTGGCTGGGCAGATGGCTAGGGCTGAGCTCTGGATTGAAGGAGGAGGTTGGGAAGGATCCTTGAGTGTTCTCCTTAGATCCCAATGATCTACCCTGAGGGAGATCCAGCTCTGCTCTCCCCTCCTCAAACATTTCAGTAGCTCCCTATTGTCATTAAGGGGTAAAAATAGGAACTTTCCTGTTGGGCTTTTAAAACCTTTCATAGCCCAAGTTACACCAATTTTGCAGTCTTCTTTTGAGTCACTCCCCTTTGTGCATTCAGTATTGCAGCCAAACTGACCTATTTGTTGTCTCCACACACACACTCTCCCCCTTTACATGGTACCTTGGACATAATATTATTAGAAATTAATAAAATGTCTGTTGATTGACTGACTGATTACTTTGTACATAACATTCCATGATCTGCCTTTGCTCCCCATGCCTGGAATGCTCTCCCTCCTTACTTCTGCCTCTGGGAATTTTTCTCTTCATTCCAATTTCAGCTCAAATGCCTTTTTTTTTTTTGCCTTTTTTAAAAATAATATTTTATTTTTCCTCAATTACATATTAAAATAATTTTTTAACATTTAAAACAAAGTATGAGTTAAAATTCTATCCTTCCTTCCCTCCCTTCTCCCTTCCCTGAGATGGTAAGCAATCTGATAGAGGTTACACAGGTGCAATAATGTAAAACATTCAAATACCTTTCGAAAGGCCCTTCTCAGTCCTCATGATTGTCAGCAAATCCCACCCCCCCACTCCCAATAATTACTTTGTATTTACTCTTCTGTTTATATGTTGCTTTCCCTTCCATAGAATGTTTAGAAGCATGTAGAGGTAGCACAATGGACAGAGTTCAACCTGGAGTCAGGAAGACCTGAATTCAAATCCAGTCTCTAGACACTATGACCCCAAAGCAAACCTCTGCCTCAACTTCTTCATCTGTTGAGTGGTGATAACAATAGGATTGTTGTAAGGATCAAATGAGATGATACTTTTGCAGTACTTTGCAAGCCATCATTCCTATTTTTCTTTTCATTTTTTCTCTTTGTATCCTTGGAACTTGGCACATTGGGGTCTTGAATTTGTTTCAACTAATCCTGCGGCTGCTAACAATAGAGTCCTGACTTGAAGGAAGGAGGAACGAATGGGGAGAGGAGGTGGGACTCTAAGTTCAAATTCTGACTGATACTTCCTCTCCTCTCCCTGGGTCCTAATGAAATGAAGTTGGACTTGATGAACTGCCCAGGTTCAAACCTCTGAGCCCATGCTCTGATCTTCACCTCCCGCTAGGTCCAGGAGTCTGGCTGGTCTCTCCTGGACAATCCTCCAGAAAGGACGTTGCTTCCAGAGTGAGGAGAAGGAGGTCTAAGAGAAGTGGGCTCAGCTACAGGAAGGTCTTATTCCCTTAATTACCAGAAGGTTAGGGGTAAGAATCCCCTGCCTCCCACCATGGATACAAATCTCAGTGTAATGGAATTTGCAAGGGACAGAGAGCATTTAAGTTCCATGAAGCTAAGGACTGTTCTATTTTTGTCTTTCACCTAGTATTGATCCCAGGGCATATAGTAGGTGCCAAATAAATGCTTCTTGGTTGATTTTTGGATCGATAGCTTTAAGAATCAGGAGGTATGGATTACAGTCCTGTCTCTGCCATGCACTTGCTACATGGCCTTGGAAAAATTCTTTCTTTTTGTGCTCAGTTTCCCCATCTGTGAAATGAGTGGGTTGGACTAGACTTGGGTTCAGCCTTCTGACTGAGTCTAAGTTTTGCAGAACAAATTCCTTTATTAAGGAGATTTGTTCTGTGAGGTTTGGAT